>CM040436.1:66318011-67518011 GCA_022702705.1 Papilionanthe hookeriana x Papilionanthe teres | reverse complement strand
AGGGGGAGGGTACCAAGCTACAACAGAAAACTTCTTGTTAGCCATTGGTCTTACCCTGCAAATATCTTTGAAGTGTTGAAGCTTGATAAGCTTGAGGATGTAGCTGAGACATTGGACTGCAACCTGAAGAGGAGAGGTAGCCTTCCCATCAAACTTAGCTTTATTTCTACACATCCAGAGGAACCAAACCACCAAGCAAGGTATCTCCAAAAGATGTTCCTTATGCCAATCCACCCAGCCAGGTATCCAAACTATTCCAACTCGGATTTAGAGTGTTAATAGTGAACCGACTAATGAGATGCTTCCAAACTTCCCGAGAGAAGTGACATTTGAAAAAGAGATGGTTCGACGGATTCTTCATCTTGTGAGCACAAATGGCACCGGGAAGGACCTTTCAAACCCTTTAATTTGAGGATGTCATCAGTAGGTATGGCAAGATGTCTCAATCTCCAGCAAAAAAAGGAGATAGAAGGAGTAAGGAATTTGCTCCAAATTTCTGTGCCCCACTTGAACTGATCCCAGGTATAAAATTTTTGGTAAATGTAGGAAGAGAGCTTCTGAGATCTTTTGTTCTTTGTAATCAGTGTGTCCTTCTGTTCAAGAGTAACATTAGTTAAATTTACTTGCTGCACCTGCTCAGGAGTTAACAAAGTATTCAGTAGCCTGTAATTCCAACAGCTTATCGATCCGTAAATCCTTAACGGAGTGTGGGATCGTTCAGCTTTGGGTTGGCAGTGAGCTTAGATCCATTCCAGATCCACTGATCCAGTCAAATTTATCTGCCCCTCTCCCAACTCCTAGATGAACAGATGTTCAGCCTTTTCTTTAACTTTCAGCATAGAAATCCAAAGCCTGGAGTCACCCAGCTTTGGCTTGACCAAAGTTGGATGCTCAAATCTACAGTACTTACCATGGAGAAATTTGGCCCATAGGTTATCATTGGCTTTGAACCTAATCCACAATTTACACATATTGGTGAAGCTCATCTGATCAAAGCTCCTAAAGCCAAGACCCCCAGCCTGAGTAGGTTTACATACCTGCTGCCAAGGAAGCCAGTGAAATTGCTTGTGTTGTCCAGCCCATAAGAATCTGTTGAAAAGTTTGCTGATCAGTATAGATGTGCTCTTTTTCATGGTGAACATCTGGAGAGCATAGGAAGGGAGAGCAGTAAGAATACTTTTCAGTAAAGTAATTCTTCCACCATTAGAGAGGAAGGAGTTGGACCAGCTAGAGATTTGATTTTTTATCTTATCTATAGCTTCCTGAAACTGAGTCTGTTTAGATCTGCCTTTAATGAGATGAACTCCAAGATAATCAATTGGGAGGGTTGCTGATTGAAAACCAGTGTAATCAGAGATCCATCTTCTTTGACTTAGGCTAACATTCTTGCCAGGGTAGAAAAGACACTTAGTAAGATTAAATTCCATCCCAGAAACATCTCTAAAATGATTTAAAGTCTTCTGAACCACCCTTATAGCAGCTTTAGATGCCTTAGAGAAAATTATGATGTCATCAGCATAGGATAAGTGACTTATCCTAATGTTAGACTTTTGGTGGTAAGCAAGGTGAGGAGAAGCAGCAAAAGCTCGGTCTAAACTCCTGGACAGATAATCAAAAGTCAAAATAAAGACAGTTGGGGAGAGGGGGTCTCCTTGTTTGATACCTCTAGAAGCACTAAAGAAGCCTTGCTTATTCCCATTCACAAGCACAGAATGAAAATTACATTTTAACCACCTGTTGATGAGATGCACAAAGCTGGGTTGAAAACCTCTAGCTGTTAAAATATTCAATATGAAATCCCAGCTAATAGTATCATAAGCTTTTTTAATGTCAAGTTTGAAAATGATATTATGGCCTCTGCACTTCTTATCTAAATCCAAAAGCAATTCTTGGGCCAGCAGAATATTGTCTGAGATGTTTCTTCCTTTAACAAAGGCTGCCTGGCTCTCACTGATAATATGAATCAGATGTGGTTGAATTCTTGAGACAAGGATTTTACTTAGGACTTTGGACATTACAGTAGTTAAGCTGATAGGTCTATAGTCACTCCAGTTTTGTCTGACTTTGTTCTTAGGAATAAGCACAATGGTGGAAGCAGAAAAAAATTTGGGAGGATCCATGCCTTGGAAGAAGGCTTGCACAGCTTGAGTAACATCCCGACCAGTAATTGACCAGCTAGCTTTGTAAAAGGAGGATGTGAAACCATCAGGACCAGCGATTTGTAGTATCTTTAATAGTATCAAGAGCCTTCTTAATCTCAGTCTCCTCAGGAATATCAGTTAGATTCAGTTCCTGCACATAGTTATGGCTATCCTGAAAAAGATCATGCTGAATAGGAGTGGAGCTAGATGGAACCTGAGTAAAGAGGTGGCTAAAGTGTCTCTCAGCATCCCTGGCAATATCAGCAGCCTCAGTGATTCTGATTCCAGCTTCATTAGTAATGGTAAGTATCATATTACATTTCCTTTTGAAGTTGATATAAGCATGATAGTACCTGGTATTTCTGTCCCCATCAATAACTCTGGCAGATGCAGCTTTACGTTTATAAAATTCGACTTGGTAGTTGACTCGTGTGAGTAGTCGTTCGGATGCTCTAAAAAGATCAGCTTCATCCTTGTCCCCAAGTAAGAAGGCAGCTTCAGTATTTGCAACCTCAGCTTCTGCCTTAAGGATATTTTCCTGGAGGTTCCCAAAAGTGTTCCAGTTCCAGCTCCTAAGATGATGAGCTGTCAATTTGTGCAGAGACCAAAGGTTTCCCCAAGGGGAGCTGCCCTGAGTGGGCTTCCAGATCTTACTCACTTCTGCCAGAAATTCAGGGTGGAGGGTCCACATGTTTTGAAATCTGAAGTTGCTAGCAGCCTTCCCATCAGTGTTTTGTAAAGAGATGAGTAAAGGTCTATGATCAGAGCAAACCATGGACAAATGAGTGACAAAAGTGAAAGGAAAAAGCTGATACCATGGAGAATTTACCAAGACTCTGTCTAGTCTTTCCCAAGTATTCCCTCTCCTCCATGTGAAAGGTGGGCCAGTAAAGCCCAAATCAAAGAGCTTGGCATTATTGATAAAGTTATTAAACTTGTTCATAGAGGAGGTAAGTGGGGGGGAGCCACCTTTTTTCTCAGATGAGGAAGAGAGACAGTTAAAATCTCCACCAACCATCCAGAAATTGTTCATGGTATTAGCAAGGGAGATTAGCTCAGACCACAGCAAGAATCGTTGTTGGGCATGAGAGCAACTGGCATAAATAAAGGTAGCAAATCCCAGCTGTTCCCCAATGGAAAATTGAAGGTGTATAAACTGGGGGTTGTCAATAATAATGGACCATTGTAATTCCTTCCTAGAAAAAATCAAGATCTTATTGCTAAGATTAGAAAAAAAGGTAAATTTGGAAAAGACTTAGTAATTTTACTCTTGTTTATAGGAACCATAGGCTCCAGGAGTACAAAACACCATAGTTTGTGTAATTTAACCAACTTGTTTTATTCTATTCGGAGAGGAAGGGTGAGCAGACCCCCGATATTCCAACACATGAAATTTATCATCGAGAAATAGTTTTTCCTTTCCCCCTAGTTCTAGGGGAGGGGCTTCGAGGGTCTGTCTGGAGGGTCTCCTGGAGATTGAGGTCCCGGTAATCCTTGCAATTCGGCTTTGCTTTTTCTTCTTTTGTCGTTTTTCCGTACCTTGCTGAGCACTATGTAAATCTTCATCTCGCCTCCTTAATTTGAGTTGTGACAATTTCCACTCGTATTCTCAAGAGTCGGGATTGAAGTTAAAGGACCCATAGGGCTGGGAACCTCAGTGGGTTCAACTTCTTGTTCACTTCTGATTTCTGCCTGAGCCTCCTCTATACCTTGCCCCTCAATTCTCTCTTCCAGTGGGTTAACATTCCTAGGGGTTAGCTCCAGAAGAATGTCATCCATAGGAACTTCAGGAGGGGAGATAGATAGGTCAGGTATCTTTTCTGCCCTCATGCCAGGCCCAGCGTTTTTCTTGGAAGGGGGTGTAGTCTATAACACTGCTCCAATAAATGACCAAACATTCTGCAATGTTTACAGTAATGTGGCTTGAACTCCACTTCAACATCCTGCCAAAATCCCTCTTCTGGAACCTCTTCATCTGTTCTAATCCAAATCTTTTGAATATCTGGTAAAGTTATGTCTCTCTCTACCAGTACTCTTGCTGCTGCTGGTCTTGCCATATCAAAAGTGTGAGTATCAATTTTGAGTGGAGTGCCCAGTGCTTGGCTTATATTGAACATGGCATTTTGGTTATACAGTTGGATAGGTAAATCTGGAAATTTAAACCACATAGGGATGATTGGTGGCTCTTTTGAAGGGTCAAATCCTGGTGTCCATTTTAAAATCTTCATATAGGTTCCAGCAATTAGTATGGATTGTTGCCCAAAAATTCGAGCATAATCCTCCTCATTTGAAAGTCGAATCAGCAGGTGTCTCCCATCTAATAAGCCCAGCTTCCAGCTGCCAATAAGACTGAGTTCATCAAAGTATTTCCTCACATATTCCATTTTGGGGTGCCCCATTTGGAATTTACCTATCAGACAAAATTTAACAGCCTCATTAAGGCAGTGCATATCCTGTTTGGAGAACAAAACTGCAGGCAAGCCATCCTTAGAACCCACAGGCCGGATGAAAGGACTTTTTCCTTTACCTGCAGCAGTATCATGCAATTCCTAGGGAAAAACCAAATGATCAAAGGACTTATGTGGAACATGTCCTTTACCCACAACTCCAGCATAGGTAGCTTTAGCCCACATGATGTTGGTGGAGCTGTCAATGGGGAAAAGTCTGGTAGAGGGGTTAGCCATGAGCAAACACCCCCAAGCCCACACCACAAGAACCCAAGAACAGATCCAAAGGAAACCAGTCCAACCAAAGGCTGAAAGTCACCCAGGCAGGACCAACAAAACAAAACAAAGTTCCAGGAGAGGAAGAACTCCCAGAAAAGCACCAAGCCTCAAACTCAAGATCAATAGAACAGTAACACCTCAGAAATTTGAAATCAGTAAAGCCCGGGAAGACCAAAAACAGAGGTAAGAAGTGGAGGCAACCAGCCCAACACAAAGCAGATCTCAGGAACAAGAGAACCAAGGGGACAGGGAACCTACCAACACCGGCCAGTGACACAGCCGCCATCAACACCCAGCCAACCCTAGCAGAGCACTTCCCTCCTCAGCCGCCACCATCATGAATATATATATATATATATATATATATATATATATATATATATATATATATATATATATATATATATATATATATACATACATAGAAGAGTGAAGAATGAAAATATTCATATTTATGTGCATACCATTTAATTATTTAACATCACATCAAAAATATTATCATCAGCATTTTTTAAAAAGTGAAATAAATATCTTCATGCATAGGCTTGTGACATCAAGATATTATAACTGTAAATACAAAAAATTGTGTGTGTGTGTGACATGTAAATACATAGGAATTGTGTGACATGTATGAAAATTTCCCCCTTTTTTTTTTTAATTTCTCGTAAACTTCCCCTTTTTTTAATTTCTCTTAAATTAAAAAATAAGATGCCTTTACATGTCATTTAAAACTAATTAATAATAATATTTAAGATTATCTTTAAACAGTCATTTTCATAAAAATAAGATGCCTTACGCAGTCACAGTCGTCAACAACTATAAACAAAGAGATTAACTTCAACTCTGTTAAATGTCTGATGATTCAACTACGAGATTTATTAAGTCAAATTTATGCTCCAGTAGCTTTCATTGATTAACCCCTTTTGAATGGTTGAAGATTTGTAATAATTTTTTAAACCGCCAAAGTTATATGCCAGTTTTTTGAAATAACTTTCTAGAAGGGGAATTTACATGCATACCACCTAATTCCATTGTACTTACATATTTAACATCAAAATTTCACTTTTTACATTTGCCACCCAACTCTTTCATATTAAAGAAGCCATCTTTTTAACTTTTAAAAGAGAATACACCTTTTCATGCATAGATAAGGTAGTATGTATGTAAAAATTAGAATGTAGGTGTTGGATATGTAAATACCTAGGAATTGAGTGCTATGTATGTAAATCTTCCTTTTGGGAGTAATGAGTAACGTGCAATGCATGACCCTGCAAAGTCAACGAAAAACTTATGGTTAAGAAAACCCATTTAAGAACAACATTTACTCCTTATTTTCATTCTCATACTCAAGAAATACGCATAAGTTAATATCGTTGAAAAAACTATTCCTTTACTTATGAGTGGCATACAAGTAAATATGTATGAAAATAAGGGACAACAATAAGGCCCATTATATATATAACTTCTTTCACTTACCTTTTTCTATTTTAAAATGTTAATAGGGGAAATGTGAAGACTAGTTCCACTAATGAGAAGTTACCTTTGCAAGGAGATATACCTCTCGATCATTTGTTTCTCACATCTTGCTTCTCAATGAATTATGTTCTTTCAATAATTTCTCAATCTCAACCTCACTTTAACATTACTCTATTTGGATTTATTTTTCGACAATGTTATCATAACAAAAGTCATAAGCTACCTTTTATTGTAAAAAAATGACGCCAATAAAGTGAAAAATGAAACTAGAAAAATTGCACGCTGAAATAACACCAGAGTGACACACAGAGTTACGTGGTTCGGCAAATTTGCCTACGTCCATGGAGCTGCAGAGGATTTTATTTCTTCGAGAAATTACGCCGTCGAGCACCTCGACGTTTACAAGAAAATATCTATTTTCTTATCTCCCTTCCTCTCTCTCTCTCTCTCTCTCCTCTCTTTCTCTCTTAGAGGACTTGGCTTGGCTTGGCTTAGCCCTTGGTTTGGCCCTTGGCTTGGCTCTCTTTCTCTAAGCCAAAAAAGTGGCTATTTATAGAAACCAAGAGACTAGTAGGTGGGATGTGGTAGGTGGGCGCTAGGTGGGAAAGTATGTGGGAAGTAGGTGAGATTCTTGACCTCGGGTGCTGCTGCTACGTAAATATTCAAAATATAGTTTCAATTCAGTTTTACAATAAGATCAATTTAATAACTAGGCAGTCCCTCGTATACGCAGATATACATATCATTCAAGTAATACAGGACTCTAATGGAGTCTGGTTATCGATCCCACAAGGAAGGTAAGAACTTTTCAAAGTATAGTATAAAATTGAAATCCAATACTAAATTCACAAAGAAAGTTCAGGTAATATTTAAGTTGCTATTTTAAAGATGACTAAAGCTAAATTAACTAAAATTACCTTCTAAACTTCTAAATAGGATCAACTAACACAGACTAAGTTTTGTATTGAAATGTTCAAATATGGAAAAACGTCTTTCTTCTTGTAATGATTCATAATGAGTGAGTGATATAGATTGATAATATACTTGTATTGTGCCAAATAAGAGTATTTATATTCTTTACCCTCTTTAGAGTACCCCCTCTTTAGAGTTATGTAAAGAACATTGGCAAATCTTAGGCTTAGTGCCTAAATTCATGGTTAGGCTAGGAGGATACTGGCTCTCACTTCAGAGTTCCTACTTCCCTTCACCTGAAGGCTACCCTAGCTTTAGTTACCAAACTTTAGAACTAAATTGGGGATTTCAACCTGTCACTCTAAAATCTCTAATTCGACGCCCATCAAACCACATTTCTCTGTTTATTTGCACTCAATTCTCATGAACTACGCAACTCATTCATGGACATTGAATGAATTCTCCAATATTATTGTAGAACCCTTAGTCCTTTTGAATTGAATGTTTCACAAAAAGTTTTAACAATTCAATTGGCCAGATCAAAAAGTAAATGAAGTTCAAAGTGAAAAATCATCACAATTTCTTAGCATTTCAAATGGTACATCAAATCTATATCACCACTTCACCACATCTCATTACAAGATGAAAGGCAAAGAAATCTACTCAGAATTCATGAAAAAGATACAACAAAACATGGATTATATATATAAAATCAAAGTCATACAAACCAAAAAAAGTAAATACAACTTATCTTAATTTGTTCCCCAAGCAAATCCCTTGAAGTTCCTTTGAATCCTTTTCTCTCTTCTCTATAATACTCAATTCTCTCTTTAGAATAGTAAGGAAGAAGCAATCTCTCACATTCTTTCTTCTCTTACACTCTTTAGAGAAGAATCCCTCACAAAATAAGACTTCTACACACTTTAAACACTTACCAACACACTCTCCACAAACCCTAACACACTTTCCTCACTCCAAAAGACTCATTTCCCTCTCTTCTCTCTCTTTCTTGGCATCCAAATCTATTTGAAATAGTTTAGAAACAAATTTCCTAAGAGTTTCCTCAAGCAACCCTTCAAAAATCGTCCAAATACATTGAATTTGGCTTCCACCGACATTGGGTGCCGGCGACGTTGGATAGAGCGCTGGGGGTGCTAGATACCAACGGAGCTGGTCCGCCATTTAGATTCTGAACTCTGTGGAATTAGTCGCCGGCAGCGCCCATTTTGGCACCCGTGGCGCCAGTAGGCTGATTTCTTCCTTTTGCCCCTTTTTGCTCCAAATTCAATCATTTTCGATTCCTTTTGCTCTAATCACCTAAAATCATCATACCTGCAGCAAAACATGAAGAATACCTTCCTTTAAAGTGAAATATCACCAAAAATGAGTACAAATTATATTACAAAAATCTAACATATTTTTGGTGCATCAAAATGCCCCAACTGCTTGGCCTCAAGTAATCCTTTTAATACATAAAAATATAACTCATAGCAGTGAACTTTTCACTGATAGAATACTATGATTTTTATTTTAAATGAATATAATAGTAAGATTCTTAGAAAGAAGTTCAGTAACTCAGGCTTAAACTACACGTATAAGAACATTCTATAGTCAAGTCTAAGAGTTCTAGTTTCCTATTCATTTGAAGATTAACCATAATTTGTCACATTTGCCTTGAAAGACTATATGAAAAATAAGCTCATGTAGAATTTATTAGAAAGTAAGCTAATACTTTAAATATAAATTCAGAAATGTAACAAAGTTCTTCCTTTAGGTTAATTCAATTGAAGCCAATTTTTGGTTATGCATCTCCTCAAACTTCTCCTCACATATATTTTCTTTCTTTTTCTTTTTCTCTTTTTCTCTTTTTTTTCTTAGGGTTGTCTTTCAATCCTTTCTTTTTCTTTTTCTTTTCTTGTGAGGATTACTATATCTGGATAGCCTTTAATAGTTTTGAACTTCACTCTCCTCTTTCTAAAGTTAAAACTTGAATCACCTCTTTACTTTATAGATATATATTAGCTTTATAATTCATCATAAAGTCACACTCCTTTTTCTCACATAATTCTTTAAGTCTGTTAACATTTCAAAATATAATTTTTTTTTACTTTAAATAGTCAACTATAGTCCAATCCTCTTATATTAAATATCTTAACCCTATAAAGTTAACCTTTTTACTAAAAACTTTCTTTCAATTCTACCTTAATATTTAAATTAAATAAAAAATTTAGTTATCTAAAGTTAGGTTCAACTACTAAAAGTTATGTTAATAATTTTTGAAAATATATTAAATGAGAACAAATAAGAGTTAATATTCTACCCTCCCCCAGACAAAAGTTTTTCATTACATATAAATTTGTAAAGATGGAGAGTAAAAGAAAGCTAACCTTTTATTTGTGTTGGGATTTTAAAATCTTCTGAAGCTATGCTGATATTAATCAATAATTTAAGCTAGCAAGCATGAAACAGTTAGAAGCAGTGTTGTATATAATATTAAAAATTTGTTGGGTGAAGAAATATTAAAGACTTAAACTTTAAACATTCAACATAAACATCACAATCTCAATTTAAAACACTAAACAAACTAACACATAATTCATTAGATTTTCATTTTTAACACCAAAACATTTACAAGTTACACACATCACAGAAAAAAAGTAATTAACACATAAAAGTACTACTCAACACAATGAAAACAGAAATCACATAACTACTAGTCATCAGCAGCTTCCTCAGCTTCATCTGCATGATCAGGTCAGTAAGGAACATAACTGGGGCAGGTAGGAAATATCACTCCAGAGTCTCCCCTCATGAATCTGACCTGAGCATCATGGTAAGCAATGTCATATTCAACTCTCCTCCTCATGTAATCATCATTAACATCGCTTCGAGCCTCTAATCCATCCATCCTGCTATGAAGTCTATCAATACTGGCACTCTAAATTCTCAACTACTCCATAACATCAGACAAAGTAGGTGCCTCAGAAGTAGATGGTATGTTCTGATAGTACTAGGAATATCAGTACTCCTACTTTATCTCCTCCATCCTACATAGGACTCATAAGTACGGATATTGACCTCGGTAATATGCCTCAGTGGATGAACTAGCTCATCAATACTATCAAAATCAACTCCAGACTATACACATAGTGAACGAATCAGGGCAGGATGTCCTAATCCACCAGTGGTTTCTCCTCTAGCAATAGTCTAAATACTCTTGAAGATAATCAATCCAATGTCAATTTGTTTCATATTCTGAATGTAGTAATTAAAAATAGCTCTATCTATGGTAACTTTGTTGTGATTATAAGAAGGTAGTACTTTAGCAGAGATGAAATAGTGCCAAGCTTTAGATGCTACATTTAATTTGGAAGCAGGAAAATTAATCATTTGTCTTTGCTTTATTTTCCATTCCCTTTTTATATCAATAAGAAAAGAAATAACTTCATTCAGTCTAGCTTCCATAATACCAAAATTTTCATATTCACAAAATGAAGTTCCCCTTAACTGGTAAAAAGCATTAATATGTTTGGGGGTAAACTCTACCATTTTTCCACGAACAAACACATATTTAGTTTCAGTTCAAGGCAGATTTGCATAAAATTCTCTAATAGTACCAATAATCGCATCAGCTGTAAAATAACAAAAAATTTCCCAATTTCGATCAGAAATTAACAGTTCTAGAGATCAACCCAGATAAAGCTCGATCTTGAATACACTTTTTGTTGTAAAGGAATGAATTGAAACGAAATTTTGCTTTTACATTTACAAATCTATCTTCATCAAAATATATTTTTCTCTTCCCTCTACTAGTCTTTGGAGCCATGTGAAATTGTCTAAAAATATGCAAGAAAATCCAATAAATTCCAAAATCACAATGTAGAAGACTCCAAAAGTAAATCTAAGTAATTAAGAGCATAAATTACCATGGATAATCTCAAATCTTCATCAAAATTCAAAATTTCAGATCTACACATTGTGGGAATTTTCCATGGTAAAAATAAAAAGTATTTTGTTTAGAGTAGAGCTCTTACCAAGAGAAGACAATATCTACACTTTTTAAGCCTTGAAATCACTTGAAATCCATGATCTAGCAAGCTCTAGATCTCAATTTGGCATTGGCTGGAGGTTTAAGATGATAGAAATGGTGAAAATGGCGGGTCCCAGGGCAAAAATCACAAATTTAAGAGGTTTTGGGCCTTTTTTGTACTCATGCGCCGTCGGCACTGGATAAGGCATTGTCGGCAGTGCCGTCGGCACTCTATTTAATTTAGATAGCCCAACTCTCTATATTTGGGAGTCGGTGGCACCCATTCTAGTGCTGGCGGCGTCAGTTCAATTTCTAGGTCTTTAAAATTTTTTCGATTTCGATCGTTTCAATGTTACACCATCACATAATTAGCCTTTTTAAGCATTTATTTTATCAATTAAGCAACTAACTAACATCAACACAAACAACACAAAACATCACTTTAATATATAAAATCCACATTACAAACATACACACTTAAGCACTCACCATACGAGTTCATCAAACCATAGAAATTCAGCATCGCAAATACACTACAATACTCTAACACTGAAAACTAAACACAAACACAATTTCCAAGCATTATAAGTCCAAACACATACTAAATAGTCAATCAAGCCAAAAATAAGCACACGAAAGCATAGTAAAATACCAAATACTAAATATAAAGCAGAGTCACTACTCTTCATCAGTCTCAATACTATATTCTCCTCTGATATCTCCCATAGATTGATGATGCATGAACAAATTATAAAATGGAAAATAAGGGATATTATTAGTTGAATCCTCTGCAATCACAACATTCCTTTTTATCACATTTACCAAACTATCCTCAATTCACCCAGTGTGATCAAATTGTTCTTTCATCCTCCAATCTAAGTGATAAAATAAATCAAAAATATTATTAATAGCATTCATAAGATTATATACCTCTTTCTCCAACTTCTTAATCTTCTTCAAAATCACTTTTAAATTTTCAGGAGAGTCGGGTTGAATAGGTCATAAACTCTGAGATGGTTGAACTACAATGAAGCTCATCTCATTCTTATCTCCAATTGCCTTACAGTCATAAAGATTAGTTGGGTCTATGGGCTTCTAGGGAAGAGGCACTTTTTCCCAGCTTTCATATGGCACCTGTGGCTGGTTGCAAAGAAGAAATATGGTGGCAGGATGTCCAAGCCCATATTTAGCTCCATGAACAATCAATCCCAATACAAATTTCATAATTATAGTACGAATATTGATAGGCCTTCCTGTTTGAATATAGTAATTTAAAATTGCACTTTCCTTTGTCACTTTACTTATTTTCATTGTTGGGAGTAACTTTGCAGATATGAAATAATGTCATTGCTTCGACATCGAATTTAAAAATGTAGTAGAAAAACTTACAAATCCGTTGTCTCTTATCTCCCAATCTTCACTTTCATTCGTCAAACATCGATAAATCTCATTCATATTGTCTCTCGTCGCATCAAAATTTTTATAATGGCAGATAGGCACATTTTCAATCATAAACAAATCATTAATCTTTGAAGGAGTGAATGGTACAAACCCGCCTCGCACATAAATGAATCCTTGGTTGATTCCATGAAGATTTTCATAAAACCCTTTCACAACAAGAATGACTACAGCAATAATAGTGTGGCATAGCACTTCCCAACACCTTTGCATAATAATCTCTTCTACTCAAGTACTTTTATTATCCATACATCAATTCACAAAGCCTCTTTCTTTGATAATCCGCCTCTTCATCATCACTTTGTTGAATAATCGTTGCGCCTCGAAACTGACAAATTTTTATTGGTTAGAAACTCTAAATCTCGAGGTTTCTACGGAGTTGGAATCCATTGGATACGAATTTGGGATGAATAATTTCATTTTTCTGGAGTTTAGAGAGTTAAAAACACATTTTGGGAAGTTACAAAGACGAAATCCTGCTTAAAACCACCAAAAATCGAAATTTAAAACTCCAAAAACCGTCCCTGATTTATCAGTGTCGTCGGCACCTAAACTCTGAATTATTGGTGCATTCTCTGAAATTGTGCGCCGACAATGCCAGTGTTAAAAAATACACCTAAATTTGTTTCGGTCCTAAATATTCCAATTTTTCGATACGATCCAATAATTTTCATTCTTTATGATATTTATGAGTGAGTAGGACTCAAATATGACTAACTCTAGGTACAACTACTAAAATTAACACAAGAAAACTAATATAATAAAGATAAATATGGGTTATCTGCCATAAATCGCTTGGTTTAATGTTGTCAGCCTAACAAACATTCAGTTATTTAGGATGACTTAACATTAAAACCTCTTTAAATTTTGGTTAAAACCCTTGAAAATATTGTTTTAGTCTATGCATATTAACTTTAAATATCTTTCCAGTTTTAGGATCCTCAATTTCAACTGCTCGAAATGAAGAGACTTTTATAATAGTTAGAGGTCCTATCTACCTAGACTTTAGTTTTCCAGGAATTAATTTTAATCTTGTATTAAATAATAAAACTTTCTGTCCAGGTTCAAATTTCTTTCTTAATATCTTCCGATCATGCCATAATTTCATTTTCTCCTTATAAATTATGTCATTATCATAAGATTCATTTCTAATTTTTTTCCAATTCATTCAATTGCACAAATTTCTTCTCACCAGCATTCTTTAAATTGAAATTTAGCTCTTTCAATGCCCAATATGCTTTATGCTCCAATTCTACAAGTAAGTGGCAAGTCTTTCCAAATACTAGTCTATAAGGAGACATTCCGATAGGGGTCTTATAGGCAGTCCTATATGCCCATAATGCAGTATCTAATCTCACAGACCAATCTAATTTGTGAAGATTCATAGTTTTCTCCAAAATTCTTTTAAGTTCACAATTAGACACTTAAGACACTAGTTTGGGGATGATAGACAATAGAGATTCTATGAATAATATTACATTTTCCAACCAATCTCTAAATTAGATTATTTCTAAAATGAGATCCACCATCAGTTATGATCACTCTTAGGATTCCATACCTTGTAAAAGTATTTTCATTAAGAATTTTGAAACACTTAGAGCATTACATCTAGGTAAAGCAATTGTTTCGATCCATTTTGAGACATAATCAACTGCAACTAATATATATAGATTTTCTAATGAAGGATTAAATTGTCCAATAAAATCTAATCCCCATATATCAAAGATCTCAACTTCTAATGTAAAATTTAGAGGAATTTCATTTATTATATAAATATTACCTACTCTCTGACATCGATCACATGATTTTATATATCTATAAACATCCTTAAAAGAGTAGGCCAATAAAATCCAGATTGTAAAATCTTATAAGCAGTTTTATCAGCTCCAAAATGTCCTCCAAATTCTGAATCATGACAACTCTGAATAATTGGTTCAATTTCTTCATGTGGCACACATCTTCTAATAATAAAATGCTTACACTGTTTATATAGGTATGGCTCATCCCAAAAGTAAAATTTAGTGTTGTAGATAAATTTCTTTTGTTGTTTCCTCGTTAAATCAGGTGGCAATATATCACTTACTATATACATCACAATATCAGCATACCAAGGAAAATTACATTCCTTAATGTTAAAAAGTTGTTCATCAGAGAAAGTTTCCATAATTTCCTTCTCAAATTCAAATAGTTTATCGTACTCCAGTCTAGACAAATGGTCAAAAATTTGGTTATTGGTTCCTTTTCTATCAACTATCATAAAGTCAAATTCTTGCATTAAAAGTATTCATCTGATTAATCTTGGTTTGGCATCCTTCTTTTGCGTTAAAATATTTGATAGCCGAATTGTTCGTATGCACTATACATTTAGTTTCAATCAAATACGATCTAAATTTTTCAAAAACATAAACAATAGCTAATAATCTCTTTATGTAGTGGTATAATTGATTTGAGTTTTAAGATTTTTACTAGCATAGTAAATAACCTTTAACATTTTATCATACATTTGCCCTAAAGCAACTCCAATCGCATAATCACTGACATCACACTAAGTTCAAATGGTTTCTCCAAATTAGGTGAAACAATTATAGAGACAGTGATTAGTTTTTCTTTTAATAGTTTAAAGGCATTTAAACATTCTTCATTAAAATTAAATTTCTTATCCTTTTCTAAAAGTTGGCACAAAGGTTTAGTAATTTTTCAAAAATCTTTAATATAACACCTGTAAAACCTAGCATGTCCTAAAAAACTCCTTGCCCCTCTCACTGTAATAAGAGGTGGTAATTTCTCAATAATATGAATTTCTGTAGAGTCAACCTCCATACCAAGTTCAGTAATTTTATGCCTAAGTACAATTCCTCTTGCAACCATAAATTGATATTTTTCTCAATTTACAAGTAAATTTGTTCTTTCGCAAAGCACCAACACATTTTCTAAATTATTCAAACATATGCCAAATGAAGTTCCAAATACAAAAAAAAATCATCTATAAACACTTCTATTTTATTTTTGATCAGATTACTAAAAATATACATCATACATCTTTGAAATTTTGTAGGTGCATTACATGATCAAAAGGACATTCTCCAAAAAGCAAAAGTTCCCTATGGGCTAGTAAATGTAGTCTTTTCATGATCCTTATGAGTAATAGGAATTTGATGATAACCAATATATCCATCCAAAAAGCAATAGTACTTATGCCCAGCAATTCTATTCAACATTTGATCTAGAAAAGGAAGAGAATAGTGATCTTTCCTAGTGGCGACATTTAATTTTCTATAATTGATACAAATTCGCCAGCCATTGATTTGTCTTGTTGGTATAATTTCATTCCATTCATTCACATCAAATTTCACTCATCCTTTCTTATGGACACAATGATTTAGACTCACCCAGGTACTGTCTGAAATAGGATAAATAATTCCAACATTAAGCCATTTTAAAATTTCCATCTTAACTACATCTTTCATCATTGGATTTAGTCTGCTTTGGGCATTAGCTCTTGGTTTATGTTGTTCATCTAACAAAATCTGTGCATACAGATCGAAGGACTGATTCCTTTAATATCAGTTAATGTCTAACCAAAAGCCTTTTTGAATCTTTTTGATGTATTCAATAATTTTTGTTATTGATATTCATTCAAATCAGAACATAAAATGATTGGCAAAGTAGATAATTCTCCTAAATACATGTATTTCAAATGATTAGGAAGAATTTTCATTTCAACTTCAGGAGGTTTTATGATAGCTGGAATTAAACTTTTATCATCAGTTTTCATAGTATCCAATATTTCAAATCTTTCCTGAACATAATCTAAATCTTCATTCTTCATATCATCAAAATCATCTTCTATTTCATTATCATCCTCACATTTCAAATTTTCGTATTCTATTTTCTCTTCAATCATTTTTTTAAAATGATCATCACTCAAATAATCACATTTTTCCATCTGAAAGCATTCATCATCTTTTTCTTTTGAGAGATATTTCATAGATTTCAAAATATTAAATGTCACGTCACGATCATTAACTCTTATAGTTAATTCTTTTTTTTTAACATATATTATAGCTCTTCCAGTAGTAAGGAATGGTCTTCATAAAATAATAGGAATTTCTTTATCTTCCTCCATATCTAAGATAAGAAAATCCATAGAGAAGATAAATTTATCAACTTTAAATAATACATCTTCTACAACTCCTTTAGGATAAGTTATAGAAAGATCAGCTAAATGAAGAGTTACAGAAGTAGGTGAAATTTCTCTTATTCCCAATCTTTTGAAAGTTGATAAAGGCATAAGGTTAATACTAGCTCCTAAATCACATAAAGCTCTTTCAAAAAATTTTTCACCTATAGCACAAGGGATAGTGAAACTACCAGGGCCTTTAAGTTTTTTGGGAAGATTATTCTGAATAATTGCACTACACTCGCCCCTAAGTGCAACAATCTCGTGATCTATAAATTTTATTTTCCTTTTAAGAATATCCTTTATAAACTTCGCATAATTGGCATTTGTTCTATTACTTCAAAAAAGGGAATATTAACTGTTAATTTCTTAAGGATTTCTAAAAACTTCGTAAATCAGTTATCTCTATTTTGTTTTTTAAGTCTTTGAGGAAACTAAGGTGGTGGTTTTTCTACAGTAATTTTCATTCGTTCAAGCGAGTATTCTAAATCTGGATATATTTTATTAGCATCTTTTTCAATTTCCACCTTCTCTTTCTCAGTTTCAATTTCTTTTGCAATCTTGCTTCTAATTCTTTTTCACTTCTTAATGTTATAGCCTTAATTTTCTCTTTATTTTGATCTTTTGGACTAATCTCAACATTACTGGGAAGAGTTCCTGAAGGTCTATTATTAAGCGCAGTAAAAATGTCATAATTGATTCTCAATGTTCTTAATTGCAACACCCTGAGTTTGTAATTGATTACCCATGTTTAAAATTAATTCTTCCGTAGACAACTTATTTTCCTTAAATTGTGAGTTACTATTGAAGCCTGAAGGATAAGAATGTTGATAATTTGTGTTTCCTTGGTTGTTCAAATTTCCAACTAGGTTAACAGAATTGTTTCCCTATTGCGGGTTAAAAGTAGCATTGTTATTATTCTAGTTTAAGTTCAGGTGATTCTTCCAACCAGGATTATAATAATTCGAATAAGGATTATTGGGTCTATTATTTATAGCATTTAAGGTCTCATAAGGTGTTTGAGATTGTATCATATGTCCTAATAAATTTTTCTCTAATACTGGGGGTGTTTGAGAATAATTCATTCCATAATGATTTATTTTCTTTGAAAGGACAACAATTTGAGAGATTATCATAGTTATAGCATTAGAATCGTGAATACTAGTTATTCTCTTAGGATTTACCTGTTCAGAGGGCCATTGCAAATTATTAGTAGTCATCTCTTATATTAACGAATATGCTTCATCAATGGTTTTAACATTAACGATCCATCAGCAGCAGCATCTATAATTGATCTCAATGATCCAACTAATTTATTATAAAAGGTTTGAATTATTAACCAATCTGGTAAAACATGATGTGGACACTTCCTAAGGAGATCTTTAAATCTTTCCCAAGCTTCATATATTGATTTCTCTTCAAACTGACCAAATGATGTAATATCATTTCTTAGCTTAACAGTTTTTTATGGAGGAAAATATTTTGACAAAAACTTTTGTGAAAGTTCTCCCCAAGTTCTGATAGATCCAGGTGCTAAAAAATTTAACCACACCTTGGCTTTATCCCTTGATGAAAAAAGAAAAAGTCTAAGTCTGTTATTGGGTAAGCATTATTTCTTAAAGGTCTTGGTAAATTTTCATTTTCATTTCTTTGATTATCTAAGTTGTTCGCCATTTTGTGAGGATTTTCAGATTGTTTTCGTTAATTTTGAACTTTTCTAACAGTACACTCTAATTTTGAATCATAAGGCACTAAACTTATGGATCCAATCCTATGCATATAAAATCACACTAAACACACTTAAAAGTAAGCAAGCACGCACACAATTACAAATTATAAAGTAAGTTTTCAATTACTACAAATTTGACTGTTACCATTTTATACCCTCCCCTGCAACGACACCAAAAACTTGACCTCGGGTGCTGCCACTACGTAAATATTAGAAAGATAGTTTCAGTTTAGTTTCACAATAAGATCAATTTAAATATTAGGCAGTCCCTCATATATGCAAGTATGCATATCGTTTAAGTAATACAAGACTCTAGTGGAGTCCTGGTTATCGATCCCACGAGGAAGGTAGGAATTTTTTAAAGTATAGTATAAAATTAAAATCCAATACTCAATTCACAATGCAAGTTCAAATAATATTTAAGTTGCTAGTGTAAATATGACTAAAGCTAAATTAACTAAAATTACTTTCTAAACTTCTAAACAGGATTAACTAACACAGACTATGCTTTATATTGAAAGGTTCAAATATGGAAAAAAATCTTTCCTCTTGCAATGATTCTATGATGAGTGAGTGATATAGATTGATAATAAACTTGTATTGTGCCAAATTGGAGCATTTATATTCTTTACCCTCTTTAGAGTACACCATCTTCAGAGTTATGTAAAGAACATTTGCAATTCCTAGGCTTAGTCCCTAAGTCCATGGTTAGGTTGGGTGGATACTGGCTCTCACATCAGAGCTCCCACCTCCCTTCACCTGAAGGCTAAACCTTTCTTTAGTTACCAAACTTTAGGATCAAATTGGGGATTTCAACCTGTCCCTTTAAAATATCCAATTTGACGCCCATCAAATCATATTTCTGATTTATTTGCACTCAATTCCCTTGAACCACGCAACTCATTCATGGACAATGAATGAATTCTCCACCATTTTTGTAGAACGCTTAGTTCTTTCGGATTGAATGTTTCACAACAAGTTTTAATAATTCAATTGGCTAGATCGAAAAGTAAATGAAATTCAAAGTGAAAAATCATCACAATTTCCTAGAATTTCAAATGGCACATCAAATCTACATTACCACTTCACCACATCTCATTGTAAGAAGAAAGAAAAAGAAATCTACTCAAAATTCATGAAGAAGATACAACAAAACATGAATTTTATATATAAAAGCAAAGTCATACAAACTACAAAAAGTAAATACAACTTATCTCAATTTCTTCCCCAAGCAAATCCCTTGAAGTTCCTTTGAATCCTTTCTCTCTTCTCTACAATACTCAATTCTCTCTTTAGAATAGTAAGGAAGAAGTAATCTCTCACTTTCCTCATTCTCTTACACTCTTTACAGAAGAATCCTTCACAAAAAAAGACTTCTACACACTTTAATACACTTACCAACACACTCTCCACAAATCCTAACACACTTTCCTCACTCCAAAAGACTCATTTCCCTCTCTTCTCTCTCTTTTTTGGCATCCAAATCAGTTTGAAATAGTTTAGAAATGATTTCCCCAAGAGTTTCCTTAAGAAACTCTTCAAAAATCATCCAAATACATTGAATTTGACTTCCACCGACATTGGGCGCCAGCGGCACTGGTCCGCCATTTAAAATTTGAACTCTTTGGAATTGGGCGCCGGCGATGCCTTCCTTTTGCCTCTTTTTGCTCAAAATTCATTCCTTTTTGCTTCCTTTTACTCCAATCATCTACAATGATCATAGCTGCAGCAAAACCTAAAGAATACCTTCCTTTAAAGTGCAATATCACAAAAAATGAGTACAAATTATATTATAAAAATCGAACATATTTTTGGTGCATCAATTCTTAATTAGGAATTTAATTAAACTAATGTGGATTGGGTCTCCACATTACCCAAAAATTCTCCCACTTGGAGACTGGGACACTGAATGAATCACCTACTGGCTGCATCATCTACTAACTGTACTGGAATTTTCCTCAAACACAATATCCTCCACCTTTGCAACTCAATGCACCTGTCTTAATGACAGAATACCAGCTGAATTCGAGCACAACTTCAGCTTCTCACAAGTATCACCCTCAGTTGACATATCATCATCAATGTAGCCTTGTAACACCAAACTCTATTTTGGGTTACTTCTGTATCTGCTTATAGTTCCCACTGCATAAGCATTATCCTGCTCCTGCTGGAAGCCCTTTCAACAAGTCCAGCCTTGTAACTCTTATTACCACCAAGCGCAGTCTTCACTTGGTACACCCACTTGTTGTGCAATGCCTTCTTCCTTATTCGAAGTTCTGCCAGCTCCTAAGTCTGATTCCTTGGCAGGGAATCAGTCTCCTCCTTCTTGGTCAGCTCCCACTAGCTCGAATTTTCATCTTGCATGATTTCTTCATAGCTCTATGGTTCTCCACCGTTTGTCTGTACAAGGTCCGATTTTCCTGCCTTTGGCGTTCTGCCAATTTCAAGAAATTTACATTTTTATGCTTCTCTATAATGCACCTCTAACTCATGTATCCAAGCCTATAATGCCACAGATCTCTCGTGCTCTCTGCAACTGTAGTAGCAACAATGTTGAGTAAACCAGTAGTCATATATAGTGTGTTAGTTTTCTTAACCCTAGCCAGTACTAGTGCTCATTTGGTAACCTTCTAGGTGCTATCTGAGAACACCACCGAATGACCACCTCATTAAGCTGCCCAACAGAGATGAGTTTTTTCTTTAACTCAGGAACGTGTCTGACCTTTTACAAAGTCTATTTGCTCTTGTAAGAGAGTGCAATATCAATGTCTCCCAACACTACCATGTCCAAAGCTTTTCATCCGCCAGATGTACCTTCCCAAAGTCGCCTGCAACTTAACTTCACATCAACTCCCGGTGGGAAGATGTGTGGAAGGATGCCCCTGAATCCAATATCTAGCCATCAACAGAACTGTGAACTACCAGCAATAGCACATTATTTATTTCTTCAGTTACAACATTAGCACCATCATTGTCCTTCTTCTTAGGATTTATGCAGTTCCTTTTTATGTGTCCAGCCTTGCCACAATTCCAACAGGTTTCTTGCTGACCAGACATTAATTTTGATCTTCTTTTGTTTAAGTTCCTGTCATGTGATATCCCTCTAAAATCAACAATCAGTGTCGAACTTGAACCGAGTTCTTGCTAGAATCATTCCTGCGCACCTCTTTAACCAAAAACAAATCATGAATATTATCATATTTTCGTTTAGATTTACCTGCAAAACTGCTAACTGTCATCCTTTTGGCTTCCCTGCTATTTGGAAATGAAGCCAACAATATCAGCATCATATCTCATCACCAAAATCAATTTCAACAGACGATAATTAATTTGTGATAGTGTTGAAATCATTTCGGTGTTGAACAACAAACAATCCTTCCGCCATCTTCAAGTTGAATATTGTTTTCACCAAGTGCACCCTATTATTCACTGATGACTTTTCATATATACCTGATAAAGCCGCCATGAGATTTGCAGTAGTCTTTTCTTTGATGACGTTGTGGGAACCAATCTCAACAGGTTTAATCGTATAACCCCCAGAACCTACCGATCTAATAGATTCCATTTTGTCTCTTCCATCTTTTCTGATCGTTTTCCGAGTAATGAAAGATGAAGTTTCTTTCTATATAGGTAGTCCTCTATCTACATCCTCTAGTAACCAAAATCTATGCCATTGAACTTCTCGATCCTCAATACCATCACTTTTTCTCCGCCCATCGCTCTTCTTTCAGCCTCGAACCACGGCTCTAATACCAGTTGTTGTGAAAAATTGACAATAATAAAGTAAAAAATGAAACAAGAAAAATTGCACACAGAAAAACACTAAGCGACACATAGATTTACATGGTTCGGCGAATTTTCCTACTTCCACGAAGCTGCAGAGGATTTTATTTCTTTGAGGAATTAAGTCGTCGAGCGCCTCGACATTTACAAAAAAATCTCTATTTTATTCTCTCCCTTCCTCTCTCTCTTTGTTTCTTCCTCTCTTTCTCCCTTAGAGGACTTGGCTTGACCCCTTGGCTTGGCTTAGCTTAGCCCTTGCTTGGCTCTCTTTCTAAGCCAAAAGAGGCTATTTATAGAAACCAAGAGAGTGGTAGGTGGGAGGTAGGTGAGTGGTAGGTGGGATGTGGTAGGTGAGCGATAGGTGGGAAGGTAGGTGAGCGGTAAGTGAGATTCTTAATTAGGAATCTAATTAAATTAATGTGGACCGGGTCTCCACATTACCCAACACCTTTCTTATGTAATACCACTACTTATAAACTTTTAGAAATGATACATTCTGACATATGGTGGCCTTTTCCCCATCTTTCAGTTGAAGGATATCAACACTATTGGTGGCCATCAGACTTGTCACTGCCGTCACCGCCAATTCTCTATCTGTCGGTTGTTGGTGTTGTTGTTGTCATGGAGTTGCCACTCTGTTTATCTATCGTATTGAACTATTCTCCAAGTAAATTATTGTTTTAGATCATGTAAGTGATCCTTTGATATTAAGAAACTTGGAGAAGGAAAGAAAATAGCTAATAAAAATAGAAATTATTAGAAAATGAAATGTCGGGATAGTTTCATTGTGGTGAACATTACGAAGAAAACACTAGAGTGTCTGATTCTTGAGATTCCCATGTAAAGAAAACCATATGAGAACCTAATAACTAGAGATTTAGTTATATTACCTATTCTGAGTTATTATTCTCCTACAAGAGTAAACTACTTGTTAATTACATCTTAAGTGATTAATCACTTGAGAAAACTCCCAATTAAACCAATTGTTCCCAAAGAAATTTCAAATTTTAAGCTCAAAGAAAGAAACGCCAACGTTCATTCCTATGGGTAATATTTTTCTAAATGTTGTGTACTATCCTAAAGGTCTTAGTTTTTTTTTGTTTGTTTTGTTGTTTTTGTTTTATTTATGTCATTTTGTTTGTTGTTGTCAGTTTGTATTGTTTTTTTTGTTATCGTTTATGTCATTTTGTTTATTATTGTTGTTTTGTTTTGGCAATTTTCTTTTGTTTGTCATTTTGTTTGTTGATGTTGTTTTGTTTTGTCATTTTTGTTTTTCTTTATGTCATTTGTCTTGTTGTTGTTGTTGTTTTGTTTTGTCTTTTTGTTTTTTTTAGATTCACTATCCTGGCTTCAGAATGCATCCTTGAAAAATAGAGTTAGCACATTCTAAAAACATGTAAAGTAAATCTAAAATGCAACTTGTTTCTTCAACAATCCTACATGAAAAATAATGTTATTATTGTTTCTTAAATTGTTAATTTAGTTGGTTGAACTGTTAATTTTTTGACAACCCGACCAAGATGTCCACGGATCTGTCATCCCAGGGTTGTCTGATGTCTTGATCTACTTTGTGCGAAAGGTGTTTAAACCAGAACCGAAAGATTCATATCAACAACTACGAATTGCATCATCCAAGAAATCTTCATAGATCAAAACATACTTTGTTTCGAGTTCCATTCAACAATCTTTGTTCATTGAGGTTTAATTTAAGTTTTAATGTCTTTTGTTGGATTTAAGGATTGGAATATTTTAGGTTGTTTATGATTTATTAACCGATTAAATTTTGTCATTTTATCATTTTATTTATTTTATTTACGTTGACCCGATCAAGATCTCATGATTCCGTCATTCCAGTCATTAAGTTTGTGGTTTGATTAGTCACGAGTGACTGGAAGATATTTTGTTAGCAACCATGAGTTACCTCCTCCAAAATATCTTCTCAAACCAAGTTGTATGTTAAGGTTTATGTTTAGGTTTTAATGTCTTTTAAGGTGAATTTTATGTTGTTTGTGTTTTAAGGTTGACTTTGAATTTTTTGTCATTAGGTTTATTTATATTACTTAGATGTGAGTTGAATCCTCAATTTTGAGTTTAACTTAGGTTTAAACCTAAGTGAGGTTAGTTAAGTCTTAATTTATGTTAGACATAAGGTTTAGGTTCGATGTAGGTTAGATCCAAGGAAGTTTATAGTTCATGTTGGGTGAGGTTCAATTTAGATTAAACCTAAGGCTTGAGATGAGTTTGGTTCAATTTAGATTGAGTCCGAGGAGTTTGGTTATGTCTAATGTAG
Organism: Papilionanthe hookeriana x Papilionanthe teres; assembly: GCA_022702705.1. NCBI lineage: Eukaryota > Viridiplantae > Streptophyta > Magnoliopsida > Asparagales > Orchidaceae > Papilionanthe > Papilionanthe hookeriana x Papilionanthe teres. Next base: position 67,493,286 of record CM040436.1, on the reverse strand, counting down.
GCTTAATGTTTAGGTCTGATGTAGGTTTGACCTAAGGAATTTGGTTAAGTCTAATGTATGTTAGACTTAAGGTTTAGGTTTGTTGTAGATTAGACTTAAGGAAATTTGGTTAATTCTAATGTAAGTTAGACTTAAGGTTTAGTTTTAGTGTCAATTGAACATAAGGTAGTTAGGTTAAGTCTAAGGTAAGTTAGATTTAAAGTTTAGGATAAGTGTCAGTTGAACCTAAGGTATTTTGGCTAAGTCTAAGGTTCAGTGTTAGTTAAACCTAATGTAGTTTAGTTAAGTCTAAGGTAAGTTAGACTTAGGGTTTATGTTCAGTTTCAGTTGAACCTAAGCTAGTTAGGTTAAGTCTAAGGTAATTTAGACTTAGGTTTTAGGTTCAATGTCAGTTGAACCTAAGGCTTGATTTGACTTAGGTTCAATTTGCGCTTAACTAAGATTTACGTTGACTTAGGTTCAATTTGAGTTGAACCTAAGGTTTAGAGTGTTTTAGATCCAAATTAGGTTGACCCTAAGGGTTTAAGTTAATGTAGGTTCAAGTTGTATTGAACCTAAAGGTTTAAGATAACTTAAGTTTGAGTCGGATTGAACCTATGGATTTAAGTTGAATTTGGTTTTGTCTGCCGTTAAAACATGGAAGGTTCGAGGTCGCCGGAATGAGCATCTCGTCACCCGCTTTAAAATAGATTTAATTTAGCATATATATATATATAATTTTTGGAAAGTAATGTTTTGAAAATACGAGACCGAATCGATCTCATATATACAATAGTTTAAATAAACGAGCACTCTTTGGAATTCATGTATCTACCCCCAAAGAATAGACACATTAATTGATAATGAGGCTCGATTAAATAAACTACAGAATTTATGACATCCGTTTTGGTTTGCAAAAGCTTTGTATTGACCGACAAGTTTCTCTATCAAAAATGAAAGATTAGAGAGGGTTTATATTAAGCTATGTTCTTCAAGTTTCCTATAAAGACAATCCTCTATAGTTAATTACATCTTAGATAACCGAAGTCACCTAAGAAAACTCTCGATTTAGATCAGAGGTATTGTCTTCATGAATTTTAAAGTTTAGGGCTTTCAAGTTCACACATAGGAAATATCAAATGAGAGGGGTTCAATCTTGGAATAATTATTTTGGAATCCAAAGGAAGAAATGCTAGGAGATGTCACAAATCTTGAGGAGAACCTCGATGACTTCCCAAACTATCCAATGGTTTGGCTTCAATTTTGAAGGGACTATTAGTTGTTTTATCCTGCCAATTTTATTATGTAGGGCTTTCATTTGTATGATACCGATCATACATATAGCCTGGAAGATAATAAGATTTATGTCATTCCAAACAATGACCTCAGAATCCTAAAACAAGTTAGATGTTATAGTGTTCATTAGGGATCTACAAAGACCTAAAGATCAGTAAAGGCTTTATGTCTTACTAGGCAGACAACCTTAAAGTCTTATAGCTCTTTGTTTGTTCTAAGAGAGAAGATTTGCTATTGTAGAACGATTTTCTCTCTCGAAGATGTTCTTCTATACGTCTTTTTGTTGCTGCCCATGAATTTAGCTCTACTCCTCTTTGAAGTAGCAATCCTAATTTCTAAGGTTCAAATGGTTTTACCAGGCGTGTTTTATTATTTTGCATTCATCATTATTATTATCATGGTTTTAGTTTTGTTGTTGTTGTTGTTGTTGTTGTTTAAATGTCTTACTTGGGGGAATTTGAATTTAATTAAAGCGACACCAGTTGGGATCCCACGGTTCCCTCATTCCAACACCAGTATTTTTTTGAATTGTCTTAGTCTAAACAAGTTGTTACACTCATTTAAACTTGGGAAATCTCATTAGCAACCGTAGGTTACTGCATCCGAGGGATTCCTGTAATCCAAAAGGAGTGATTTAAGGGCGTTCAATAGGTTTAAAAGTGTATTTAATTTAAAAAAACATTTAAATTTAATTTCTTTTGTCCTACAGGAATATGTAGTAAAGTAAATTGCAGGTAAATGAAATGTACTGAAAAGTAAAGTGCTGTAAATAAACTGTAAATGCGTACCTGAGCTTATGCTACCACTGCATGATTAGTCCATTAAACATAATATGATTTACAGGAAATTTAAATAGAGTACAAGAAACGAAAGTAAGCAAAGCAAGGAAAAGCCAGTATGAGAAAAGTAGAAAAATCAAGTCATAAAAGACATGAACAAGTAGAAGAAAACTCGTAGTCACACATGGAAAACCAAGACTAGGTAGAAGACATCAGTAAAGGTGGGGGGCTGAGAGCTGGTCTGTGTGCTTCCCGTGCTTGGGTAAGAGTTAGCAATCTGACAACCTACAGAAGGTAGTCTTAACCTTGATCCAAATGACTAGCTATGGAACTTTAAAAAATTTCATGAAAATTCTTTAATTTTCATTTGAAAGTTCTCATGTAGAGTTTGTTGTAAGAGCCAAAAGAAATTTTTGTTTTAATTTTGTAAAGTATCGTAGTCCACAAATTAATAACTCTATTCAAGCTAAGACTACTAACAACCTAAGAGTATTGGGGTAAAAATCCCACAAAGAGTCGGTGAATAGTATCAACGGTTCTTTTTTCTCCCTTATTTAAGGTCCTTGAGGTAGGAGATACCATTCTAATAATCCCTCGTATCCATCGTTTTAGCACACATAAGCATTATCATCATTGTCCTAGTCATCTAGACCTCAGACTTAATACCTGTCTGATGATCCATATGTGGCAAAAACAAATGTCCTCAGTTGCTCACAAGGACCTAAATACCTTAAGGGAGACTTAAAACCTTAAGCATTGGGTTATAATTGTAGGATAAGTAGTTTAGGGCATTTCTATTTATTTAGGTAAATTAGCGTGTCTCGGGGCACAACTTGGTGGGTCCCTAAAGATTTTAAGGATATATAATTCATCAAAGCATATTAGGTCCTCCAAAACAACCAAAAGATCATAAAAATTCTTGGGGAACAACCCTGAATAACTTTTAAAACCCTTTGAACCGTTTTGAGTTCTTTTGAACTTATTATGTTGACAAATCATTCATCTGCATTTAAAGTTTAGTGATAATATTTTAATCTATGCTTAATGAACCATGAAGATTTGGTTAACTAATGAGCATGATAACTAAGTATTCACCTGAAGTTTTGTTTAAGAATTATGTGGGTGGATGCCCTTAAGGGCAAGCTTAAGTCATTAAAGATTTTATACACATGATTAAGACTGGGTTCGTAATGTTTAAATGTATTCAATAATTAAGCATGTTTCCCTTTTATAATCCTCTTTAAACAAATTTAAATATCATGCCTAGATCACTACTAAGCCCTTAAATCCAATCTTTAGGGTAGATTTGCAATAATCAAAATGTTAAACTAAATGAGATTCAATTCTCATTAAAGGATCACACTTATCATCTAATCACCAATTAGGGGTTTAAATAAGTAAGTTATTATCTTCCTAGCTTAAATCGATTACCTTAGTGTCATTCAATCAAGCTAACTTCCAAACCTCAATAATTCATAAAATTACATTTTTACCCTTATTGTGAAAAGAAGTCAAGTTGGTTTCTACCTCTTAACCCATTATGTTTCAAATATCCAAAAGAGTTTATTATGATCAAAATTACCCATTTACCCTTTGGCTTAACCTAAAATTTAATTAGGGTATCAAAATCCCAAAATTATCATTTTGCCCTTGGGGCTCTCCACTTCATAATTTATCAAATACAACCCAAATGACTTTGAAATTTTATAGTTACCCTACTCATAGGAAAATTAAAATATTAAATGACAAATTAAGATTTTCTTATTTTCTATTTAATTTTTTGTAATTATTTTTATTCAAAATGAAGGTTCTCAAAATTAATTCATTTAATTATTCAAAGTAAAGTTTCTATTTATGAGAAAAATTATTAGAGGTTCACTTAGGTCAAAGGACCACTTGGACCAAATTTCACGATCTTCTTTTGAATTATATTTTAATTATTATAATTATTTATTGATTTTATTGTTTATTTAAGTAGAAAATATAATTTAATTTCAAAAATTACTTTTTATATTTTTATTAAATCTCTCTAAGTCCAAAGAACTTAGAGAAACAAACTTTTCATTTTTATGATTATTTATTTATTTATTATAATTATTTTAATAAAATATTAAGGAGAATACATTTTTACCATTAAAAAAAATACAAAACTAAATTAGGAAAATTAGGAAAAACATTCTAAAGGGTGACCCTGCCGCAATTACACAAGTAAAATAGCTTATAAAATTATGGCCAAACTTGAGCCCAAATCATATTAAGCGGCTAATGTACGATAATTAAAGATTAAAATTTTTATAAATAAATATAAATAGTATACTAGGGGTATTACACAAATATATGTATCGTTTCAAGTAATATAGAGGGTTCTAATTAAGCCCCCAATATTGAACCCACGGGGAAGGTTAAGTACAAATAATTAAAAAGAAAAGATGAAAATCTATTTATAAACTAATCAACTAGCAAGTACTAATATGCAGGTTATTAAAGTAGCAATTGTAAATAAAATCGTAATTTAAATTCTTTAACACAAAAAAAAGATTCTTTCCCCATACGAAATATTTAATGATTAGTAAATATCAGAATTAGTTTGAGAACTTAGAGAATGTAGTATTGTGATGAATAGGAGCATATATATTCTTTACCCTTTAGTTCAGTGTATAAAGAACATTGGCTAGTTTTAGAAGATTGGATCATGATGTATTGTTAGTATTAAGGCACGAATTTCTAGGCTCTCACTTCTATTTCCCCCACACAAGGGTGCCTATGGTCGAGCCTACTAGTGATCCGTCACCTCCTCTTAAACCAAATCGATAAAATTTAGCCTGTCACTCTAAAAACATATTCAATTCTACGCCCTTCAAAGATTATCTCCCTATCTATTTGCACCTCCCCCTTAAAGGATATACCATCTACCTTTCCAAGGGAAATGTGATACTTACAAGTTAAGAACTCTTAGCCCATGATCAGATCTTAAGAACTCTTTACAAATTTTAATATTACAAGTGATCACGTTGTAGTGTATATGAAAATTAGGTAAAGTATCATCACAAGTTATGGATGAAGAAAAATAAGTTCTCAAAACTAAATTAAATCCTTATCTAAATCATTTCATATTTGTAGGGAGAAAGAGAAGAAAACTACTCTGAAAGCATAGGATTCACATCACAAACCATATTTATATAATTTAAATTTAAAGTATAAAACCTAAGAACCAAATTATAAATACTTATCTGGAATGATATCCAAGCAATCCTTTGAAGTTTCTCTGACTATGACTGACTTTTACAAGACTCCAACTCCAGCAATCACACTATAAACACTCTAAACTCTCATTAAAGAAAGTTAAATAACACTACACACTCTTTAACTAAATGAAATGGCACACCTCTTTCACTCTTGTGACACTTACACACTCCAAACGACCACACTTTACAGTAGAATTGTCCTCTATTTATAGAGCTTCGAAATTGACCAGGGGTTGCTTCAGTCACCTCTTCAAAATTTGTCCAAATTCTTTGAATATTCTAGAAGGTAACTGTGGTGCCTAGGCTCCAAATCTGGCGCCTAGACCCCAGTTGATCCACTTAAAAATACCCATTTTTATGCCTTATTTATGATTCAATTCTTAAGGATATTATGCTTTAATGAAAGGTATTTTTATGTTTTTGGATGTAGGTGATAAAAAAAGAGTTCAAGAAAGAAAAAGGAGCAAAATGGAGCTTAAAGAGCAAAGTTGTCCAAATTATAGGCCTGGCGCCAGATTTTGGCGCCTAAGCGCCAGTTCGATAAAGACGGAGACATGATTTTTGATGACTTTGGATAGTTATTTTGACGGTTTTAAGCAGTTATCAGAGCTTCTAGAAGACTGGAAGTTACTCCTAATATATAGGACATGTGATACAATGCATTTGGACACAGGGAAACGGTTTTAATCGCGAAGAGGTGTGATCTAAAGTGAAGAGGTGCGAAGATCTGGTCACGGCGACAATTACCTTCTAGAAGATACATTGTATTTAGAAAAATTTTGAAGAGGTACCTTAAGCAACCCCTAGTCAAATTCAGAGCTCTATAAATAGGAGCCCATTCTACAGTGAAAATCGGCCCCTTTAGTACCCTATAGTCCCCAAGCACCATTTAGCCATTATACCCCCCTCTAGCATCCAATTATTTTAGGGAGCCACCTTCTCTAGTATTTAGTGAGTTTATTTTCAGTTTATTTTGAGAGTTAAGTGTGTGATTATTAGTGTTGTTGCTGTTGAGGTTTTTCATCATTACATTGGAGTCAGTAGGAGTCAGCGGATCACTTGAAGGAAAATTCTAGATAAGTATTTGTAACTTGGTTCAAAGTTTTATAAATATGTTTTGTTGTGTGAATTCAATGTGTTATGAGTAGTTAGTTTTCTTTCTCCTTTAAACTATGAAAAGATAATAAAATAATTAAATTTTTTTGGAAAATTAAACTTAAAATATTTATAAAAATTGTGATGATATTAATACCTGATCTTAGTTTACTTTTTAAACTGGCCATTTAAATTGTTAAAACTAGTTGAAGAATTTTGAGACCTATCCGGAGATGAGTTCTTAACTAGTAGATATCACATGAATCCTTGGGTAATCGAAGACTTTATGTGGGTTATTCAAGGTGAAGTTCAAATAAATAGGAAGATATGATTTATTGGGAGTAGAAATAATTAGTTTTTAGAGTGACAGACTAAATTCTGATAATTTGGTCTATAGAAAGGGAACGGGTCACTGGTAGGGCCGACCATAGCCACCCTTAGACATCTAGTAGTGTGAGCCTAGATTAACCCATTCTACTAATAAAACATCCTGAACCGATCTATAGATTAGTCAATGTTCTTTATGCCTTGACTAAAGGGTAAAGAATCAGAATGCTTCTATTTGGCACAATACCATAATCTAAATTCTCCACAAATGATAGTTATTCTAAAATCATGGATTAGTTGAAAAGGAGAAAGTTGTTTTATTTATACCTACATTAATCTTTATTTTATTATTGCTTACTTGCTTTTAGTAGAAATTTTAGTAAAAACTTTGTTTAAAATCAAAACTTTGAAAAGAAATAAAAATAATAATTACTTTTAATTTGAAAAATCTAAAAATATTTCTTAATTTCCTCAAAATCTTCCCTGTGGGATCGATAACCAAGACTCCACTAGAGCCCTGTATTACTTGAAACGATACGTATACTTGCGTTTGAAATTGTGACTTTTACAATAATTAATATAATATTTAAACATAAATTCATAAATTCTTACATAAGTAAAAGTCGGGTCTCATCAAGTTTTTGGCGTCATTACAAGGGATTAAAGCTTCTAGCAGTGGTATCAAATTCTTGCATTAGAAAGTATAAATATATAGTTGCATCACCAGTCTCCTACATGAATGGATGCGTCCCTTCAGGTTTTGAGTCGCACCTCTTGGTTGAATAACTGATTCCCTGTGTCTATATTCACTATATCTTGTTTATAACATATGGGAATTTATTCAGAGACTTCCAGATTACTTCTTAGTCATTAATAACCATCACAAAACCATCCAAGAACTCTCTAGATTTCCCTGTTGAGCCAGATCTGGCGCTAAGGCGCCAGTGTCAGCCCTTTTTTCTTCTTTTCTTCAATTGTCTCATTTTTGCTTCTTTTACTCATTTTTTATTTTTTTTCTTCGTAAACTCATTTTCTTATACTTGCAACCAAGAACATAAAAAATACCTTTCATTAAAGTGTAATATCCTTAAAATATTAGTTAAAAATGATATAAAAATTTAGGTAATTTTAAGGGTAATCAATTCCCCCAAACTTAAACGTTGCTTGTCCTCAAGTAACTCTAAACTCTTTACTACTAAAAATAATAATCTATGGAGAAAAATTTTGCAATCTATTGCTAGTAAATCTAATAATCCTTATTCTAATTATTATAATCCAGGTTGGAAAAATCATCCTAATTTTAATTGGAATAAAGGACATCTACAATGGAGTAATAATCAAGTTAATCCAAATAGGAACAATCAAGGAAATTCAAACTTTAGACCAACTTACCCTCCTGGTTTTAATAATCAGCAGAAAAAGTTATCTGTAGAAGAATTAATCTTGCAACTAAGTAATCATCTACAAAGTAAAAACACTGCTATTCGTAATATTGAGAATCAGATGGGTCAAATTGCTAATTTTATTAATTACAGACCTCAAGGAACATTACCTAACAATGTTAAAATTAATCCTAAAGAAACTGGGAAAGAACATGAACAAGCAAAAGCTGTACAACATAGAAGTGGAAAGGAATTAAAAGAGAAAATTCGGAATGAAATTGAAAAAGAGAGAGAGGTAGAAGAGAGTGAAAAACCTAAAGAAACTCTTTCTCCAAGTAAAGATCAGACTGTAATTCCTATTGAAGAGGAAGTTGAAAGACCACCACCACCTTTTCGTCAAAGAATAAAACAACAAAAGCTTGACCATCAATTTTCTAAGTTCTTTGAGGTTTTTAAGAAACTTACCATCAACATTCCTTTTGCAGAAGCTTTAGAACAAATGCTAAGTTATGCAAATGTTGACCTTATTTTTGATGAGGTCTTTTCTTTTTGCTTCTCTCTTTAGTACTTAGGATCTAGTCTTAGGCTTTTCCTTTAACTAATCTTAGAGGACTAGAAGTGGAACCCACCCTTTAGAAGTTCAAACACCTCTTGACTCCCTGCAAACCCCATAAGCTTGATTGTAGACCCCTAATCACCTAGAGGGTTGAAATCAAATGTGGAGGTTTAAAGGATGAGTTCCCTATAGGATTTCTTGGCCTTAGGAATACCCTGGATGGCCTGGTCTGGTGAGGGTTGACTTGCACATACACTACACTCTCACACACATTCCAAGTCCTAAACCCATTCACACCCAACTTGACTTCCTGACTCATGTAGGTAATTCACAGGGATGGTCCTTAACCCCTAAGCCCCTGGCTAAGAGGGTTAGGAACAACATAGTGAATGCCTCAAATGAGTCCTCTCATGGCTCATATGGGCATAATATGGCTTCATGGCTCAACCAAAGTGATTCCATTTTGCTCAAATTTGATCAATCTTCATTTTTCCAAAATTTCAATTTTTGACCCCCGGGACCCTACACCCACCAAACCTACCAAATGCCCTTGAAATTGCCCAAAGTTGGCAAAATCACCTAAATTACACAAAATCCATCAAAATCAATCCTAAACATTTTCCCCCACTCAAATTGATCATCTATAGCCAAAAATACAAAAAATTCCAAAAGTACCCCCCAATACCCTCCAAATACCCAAAATGCTCTTCTTGGCCCAAAAATAAATAAATTCAGAAAATTCCCAAAAACTTCCAAAAAATCCCAAATATTCACAATTTCATTTTGTTCAACTACACCATGGGCTAATTTTGCCAATTTCTTCCACTTTTATCAAAAACCCCCAATTTGACCCATTTTAAACCCAAGTGAACCCAATGTCAAACCAAACCACTTCAATTGACCTCAATTTTGGTCCAATTCAATTCTAAACTTCAATCCAATATCTCTAATATCAATTTAGACCAAATCCAAGTCCAATTTGATTGACATTTGGACCCAATTTCAATTTGAAGCCTAAGGCCCAATTTTGGCCCATGACCTAAACCTAGCTCAAACCCATCCAATTCAACTCGAATTGGCCCCAAATCTTTTCCAAAGCCTTCCTAACATCCCCATAAACAAAACACTAACAGGATTTGCCCAAAATATGAACCTAAACTCCACCCAAACCTAACCCAAAACCAAAATCCCTTAAAATTGACCTAAGTCCAAACCTAACCCAAATGGGCCCAAATCCCAAAATTAAAGCCCAACTAAAGTTGAAAACTATTTGTGACACTCCCATGAAAATTTCTCAACATTAATTTTGCATCAAATCCAACATTAGCCCAACCTTAGCCCAAGTTAACCCAATTTGACCCACTTTGGCCCCTTTACCAAAAGTCTCAAATTAAACCCAATTCAACTCCAAATTATTCCAAACCAATTCCAAATCATTCAAGACGCATCCCAAAACTAAACCCAACTCTTGTTTGGCCCAAGCCTTTACCAAACTTTCATCCTAAAATCCATTTTAAAATCCAAAAGCCCACTTCCCTAAACCATTTTAAAAGTCTATCTTCACTAAATTTCAAAGGCCCAAACTTCATGCTAAAGCCCATATGACATTCTTTTCATCACCCCATTAATTGATATCATCCCATAAGTCCTAAATCAATCGTCAAATAATCCTAAATTAGGCCTCATGCCAAAATCACCCATAAATCCCAAAAATTCAAAACCTTCTTTCATGAAAATGACCATGCTTTGTCCCAAGCCACATGGAGCCATGAGCAAGCCATTTACAAGCCATATGAAGCCATAGAAGGTTTGACATGTGACCAAGCCATTAATGGCAAAAGTAGGGCCTCCTTTCTTAATCCTTCATTAAGCCTTTTTAACCATAGCCATGTCACACACTAAACCAAGTTTAGCCACCTCACCATGGATGGAGACTTCACCACTCCACAGCAGCTGACCCAATCGATCCCCTCGCCCAAAATCGGACCATAGGAAGGTGAACCAAGCCCCGAATACATGGGTTAACCAAATTGAACCCAAAATGAGCCCTTCCCCCTTCCACTTTGATTCGATTCCTTTACACTCGGCATTTGCCAATCGAACTCACAAACCTCAAGCACCGACCTCCCCGATGACAACGACTGACCTCGACTGTCGGCCGACCACTGGGCCGTGGAAAGCACCATGGCCGAGAGCTCCAAGTGAGCCAAACTTTTCAATTCTCCCTTGCTGACTTGTCTAAACCTAATTGAACACAATGGCTGTTCTTCTCTTGCATGGAGCAGCTGATCCCAAGCCCTAACTCCCCGTGTGAGGCCCTCCAGCCATGCCTATTTAAACACCACCTCCTCTCGGCCATGGGAAGTGCTGAACAGAAACATAACAGAACTCTACCAAAATTGATCTAGAACCTTCTCCCAACCTAGAGCAATTTATCCCTAGTGTCTATTTGCCCTAATCCCCATTAACAGAGCCTAATTTCTCAGTCAAAAATCCACCCAAAAACCAGGACACTTCACGACAGTGAGCCAATCCTGAAATTAATTGACTCTACACCTTTACCGGACCAGAGAGGAGAAGTTCCCCATCAAAAGCCCCTCACCGAGGCCAGCCTATTGCTTCCAGGCCTCCAAGCTTTGTGATCGGCCTTGGTCACTTTTGTACTCAGGCATTTCCCAGCAGCAGGAGACTTCATCCGGAGCTTGCTTGGACTCAATCGAAGGTGACACAACCCTAGATTGAAGCTTCACTTCTCCGAGCAAAGGTATGAACTCACTCTTCCTCCTGAGCTTCTGGAGATTCTCCATTTTGTTTGAGTCGATTTCAATGCATGTTTACCATATGGATGTGTTCGTTTCTTCAAGACGAATCCATAGTGCATAAGAACACAAAAATCTGTTGAGAATCGAATGAGTTCTTAGGGTTTTAGTGTGGATGATCACGGGTGCACACCAGTCGTAGACGATGACCAGGTGTCGGCATATTTTTAGGTTGTGTGTTTTATTTTAAAAGGGGACTCCTAACGTAAGTTGTCGGCGAATTTTAATTTAATTTAAATAAATAATTTTGAAAAGTAGTATTTGTCTTCGAAAATAATTTTAAATTTGAAGGTTTTAAGATATGAGATTAAACCTAGTCTCACATCCCGAAATAGTTTATATAAACGAGCACCGCACCACAAACCGTGTATCTATCCCTAAGGATAGACACACCGCTCGACGGTGGGGCTCGATTAAATAAACTAGAAGATTTCATGACATCCGTTCGTCCGCGAACCAATTTTATAAGCCGATAAATTCCCCGCTTAATATGAAAGCATTAAACAGGGTTTATATTACTCCGGTTCTTTTAAAATTCCCTATAAGGGCAAGCCCCTATAGCTAATTACATCTTAAGTGACGGGAATCACCTAAGAAAACTCTCGATAATAATCAATAATTCTGCTCTCAAGGATTTCAAAGTTTAAGTTTTCAAGGGATTGAATTTTGGAATTTCAATAGGGAATGGATCAAATTTGGACAATTTTGTTTTGGGAATCCAAAGGAAGAAAAGTAGGAGAAATCACAGATTCGAAGCGAACTTCGTAATTTCCCGACTATCCTATTGTTTGGCTTCGAGTTTAGGAAAGCCCTAATATTTATTTAAATGTTTTGATCTTGCCAATTTTAATTAATTAGTGCTTATATTTGTATGATAAAATCAAACAAATAAATTTTCGAAGATGCGAGGGTTTATTGTCGTATCGGACGACTACCTCGGAATCCTAAGACCGGTTAGGGCTTAATTTGCTAATGCAAATGCCTAACGAAGGGTCGAGGATTTATGTTGCACTAGTGCAAACTACCTCGAAGTCCTATGGCTTTGTTATTTAATTCTAGGAAAGTTTTGCTGAAGTAGACTCGAGTTTCGCCGATGACGATGGCCGTGCCGCCCACCATGCTCCGAGCTCCTCGTTGTTGCAGAGGTTCAATTTTAGAAGTCATAAATCGTGGGATGAGAAAAGTGTTTTGGTTTAGAGAAAATCTTAATTTCCAAGTGTTTTCAATATTTTAATTAAAACAAATCTTAAAGTTGATTATAACGACACCTGCTAAGATCCCACTGGCTCCATCCTTCCGCATCATTATTTTTATCGGATTCACTTAGTCCAGCATGAATTTGCTAAACTCAACCGAATGAGTTCCACACTTTCATTTAGACCGTGGGAAATCCCGTTAGCAACACGTAGGTTACATCATCCGAGGTATTCCCGATCATCCAACAGGACGTTTTAATTTAGTTGTAATTGTAGTTTTCGTGTTCTCGTTTGTGATTAAATTTCGAGTTGTTTTATATTTTGAAATGTTGTGGCGGTGAATTTTATCTTGCAATGACTTTTAACTTAGTTTTGGTTTCAGCTTTAGGGACTATCCTAAAGGTGTGGGTTTTCATGCAACGATTGTTTATCATGCAAGAAAAGTAAGTGCGATGCGATTAATGAAATTGCAATAATGTAAATTGCAAGAAAGTAAATCGCAATAAAATAAAAGCGTACCTTGAGGGTCTTCCCGTCATCCCAAGCCGCACTTAAAACACAATTAGAATATTTAAGCAAGTTCCTAGTAAAGCTAAGGTAAGGGTTATGGTTTTCTACCAAATTCCTAATCCTATACTTAGTCATTTCCTATGACGTCTAGATTCCTGTGTTTTTGTTTGAAGACGATTTTCTTCATCAAAGAACAATTAAGTTCAATTGTTCTTATAAATATCCTATCATATCGAGGAAGTGCTTAAGAAGAATCTTAAACATCTTTTCAATATTTCTAGTGATTGTTTTAAGTCCAAATGAATTCAATTACACAAATGAATTAATCGTCCGAGGTTTAGTTAAGTTTTGTTATTATCTTACTCAGATGAACTCAGGATATTCGAATGTCCTATAAGTGAAGTAACATTTCATTTAATATCTCGTTTAGGAGTTATGATAACTAAAGCTTTCGAGGGTAAATTTGTATTCAAATGATTTGTGATTTAGTTTAATTTCAATTAATTTGGAATAGTTGTTCAAGTTATTTTAGATTTATTTTGAATTCTTTATGTCTTTGGTGATGTTATATTTAATTCAACTTAATTTAATTTAATTTAATTTAATTGAGTTTTAATTTTATTTAATTCAATTTAATTCAATTTAGTTTGATTTCGATGTTAAATTAAATTAATTTGATTTGATTTAATTTTAATTTAATTTGATTTAATTTCCTTTAATTTAATTTAATTTAATTTAATTTAATTTAATTTAATTTAATTTAATTAATTTAATTTAATTTAATTAATTTAATTTAATTTAATTTAATTTATTAATTTAATTTAATTTAATTTGTTAATTTAATTTAATTTAATTTCATCTTTAATTTAATTCAACTTTTAATTTTAATTTAATTTAATTTAATTTAATCCAATTTAATTTACTTAATTTAATTTAATTTATAATTTAATTTTATTTTTAATTTTAATTGAAATTTTTAAAAGAGTTTAATAATTTAATTTTAGTTTAATGATTAAGTCTTTTAATATTTTGAATTTTGAGTTATCATTTTAATTAAGAATTGAATATTAATGAGATGATTAATTTAGGGATTTTTAAATTAAAGAATAAATCTCTTCCTAATAATATCCCTATTTTAATAATTCCAATTTTATTATTCTTCCAAATTTAATCAATTATTTAATTAAGGTTTAATTATTTTAAAATTGTTTAATGGGTTTCTACCCTTTAATTATTTAAATTTCAATCATCCAAATTAGATTAGGATCAAATATTTTACTTATTAATTTTTTTTTAAACCTAAAGTTTTAATTAAGGATTAAAGTTTTAATTACCACTTTACCCTTTAAGCTTAATAATTTAATAACTCACTAAATTGAACTCAAATGAACTTGAAATTTTTATGTGACTTCACTCATATGTCAATAAAGACATGAGAGGAGAAAATGTGATTTTTCTGTATTTAATTTATTTATATAATTATTTTTGGTAGAAAATAGAGATTTCCAAGGAAAATTTAATAACATGACCAAGGGAAAGTTTCTGTCCTTAAGAAAATTAGGGGACATTCCTAATGACTAGAGGACCACTTGGACCAATTTTGATGATTTTTTGAATTATATTATTTTTATTATAATTATTTTAAGTTTTGGAGTGTTAATTAATTTAAAAATAAAATAAATGTTTAAAAATGAATTTTATATTTTTCAGAAATATCTCTGATATCAAGGAAATCAGAGAATCAAATTTTACAATTTTCTGATTTTTCTATGATTTATTATAATTATTTTAGTGAAAATGCTAGAAAATACATTTTTTTAATTTTAAAATTACCCTAGAGCTTTAAAATTTAATATCTCACTAAATAGACCTAAGAAAAATATGGGGTTTGTTCCTAAGTGATTAAAATTCAAAATGTGACATTTTGGTGAATTTTATTATTTTTGTGATTTTTATTATTTTTTAATTATTAAAATATTAAAATAATATTAAAAATCAACTTTTTTAGAAAATTGAAATTTTAATTTTCTTAAATTCCCCTAATATCAGAGAGGCTCCAAAACCAATTTGGTAAATTTTTAAAAAGTATTTTGAAAGTTATGAATTTTTAAAGTTTAAATTGACTAAATGGCTTAATCAACCCATTTAGTAGGGCTAACCAAGTCCAATTGGCCTCAAATTTTTATGGTGGGTTCCTATGATCCTAAAGGTCAGTGAAGAATTGATTTCAAGTCAATTTGATGTATGGTTAGCTCTTATTAATTAGGGATCTATTTTGGGTGTTTAAGCCAATTAGGGTCAGTCCAAGTGAGTTAACTCAAAATATATTTTTCATAGGGTCCTCTGGTCCTAAGGAACATTACCAAATTTTCTTATAATTTATTTCACAACATGATAATTATTGGAATTAAAATACCACAAACAAGTGACATAAACTTGGAAAATACATAACTCTTTATAGAGATGGCCTATGATCTTGAAAAATTCAGAAATGTTCCCAAGATCAAAGGCTTCAAAAGCCCTATGGTTTCATGCTATGATGAGTTGTATACATGCATGGAGAATTGAATGATTGAAAACACTATTTAATTAATTAAAAATAAAATATGCATCAAATAAATATAAAATCACTTCCACATTATTCTCCTCGTTTCGATGAGCAAGAGGTATTTTTATTTTATTTTTTTGAGTTTTCTATGAAAAGTTATGAGTTTTTGAAGTTTAGGTTCAAAAATAAATAAAAAAAATGCATTTCCCGCTCAAATGACACGTGTCGCGCTGCTCATCGGGCCGGCGTGGTTGCTCTGTTCACGGATAAAGCCGCCGTCCAACTCCATCGCCGCCGTCCGTGGGATACATGCCCGATCGGACGGCCGTCGCTCCTCTTTCTTTGTTCTATTCACTCAAAACCGTCCAACTTCAAACCTTGATATCTCCCTCGATTCTCAACGAAATTTAATGAATTTTTTTTTAAAATGATCGTCTAATTGAGTAGCACACATCTATACGGTGATGATATACTTAAAACATGTGAATAAGTATAGAAAATTAAAACATGCTCGGTTGGAGGAGAAAAAAATTGATACCTTTGTCCAAGAGGTGAGGCCTCAATTGGAAATGATTTGATTGAACTTAGAAATGCTTGGAGAAGCTTTGGGAACAATTTGGCATAGTCTCCCCAAGGTAAATCTTGCATCTCCTCCCCTCGGTCATGGAGGTGGGGTTTAAATAAAGAAGGTTATGGTGGAGCTTGGGTGGCCATGAGGGTTGGCTTGGTTCATTCACCAAGGTTTTTTTGCTGAGAAAAACTCACATGATTGAGCTTGATCTTGGTGCAATCAATCGGGTTATGCCATGTGTAAAGTCAAGGATTTAAATGGCATGGGTGTAAGGAGCATTTTTGGTCCAATTTGGGTCAATTCATGGTTTTGGCTTGGTTCACTCACCAAGGCTTGATTCTGGGCTGATGTGAGATCATTTGGGTCAGCCTCATATGTGTGGTGAAGTCCCCATCCAAGGTGAGGTGGCCAATTTTGGTTAAAGTGTATCATGAACTGGGGTTAAAAAGGTTTAGTGAAGGCTTAGGAAAGGCTCCCCTCTTCTTGCCATAAGTGGCATGGTGAGGTGGAAAGGGCTCCCCATAGCTTGCATATGGCTTATTCATGGCTCCATGACTTCATTTGGCTTGCTCATGGCTTGGGAAAAGGTCGGCTCACTTGCATGGAAAAGGGTTATTTGGAATTTTGAAAACTTTGGATTCCATTGATGGGATTTGTCATGATGCTACAAATGGGTTGATTTCATGATGGTTTAAGACTTTGGTCAAATAGGATTATCAAAGGAATGATGAAGAAAAGGTTTCATGTGGGCTTGGTAATGGACTTTGGGCTTTTAAAATTTGGTAAATGTGGGCTTTTAAAATGGTTTAAGGGAATGGGCTTTTGAATTTTAAAATGGATTTTGGGATGAAATTTTGGTAAAGGCTTGGGCTAAATAATTGTTGGGTTTAGCTCATGGATGTTTCATGAGTGACTTAAGCAAATCGGGGGTGATTTGGGTTTGAATTGGGTTGAATTTGTGCTCTTTTGGTGAATGGGCCAATATAGGTCCAAGTGGGCCAAGTTGGGCCAATGTTGGGCTAGGGTTGAAATTGATGTAAAATCAATGATGAGAAATGTTTATGGGAGTGTTTCAAAGAGGTTTTGACTTTGGTTGGGCTTTGATTTTGGGGTTTGGGCTCATTTGGGTTAGGTTTGGGTTTAGGTCAAAATTGGGCCTTTTAGCTTTGGGTTGAATTTGAGTGGGATTTGGGTCCAAATTTTGGGCAAATCATGTTAGCGTTTTGCTTGTGGGGATGCTAAGGAGGATTTAGAAAAGATTTGGGGTTAATTGGAGTTGAATTGGGTGAGTTTGGGTTAGGTTTGGGTCATGGGTCAAAATTGGTCTTTAAGGTCAAAAGTGAAATTGGATTCAAATGTCAATAAAATTGGGCTTGAATTTGGTCCAGATTGACATTTGGGATGTTGAATTGAAGTTTAGAATTGAATTGGACCAAAATTGGGGTTAATTGGGTAGGTTTGGTTTGACATCGGGTTCACTTGGGTTTAAAATGGGTTAAATTGGGGTTTTGGTAAAAGTGGGGTAAATTGACAAAATCAGCCCATGGTGTAGTTGAACAAAATGAAATTGGGAATATTTGAGATTTTCTTAAATTTTCTGGGAATTTTTGGAATTTTTTTGAATTTTTGGGTCAAGAGGGGCATTTTGGTAATTTGGAGGGTATTGGGGGTATTTTTGGAATTTTTTGTATTTTTTGCTGTAAATGATCAATTTGAGTGGTATGGAAATGTTTAAGATCAATTTTGAGGAATTTTGGGTGATTTAAGAATTTTGGAGATTTTGAGTTATTCGGTGGCTTTTGGTAAGTTAGGAGGGTCCGGTCCGTGGCAAAAACCGAAATTTTGAAAAATGAAGATTAATCAAATTTAAGTGACATGGAATCGTTTAGGTTGAGCCATGAAGCCATATGAAGCCCATATGAGCCATGAGAGGACTCATTTTGTGTATTCATTATGTTGTTCCTAACCCTCTTGCCTGAGGGCTTAGGGGTTAAGGACCATCCATGTGAATCACCTTCATGAGTCGGGAGGTCAAGTTGGGTATAGGTGTGGTTTTAGGAGATGTGTGAAAGTGTAGTGTATAAGTGTAGTGTGTGTGTAAGTCAGCCCTCACCGCACCAGGCCACCTGTGAGCGGTCCTAAGGCCAAAGAGTCCTATAGGAACTCATCCTTTAAACTTCCACATTTGATTTGAATCCTCTAGGTGATTAGAGGCCTACAATCAAGTTTGTGGAGTTTGCAGGGAGTTAAGAAGTGGTTGAGTTTCTAAAGGGGTAGGTTCCATCTCTAGTCCTCTAAGATAGTCAAAGGAAAAGCCTAAGGCTAGATCCTAAGTACTAAAGAGAGAAGAGAAGACCTCATCAAAAATGAGGTCAACAAATGGACCCCAATAGGTGTGGTGTGCCGACGGAGCACACCGCGAGTATTGGTGTTGACCGAAGAGATCAACACAACCAACACAGAAGTCCGAGTGACAAACTTGGGACGGAAGCAAAAGAATTTCCGCCGGGGAGTATCGGGTATGTTCCCAAAACCGGAGATACCCGAACTCTCGCCGGGGAAAAGAAAAGGAGGTGAGCTCCAAATCACAAGATTTTAAGAGATTGGATTTTAGATTCGTTTCATTTTTTTTATTTAAAGTTTTAATTTTGAGTTTGAATTTAAATTTGAGTTTAAATTTTAGTTTTATGCGGAGAAAAGAGTAGAGCTAAGGCCCACCCGAACACATTTCGTATGCCGAGAAGGAAGCGAGATCGAACCTATTCCATATGTGTATGCTTCGAGAAAGAATAGGACAAAGCCTATCCGAAATGCAAAGTGCTTTAATTTCAATTTCTTGCCGAGAGGATCAAATTTTGAGATCGCCGAGAAAGGAGTAGGATCGAACCTATTCCATATGTGTATGCTGAGAAGGATTAGGACTGAGCCTATCCCAAATGTGTATGCTGAGAAAGAATAGGACAAAGCCTATCCGAAATGCAAAGTGCTTTAATTTCAATTTCTTGCTGAGAGGATCAAATTTTGAGATCGCTGAGAAAGGAGTAGGACTGAACCTATTCCATATGTGTATGCTGAGAAGGATTAGGACTGAGCCTATCCCAAATGTGTATGCTGAGAAAGAATAGGACAAAGCCTATCTGAAATGCAGAGTGCTTTAATTTCAATTTCTTGCTGAGAGGATCAAATTTTGAGATTGCTGAGAAAGGAGTAGGACCGTGCCTATCCCGAGTACCGAGAATTGCTCGAGAAGGGAGTAGGGCGGAAGCCTATCCCGAGAGCCGAGAATTGCGAGAGAATGTGCTCGAGATGGGAGTACGGCGGAAGCCTATCCCGAGTGTTGAGAACTGCAGAGAAGGGAATGAGGCGGAAGCCTATCCCGAATGCTGAGAATATGCTAAGAATTGCTGAGATTGCTGAGGATTGCTGAGATTGCTGAGGATTGCTGAGAATTGCTGAGATTGCTGAGGATTGCTGAGAAGGGAGTAGGGCGGAAGCCTATCCCAAGTGCTGAGAACTGCTGAGATTCAGTGAATGCAAGATATTGAAGAATTTTGCTGACTTATCGTCGAGACCGAAGAATTTTGTTGAAATTTATTTATGCGGAGATTGAGGGAAATTTTGCTGAGGTCCATGGGGAATTTTTGCTGAGATTCAGTTTATGCAGTGGTTGTGAAAAATTTTATTAATATTTGATTTATGCTATGACTATGAAGAATTTTACTAAGATTTGGCTTATGCTGAGATTTGAGAAAGATTTTGCTGATATTTGGGAATGCAGAGTTTTATGAATGCAGAGACTGAACATATTGCTGAGATTTATGAATGCGGAGATTGTGAAAACATATTGTAAAGTGCAGAGAATGTTTGTAGAAGTTCATGCGATGCTAAATTTTATCGAAATGTTATGCGAGAGATTTTTGAAAATTCACAAGGTGCGTAGTTCTTTTGTTTTGTTCAAATGTTGACTTTTATTTTGTTTGATGCAGAGTTTTATTTAGTTTCATTTGTTTTAAGAGCTGGACCCAGTTTTAGACAAGTGCGACATCAGTGCTTCGTAGGACAAGAATTTGTCTCTGATGCATCACGATGCGCAGTACTTCTAAGGGTACCATCAACTCGATTGAAATCAGTCGTAGATAATAACTCACTCTTTAAGTTGCTATCGGAATTTATATTCTTTTAAGCACCTATAAAGATGTGTTATCTCCGAGGACGTCACGGCTTAGGAGGCCGCAACTCCGTAGCTTTGTTCGTAGCAGTTGTCATTTGATTTTATCACCGATTTCGTAAAGGGTGTTACACTGTCTTCGAGAAATTACTATGACATTCTTTGAACTGACGTTGAAGTTGTATTTGCTAGGCGCTGAAGGATACGACTTCGGGGTTGAATTTACATTAACTGCTAATATCGTTGTCATTTGTTTAATTCTTTCTTCCTGGGCTTAAGTAGATTTCAAAATTTATGTTCATGTGATTAAAATATTTTTTACCGTCCAAAGATATTTCTGAGCCAGTTAATGACCATCCAAAAGACATAAAATCACTTGACTTTTTACAAAGCATAATATCAAAGGAAACTTCTTAAGGTTGTATTTCAAGTTTTATTAATCAGGGGAGGATTAAGACACCAATTTTTGATTATATGCTTGCCTCAAGCTTCTTCTCAGGGAGCATTCTTTTTCTTTTTCTTTCTCATTTTTTTTATCGAGCTTTTCGCTCTCCTTTTTATCGAGGATTACTATATCTGGTGGAGCACATGTTAAAAATTTTGAATGTCTTGATTGAGACACCAATTTTTGATTGTGTGCTCACCTCAAGCTTCTCCTCAGGAACTTTTTTTTTCTTTTTTTTTTTTTGCTCCTTTTGTTTTCTGAGAATTACTGTATCTGGCAGTGCATATTTCTGTTAAAGATTTTGAATGTCAAAAACTCCCCCAACTAATAATTCCAAAATGTTTCTTAACATGAATCCTGGGATATTATAACTTATTCGAAAGTCCGGACCCAGCCACATGGCGGGAAATTAAAAGGCTCGTTATATCCTGAATCAATTACTCGTATTTCAACCACACTACTTCATTTTGAAATCAATTTAGGACCCAGTCCAAATTCCTTAAAGTAAACGACTCGGCTTATTAGAGCATTAATTTCATTCTTCCCCGAAACCATAGTCTTAGCAAAATATCCAAATTTAAGCTTTCCAAACATTGAGCGATTCCGGACAAAAACAAACTCTTTGTCATTCATTCATTGCGAGTAAGAAGGATGGTACGGACCAATACTAATCGTGCTAATATCTTCTTTCAACATCAAAAGTAATAACGAACTAAAAAGTGTCACGTCCGTTGTCATCGCGTAGGAACCAATTGAAGCAAACAAATCGCCTGAAATCATATTGATATAACTTATTTCAAGTTCCTTTCAAATATTCATCAGGGATTGTTACGCTTCCATTCTTGAAATTTTTCTCCAGCCATTCTTTGAAACTGATACAGCCTTCAATGGTGTGCCCAAGCATTCTGTGATATGGGCAATAGTTGGGATGATTCTTCTTGTTAACTTCCGTCGGTTTCTTTGCCTCGAGCAATCTGAACTTGGGCTTCTTAATCAAATTCCGAAACATCCGTGCTACTCGATTCATCTTTGAAAGAATATACTCGCTTAGTTTCTTGGCCGTAGATGGACCCCGTCTTCCATCCATCCGAAGCGACCACCGTTGAGACGACCGCTGATAGTCTTGTTGTCGAGGTCGTTCAATCTGGATCTGCATTGGCTGTTTGCCTTTATCCACCACTGCCATTGTCTCAGACTCCTCAAATCTCTTGACCGGCTCTAGCTTTTTGGAATTTTCTGGAAAACCCAACTGTTTGGCTTCCTCTAGCAAACTTCCAGCTTTGCAAAGTAGTTTCTCAAACGTTTTGATTGTGAATCCTTTGAGGAGAAATGCAACTGGTCCATGGATGCTCTTTAAGAGAATTTCAACCGCATGTTGCTCCCGGAGCCGTGGCTCACACTTCGAGCTCGAATTTCTCCATCGCAAAATGTAGTCTACCAATGTTTCGGTTGGCTTCGTCGCTCCACCACAAGATCACCGATGGTGATATGGTGTCTCAGCTCCGACGAACCGCTTAACAAAGAGGTCTTCCAATTCTACGAACGTTCTCACCGAACCATTTAGCAGCTCCGCGTACCGGTCGAATGCGACCCCGAAAGGCTATTCACAAATCGACGACACAACAATGCATCGCTACCCCCGCGTTGCAGCAACTTGCTCGAAAGTGTGCAACATGCCTGTCGGGGTTTCCGTACTCATCAAAAATCTTGAACCGAGGTGATACGAAACCTCCGGGATATTGAACAACATCAAACTCTCCGAGGTATGGTCTACCCTTCGGAATCGATGTTCGTTCTTTAGACCGAGCCGGGGCTTCTCTCACCTGTTGTTCCACCATTCGCTTAATGTCTTGTTCCGGTACTGGACCTCGAATCGAATCCCTCTTCCGTTGTACATCGACGGTGAACTCCCTTCTTTCATCTGTAACATTAATGGTCTCTAGTTGGTTTGTTTCTGGAGGTGTTATTCGCGGTGATTGTGACTTTCCTTGAATTGTGGCCATAGCAGTCATCACTTCTTCTAGTTGCTTCTTCAAATGGTTGATATGTTCATTTCGTTGTTGAATGGCCCTTTGCCAATCCTCTGCGGCGTTCTCTTCACCAAAAGGGGGAGTGTCGCTCGCAGATAATGTTGATTGGGTCTCGACGAAATCGATTTCTGCAAATTCACCTTCCATGAAATCTGCTAGTTCATAATCTTCCTCTTCAATGTTGTTTTTCTGATCTTTAGACAGTTGTGCAATGTTAGCTCGAAGCTTTTCTACAGCCTCCTCAATTGACTTGCCTTTGATGACTTTAAGGTCAACTGGAGATTTTCGAGAAACATCACTTATTTCCCCGAGCACTGGTGTCGTTGCGTAGAAGTCAATTGAATCATCTGAAATCATATTTATAGAACCTTTTTCAGGTTCTTTTAAATATTCTTCCCGGATTACCACCTTTCCACTTCTGAAATTCTCCTCAAGCCAATCCTTGAAGCTGAAGCAGTCCTTAATGGTGTGTCCAACGAACCTGTGGTATGGGCAGTACCTTGGATGTCCTTTCTTGTTGATCTCGTCGGGTTTCTTCGGCTCTGGTAGTCTGAATTCGGCCTCTTGATTAGATTTTTGAAAATCTTTGCCACGGCATCATCCTTGAAGGAATAGTTTCTGTGTAACCGATCTGACGTTGTTGGAACCTTTCTTTCGCCTATCTGGTATAGTCTCATCTGGAACAACTGTTCTTCAGACCGTTGCAAGTGCTTTGTTGCGGCCGCTCGACTTTCGAATCCCTTGATCGCGTTTCCATTCTCGTGCCTTTGTCATTTGTACGGACTTCAAATCGGACCCGATCTTGAACTTAGAAGACGACAAAACACAAGCATCAATCGACTCTTCCTCATGTAGAATATCTTTTCCTTTAATCGGCGGGCGACTAGTACGGCGGTAATGAATCCGACAAGTAGGAGCAGAAATAGCTTTAGGAGACGTCCCAACGCTTGTAATGACAACGAGTTCTTTTCAATCCATTCCTTCTTTGGCATGGGAAGTTCCTCAACGTACTTCGGGTTGATCATTACAATAGGCTTAACGGACTTGCTCATTTCGGGCTTCACTATTTCAATAGCCACATCCCTAAACTTAACTTCAACATCGTTGAACCCTTGTCCAAACTTGATGACTGACAGATCAGGTAGCTCATCCCTACTGACGGTGAACTCTACTCCTGAGGCGAAAGAAAAGATCAACTTCGGTGAAGACATTGTCCCTGTCATTTGAAGAAATCCCAGAAGTCAGTGACGTCCCGTGTCTTGTAATTTCAGCGGTAATACTCAAGTTAACGCACTTGTCCTGTAAACTGGGCATCCTTTAAAATTTATTCATGTGAAATTTTTTTTATCTCAAAATTTTGCATTTTGTTTTATTATTGTGTATTCGATGGGTTTTCAAATTTCATTTTGAATTGAAATTTTAACAAAATTTTATTTTGTTTAGAGTTTATCGGAAGGTTGTTAGAGTGGAATTTTAGTTTGACTTCGTTTACAACAAGTCAAACCTAAAGAGGAATGAAGTATCGGACCCGAGCTCGAGATTTAGAGGTGGTTGAATTCGCATTGAAATCACATCAATAGATCGCTCCTATTCTAATACACCTATTGGGCGTCCACCTCATTTTTGGGAGGCGGAAGGATTCCGAAACCTCTCCGTTTAGGGGTGTCTAAACAGTGGCTCCAGAATCCAAAAGGTGTTGACTATACCCGTTCAAGACAAAAATGAATGCGGTATGCCAACGAAAAGAATGGTAGTTTGGTCCACAAGGGGCATGGACTCACTACCGATTTATGAAAGCAAAACCATCTGATCAAAATGGAGAGAGGAACTAGTCCCCAGTGGAGTCGCCAGAAGTTGTCGGCATATTTTTAGGTTGTGTGTTTTATTTTAAAAAAGGGGGTCGCCTAACAGAAGTTGTCGGCGAATTTTAATTTAATTTAAATAAATAATTTTGAAAAGTAGTATTTGACTTTGAAAATAATTTTAAATTTGAAGGTTTTAAGATATGAGATTAAACCGGTCTCACATCCCAAATAGTTTATATAAACGAGCATCGCACCACAAACCGTGTATCTATCCCTAAGGATAGACACAATCGCTTGACGATGGGGCTCGATTAAATAAACTAGAAGATTTGTGACATCCGTTTGGTCTCGCGAACCAATTTTATAAGCCGACAAATTCCCCGCTTAATATGAAAGCATTAAACAGGGTTTATATTACTCCAGGTTCTTTTAAAATTCCCTATAAGGGCAAGCCCCTATAGTTAATTACATCTTAAGTGACGGGAATCACCTAAGAAAACTCTCGATAATAATCAATAATTTCGCTCTCAAGGATTTCAAAGTTTAAGTTTTCGAGGATTGAATTTTGGAATTTCAATAGGGAATGGATCAAATTTGGAAAATTTTGTTTTGGGAATCCAAAGGAAGAAAAGTAGGAGAAATCACAGATTCGAAGCGAACTTCGGTAATTTCCCGACTATCCTATTGTTTGGCTTGAGTTTAGGAAAGTCCTAATATTTATTTAAATGTTTTGATCTTGCCAATTTTAATTAATTAGGGCTTATATTTGTATGATAAAATCAAACAAATAACCTCGAAGATGTGAGGGTTTATTGTCGTACCGGACGACTACCTCGGAATCCTAAGACCGGTTAGGGCTTAATTTGTTATGCAAATGCCTAACGAAGGGTTGAGGATTTATGTTGCACTAGGCAAACTGCCTCGAAGTCCTATGGCTTTGTTATTTAATTCTAGGAAAGTTTTGCTTGAAGTAGACTCGGGTTTCGCTTATGATGATGGCCGTGCTCGCCCACCATGCTCCGAGCTCCTTGTTGTTGCGAGAGGTTCAATTTTAGAAGTCATAAATCGTGGGATGAGAAAAGTGTTTTGGTTTAGAGAAAATCTTAATTTCCAAGTGTTTTCAATATTTTAATTAAAACAAATCTTAAAGTTGGTTATAACGACACCGGTTAAGATCCCACGGTTCCATCCTTCCGGCATCATTATTTTTATCGGATTCACTTAGTCCAGATGAATTTGCTAAACTCAACTGAATGAGTTCCACACTTTCATTTAGACCGTGGGAAATCCCGTTAGCAACACGTAGGTTACATCATCCGAGGTATTCCCGATCATCCAACAGGACGTTTTAATTTAGTTGTAATTGTAGTTTTGTGTTCCGTTTGTGATTAAATTTTGAGTTGTTTTATATTTTGAAATGTTGTGGCGGTGAATTTTATCTTGCAATGACTTTTAACTTAGTTTTGGTTTCGGTTTTAGGGACTTATCCTAAAGGTGTGGGTTTTCATGCAACAGTTGTTTATCATGCAAGAAAAGTAAGTGCGATGCGATTAATGAAATTGCAATAATGTAAATTGCAAGAAAGTAAATTGCAATAAAATAAAAGCGTACCTGGAGGGTCTTCTTGTCATCCCAAGCTGCACTTAAAACACAATTATAATATTTAAGCAAGTTCCTAGGTAAAGCTAAGGTAAGGGTTATGGTTTTCTACCAAATTCCTAATCCTATAGCTAGTCATTTCCTATGACGTCTAGATTCCTTGTGTTTTTGTTTGAAGACGATTTTCTTCATCAAAGAACAATTGGGTTCAATTGTTCTTATAAATATCCTATCATATTGAGGAAGTGCTTAAGAAGAATCTTAAACATTTTTTCAATATTTCTAGGATTGTTTTAAGTCCAAATGAATTCAATTACACAAATGAATTAATCGTCCGAGGTTTAGTTAAGTTTTGTTATTATCTTACTCAGTGAACTAGGATATTTGAATGTCCTATAAGTGAAGTAACATTTCATTTAATATCCTGTTTAGGAGTTATGATAACTAAAGCTTTCGAGGGTAAATTGGTATTCAAATGATTTGTGATTTAGTTTAATTTCAATTAATTTGGAATAGTGTTCAAGTTATTTTAGATTTATTTTAAATTCTTTATGTCTTTGGTGATGTTATATTTAATTCAACTTAAATTAATTTAATTTAATTTAATTGAGTTTTTAATTTATTTAATTCAATTTAATTCAATTTAGTTTGATTTGATGTTAAATTAAATTAATTTGATTTGATTTAATTTTAATTTAATTTGATTTAATTTCCTTTAATTTTATTTAATTTAATTTAATTTAATTTAATTTAATTTATTTTAATTTAATTTAATTTATTTAATTTAATTTAATTTAATTTATTCATTTAATTTAATTTAATTTGTTTATTTAATTTAATTTAATTTAATCTTTAATTTAATTCAACTTTTAATTTTAATTTAATTTAATTTAATTTAATCCACTTTAATTTACTTAATTTAATTTAATCCAATTTAATTTACTTAATTTATTTTAATTTTTAATTTAATTTTTTTTTTAATTTTAATTGAAATTTTTGAAAGAGTTTAATAATTTAATTTTAGTTTAATGATTAAGTCTTTTAATATTTTGAATTTTGAGTTATCATTTTAATTAAGAATTGAATATTAATGAGATGATTAATTTAGGGATTTTTAAATTAAAGAATAAATCTCTTCCTAATAATATCCCTATTTTAATAATTCCAATTTTATTATTATTCCAAATTTAATCAATTATTTAATTAAGGTTTAATTATTTTAAAATTGTTTAATGGGTTTCTACCCTTTAATTATTTAAATTTCAATCATCCAAATCAGATTAGGATCAAATATTTTACTTATTAATTTTTTTTAAACCTAAAGTTTTAATTAAGGATTAAAATTTTAATTACCACTTTACCCTTTAAGCTTAATAATTTCATAACTCACTAAATTGAACTCAAATGAACTTGAAATTTTTATGTGACTTCACTCATATGTCAATAAAGACATGAGAGGAGAAAATGTGATTTTTCTGTATTTAATTTATTTATATAATTATTTTTGGTAGAAAATAGAGATTTCCAAGGAAAATTTAATAACATGACCAAGGGAAAGTTTCTGTCCTTAAGAAAATTAGGGGACATTCCTAATGACTAGAGGACCACTTGGACCAATTTTGGTGATTTTTTGAATTATATTATTTTTATCATAATTATTTTAAGTTTTGGAGTGTTAATTAATTTAAAAATAAAATACATGTGAAAAATGAATTTTATATTTTTCAAAAATCTCTCTGATATCAAGGAAATCAGAGAATCAAATTTTACAATTTTTTGATTTTTCTATGATTTATTATAATTATTTTAGTGAAAATGCTAGAAAATACATTTTTTTAATTTTAAAATTACCCTAGAGCTTTAAAATTTAATATCTCACTAAATAGACCTAAGAAAAATATGGGGTTTGTTCCTAAGTGATTAAAATTCAAAATGTGACATTTTGGTGAATTTTATTATTTTTGTTATTTTTATTATTTTTTAATTATTAAAATATTAAAATAATATTAAAAAATCAACTTTTTTAGAAAATTGAAATTTTAATTTTCTTAAATTCCCCTAATATCAGAGAGGCTCCAAAACTAATTTGGTGAATTTTTAAAAAGTATTTTGAAAGTTATAAATTTTTAAAGTTTAAATTGACTAAATGGCTTAATCAACCCATTTAGTAGGGCTAACCAAATCCAATTGGCCTCAAATTTTTATGGTGGGTTCCTCTGATCCTAAAGGTCAGTGGAGAATTGATTTCAAGTCAATTTGATGTATGTTTAGCTCTAATTAATTAGGGATCTATTTTGGGTGTTTAAGCCAATTAGGGTCATTCCAAGTGAGTTAACTCAAAATATATTTTTCATAGGGTCCACTCGTCCTAAGGAACATTACCAAATTTTCTTATAATTTATTTCACAACATGATAATTATTGGAATTAAAATACCACAAACAGTGACATAAACTTGGAAAATACATAACTCTTTATAGAGATGGCCTATGATCTTGAAAAATTCAGGGAATGTTCCCAAGATCAAAGGCTTCAAAAGCCCTATAGTCTCATGCTATGATGAGTTGTATACATGCATGGAGAATTGAATGATTGAAAACACTATTTAATTAATTAAAAATAAAATATGCATCAAATAAATATAAAATCACTTCCACATGTCGCGCTGCTACTGGCTGGCGTGGTTGCCTGTTCACGGATAAAGCTGCCGTCCAACTCCATCAGCGCCGTCCGTGGGATACATGCCTGATCGGACGGCTGCTGCTCCTCTTTCTTTGTTCTATTCACTCAAAACCGTCCAACTTCAAACCTTGATATCTCCCTCGATTCTCAACGAAATTTAATGAATTTTTTTTTAAAATGATCGTCTAATTGAGTAGCACACATCTATATGGTGATGATATACTAAAAACATGTGAATAAGTACAGAAAATTAAAACATGCTCGGTTGGAGGAGAAAAAAAATTGATACCTTTGTCCAAGAGGTGAGGCCTCGATGGAAATGATTTGATTGAACTTAGAAATGCTTGGAGAAGCTTTGGGAACAATTTGGCATAGTCTCCCCAAGGTAAATCTTGCATCTCCTCCCCTTGGTCATGGAGGTGGGGTTTAAATAAAGAAGGTTATGGTGGAGCTTGGGTGGCCATGAGGGTTGGCTTGGTTCATTCACCAAGGTTTTTTTGCTGAGAAAAATCACATGATTGAGCTTGATCTTGGTGCAATCAATTGGGTTATGCCATGTGTAAAGTCAAGGATTTAAATGGCATGGGTGTAAGGAGCATTTTTTGTCCAATTTGGGTCAATTCATGGTTTTGGCTTGGTTCACTCACCAAGGCTTGATTTGGGCTGATGTGAGATCATTTGGGTCAGCCTCATATGTGTGGTGAAGTCCCCATCCAAGGTGAGGTGGCCAATTTTGGTTAAAGTGTATCATGAATGGGGTTAAAAAGGTTTAGTGAAGGCTTAGGAAAGGCTCCCTCTTCTTGCCATAAGTGGCATGGTGAGGTGGAAAGGGCTCCCCATAGCTTGCATATGGCTTATTCATGGCTCCATGACTTCATTCGGCTTGCTCATGGCTTGGGAAAAGGTTGGCTCACTTGCATGGAAAAGGGTTATTTGGAATTTTGAAAACTTTGGATTCCATTGATGGGATTTGTCATGATGCTACAAATGGGTTGATTTCATGATAGTTTAAGACTTTGGTCAAATAGGATTATCAAAGGAATGATGAAGAAAAGGTTTCATGTGGGCTTGGTAATGGACTTTGGGCTTTTAAAATTTGGTAAATGTGGGCTTTTAAAATGGTTTAAGGGAATGGGCTTTTGAATTTTAAAATGGATTTTGGGATGAAATTTTGGTAAAGGCTTGGGCTAAATAATTGTTGGTTTTAGCTCATGGATGTGTCATGAGTGACTTGAAGCAAATTGGGGGTGATTTGGGTTTGAATTGGGTTGAATTTGGGCTCTTTTGGTGAATGGGCCAATATAGGTCCAAGTGGGCCAAGTTGGGCCAATGTTGGGCTAGGGTTTAAATTGATGTAAAATCAATGTTGAGAAATGTTTATGGGAGTGTTTCAAATAGGTTTTGACTTTGGTTGGGCTTTGATTTTGGGGTTTGGGCTCATTTGGGTTAGGTTTGGGTTTAGGTCAAAATTGAGCCTTTTAGCTTTGGGTTGAATTTGAGTGGGATTTGGGTCCAAATTTTGGGCAAATCATGTTAGTGTTTTGCTTGTGGGGATGCTAAGGAGGATTTAGAAAAGATTTGGGGTTAATTGGAGTTGAATTGGGTGAATTTGGGTTAGGTTTGGGTCATGGGTCAAAATTGGTCTTTAAAGTGAAAAGTGAAATTGGATTCAAATGTCAATAAAATTGGGCTTGAATTTGGTCTAGATTGACATTTGGGATGTTGAATTGAAGTTTAGAATTGAATTGGACCAAAATTGGGATCAATTGGGTAGGTTTGGTTTGACATTGGGTTCACTTGGGTTTAAAATGGGTTAAATTGGGGGTTTTGGTAAAAGTGGGGTAAATTGACAAAATAAGCCCATGGTGTAGTTGAGCAAAATGAAATTGGGAATATTTGGAATTTTCTGGGAATTTTTGGAATTTTTTTGAATTTTTGGGTCAAGAGGGGCATTTTGGTAATTTGGAGGGTATTGGGGGTATTTTTGGAATTTTTTGTATTTTTTGCTGTAAATGATCAATTTGAGTGGTATGGAAATGTTTAAGATCAATTTTGAGGAATTTTGGGTGATTTAAGAATTTTGGAGATTTTCGAGCTATTCGTGGCTTTTGGTAGGTTAGAGAGGTCCTGGGTCCTGGGCCAAAACCGAAATTTTGAAAAAATGAAGATTAATCAAATTTAAGTGACATGGAATCGTTTAGGTTGAGCCATGAAGCCATATGAAGCCCATATGAGCCATGAGAGGACTCATTTTGTGTATTCATTATGTTGTTCCTAACCCTCTTGCTCAAGGGCTTAGGGGTTAAGGACCATCCATGTGAATCACCTTCATGAGTCAGGAGGTCAAGTTGGGTATAGGTGTGGTTTTAGGAGATGTGTGAAAGTGTAGTGTATAAGTGTAGTGTGTGTGTAAGTCAGCTCTCACCAGACCAGGCCACCCAGGGCAGTCCTAAGGCCAAATAGTCCTATAGGAACTCATCCTTTAAACTTCCACATTTGATTTGAACCCTCTAGGTGATTAGAGGCCTACAATCAAGTTTGTGGAGTTTGCGAGGAGTTAAGAAGTGGTTGAGTTTCTAAAGGGGTAGGTTCCATCTCTAGTCCTCTAAGATAGTCAAAGGAAAAGCCTAAGGCTAGATCCTAAGTACTAAAGAGAGAAGAGAAGACCTCATCAAAATTGAGGTCAACACCAGGAGCCATTGGATCGCGCGCGTATCGAGCGGACAGTCGAGATGAAGCTGGACAGCACAATGGTACATGAACCGCGATCCCTTGGAGGGCTGAGTCGGATGGCGGCGTCGAATAGGAATGCGCCGCGTGGGCTTTCGGAGCTGCCGAGGATTGCGTGGCGCCGCGTGGATAAGTAGAAAAATAGGGTTATTTTCTATTTATTTAAATACCAGAACTTCAAAAATCCATATCTTTGCTTAGAAAAATCATAAAAATGAAATAAAAATACCCTCTTGCTCAGTGAACAGAAGAGAATAATATGGAAAGGAAATCAAATTAATTGGATGAGTATTTTATTTTTAATAATTTATTTACTTATTTCAATATTTTGATTCTTCATTTGCATAGACAATTCACCATGACATGAGACCATAGGGTTTTTGAAGCCTCTGAACTTGGGAACATTCCCTGAATTTTTTAAGGTCACAGGCCATTTCTGTGAAAAGTTATTGAATTTTCAATTTCATGTCACTATTTTAGGTATTTTAATTTCAATAATTACCATGTTGTGAAATAAATTCTAGGAAAATTTGGTGATGTCCCTTAGGACTAGAGGACCCTAGGAAAAAAATATTTTGAGTTAATTCATTCATAATAACCTTAATTGGCCTAAACCCCTAAAATTGAATTTGAATTAATTAAGGTTAACCACAATCAAATTGATCTGAAAACAATTCTTCACTGATCTTTAGGTTCAGAGGAATCTCAAATAAAAAATTGAAATCAATTTGAAATGTATAACCCCACAAAATGGATTAATTAAGTCACATGAATAAAATTAAACTTTAAAAATTCATAACTCAAAAAATACATTCCAAAAATTCACCAAATTGGTTTTGGACTTTTCCGATATTAGAGGAGTCTAAGAAAATTAAAATTAGAATTTTCTAAAAATTTTCATTTTTAAGCTTATTTTAATATTTTTAATAATTAAAAATAATAAAAATCACAAAAATATTAAAATTCATAAAAATATCACATTTTAACTCCTAATCACTTAGGAACAAACCAAATTTTTTTCCTAAGTCCCTAGGATAAGATATTGAATTTTTAAGGCTTAATGTAATTTTTAATATTAAAAAAATGAGTTTTTAACCTTTTTCACTAAAATAATTTCAATAAATCAAAGAAAAATCAAAAAATTATAAAATTTATTTCTCTGAACTCCTTGAGGTCAGAGAGATTAAAGAAAAATAGAAAATCTATTTTTCAACTATAATTTTATTTTATAATTAATTAATACTTTAAAACTCAAAATAATTATAATAAATAAAATATAATTCAAAAAATCACCAAAATTGGTCCAACTGGTCTTCTGGTGATTAGAAACACTCCATAATTTTCTTAAGGATAGAAACCTTTCCTTGGTCATGTTGTTGAATTTTTCTTTGAAAACCCTTATTTTCTACTAAAAATAATTATATAAATAAATTAAATTAAAAAAAAATCACATTTTTTTTCTAATGTCTTAATTGACATGTGAGTGAGGTGACATACAAATTTCAAATTCATTTGAGCTCAATTTATTGAGTTATGAAATAAATAAGTTTAAAAGGGCATAAAGATAATTAAAAATTTTAACCCTTAATTAAAACTTCAGGTTTAATCAAAATGGGGGGGGGGGATATTTGATTTTAACTTTCTCTTGGATGATTGAAACCTAGGAAAATTAAGGGGTAGAAACCCACTAAACATTTTGAAAATATCAAAAATGAAACTTTAATTAATTAAATAATTTAAATTTTGGAATGAATATATTTAAATTTGGATTATTAAAATAAGGATATTATTAAGAGGATATTTATTCTTTAATTAAGAAAATCCCTAAATAAGTCACTTTAAAAATACTTAATTCTTAATTAAAAATTTAAATAATAATCCAAATTAATAATTAAAAATTAAATTAAAAATTAAATTAAATTAAATTAAATTAAATTTTATTAAATTAAATTAAATTAAATTAAAATCAAATTAAATTAAACTAAAATTAAATTAAATTAAATTAAATTAAAATTAAATTAAAATTAAAATTAAATATATTTAAATTAAATTAAAATTAAAATTAAATTAAAATTAAATTTAAATTAAATTAAAATTAATTGAATTAAAATTAAATTAAAATCAAATTGAATTAAAATCATTTAACAACAAACCTAAATGAAATCATGAAGAATTAAATCTAAAATAATTTGAACACAATTCCAAACTTAAAATTATTAATTAAAACCTCATAATTAAATTAAAACACTTTAAACCATTAACTCAAACTTTTAATTAAGAATGATTAAAAATCTCGATAAACCAACTTGCCCTTAAAGGCTTTAATTATTATAACTCTTAAATAGAGTATTAAGTGAGATGTCACTTCATTCATCAAGTAATCAAATATCTTCACTGAGTAAGAAACAAAGTTTAACTAAACTCCTGGATGATTAATTCATCTGTGCAATTAAGTTTACTTGGACTCAAAACAATCCCAGAAATATTGAAAAGATGTTTAAGATTCGTCATAAGCACTTCTTTAATACGACGAAGTGTTTTAGAAGAACAACTAAATTTAATTGTTCTTTGATGAAGAAAATCATCCTTAAATAAAACACAAGAACCTAGACGTCATAGGAGATGACTAGTTATAGGATTATGAATTTGGTAGACCACCAAAACCATTCCCTTAGCTTTTCCTAGGTACTTGTTGAAATATTTAAATGCTCTAACATGTGTTTTAAGTGCAGCTTGGGATGACGGGAAGACCCTCCAGGTACGCTTTTATTTTAATTGCAATTTACTTTATTGCAATTTACTTACATGCACTGTACTTTACTTTTCTTGCATGTTAAACAAAACTGTTGCATGAAAACCAAAACCTTTAGGGTAGTCCCTGAACTGAAACCAAAACTAAATTAAAAGTCATTGCAAGATAAAATTCACCGCCACAACATTTTAAAATATAAAACAACTCAAAATTTAATCACAAACAGAACAACAAAATTACAATTGCAACTAAATTAAAATGTCTCGTTGAATGATCGGGAATACCTCGGATGATGTAACCCACGTGTTACTAAGGGGATTTCCCACGGTCTAAATGAAAGTGTGGAACTCATTCAGTTAAGTTTAGCAAATTCATCTGGACTAAGTGAATTCAATGAAAATAACGGTGCCTGGATGACGGAACCGTGGGATCTTAATCGGTTCTGTTTAATTAAATTTAAGATTTGTTTTAATTAAAACACTAAAAAACACTTGAATTTTAAGATTTTCTCTAAACCAAACACTTCTCTCATCTCCTAATTTATGACATTCTAAAACTAAAAATCTGCAACAACAAGGAGCTCGAAGCACGGTGGGCAGCACGGCCATCTTCATCAGCAAAATAACTCTACATCAACTAAACTTTTTTAGAATTAAATAACCAAGCCATAAGATTTCGAGGTAGTTTTCTTAGTGCAACATAAATCCTCAACCTTCTCGTTAGGCATTTGCATAATCATGT
The DNA here is from genome assembly GCA_022702705.1 of Papilionanthe hookeriana x Papilionanthe teres. Taxonomy (NCBI): domain Eukaryota; kingdom Viridiplantae; phylum Streptophyta; class Magnoliopsida; order Asparagales; family Orchidaceae; genus Papilionanthe; species Papilionanthe hookeriana x Papilionanthe teres. The sequence goes on along the minus strand of CM040436.1, from coordinate 67,458,032 downwards.
TATGCAAATTAAGCCCTAACCGGTCTTAGGATTTCGAGGTAGTTTGCTTAGTGCAACATAAATCCTCAACCTTCTCGTTAGACATTTGCATAATCATGTTATGCAAATTAAGCCCTAACCGATCTTAGGATTCCGAGGTAGTCATTTGGTACGACATAAACCCTCACATCTTCAAGGCTATTTGTGTGATTATGTCATACGAATATAAGTCCTAATTAAATAAAATTGGCAGGATTGCAACCTTAAATAATTTCCTCAAACTCGAAGCCAAACAATAGGATAGTTTGGGAAGTTGCCAAGATTCTTCTTGGATCCTCAGCTTGTCCTACTTTTCTTCCTTTGAACTCCTGAAATAAATTGTTCCAAATTTGATCCATTCCCTATTGAAATCTCCAAAACTCAAATCCTTTGAAAACCTTAAACTTTGAAATTCTTGAGAGCAAGACCACTAATCATTATCGAGAGTTTTCTTAAATGATTCCCGTCATTTAAGATGTAATTAACTATAGGGGCTTGCCCTTATAGGGAACTTTAAGAACCAAGGTAATATAAACCCTGCTTAATTCCTTTATATTAAATAGGGGAATTTGTCGGCTTATAAAATTGGTTCGCAGACCAAACAGATGTCACAAATATTCTAGTTTATTTAATCGAGCCCCATCATCAAGCAGTGTGTCTATTCTTCGGGATGGATACACGGTTTGTGATGCAGTGCTCCTTTATATAAACTATTCAGGATGTGAGATCAGTTTAATTTCATATCATAAAATTTTCAAACTTAAAACTATTTTCAAAATCAAATGCTACTTTCCAAATTATATACATATTTAAATTAAATTTAAAGCATGAAAATTCACCGACAATTTCTGTATGAGACCCATTTTTTAAAATACAACACAAACCTAAAAATATGTTGACAGTTTATAGCGACTCCACTGGGGAGGAGTTCCTCTCTCCATTTTGATTAGATGGTTTTGCTTTCATATATCGGTAGTGAGTCCATGCCCTAGTGTACCAAACTATTATTCTTCCGTTGGAATACCCCGTTCATTTCTGTCTTGAACAAGTATAGCCAACTTCTCTCGGATTTAGGAGCCACTGTTTAGACACCCCTAAACAGAGAGGTTCCGAGATTTGCCAAACTGAAGGGGAAGGAAATCCAAGTTTGTGATGAGCCTGTCACCGTGGAGGGTACACATTTTGCCACAATACCAACTGTTTTTGAGATTGGGTCCAGTTCAAGAATTGCACCCCTAACTCAAACTCAAAGGAGAAATAGAAGCAGAAAGATCACCAAGAAAGCCAGAGCTGCTGATGTTGCTTTTCTAGAAGAAATTCTTGAGGAAAGAGAAGAACTGCCTGAGTATATACCTCTGTTGGAAGGGAGTAGGTTTCACCCTCTCTCTGCCGCATTAGATGAAGAGAATGTCCGTAGGATCGCCGCTGCATTACCCTGACCTGTGTACTACAACAATTACAAAAGGAAGAGGGATAAGACTACGCCATTCGCCCGACTGCAAGCTGTGATAGAAAGATTGGCAAAGAAAGAAAGATGCCCTGTGTCAGAAATCTTAAGAAGAATAGGATGAGCGCCAGCTAAATCCCCCCTCGGACGACTGGACGAGCCCGTTGTCGCCACAGAGAAACCAAAGAAGAAGATAAAAGCCGATCCACCCGTTGTTGTATCGGGACTACAAATTAGGGAGGATACCACCTTCCAGCATATAGCCGACAGACCATCCGGTCCTAGGCTTCCGGCTGCTAGAAGGATGGTATGGTAACCTACTACTGGCTAGTTAAGACCAACACAATGCCCTGAGAAGAAAAGTCTCGTCAGGAGACTTGAATCAGAAGAAAGTGCTACTGCAATAAAGGGGACTCCCAGGAAGGAAGTTCAACAACCGTCATGAGACAACTGCGAGACCGCGCGAAAAGGGTCACTAAAGGATGCCATGGACAAGTTAAGAACTGACATCCGATGGCTAGCAAAAGAAAGAGAAGAAGAACTAGGAGATGAAGTTGACTCGTCAGAGTTCATGGATGAGGAGTTTGCTGAGATCAACATGGTTGAGACACTAGCATCGTCAGCTTCACAAGGTGCTCCGGCAGCTGCGGAAAGAGATGAACCAGAGGTGTTAGGAGCACAGATTCGGGAGAGAGATGACACAATTTCCCAAATGGCAAAGAGGATGGAAGAGATGACTGCTGCCTTAGCCACTCTCCAGAGTCAGGTACAACCTCAAAAAGAGACACCCCCAGAAATTATCCATATTGCAGATGAAGGAAAAGAGATCACATCCGTTAACGGAGACGAACAACCAAAGAAAGATCCTGCACAAAGCATGATTCCAGAAAAGGACATTAAGAGCATGGTAGAACAGCAGGTGCGAGAAGCCCTAGCACAATCCAAGAGTGGAGCATCTATTCAGACGGGTAGACCTTACCCCGAAGAGTTCGATGCGGTCCAATACCCAAAAGGCTTCGTACCACCTCTATTTAAGACTTTTGATGGGACGGGAAACCCACGGCAGCATGTCGCACATTTTCGTGCTAGTTGCTGCAATGCCAGTGGGAGTGACGCTCTACTCTTCCGCCAGTTCTTCAGTAGTTTATCTGGGATTGCCTTCGACTAGTACCTAGAATTGCCAAATGGTTCAGTAAAGAACTTTTCAGAACTAGAAAATCTTTTCGTGAAATGATTTGCCGGAGCTCAACACCACATCACTATCGGCGATCTAGTGGTGGAGCAACAAAAGCCGAACGAGACTTTAGTGGATTACATACTTCTATGGAGAAACTTAAGCATGAAGTGTGAACCACAGCTTCAAGAACAACATGCAGTCGACATCCTACTTTAAAGTATCCTTGGCCCGATAGCACTTCTCTTTAAAGGGTTTACAATCAAGACTTTCGAGAAGTTGCTTAGCAAGGCCGGGAGCTTGCAAGAAGAGGCAAAGAAGTTAAGTTTCATAGACAAGGCTGATAAGCAGAAGCCTGTGAAAACATTTGAAAAGAAATCTGGAATTGTCGCAGCAGTAGATAAGGGCAAGCAGCCGGTTCAAATACAGTCAGAGCGGCCACAGCCTAGTTATCAACCACCACAATGGGCTTATCAGCAACCTCAGCAGGGCTATCAGCAACCTCAGTAGGGCTATCAGCAACCTCGTTAGAGCTATCAGTCATCTCAGCATTACGAACAACCGCCTCGTTCATCGCGTACCTTAAGAGAACTCCTAAATAAAGAATATCCATTCAAAACTGAAGCAGTAGCGAAGATGTTCCGCAGCTTAATGAAGACACCGAATTTTCAGCTGCCAGAGCCCAAGAGGCCGGAGGAAGTCAATGAGAAAGATCATCTGAACTATTGCCCTTACCACCAGATGCTCAGACATAAGATAGAGGATTGTGTCACTTTCAAGAGTTGTCTTGATGACAATCTCCGGAAAGGGAACATAACGATCCCGAAGGAATACATGAAGGAACCCCAGAAAAGAGGTTCCATCAATGTTATTTCAACGGATCCTATTGTTCCGATAAACCCTTACACGATCGATGATGGATGGAGTACCATCTGGACGAAGTCATCAAAGAAAATTTTGGATCACATCCAAACCGCTTCGGTACATGCTTCAGCTCAAAGTTTGAAACCTGTCGAGCCGACACTATCTCTTGCGATTGAAGAACCGCCCCAGAAGGAGCAAAAGATCGTGGAAGAAAAGAAGACCGAGGCTCCGAAGGGTAGACTAGGGGCTGCTTATCCTAGGATGGTTATTTCTGATTCGGGGGAGAAATCCCTCGAACTCCTGACTCTGTATGATTATCTGCTTGCCCCAGCGGGATCTAATGATGATAAGGGTTATGGCGTTGGCTACTTTTTGACTGTTTCTAACGATTACATAACTAGCGACAACCAGCTTAATCCAGATCTCGATTCCAATACTAATAACTATTCTCAAATCATACATAACCTCGACGACCAAGACCAAGAAGATATTCACCAAGGAGGCTACGAAAGCTCGACAAACAACGAGTCCATTTGTGAATTCCGAGGGGCTCCGATCACGATAGAATTAGAACCATCAGACACCGAAGTGACTTCAGAAGAGCCAGTTGCTCCGATTCAAAAGGAAACACAAAATTCAGAAGAAATAACTGAAGTAAATTTAAGAAGTGGAAAATTTTTACCCCCGAGAATGGGTCGAAAGGATAAAGGAAAGGAGGTGGTTGCTCAGGAAGAGCCAACCCCAGCAGAGGAACTGCCTATTCGGGAAGAAACCAAGGAACATGGTAATAAAGCAGACTACAACGTGCTAGCCCATCTTAGGAAATTACCAGCCAAACTAAGTATATACGATGCTCTGATCCTGTCAAAGGAGATGAGAGAGGCTCTGATCAAGGCTTTACTTGTTCCAGAGATTTGTTTAGCCCAAATGGCCGGTAATTCCTTCGATGAGGTTTGCTCATTAAGAGAACAGAGAGGTGTTACCTTCACGGACAATGATTTATTACTGGGAATAGCAGATCACAATCGACCGTTATACATTTCAGTCACTATTGGAAAATTTACGCTCTCTAGAGTGTTGGTTGATCCGGGAGCATCAATCAACATAATGAATCTTCGGACGCTAGCATATTTGGAAATTGATGCTCGCGAGCTTGAAGAAGAAAAGATGTTATTAAGAGGCTTCAATCAAAAAGGAGAAAGAGCTCTTGGATCGATAACACTACTAATGAAGACCGGTGATTTAGCGAAGAAAACCGCAAAATTCCACATAATTGATTCTGAAACATCGTTCAACGCTCTACTGGGTCGACCGTGGATCCATGAAAACTGGATGGTACCGTCGTCTCTGCACCAATGCATAAAGTATTACGAAGGATGGGAACAGTGTATCAAAGGTGACTTGCAACCATTCTCCGTACACGAGATTAAAATTCATGAAGATGCGGCCTACTACGGGCCTCCGAAAAAAACAATCTTTTCCAGAAATACCATACCAAATGAAGAAAAAGATGAGACGATGAAGAAACTAAAGTACTAGTCCAACAGTTATTCACCACTCCCTTACGGCGAGATGGTGAAGATTTCTCCGGAACTCGCACCCGAGGTCTAGGCCGGACGAGGACGTGGAAGAAATGTTGGAACAGTTGGACAGAAGAAACCGGCCATCGATGTTGATTGGGAGAACAGCTCTGAAGAAGAAGAAGAAATTGAGAAAGAAGCAGTGACAATAAATCAGAAGAAACTACAGTTTAAGATCTCTCTCGAAGAAGAAAGGAATGAAGAATACAAATCAATGTACGAGAAGATTAACCATTATGTACATACTATGACCTTGCCCCCGATCAATTCTAATAAGATCGAGGGTATGGTGGTCAAAGAAGTACATGGTGGTGGTGCTAAACCAATCAAGTTTTACCGTGGTGCTTCTTCTTCCAACACCGAAAGAGATGTACAATTTGAAGATGTTACTTCATCTGAATTAATGGAACTACCTTTTGAGTGGTACTCTCCCTGTGTTCAAAATTTAATTCAACGTGGTGTCTTACCTCGACAATGGACAAAAGGCCGATCACAACACTTTGAAAAATTATGGAATAATGTCGGTCGGCCTCCCAATTCAAAACATGGTCTCGGATTCGGCATAGTAGGATCAATTGACGATACGGGATTTTGCTTGGTTGTCACTTGCAAACCTAATAAAGACTGCTTGGAAGCCTCAGAAGATCTTGAAGATCTACCAATCAGCAACGCTCCACCAGAATTCGAAGAAAAAATTAAATCTACTATAGACGAGTTAACGGAAGTTAACTTAGGTACTAGCGAAGAGCCTAGGCCTACCTTTGTTAGCTCCTTACTCAATAATGAAGACTCCGAAGAAATAATCAAGCTACTAATGGAATTCAAGGACTGTTTTGCTTGGACTTACGACGAAATGCCAAGATTAGCTCCAGAAGTCGCAGTTCACAAGCTAGGAGTAGATCCTACTTCCGTTCCAGTCAGATAAGCCCCCAGAAGAATGCGTCTAGAAATTGAGCAACAAGTAATAGCCGAAGTTAAGAAGCTAATACACGCTAAATTTGTCCATGAAGAAAAATACCCTACTTGGTTAGCCAACGTGGTACCAGTCCGAAAGAAGAATGGAAAAATCAGAATCTGTGTAGATTTCAGAGATTTAAATAAAGCATTTCCAAAGGATGAATTTACACTACCAATCCCGGAACTAATGATCGACATTGCTTCAACACATGAAATCTTCTCTTTCATGGATGGATCATCAGGATACAACTAGATAAAGATGGCACCAGAAGATGAAAAGCTCACGACATTCAGAACGCCGATCGGAGTGTATTGTTACACAGTAATGCCTTTCGGACTAAAGAACGCAGGAGCAACATACCAAAGAGCAATGACAAAGATTTTTGATGATCTCATTCACAACCAAGTCGAGTGCTACGTGGATGATGTGGTCGTCAAAAGCAAAATGAAAGAAGATCACCTGTATCATTTGAGAATTATTTTCGAGTGACTAAGACAATACAACCTTAAAATGAATCCCTTAAAATGCGCCTTCGGCGTTACCTCCGAGAAATTCTTAGGATTTATTGTCCGACATCGCGGAATTGAAATTGATCCGGAAAAGATTAAAGCTATCTTACAAATGCCTCCTCCCAGAACTTTGAAACAACTACGATCCTTTCAAGGGAAGGTTGCATATCTTCGACGCTTTATCTCGAACTTGTCAGATAGGCGTCAGCCCTTCTCGACATTGGTTAAAAAGGACGCCAAATTTGTTTGGGATGAGAAATGCCAGCGGGCTTTCAAGGACATTAAACAATATTTAATGACACCTCCTGTCTTAGCAACCCCAGTCTCAGGTAGACCGTTGATACTTTATACCACGGCTTTAGACGACTCCCTTAGAGCCCTGCTAGCCCAGGTCAATGACGAGGGAAAAGAAAATGTTCTCTACTACTTATGCTGTCGTTTAATCCCGACGGAAGTAAAATATTCTCTGATTGAGAAACATTGTTTTGCTCTGATCTTCGCCGCTCAAAAGCTCAGGCATTACATGCTTTCTCATAAGGTCAACCTTATTTCGAGAGTTAATCCGTTGCAATACTTGATGACCCGACCGACGCTTTCTGACAGACTTGCCAGGTGGTCGATGATACTTTTGCAATTCGACATAACTTTCGTTCCTCTTCGCGCCGTAAAGGGATAAGTCCTAGCTGACTTCCTTGCAGCACACCCTTTACGGGCAGATTCGCCTCTCAACGATGATTTGCCTGACGAGCAGATAATGAGCCTGGAAGACCCTGATGATCGACGTTGGGAACTATACTTCGACAGAGCATCCTCAGCACAAAATAATAAAGAATTGCAAATGATAGTGCCCAGTAAGGCAGGAATCAGACTAATCTTTATAACACCGTAGCGGGGGGATGTTAAAATAGTCCTACCACTTAACAGAATCGTGTACCAACAACGAGGCAGAATACGAAGCCCTCATAATAGGACCAGAATTAACCATTCAGATGGGAATAACGGACATCAACATCTACGGAGATTCTCAGTTGATCATTCAATAGGTCGCAGGACAGTATGCGAATTTTAAAGACAAGACTTGAGCAGTACTTTCAGTATGCCATGAAATTGTTGGAACAAATTCCAAATGTAACCATATACAAGACACCCAGAAAAGAAAATGCTCTCGCCGATGCGCTAGCCAGCCTCACAAAGGAATTTGCCTGCTTGCAGGATGAGTCAGTTGAAGTGTCAGTTCAAGGACGATAGGTCCTATCACAGCTCGACATGGATACAATACACAAATCAGAAAGAAAAGCAGAAGAAACAATTGCAGCAGTGACAGAAAATACAGAAGATTGGCGGCAGCCATTAATAGACTACTTGCAAACAGGAAACTTACCGGACGATAAGTCATTAGCCCATCAAATCAAGAAAAGAACTCTGTCTTACGCATTAATAAAAAATACATTATACAGAAGGTCTTTTGATCAGATGTGGCTAAGATGCCTGAGCGGGTCCGAGGCTCGTGAAATCGTTAAAGAAGTACATTCAGGACTTTGTGGTGCTCATCATTCGGGTCCGAAAATGAAAATGAAGATTAAAAGACTAGGGTACTACTGGCCCTCAATGATGACCGACTGTATGAAAGTTGCCAAAAGTTGTCACCAGTGCCAAGTGCACGGAGTGGTTCTACACCAACCTCCAAATGTGCTACATCCGACAATCGCGTCGTGGCCATTTGAGTGTTGGGGCACAGATATTGTGGGTCTGATAGAACCGCCTTCTTCAAGAGGACATCACTTTATTCTAGCGGCTACGGACTACTTTTCTAAATGGGTAGAAGCTATACCACTCAAAGAAGTGAAGGCACACCACGTGCTACAGTTTTTCAAGAACCAAGTTGTCTACCGTTTTGGAGTACCACGCAGGATCATTTCAGATAATGGGTCTGCATTCAAAAGTACAAAGATCAACAATTTTGTCAGAAGACACGGGATCAATTGGCGATACTCAACGATCTACTACCCAAGAGCAAACGACTTGGCCGAGGCTTTTAATTAAACTCTCGTTCAAATTTTAAAGAAAACTTTGGATGACAACAAGAGAAATAAGCACGAGAAGTTTTTAGAAGCCTTATGGGCATACAGGACAACTTTTAGGACTCCTACACAGTCTACGCCTTACGCTTTAGTGTACGGATCCGAGGCCGTCTTGCCCCTGGAAGTTCAGCTTCCGTCACTCCGAATTGCAGTTGCAGAAAAGATCACTACAGAAGAAAATGCCAGACTACGACTGGAAGCATTACAAAGCTTGGAAGGAAAAAGACTTTCAGCACAACATAATTTAGAACTATATCAAGCCAAGATGATCCAGGCCTATGATAAACTGGTACGTCCCAGGACATTCAAATTCGGTGACTTAGTCCTTGTTCTCAGAAGACCTATTCTTGCACATCGCAAGATAGGTGGTAAATTTGAACCAACATGGGAAGGGCCGTTCGTGGTCGAGACAGTCTACTCAGGAGGTTCCTACCAGCTTGTGAATTGCCGTGGAGAACGGCCCGTGCTTCCAATCAATGGAAGGTATTTAAAGAAGTATTACACAACTTGATGTTTCGAAGGGTGGCTTCTAAAATATAATCTTATCCCTAGAAACACGGGTGAAGTAATCACTTTGTGACTGGGTCCGAACCCAAAACAAAATGAAATGGATGATAAAAAAATATCTCATCAACGAAAATGTTAAAAAGAAAACATGGGAAATCATAATAATAAAATGACAATTTTTCCTCTTAAATCCATTCATTCCTGATATTTCCTCCTCCCTTCCTACTTCCTTTAAATTTAAAAGAAGTGAATAAAATTTTTTTAAGAGTTTTTCTTATTGTTCTTGTTCTTAGTACAGCCCCCGATCCTTTCCTTATTTTTTCGCAGGGAAATGTCGAACGGGCGGTTGGTTCTAAAATTTAGAAATGGAGTGAGTCTAGCACTTGATGAAAAGAGGGTGAGGGATGGAGCAATGATAGAAATTGACTCAGACTTTACACCCGCCGGCTTACAATATGAAGAAAATGATTGGGTCCCAGTTGATCGAGAAGAACTTCACAGCTAGACAGTGATGAAAATGGGTGGCCAAGCCACCAATCCAGCAACAAGAAAAGAAAAGCAAATGCCACGCATGCAACCGGAGAAGATAGGAAAATTAAGTCTGTGGTTGCCACAGCAGAGGGTAGGCTTGTCAGCGCCACACCCGCAAAAATTCAAGGAGTAAGGAGAGCTACTCTCACTGCTACCCAACGAAGAAATAAGAATCGTCGCATTTACAAAATGTTGACCAAGTTAGCAGAAGATCAATATGAACAGATAGTAGATACTGTTACTACAAATGCTTCAAGAAGACCTGTTCATCAAGAACCAGAAAGAAGAAAGTCAATTCCAAGAAGGTTGGAACAGATAAAAGAAATACCAAGAGAAGCAGAAATAGAGTCGGTACCTCGACGCCGAGCATATGTACCGGATTCGAAGAGTCTTGTTGCGAAAGCAACCCCGGAGGATGTCCCTACGGAGACTATCCCCGAAGAGCCAAGACATGTAGAAGAACGTGCTGGGGTTGAGCCATACATCCCACAGTACGTTACTAGACACCGAGGACTTCAAATAATCCCGGAATACGAACTGGAGAAAATGCAACTAGTTGAGAAGAAAACCTTTGAATACTTTGAAAGAATTGGAAACAAGAGGGTCAACATCTTGGAAGGCCTAAAGCTACATACAGATGTTTTCTCAGATTATGAGCAACAACAAATTGTAGATTGCATCCTGGATTTACAAAAAAATGGGTCGAGCTGGCCGCCTGAGAGAAAAGACATATTCAGAACCTCGAAGATGGATGCCGGGGAAAGGAAGAGTTACAATCCAATGCGGATGTTACAGAAAAGGAAATCCACCAGGGATACTCCATCGCAGTGAGGTGGATCCAATGCCAAGAGTCATCAAGAGAATGGTGAAAAGGATGATAACATGGAGGGTACTGCCTGCAGATTGCATACCCAACAGCTGCATTATCATCATCTACAAGGAAGGTGACTGCATACCTCCACATATAAACCATCATGACTTTGTTAGACCATTCTGCACAGTGTTATTCCTCAGCCAGTGCAACATGGCCGGTGGAGATACCACTACCGGTAGGTTCCGTCCTGGTGTTAAAAGGAAACGGAGCAGACATTGCGAAGCATTGCATTCCAGGAGTGCCTGTGGAGCGAATCTCAGTTACTTTTAGAAGAATGGACGACGGAAAGATGCCTTACCACTTTCGACCGGATGCGGAGTGGAGAGTCTCTGGCCCTACGAGCTGTGAGTTACATGGGAAATAGCACACCTCCAATGCACATCCATGCGGCATTCCTGCCAAGGGTGCTTGGAAGGTGATGTTATTGCCCATGTTTCTTACTATTCAGACATGGATTTTTCGACAGATGCTTTTGGATGGATCAACAAGAAGTTTATACAATCCATTTTGGATTTACATGGGTTATATGAGACATAAAATTTCTGAGGGAAATGTCATCATGACTAGATCAAGTTGTATGATGTACTTTCAGCAAATAGGAATGAAAATGACAACGTCATATTTTGCCTTCACCTCTTTTGTGCAAATTGACTGGGAAATGCCATTAGAGTTAAATGAACTTTGAACAAAGAACATAAAAGAAAAGAAAATAAAAGAGAATTTTTTTCCTAAAAGAAAATCTGAATTTTAAAATGAACTTCAAAATTCACATGAACATTAAATAAACAACGAAAAAAATGGGATCGTTAAAGGACAAACAAAATGAATCTAAATCTCAAATTGAATTCTGATCTTTTCGAACCTTTCAGTTCTTTCCTCAATCGAAATCTGTTTGAAACTCTTTTGAAATTTGAATACTTTTCTCGACTTATTACTAAGTCAAAACTTTTCAGCTTGGTACACCTACCAGTTCCTTTCAATTCTCTTTCTTCTGTGTCTTAGAGGATCGACTAGTTTTATTGACACGGAGCCACGAACTCTGTTCGATTTGGTTCTGATGGCATGAGACTAGGTCCCTCTTCATACAGATAAATCCTTGAGGCTAGAACCTAACTTCTAGTTCTCCTTCAAATTTCCGAGACTGGTACCAAAATTCCAGTTCTCTTCCTTCGAGATCGATACCTAAATTTTGATTCTCTTTCGAGGTTGATACCAAAATTTCAATCCTCTAAATTTCGAGACAGGTACCTAAATTCCAGTTCTCTCCTTTCGAGATCGATACCTAAATTTCGATTCTCTTTCGAATTGATACCTAAATTTCAATTCCAAATTCTGAGACTGGCACCTAAATTCTAGTTCTCTTCCTTCGAGGTCGGTACCTAAATTCTGACTCTCATTCGAGATCAATACCTAAATTTCGATTTTCTTTCAATGTTGATACCTAAATTTCAATCCTCTAAATTCCGAGACTGGTACCTAAATTCTAGTTCTCTTCCTTCGAGGTCGGTACCAAAATTCCTACTCTCATTCGAGATTGATACCTAAATTTCGATTCTCTTTCGAGGTTGATTCCTAAATTTCAATCCTCTAAATTCCGAGACTGGTACCTAAATTCCAGTTCTCTTCCTTTGAGGTCGGTACCTAAATTTCGACTCTCATTCTAGATCGATACCTAAATTTTGATTCTCTTTCGAGGTTGATACCTAAATTTCAATCCTCTAAATTCCGAGACTGGTACCTAAATTCCAGTTCTATTCCTTCGAGGTCGGTACCTAAATTCCGACTCTCATTCGAGATCGATACCTAAATTTCGATTCTCTTTTGAGGTTGATACCTAAATTTCAATCCTCTAAATTCCGAGACTGGTACCTAAATTCTAGTTCTCTTCCTTCGAGGTTGGTACCTAACTTTCGACTCTCATTCGAGATCGATACCTAAATTTCAATTCTCTTTCGAGGTTGATACCTAAATTTCAATCCTCTAAATTTCGAGACTGGTACCTAAATTCCAGTTCTCTTCCTTCGAGGTCGGTACCTAAATTCCGACTCTCATTCGAGATCGATACCTAAATTTCGAGTCTCTTTCTAATTGATACCTAAATTTCAATTCTAAACTCTCGAGACTAGTACCTAAATTTCAGCTCTCATTTCGAGACTAGTACCTAAATTCTAGTTCTCATTCCAAGATCAGTACCTAAATTCTGATTCTCATCTTTTTTGAGGTCGATACCTAAATTTCAACTCTCTTCCGAGACTGGTACCTAAATTCTAGCTCTCATTTCGAGACTAGTACCTAAATTCTAGTTCTCATTCCGAGATCAGTACCTAAATTCTGATTCTCATCCTTTTCGAGGTCGATACCTAAATTTCGACTCTCTTCCGAGATTGATACCTAAATTTTAATTCTCATTTTCGAGATTGGTACCTAAATTCCAGTTCTCATTCCGAGATCAGTACCTAAATTCTGATTCTCATCCTTTTCGAGGTCGATACCTAAATTTCAACTCTCTTTCGAGATTGATACTTAAATTTCAATTCTCATCCCTTTCGAGATCAGTACCTAAATTCTGATTCTCATACTTTTTCCATTGATACTTAAACTCTAATTCTCACTCTGAGGCTGGTACCTAAATTCTAGCTCTCTTCGCAATCCCGAGGTTGAAACTTAGGCTTTAATTCTCATTTCAAATCCAAATCTCAAATTCAAAATTTCCTTAAATCAATTTTAAATTAAACTTCAAATCGAAATCTAAACTCACACATTGAAACATGAAATTTAAAAGTAAAATGAAATCTAAATCAAATTCCCCAGATCTTGTGATTTGGAGTTCACCTCCTTTTCCATTCCCTAGCGAGAGTTCAGGGATCTCCAGTCTTGGAAATATACCTGATACTCCCCAACGAAAATTCTTCTACTTTGTCCTAAGTTTATCACTTAGACATCTGTGCTAGTTTTGTTAATCTCTTCAATCAATGCCAATACGCGCGGTGTGCTTGGTTAGCACACCACACCTATTGGGGGTCCATTTGTTGACCTCATTTTTGATGAGGTCTTTTCTTTTTGCTTCTCTCTTTAGTACTTAGGATCTAGCCTTAAGCTTTTCCTTTGACTAATCTTAGAAGACTAGAAGTGGAACCCACCCTTTAGAAGTTCAAACACCTCTTGACTCCCTGTAAACCCCACAGGCTTGATTGTAGACCTCTAATCACCTAGAGGGTTGAAATCAAATGTGGAGGTTTAAAGGATGAGTTCCCTATAGAATTTCTTGGCCTTAGGAATACCCTGGATGGTCTGGTCTGGTGAGGGTTGACTTGCACATACACTACACTCTCACACACATTCCAATTCCTAAAACCATTCACACCCAACTTGACTTCCTGACTCATGTAGGTAATTCACAGGGATGGTCCTTAACCCCTAAGCCCCTGGCTAAGAGGGTTAGGAACAACATAGTGAATGCCTCAAATGAGTCATCTCATGGCTCATATGGGTCAACCAAAGTGATTCCATTTTGCACAAATTTGATCAATCTTCATTTTTCCAAAATTTCAAATTTTGACCTTCGGGCCCCTACACCCACAAAACCTACCAAATGCCCTTGAAATCACCCAAATTTGGCAAAATCACCTAAATTACCCAAAATCCCTCAAAATCAATCCTAAACATTTCCCCCCACTCAAATTGATCATCCATACCCAAAAATACCAAAAATTCCAAAAGTACCCCCCAATACCCTCCAAATACCCAAAATGCTCTTCTTAGCCCAAAAATCCAAAAATTTAGAAAAATTCACAAAAAATTCCAAAAAATCTCAAATATTCCAAAATTCATTTTGTTCAACTACACCATGGGCTAATTTTGCCAATTTCCCCCACTTTTATCAAAACCCCGAATTTGACCCATTTTAAACCCAAGTGAACCCAATGTCAAACCAAACCGCTTCAATTAACCTCAATTTTTGTCCAATTCAATTCTAAACTTCAATAAAATATCCCCAATATCTATTTAGACCAAATCCAAGTCCAATTTGATTGACATTTGGACCCAATTTCAATTTGAAGCCTAAGGCCCAATTTTGGCCCATGACCTAAACCTAGCTCAAACCAATCCAATTCAACTCCAATTGGCCCCAAATCTATTCCAAAGCCTTCCTAACATCCCCATAAACAAAACACTAACTTGATTTGCCCAAAATATGAATCTAAACTCCACCCAAACCTAACCCAAATCCAAAATCCCTTAAATTGACCTAAGCCCAAACCTAACCCACATGGGCCCAAATCCCAAAATTAAAGCCCAACCAAAGTTGAAAAATCTTTGTGACACTCCCATAAACATTTCTCAACATTAATTTTACATCAAATCCAACATTGGCCCAACCTTAGCCCAAGTTAACCCAATTTGACCCACTTTGGCCCCTTTACCAAATGTCCCAAATTGAACCCAATTCAACTCCAAATTATTCCATACCAATTCCAAATCATTTATGACACATCCCTAAACTAGACCCAACACTTGTTTGGTCCAAGCCTTTACCAAACTTTCATCTTAAAATCCATTTTAAAATCCAAAAGCCCACTTCCCTAAACCATTTTAAAAGCCCATCTTCACTAAATTTCAAAGGCTCAAACTTCATGCTAAAGCCCATATGACATTCTTTTCATGACCCCATTTATTGATATCATCCCTTAAGTCCTAAATCAATCATCAAATAATCCTAAATTAGGCCTCATGCCAAAATCACCCATAAATCTCAAAAATTCATAACCTTCTTTCATGAAAATGACCAAGCTTTGTCCCAAGCCACATGGAGCCATGAGCAAGCCATTTACAAGCCATATGAAGCCATGGAAGGTTTTACATGTTACCAAGCCATTAATGGCAAAAGGAGGGCCTCCTTTCTTAATCCTTCATTAAGCCTTTTTAACCATAACCATGTCACACACTAAACCAAGTTTAGCCACCTCACCATGGATGGAGACTTCACCACTCCATGGTAGCTGACCCAACTGATCCCCCTGGCCCAAAATCAGACCATGGGAAGGTGAACCAAGCCTAAATACATGGGTTGACCAAATTTAACCCAAAATGAGCCCTTCCACCTTCCACTTTGATTCAACTCCTTTACACTTGGCATTTGCCAATTGAACTCACAAACCTCAAGCACTGACCTCCCTGATGACAATAGTGACCTGACCCTGGCCGGCTAGCCACCAGGCCGCCGGAAAACACCATGGCCGAGAGCTCCATGTGAGCCAAACTTTTCAATTCTCCCTTCCTGACTTGTCTCAACCTAATTGAACACCATGGCTGTTCTTCTCTTGCATGGAGCAGCAGATCCCAAGCCCTAACTCCCCCTGTGAGGCCCTCCAGCCATGCCTATTTAAACACCACCTCTTCTCGGCCATGGGAAGTGCTGAACAGAAACTTAACAGAACTCTGCCAATATTACTCCAGAACCTTCTCTCAACCTAGAGCAATTGATCCCCAGTGTCCATTTGCCCTAATCCCCATTAATATAGCCCAATTTCTCAGTCAAAAATCCACCCAAAAACCAGGACACTTCACCACAGTGAGCCAATCCTGAAATTGATTGACTCTACACCTTCACCAGACCAAGAGGAGAAGTTCCCCAACAAAAGCCCCCTCACCAGGCCAGCCATTGCTTCCAGCCTCCAAGCTTTGTGATCGGCCTTGGTCACTTTTGTACCTAGGCATTTCCCCAGAGCAAGAAACGTCATCTGGAGCTTTCTTGGACTCAATCGAAGGTGACAAAACCCTCAGATTGAAGCTTCACTTCTCTGAGCAAAGGTATGAACTCACTCTTCCGCCCGAGCCTCTGGAGATTCTCCATTTTGTTTGAGTCGATTTTAATGCATGTTTACTGTATGGATGTGTTCGTCTCTTCAAGACGAATCCACAGAGCATATGAACACAAAAATCCGTTGAGAATCGAGTGAGTTCTTAGGGTTTTAGTGTGGACGGTCACGGGTGCACACCAGTCGTAGATGATGACCAAGAGCCGTTGGATCATGCGTGTATCGAGCGGACGGTCGAGATCAAGCTAGACAACACAATGGTACATGAATCGCGGGCCCCTGGATCGCTGAGTCGGATGGCGGCGTTGAATAGGAATGCGCCGCGTGGGCTTTCGGAGCAGCCGACGATTGCGTGGCGCCGCGTGGATAAGTAGAAAATTAGGGTTATTTTCTATTTATTTAAATAATAGAACTTCAAAATTCCATATCTTTTCATAGAAAAATCATAAAAATGAAATAAAAATACCCTCTTGCTCAGTGAACAGAGGTGAATAATGTGGAAAAGAAATCAAATTAATTGGATGAGTATTTTATTTTTAATAATTTATTTACTGATTTCAATATTTTGATTCTTCATTTGAATAGACAATTCACCATGGCATGAGACCATAGGGCTTTTGAAGCGTCTGATCTTGGGATCATTCCCTGAAATTTTTAAGGTCAAAGGCCATCTCTGTGAAAAGTTATTGAATTTTCAATTTCATGTCACTGTTTTAGGTATTTTAATTTCTATAATTAGCATGTTGTGAAATAAATTCTAGGAAAAATTTGGTGATGTCCCTTAGGACCAGAGGACCCTAGGAAAAATATATTTTGAGTTAATTCATTCATAATGACCTTTATTGGCCTAAACCCCTAAAATTGAATTTGAATTAATTAAGGTTAACCACACAACAAATTGATCTGAAAAGAATTCTCCACTGATCTTCAGGGTCAGAAGAACATCAAATAAAAATTTGAAATCAATTGGAAATGTTTAACCCCACTAAATGGATTAATTATGTCACATGGATAAAATTAAACTTTAAAAATTTATAACTCCAAAAATACATTTAAAAAATTCACCAAATTGGTTTTGAGACTTCTCTGATATCAGAGGAGTCTAAGAAAGTTAAAATTAGAATTTTCTAAAAATTTTCATTTTTAAGCTTATTTTAATATTTTTAATAATTAAAAATAATAAAAATAACAAAAATATTAAAATTCATAAAAATGTCACATTTTAACTCCTAATCACTAAAGAACAAACCAAATATTTTTCCTAAGTCCCTAGGATAAGATATTGAATTTTTAAGGCTTAATGTAATTTTTAATATTAAAAAAATGAGTTTTTAACCTTTTTCACTAAAATAATTCCAATAAATCAAAGAAAAATCAAAAAAATATAAAATTTATTTTTTAACTTTAATTTTATTTTATAATTAATTAATACTCTAAAAATTAAAATAATTATAATAAATAAAATATAATTCAAAAAATCACCAAAATTTGTCCAAGTGGTCCTCTGGTTATTAGGAACACCCCATAATGTTTTTAAGGATAGAAACCTTTCCTTGGTCATGTTGTTGAATTTTCTTTGAAAACCCTTATTTTCTACTAAAAATAATTATATAAATAAATTAAATTTAGAAAAATCACACTTTTTCCTCTAATGTCTTAATTGACATGTGAGTGAGGTGACATAAAAATTTCAAATTTATTTGAGCTCAATTTAGTTAGTTATGAAATAAATAAGTTTAAAAGGGCATAAAGGTAATTAAAAATTTTAACCCTTAATTAAAACTTTAGGTTTAATCAAAATGGGGGGGGGGGGGTAAAATAATTGATTTTAAATTTCTCTTGCATGATTGAAACCTAGAAAAAATTAAGAGGTAGAAACCCACTAAACAATTTGAAAATATCAAAAATGAAACTTTAATTAATTAAATAATTTAAATTTTGGAAAGAATATATTTAAATTTAGATTATTAAAATAGGGATATTATTAAGAGGATATTTATTCTTTAATTCAAAAAATCCCTAAATAAGTCACTTTAATAATACTTAATTCTTAATTAAAAATTAAAATAATAATCCAAATTAAAAATTAAAAATTAAATTAAATTAAACTAAATTAAATTAAATTAAATTAAATTAAATTAAAATTAAATTAAACTAAAATTAAATTAAATTAAATTAAATTAAAATTAAATTAAAATAAATTAAATTAAATTAAATTAAAATTAAATTAAAATTAAAATTAAATTAAATTAAAATTAAATTAAATTAAAATTAAAATTAAATTAAATTAAAATTAAATTAAAATTAAATAGATTTAAATTAAAATTAAAATTAAAATTAAATTAAAATTAATTATTGTAAAATTAAGTTCAAATCAAATTAAATTAAAATCATTTAACAACAAACCTAAATGAAATCATTAAGAATTAAATCTAAAATAATTTGAACACAATTCCAAACTTAAAATTATTAATTAAAACCTCATAATTAAATTAAAACACTTTAAACCATTAACTCAAACTTTTAATTAAGAATGATTAAAAATCTCGATAAACCAACTTGCCCTTAAAGGCTTTAATTATTATAACTCTTAAATAGAGTATTAAGTGAAATGTCACTTCATTCATTAGGAAATCAAATATCTAAGTTCACTGAGCAAGAAACAAAGTTTAGCTAAACTCTTGGATGATTAATTCATCTATGCAATTAAGTTTACTTGGACTCAGAATAATCCCATAAATATTGAAAAGATGTTTAGGATTCGTCCTAAGCACTTCCTCAATACGACGGGGTGTTTTAGAAGAACAACTAAATTTAATTGTTCTTTGATGAAGAAAATCATCCTTAAACAAAACACAAGAACCTAGACATCATAGGAGATGACTAGTTATAGAATTAGGAATTTGGTAGACAACCAAAACCCTTCCCTTAGCTTTACCTAGGTACTTGTTGAAATATTTAAATGCTCTAACATGTGTTTTAAGTGCAGCTTGGGATGACGGGAAGACCCTCCAGGTACGCTTTTATTTTAATTGCAATTTACTTTATTGCAATTTACTTACATGCAATGTACTTTATTTTTCTTGCATGTTAAACAAAACCGTTGCATGAAAACCAAAACCTTTAGGGTAGTCCCTGAACTGAAACCAAAACTAAATTAAAAGTCATTGCAAGAAAAAATTCACCGCCACAACATTTCAAAATATAAAACAACTCAAAATTTAATCACAAACGAACAACAAAATTACAATTGCAACTAAATTAAAACGTCTCGTTGAATGATCGGGAATACCTCGGATGATGTAACCCACGTGTTGCTAACGGGATTTCCCACGGTCTAAATGAAAGTGTGGAACGCATTCAGTTAAGTTTAGCAAATTCACCTGGACTAAGTGAATTCAATGAAAATAACAGTGCCGGGATGACGGAACCGTGGGATCTTAATCGGTTCTGTTTAATTAACTTTAAGATTTGTTTTAATTAAAACACAAAAAAACACTTGGATTTTAAGATTTTCTCTAAACCAAAACACTTCTCTCATCTCCTGATTTATGACATTCTAAAACTAAAAATCCGCCACAACAAGGAGCTCGAAGCACGGTAGGCGGCACGACCATCTTCATCAGCAAAACAACTCTATATCAACAAAACTTTCTTAGAATTAAATAACCAAGCCATAGGATTTCGAGGTAGTTTGCTTAGTGCAACATAAATCCTTAACCTTCTCGTTGGGCATTTGCATAATCATGTTATGCAAATTAAGCCCTAACCGGTCTTAGGATTTCGAGGTAGTTTGCTTAGTGCAACATAAATCCTCAACCTTCTCGTTAGGCATTTGCATAATCATGTTATGCAAATTAAGCCCTAACCGGTCTTAGGATTCTGAGGTAGTCGTTTGGTACGACATAAACCCTCACATCTTCAAGGCTATTTGTGTCATTATGTCATATGAATATAAGTACTAATTAAATAAAATTGGCAGGATTGCAACCTTAAATAATTTCCTCAAACTCGAAGCCAAACAATAGGATAGTTTGGGAAGTTGCCAAGATTCTTCTTGGATCCTCAGCTTCTCCTACTTTTATTCCTTTGAACTCTGAAATAAATTGTTCCAAATTTGATCCATTCACTATTGAAATCTCCAAAACTCAAATCCTTTGAAAACCTTAAACTTTGAAATTCTTGAGAGCAAAACCTCTAATCATTATCGAGAGTTTTCTTAAATGATTCTCGTCATTTAAGATGTAATTAACTATAGGGGCTTGCCCTTATAGAGAACTTTAAGAACCCAGGTAATATAAACCCTGCTTAATTCCTTTATATTAAGCAAGGGAATTTGTCGGCTTATAAAATTGATTCGCAGACCAAACGGATGTCACAAATTTTCTAGTTTATTTAATCGAGCCCCATCATCAAGCAGTGTGTCTATTCTTCGGGATGGATACACCGTTTTTGATGCGGTGCTCGTTTTTATAAACTATTCGAGATGTGAGATCGGTTTAATTTCATATCTTAAAATTTTCAAACTTAAAATTATTTTCAAAATCAAATGCTACTTTCCAAATTATATACAAATTTAAATTAACTTTAAAGCATGAAAATTCGCCGACAATTTTATAGGAGACCCCTTTTTAAAATACAACACAAACCTAAAAATATGCCGACAACAAATTTTATGAAGGTTATTTTAAGCAAGAAAAGGAAATTTGAAGCTTATGAAACTGTTGCACTAAGTGAAGAATGTAGTGTAACAATTCAGAAGAAATTACCTCATAAACTTAAAGATCCTGGAAGTTTTCCTATACCTTGTGCTATTGGAGAAAAATTTTGTGGAAAAGCCTTATGTGATTTAGGAGCAAGTATTAATCTCATGCCATTTTCAATCTTTCGAAGGTTCGATTTAGGAGAGATTTCTCTCACCACTATAACCCTTCGGTAAGATAATCGATCTATCACTTATCCTAAAGGAGTTATAGAGGATGTTCTTGTTAAGGTAGATAAATTTATCTTTCCTGTAGATTTCATTGTACTAGATATGGAAGAAAATAAAGACATACCTATTATTTTAGGGAGACATTTTCTAGCTATCGGACGAGCTAGGATTGACGTGCAAAGAGGAGAATTAACGATGAGATTTAATGATCAAGAGATAACATTTAATGTTCTGAAATCAATGAGGTATCCTGATAAAGAAAAATGCTATCGAATGGATATTTTTGATAATATAATTGAAAAGCATTATCAAGAAACATGCAAGGTCATTTTTGAAGAAAAAAATGATGAATATGTGTTATATAATGAGTCATTAACTGAAGAAATTGAAGAAGTAAATGAAGAAAAATTATCTGAAGAAACTCATTATATTCATGAATACTGGGAAATTTTAGACACCACTAAAAATGATATACTTTTACCCTCAATTGAAAAATCCCTTGAACTGGAATTAAAAATGTTACCTACACATTTAAAGTATGTATTTCTTGGAAATTCATTTACTTTACATGTTATTATATCTTCAGAACTGAGTAAAGATTAAGAAGAAAAATTAATAGGAGTTTTGAAGAATAATAAGAAAGCTTTTGGTTGGACGATTGCAGATATAAAAGGAATAAGCCCTTCAATCTGTATACATAGGATTTTAATAGATGAAAATTCTAAACCCACTATTGAACCTCAAAGAAGATTGAACCCAATTATGAAAGAGATTGTAAAAAAAGAGATATTGAAATGGTTAGATGCTGGAATTATTTATCCTATTTCGGATAGTCAATGGGTAAGTCCTATTCATAGTGTTCCGAAGAAAGGAGGTGTAACTGTCATTGTTAATGAAAAAAAGGAATTAATCCCAACAAGATAAGTTACTGGATGGTGAATTTACATTGATTATCAAAAATTAAACAACACCACTAGAAAGGATCATTTTCCTTTACCTTTCTTGGATAAGATGTTGGATAAATTAGCTGGACACTCATTTTTTTGTTTTCTGGATGGATATTCTGGTTATCATCTATTACCCGTTGCTCCTGAGGACCAAGAGAAAACAACATTTACAAGTTCTTATGGAACATTTGCATTTAGAAGAATGCCTTTCAGTTTATGTAATGCACCTGCAACTTTTCAAAGATGTATTATGTCAATATTTTGTGATTTAATTGATAAAGGAATTGAAGTATTTATGGGCGATATTTCAGTTTTTGGAACTTCTTTTGAATCTTGCTTGAAAAATATAACGAAAGTTTTGAAGAGATGTGAAGAAACAAATTTGGTTCTAAACTGGGAAAAATGTCAATTTATGGTCACAGAAGGAATTGTACTTGGACATAAAATTTCACAAATAGGTGTGGAAGTTGATCAGACAAAAGTGAAAATTATTGTTGAACTTCAACCACCTACTACCGTTACTGATATGAGAAGTTTTCTAGGTCATGCTGGATTTTATAGAAGATATATAAAGGATTTTTCTAAAATTGATAAACCTCTTTGTCATTTATTAGAGAAAGAAGCCAATTTTGAATTTAATGAAGATTATCTGAATGCGTTCAATATTTTAAAAGAAAAATTAATCACTGCACCTGTTATTGTTGCACCTGATTGGAGTAAACCTTTTGAATTAATGTGTGATACAAGTGATTATGCAATTGGAACTGTATTGGGACAAAAATATGAGAAAATTTTGAAATTTATAAATTATGCTAGCAAAACTCTAAATAAAACTAAAATAAATTACACTACTACTGAAAAAGAGCTTTTAGCAAAAGTATATGCCTTTGATAAATTTAGACCATATCTTCTTGAAACGAAATGTATCGTACATGCTGATCATTCAACTATTAAGTATTTATTGTCTAAAAAAGATACTAAACCTAGATTGATCAGATGGGTGTTACTTTTACAAGAATTTGATTTTTATATTGTGAACAGAAAAGGAGCTGACAACTAAATTGCTGATCATTTATCAAGAATTAAAAATAATAAAGATAAATTTATGAAGAAAATATAAATGAGAAATTCCCTGATGAAAAATAATATGTTATTCAAGGATTACAAATGTTTTGGTATGCAGATATAGTTAACTATTCGGTTAGCAATATTTTACCATATGGTTTTAATGACAAATATATTAAGAAATTCAAGAAAGATTGTAAATCATATATTTGGGAAGATTCTCATTTATTTAAAATAGGAAGAGATTCTGTGATTTAAAGATGTGTACCTTATGAAGAAACTTTTGCAATTATTCAAAAATGTCACGATTCTGAATTTGTAGGACACTTTGGAGTGGATAAAACTGAGTTTAAAATTCTAAATTCTGGATTTTATTGGCCTACATTATTTAAAGATGTTGGACATTATGTGAAAACTTGTGATCAATGTCAACGAATGGGAAATATATCCAGAAAAGATGAAATGTCTTTAAACTATATATTAGAAATTGAAAATTTTGATGTATGAGGTTTAGACTTTATGGGACCTTTCGTGCCATCATCTGGAAAGATTTATATTTTATTAGAAGTTGATTATGTTTCAAAGTGGATCAAAGCTGTATCTTTACCTAACTGTGATTCCAAAAGTGTTTTGAAATTTTTAAAGAAAATGATTTTTACAAGATTTGGAATGCCTAGTGGTAATTATCACAAATGGGGAAGTCATTTCGTAAATATAAGAATTCAATCATTATTGGAAAAAATTCAAAATTAGACATAGAATTGTAACTGCTTACTACCCTCAAACAAGTGGAATGGTTGAAGTATCAAATAGAGAAATTAAAAGAATATTAGAGAAGACTGTTAATCCTGAAAGAACTGACTAGTTTGATAGACTTAATTCAACATTATGGGCTTATAGAACGGCTTAAAAGACACCTATCGGAATGTCACCTTATCTGTTAATTTATGGTAAACATTGTCACTTACCTGTTGAACTGAAACATAAAGCTTATTAGGTGATAAAGGAATTCAATTATGATTTGAATGCTGCAGGAGAAAAATGATTATTAAAATTTGTTGACCTCATTTTTGATGAGGTCTTCTCTTCTTCTTTTCAGTACTTAGGATCTAGCCTTAGGCTTTTCCTTTGACTATCCTCGAGGATTAGAATTGGGACCCACCACTTAGAAATTCAAACCACTTCTTAAACTCCCTGTAAACTCCACAAACTTGATTGTAGAACCCTAATCACCTAGAGGGTTGAAATCAAATGTGGAAGTTTAAAGGATGAGTTCCTATAGGACTCTTTGGCCTTAGGACTGCCCCTGGTGGCCTGGTCTGGTGAGGGCTGACTTGCACACACACTACACTTATACACTACACTTTCACACACCTCCTAAAACCACACCTATACCCAACTTGACCTCCCGACTCATGAAGGTGATTCACATGGATGGTCCTTAACCCCTTAGCCCTTGGCTAAGAGGGTTAGGAACAACATAGTGAATGCCTCAAATGAGTCCCTTCATGGCTCATGTGGGCTTGATATGGCTTCATGGCTCAACCAAAATGATTTCATTCCACTTACATTTGCCCAGTCTTTAATTTTTTAAATTTTCAATTTTGACCCCCGGACCCCGACACCCGCCTAGCCTACCCAAAACCCTTGAAATTACCCAAAATTTTCAAAATTCTCCAAAATCACCCAAATTCCTCAAAATCAATCTCAAACATTCTCCCACCACTCAAATTGACCATTTTACCCAAAATACGCAAAATTCCAAAAAATACCCCCAATACCCTCCAAATTACCAAAATGCCTCTCTTGATCCAAAAATCCAAAAATTCAGAAAATTCACAGAAAATTCCAGAAAATCCCAAATATTCCCAATTTCATTTTGTCCAACTACACCATGGGCCAATGTTATCAATTTACCCCACTTTTGTCAAAATCCCCAATTTGACCCATTTTAACCCAAAGTGAACCCAATGTCAAACCAAACCTACCCAATTGACCCAAATTCTGGTCCAATTCAATTCTAAACTTCAATTCAACATCCTCAACACCAATCTAGACCAAATCTAATCCCAATTTGATTGACATTTGAATCCAATTTCACTTTTGACCTTAAAGCCTAATTTGGACCCATGACCCAAACATAGCCCAAACTAACCCAATTCAACTCCAATTAACCCAAAATCTTTTCTAAACCTTCCCTGTCATCCCCAAAAACAAAAAACTAACATAATTTGCCCAAAATTTGGACCCAAACCCCACTCAAATTCAACCCAAAACCAAAAGGCCCAATTTTGACCTAAATCCAAACCTAACCCAAATAGGCCCAAACCCCAAAATCCAACCCAAACAAAAGTTGAAACCTCTTTGAAACAGCCCTACAAACATTTCTCAACATTAATTTTACACCAATTTCAAAATTAGCTCAACATTAGCCCAAGTTAACCCAATTTGGCCTACCATTGGCCACTTTACCAAAAAGCCCAAATTCAACCCAATTCAAACCCAAACCACCTCAAATTTGTTTCAAATTACTCATGGCACATTCCTAAACCAAACCCAACAATTATTTGACCCAAACGATTACAAATTTCCCATCCACCAATTTATTTCCAAGCTTAAAAAGCCCATTTTCTTAAACCTTCCTAAAGAACCCACCCAAAACAAATTTAAAAGCCCAAAACTTATTCCAAAAGCCCACATGAAATTTCTCTCATCATCCCCATTATTTAAAACACTTACTAAGTTCCAAAAATCAATAACCAAATAGTTCCAAATCAAGATTCATGAAATTTTTCCACTAAAACACCAAAATTCCTTAAACCCACTTTCATGAAACCAAGCCCACTTTTCCCAAGCCATATAAAAGCCATGAAGCCACTCTTAAGCCACATGCAAGCCATGTGAGTTGTTCACATGTGACCTTACCACATTGGGCAAAAGGAGGAGATCCTTTCCACATTCCCTTAAGGTGATTAACCATTTCCATGTCTCCCCTAAACCATGTTTAATCCTAATTGTACTTGGATTGTGACTTGACCCCACTAATCAAGCTGAGCCAAATCACTTTCTCTTCAGCTTAAACCAAGTCTTGGGTGGTGCACCTAGCCTAAAAGGATGGGTTGACCCATTTAGAGCCAAAATAGCCATGCCCCCCATGCCACTTTGATCCAACTCCTTTACACATGTCCAAACCCAATTGACTTCACCATTGCCATGCCCTGACCTCCCTGGTCAAGATGGTGACTCATGCCTGCCGGCCAGCTGCCTGGGATGCCAGAAAACGCCATCGCCGAGACATTAGAAGGAGCCAAGCATTGAAATTCTCCCTTGCTAGTTGCCCCATGCCCAGTGGCCATTGCATCTGTTCTTCCCTTGCCAAGAGCAGCTGATCCCAGTCCCTAACTCCCCCTGGGAGGCCCTCCAGCCTCTCCTATTTAAACCTCACCCCTCTCGGCCATGAGGAGGTGCCGAACCAACCTTAAGGAAACTCGCGCAAAATCACTCCGTACTCTCCCCACACTTAGAGCATTTGATCCCCACTGTTCTCTTGCCCTAATCCCCACTAACTGAGCTCAATTTTGGAGCTCAATTCTCAGGCCAGAACAGGACATTCCCAAATCCTCCACCAAAGTCTAATTAAACTCACCCACACCTACACAAGACCAAGAGAAGGAGTTCCCCAATGAAAGCCCCCTCTCCAGGCCACCCATCTGTTCCAGACTCCAAGCTTTGTAATCAGCTGTGGTCGAAATCATACCTGGACAATTCACCAGGCCAAGGGACTTCATCTGGAGCTTGCTTGGACCCAATCGAAGGTGACACAACTCTCAGATCGAAGCTTCACTTCTCTGATCAAAGGTATGGACTCGCTCTTCTTCTCGAGCTTACAGAGATTCTCCATTTAATTTGAATCAATTTTAATGCATGTTTATAGTATGGATGTGTTCGTCTCCTCAAGACGAATCCATAGAGCATAAGAGCACAAAAATTCATTAAGAATCGAGTGAGAAATTAGGGTTAGAAGGTTGACGGTCACGGGTGCACACCAGTCGTAGACAATGACTGGGAGCCGTCGGATCGAGCGTGTATCGAGCGGATGGTCTGGATCAAGCCGGACAGCGCGATGGTACATGAAACGCTGGTCCCTGGAGCGCTGAGTCGGATGACGGCACCGAATCAGGAGACGATGCGTGGCCTTTCGGAGCTGCCGAGGATGGTGTGGCGCCGCGTGGATAAGTAGGAAATTAGGGCTATTTCCTATTTATTTAATTACCGTAACTTAGAAAATTCATAACTTTGTGTAGGAAAATCCTAAAAATAAAATAAAAATACCCTCTTGCTCAGTGAACAGAGGAGAATAATGTGGAAAAGAAATCATTTAATTTCATTGAATATTTGATGTTTAATGATTTATTTACTCTCTCCACATTTTCAATTCTCCATGCATGTATACAATTCACCATGGCATGAGACCATAGGGCTTTTGTAGCCTCTGAATTTGGGGACATTCCCTGAATTTTCCAAAGTCAGAGGCCATCCCTATGAAGAGTTATTGATTTTTCAATTCTAGGTCACTATTCTGAGTATTTTAATTCCAATAATTAGCATGTTGTGAAATAAATTCTAGGAAAATTTGGTGATGTTTCTTATGACCAGAGGACCTTAGGGAAAATAGGTTTCGAGTTGACTCACTTGTAATAACCCTAATCGGCTTAAACACCCAAAATGGAGCTTTAATTGATTAGAGCTAATCATATATCAAATTGACTTGAAATCAATTCTTTACTGACCTTTAGGATTAGAGGAACCCACCATAAAAGTTTGAAGTCAATTGGACATGGTTAGCCTTATCAAATGGGTTGATTAAGCCATTTAGCCAAACCTAAACTTCAAAAATTCATAACTTTCAAAATATTTCTCAAAAATTCACCAAATTGGTTTTGGATCCTCTCGATATCGGGGAATTTAAGAAAATTAAAATTGTAATTTTCCAAAAAAGTTAATTTTGTGCATTATTTTAATATTTTTAATAATTAAAAAATAATAAAAATCACAAAAATAATAAAATTCACCAAAATGTCACATTTTGAATTTTAATCACTTAGGAACAAAACCCATATTTTTCTTAAGTCTCTATGATGAGATATCAAATTTTAAAGCCCTAAGGTAATTTTAAAATAAAAAAATGTATTTTCTAGCATTTCCACTAAAATAATTCTAATAAATCAAAGAAAAATCAGAAAATTATAAAAATTAGTTCTCTGGTTTCCTTGATATCAGAGAGATTTTTGAAAAATATAAAATTCATTTTTCAACCTTTATTTTTTTTTAAATTAATTAATAATCTAAAACTTAAAATAATTATAATAAAAAGAATATAATTCAAAAAATCACCAAAATTGGTCCAAGTGGTCCTGTGGTCATTAGGAATGTCTCATAATTTTCTTAAGGATAGAAACTTTCCCTTGGTCATATTATTAAATTTTATTTGAAAATCCCTATTTTCCACCAAAAATAATTACATAAATAAATTAAATACAGAAAAATCACATTTTCTCCTCTAATGTCTGGATTGACAGATGAGTGAAGTCACATAAAAATTTCAAATTCATTTAAGCTTAATTTAGTGAGTTATGAAATTAGTAAGTTTAAAGGGAAAAATGGTAATTAAAATTTTAACCTATAATTAAAAATTTTAGGTTTAATTTAAAAGGTGGGTAAAATATTTGATACTAAGTTGATTTTGGATGTTTGAATAGGCAATTAAAGGGTAGAAACCTACCTAACAATTTGAAAATAATTAAAATAAACCTTAGTTAAATAATTAATTAAATTTGGAAGAATAATGAAAAATTGGAATTATTAAAATAGGGATATTATTAGGAAGAGATTTATTCTTTAATTTAAAAATTCCTAAATTAATCACCTCAATAACATTTAATTCCTAATTAAAATGATGATCCAAACTCAATATTTAAAATGTTAAAAGACTTAATCATTAAATTAAATTAAAGGTAAAATATTTAAATTAAATCCTTCCAAAATTTCAATTAAATTAATACTTTAACAATTAAATTAAATCATCTTTAAAACATAAAAATTAGAATATTAAATAAAAATTAAAAATTTAAATTAAATTAAATTTAAATTAAATTTATATTAAATTAAATTAAATTAAATTAAATTAAAACATATTAAATTAAATAAAATTAAATTAAATTAAAACATATTAGATTAAATAAAAAAATAAAATCAAGTTAAAATAAAATTAAAATTAAATTAAATTAAATAAAATTAAATTGAAAGTAAAACTAAACCAAATTAAATTAAACTAAAATTAAATTAAATTAAATTGAATTAAATATAACATCACCAAAGACATAATGAATTCAAAATAAATCTAAAACAACTTGAACACTATTCCAAACTTAAACCCATTAATTGAAATTAAATTAAATCACAAATCACTTGAACATTAATTTGCCCTCAAAAGCTCTTGTTGTCATAACTCCTAAACGGAGTGTTAAGTGAAGTATTACTTCACTCATAGGATATTCAAATGTCCTAGTTCACTGAGCAAGGTAACAAAACTTGAACTCCTGGATGATTAATTCATTTGTATAATTAAATTCTCTTGGATTTAAAACAATCCTAGAGGTATTGAAAAGATGTTTAAGATTCATCTTAAGCACTTCCTCAATATGATAGGATATTTATAAGAACAATTGAACTTAATTGTTCTTCGATGAAGAAAATCGTCCTCAAACCAAAACACAAGAACCTAGACATCATAGGAGATGACTAGCTATGGAGTAGTGGCCTTGGTAGAAAACCATAACCCTTCCCTTAGCTTTACCTAGGAACTTGCTTTAAATGCTTAAATATTCTAAATTGTGTTTAAGTGCAGCTTGGGATGACGGGAAGACCCTCCGTGTATGCTTTTGTTTTATCGCAATTTACCTCCTCGCAATTTACTTTATCGCAAATGCACTTCACTTTTCTTGCATGATAAACAACCGTTGCATGAAAACCCACACCTTTAGGATAGTCCCTAAAACTCGAAATTAAAACTAAATTAAAAGTCATTACAAGATAAAATTCACCGTCACAACATTTCAAAATATAAAACAACTCAAAATTTAATCACAAACAGAACAACAAAACTACAACTACAACTAAATAAAAACGTCTTGTTGGATGATCGGGAATACCTCGGATGATGTAACCTACGTGTTGCTAACGGGATTTCCCACGGTCTAAATGAAAGTGTGGAACTCATTTCGTTGAGTTTAGCAAATTCATCTAGACTAAGTGAATCCGATATAAATAACAATACCGGAATGATGGAACCGTGGGATCTTAATCGGTGTTGTTATAATCAACTTTAAGATTTGTTTTAACTAAAACACTAAAAAACACTTGGATTTTATGACTTCTCTAAACCAGAACATTTTTCTGATCTCTTGATTTTCACCTTCTATAACTAAACCCTCTGCAACAACAAGGAGCTCGGAGCATGGTGGGCGGCACGGCCATCGTCATTAGCAAAACCCAAGTCCACTTCAAAGCAAAACTTTCTTAGAATTAAATAACCAAACCATAGAACCTCGAGGTAGTTTGCATCAGTGCAACATAAATCCTCAACCTTTTGTTAGGCATTTGCATTGCAAATTAAGCCCTAACCGGTCTTAGGATTCCGAGGTAGTCATCCGATATGACATAAACCCTCACATCTTCGAGGCTATTTGTGTGATCACATCATACAAATATAAGTCCTAATTAATTAAAATTGGCAAAATCAAAACATTAATTAAAAATTAGGACTTTCCTAAATTCAAGCCAAACAATAGGATAGTCAGGAAATTACCGAAGTTCGCTTCTAATCTGTAATTTCTCCTACCTTTCTTCCTTTGAATTCCCAAAACAAAATGTTCCAAACTTGATCCATTCCCTATTGAAATTCCAAAATTCAATCCCTTGAAAACTTAAACATAGAAATTCTTGAGAGCAAAATTACTGATTATTATCGAGAGTTTTCTTAAGTGATTCCCGTCATTTAAGATGTAATTAACTATAGGGGCTTGCCCTTATAGGGAATTTTAAAAACCCAGATAATATAAACCCTGCTTAATTTCTTTGTATTAAGCGAGGGAACTTGTCGGCTTATAAAATTGGTTCGCGGACCAAACGGATGTCACAAATCTTCTAGTTTATTTAATCGAGCCCCATCATCAAGTAGTGTGTCTATTCTTCGGGATAGATACACGGCTTATGATGTGGCGCTTATTTATATAAACTATTTGGGATGTGAGATCGGTTTGATTTCATATCTTAAAATTTTCAAATTCAAAATTATTTTCAAAATCAAATGCTACTTTCTAAATTATATATATATATATTTAAATTAAATTTAAAATCTAAAAAAATTCGCCGACAATTTCTGTAGGCGACCTCTTTTCAAAAATACAACACACTAACCTACAAATAAGCCGTACAATTTCTGGCGACTCACTGAGAATAATTCATCTCTCCATTTTTTAATCGAAATAATTCCGTTTTCAAAAAATCGGTAGTATATCCATGTCCCTAGTGGATCAAACTACCCTTCTTCCTGTTGGAATACTATGTTCATTTCTACCTTGAATAAGTATAGCCAACATTCTCTCAGATTTAGAAGCCACTGTTTAGACACCCCTAAACAGAGAGGTTCCGAGATCCTTTTACCTCATTTCTGAGGTGGGGTGGGCCCCCAATAGGTATTAGTTTAGGAGCAGTCTTGCGGGTCGAGAAGTTTCTACACGACTTTCTCTTCCTTTTCCAGTTACTAATCAATTCCGGAAGTTCCTAATTAAATTTAAATAAAGCATGTCCAAAGGATGAATTTACACTACCAATCCCGGAACTAATGATCGACATTGCTTCAACACATGAAATCTTCTCTTTCATGGATGGATCATCAGGATACAACTAGATAAAGATGGCACCAGAAGATGAAAAGCTCACGACATTCAGAACATCGATCGGAGTGTATTTTTACATAGTAATGCCTTTCGGACTAAAGAACGCAGGAGCAACATACCAAAGAGCGATGACAAAGATTTTTGATGATCTCATTCACAACCAAGTTGAGTGCTACGTGGATGATGTGGTCATCAAAAGCAAAAGGAAAGAAGATCACTTGTATGATTTGAGAATTATTTTTGAGCGACTAAGACAATACAACCTTAAGATGAATCCCTTAAAATGCGCCTTCGGCGTTACCTCCGGGAAATTCTTAGGATTTATTGTCCAACATCGCGGAATTGAAATCGATCCGGAAAAGATTAAAGCTATCTTACAAATGCCTCCTCCCAGAACTTTGAAACAACTACGATCCTTTCAAGGGAAGTTGGAATATCTTCGACGCTTTATCTCGAACTTGTGAGGTAGGCGTCAGCCCTTCTCGGCATTGGTTAAAAAGGACGCCAAATTTGTTTGGGATGAGAAATGCCAGCGAGCTTTCAAGGACATTAAACAATATTTAATGACACCTCCTGTCTTAGCAACCCTAGGCCTCGGTGTAGGCCGTTGATACTTTATACCGCGGCTTTAGACGACTCCCTTGGAGCCCTGTTAGCCCAGGTCAATGATGAGGGAAAAGAAAATGCTCTCTACTACTTATCGTGTCGTTTAATCCCGACGAAAGTAAAATATTCTTTGATTGAGAAACATTATTTTGCTCTGATCTTCGCCGCTCAAAAGCTCAGGCATTACATGCTTTCTCATAAGGTCAACCTTATTTCGAGAGTTAATCCGTTGCAATACTTGATGACCCGATCGACGCTTTCTGACAGACTTGCCAGGTGGTCGATGATACTATTGCAACTCAACATAACTTTCGTTCCTCTTCGCGCCGTAAAGGGACAAGTCCTAGCTGACTTCCTTGCAGCACACCCTTTACCGGCAGATTCGCCTCTCAATGACGATTTGCCTGACGAGCAGATAATGAGCCTGGAAGACCCTCATGATCGACTTTGGGAACTATACTTCGACAGAGCATCCTCAGCACAAAATAAAAAAGAATTGCAAACGATAGTGCCCAGTAAGGCAGGAATCGGACTAATCTTTATAACACCGTAGCGGGAGATGTTAAAATAGTCCTACCACTTAACAGAATCATGTACCAACAACGAGGCAGAATACGAAGCCCTCATAAAAGGACCAGAATTAACCATTCAGATGGGAATAATGGACATCAACATCTACGGAGATTCTCAGTTGATCATTCAATAGGTCGTAGGACAGTACAAAATTTTAAAGCCAAGACTCGAGCAGTACTTTCAGTATGCCATGAAATTGTTGGAACAAATTCCAAATGTAACCATCTACAAGACACCCAGAAAAGAAAATGCTCTTGCTGATGCGCTAGCCAGCCTCGCAAAGGAATTTGCCTGCTTACAGGATGAGTCAATTGAAGTGTCAGTTCAAGGATGACAGGTCCTATCACGGCTCGACATGGATACAATACACAAATCGGCGAGAAAAGCGGAAGAAACAATTGCGACGAAGTGACGTGAAAATACGGAAGATTGGCGGCGACCATTAATGACTACTTGCAAAACAGGAAACTTACCAGACGATAAGTCATTAGCCCATCAAATCAAGAAAAGTACTCTGTGTTCCGCATTAATAAACAATACATTATACAGAAGGTCTTTTGATCAGATGTGGCTAAGATGCCTGAGCGGGTCCGAGGCTCGTGAAATCGTTAAAGAAGTACATTCAGGACTTTGTGGCGCTCATCATTCGGGTCTGAAAATGAAAATGAAGATTAAAATACTAGGGTACTACTGGCCCTCAATGATGACCGACTGTATGAAAGTTGCCAAAAGTTGTCACCAGTGCCAAGTGCACGGAGTGGTTCTACACCAACCTCCAAATGTGTTACATCCGACAATTGCGTCGTGGCCATTTGAGTGTTGGGGCACAGATATTGAGGGTCTGATAGAACCGCCTTCTTCAAGAGGACATCACTTTATTCTAGCGGCTACGGACTACTTTTCTAAATGGGTAGAAGCTATACCACTCAAAGAAGTGAAGGCACACCACGTGCTTACGGCTTTTCAAGAACCAAGTTGTCTACCGTTTTGGAGTACCATGCGGGATCATTTCGGATAATGGGTCCGCATTCAAAAGTACAAAGATCAACAATTTTGTCAGAAGACACGGGATCGATTGGCGATACTCAACGATCTACTACCCAAGAGCAAACGACTTGGCCGAGGCTTTTAATAAAACTCTCCTTCAAATTTTAAAGAAAACTTTGGATGACAATAAGAGAAATAAGCACGAGAAGTTGTTAGAAGCCTTATGGGCCTACAGGACAACTTTTAGGACTCCTACACAGTCTACGCTTTACGCTTTAGTGTACGGATCCGAGGCCGTCTTGCCCCTGGAAGTTCAGCTTCCGTCACTCCGAATTGCAGTTGCGTAAAAGATCACTACGAGAAGAAAATGCCGGACTACGACCGGAAGAATTACAAAGCTTGGAAGGAAAAAGACTTTCAACGACAACATAATTTAGAACTATATCAAGCCAAGATGATCCGGCCCATGATAAGCCGGTACGTCCCGGGACATTCGAAGTCGGTGACTTAGTCCTTGTTCTCGAAGACCTATTCTTGCACATCGCAAGATAGGTGGTAAATTTGAACCAACATGGGAAGGGCCGTTCGTGGTCGAGACGATCTACTCAGGAGGTTCCTACCAGCTTGTGAATTGCCGTGGAGAATGGCCCGTGCTTCCAATCAATGGAAGGTATTTAAAGAAGTATTACACAACTTGATGTTTCGAAGGGTGGCTTCTAAAATATAATCTTATCCCTAGAAACACGTGTGAAGTAATCACTTTGTGACTGGGTCCGAACCCAAAACAAAATGAAATGGATGATAAAAGAATATCTCATCAATGAAAATGTTAAAAAGAAAACATGGGAAATCATAATAATAAAATGACAATTTTTCCTCTTAAATCCATTCATTCCTGATATTTCCTCCTCCCTTCCTACTTCCTTTAAATTTAAAAGAAGTGAATAAAATTTTGTAAGTGTTTTTCTTATTATTCTTGTTCTTAGTACAGCCCCAGATCCTTTCCTTGCTTTTTCGCAGGGAAAAGTCGAACGAGCGGTTGGTTTTAAACTTTAGAAATGGAGTGAGTCTAGCACTTGATGAAAAGAGGGTGAGGGATGGAGCGATGATAGAAATTGACTCGGACTTTACACCCGTCGGCTTACAATATGAAGAAAATGATTGGGTCCCAGTTGATCGAGAAGAACTTCACAGTCAGACAGTGATGAAAATGGGTGGCTCAAGCCACCAACCCGGAAACAAGAAAAGAAAAGCAAATGCCACGCATGCAATCTGAGAAGATAGGAAAATTAAGTCCGTAGTTGCCACAGCAGAGGGTAGGCTTGTCAGCGCCACACCCGCAAAAATTCAAGGAGTAAGGAGAGCTACTCTCACTGCTACCCAGCGAAGAAATAAGAATCGTTGCATTTACAAAATGTTGACCAAGTTAGACGAAGATCAATATGAACAGATAGTAGATACAGTTACTACAAATGCTTCAAGAAGACCTGTTCATCAAGAACCAGAATGAAGAAAGTCAATTCCAAGAAGGTTGGAACAGATAAAAGAAATACCAAGAGAAGCAGAAATAGAGTCGGTACCTCGACGCCGAGCATATGTACCGGATTCGAAGAGTCTTGTTGCGAAAGCAACCCCGGAGGATGTCCCTACGGAGACTATCCC
This sequence comes from Papilionanthe hookeriana x Papilionanthe teres, assembly GCA_022702705.1. Taxonomy (NCBI): domain Eukaryota; kingdom Viridiplantae; phylum Streptophyta; class Magnoliopsida; order Asparagales; family Orchidaceae; genus Papilionanthe; species Papilionanthe hookeriana x Papilionanthe teres. Next base: position 67,421,937 of record CM040436.1, on the reverse strand, counting down.
CGAAGAGCCAAGACATGTAGAAGAACGTGCTGGGGTTGAGCTATACATCCCACAGTACGTTACTAGACACCGAGGACTTCAAATAATCCCGGAATACGAACTGGAGAAAATGCAACTAGTTGAGAAGAAAACCTTTGAATACTTTGAAAGAATTGGAAACAAGAGGGTCAACATCTTGGAAGGCCTCAAGCTACATACAGATGTTTTCTCAGATTATGAGCAACAACAAATTGTAGATTGCATCCTGGATTTACAAAAAAATGGGTTGAGCTGGCCGCCTGAGAGAAAAGACATATTCAGAAACCCGAAGATGGATGCCGGGGAAGGGAAGAGTTACAATCCAATGCGGATGTTACAGAAAAGGAAATCCACCAGGGATACTCCATCGCGATGAGGTGGATTCAATGCCAAGAGTCATCAAGAGAATGGTGAAAAGGATGATAACATGGAGGGTACTGCCAGTATCGCATACCCAACGACTCGCATTATCATCATCTACAAGGAAGGCGACCTGCATACCTCCACATATAAACCATCATGACTTTGTTAGACCATTCTGCACAGTGTTATTCCTCAGCCAGTGCAACATGGCCGGTGGAGATACCACTACCGGTAGGTTCCATCCTGGTGTTAAAAGGAAACGGAGCAGACATTGCGAAGCATTGCATTCCAGGAGTGCCTGTGGAGCGGATCTCAGTTACTTTTAGAAGAATGGATGATAGAAAGATGCCTTACCACTTTCAGCCAGATGCAGAATTGGAGAGTCTCTGGCCTTACGAGCTGTGAGTTACATGGGAAATAGCACACCTCCAATGCACATCCATGCGGCATTCCTGCCAAGGGTGGCTTGGAAGGTGATGTTATTTCCCATGTTTCTTACTATTCAGACATGGATTTTTCGACAGATGCTTTTGGATGGATCAACAAGAAGTTTATACAATCCGTTTTGGATTTACATGGGTTATATGAGACATAAAATTTCTGAGGGAAATGTCATCATGACTAGATCAAGTTGTATGATGTACTTTCAGCAAATTGGAATGAAAATGACTACGTCATATTTTGCCTTCACCTCTTTTGTGCAAATTGACTGGGAAATGCCATTAGAGTTAAATGAACTTTGAACAAAGAACAGAAAAGAAAAGAAAATAAAAGAGAATTTTTTTTCCTAAAAGAAAATCTGAATTTTAAAATGAACTTCAAAATTCACATGAACATTAAATAAACAACGAAAAAAATGGGATAGTTAAAGGACAAACAAAATGAATCTAAATCTCAAATTGAATTCCGATCTTTTCGAACCTTTCAGTTCTTTCCTCAATCAAAATCTGTTTGAAACTCTTTTGAAATTTGAATACTTTCCTCGACTTATTACTAAGTCAAATCTTTTCAGCTTGGTACACCTACCAGTTCCTTTCAATTCTCTTTCTTCTGTGTCTTAGAGGATCGACTAGTTTTATTGACACGGAGCCACGAACTCTGTTCGATTTGGTTCTGATGGCATGAGACTGGGTCCTTCTTCATACAGATAAATCCTTGAGGCTAGAACCTAACTTCTAGTTCTCCTTCAAATTTCCGAGACTGGTACCTAAATTCCAGTTCTCTTCCTTCGAGATCGATACCTAAATTTCGATTCTCTTTCGAGGTTGATACCAAAATTTCAATCCTCTAAATTCCGAGACAGGTACCTAAATTCTAGTTCTCTCCTTTCGAGATCGATACCTAAATTTCGATTCTCTTTCGAATTGATACCTAATTTTCAATTCCAAATTCCGAGACTGGCACCTAAATTCTAGTTCTCTTCCTTCGAGGTCGGTACCTAAATTCCGACTCTCATTCGAGATCGATACCTAAATTTCGATTCTCTTTCAAGGTTGATACCTAAATTTCAATCCTCTAAATTCCGAGACTGGTACCTAAATTCCAGTTCTCTTCCTTCGAGGTCGGTACCAAAATTCCTACTCTCATTCGAGATCGATACCTAAATTTCGATTCTCTTTCGAGGTTGATACCTAAATTTGAATCCTCTAAATTCCAAGACTGGTACCTAAATTTCAGTTCTCTTCCTTTGAGGTCGGTACCTAAATTTCGACTCTCATTCTAGATCGATACCTAAATTTTGATTCTCTTTCGAGGTTGATACCTAAATTTCAATCCTCTAAATTTCGAGACTGGTACCTAAATTCCAGTTCTCTTCCTTCGAGGTCGGTACCTAAATTCTGACTCTCATTCGAGATCGATACCTAAATTTCGATTCTCTTTCGAGGTTGATACCTAAATTTCAATCCTCTAAATTCCGAGACTGGTACCTAAATTCCAGTTCTCTTCCTTTGAGGTTGGTACCTAAATTTTGACTCTCATTCGAGATCGATACCTAAATTTCAATTCTCTTTTGAGGTTGATACCTAAATTTCAATCCTCTAAATTTCGAGACTGGTACCTAAATTCCAGTTCTCTTCCTTCGAGGTCGGTACCTAAATTCTGACTCTCATTCGAGATCGATACCTAAATTTTGATTCTCTTCGAATTGATACCTAAATTTCAATTCTAAACTTCCGAGACTAATACCTAAATTCCGACTCTCATTTCGAGACTAGTACCTAAATTCTAGTTCTCATTCCAAGATAAGTACCTAAATTCTGATTCTCATCTTTTTCGAGGTCGATACCTAAATTTCAACTCTCTTCCGAGACTGGTACCTAAATTCTAGCTCTCATTTCGAGACTAGTACCTAAATTCTAGTTCTCATTCCGAGATCGATACCTAAATTCTGATTCTCATCCTTTTCGAGGTCGATACCTAAATTTCGACTCTCTTCCGAGATTGATACCTAAATTTCAATTTTCATTTTCGAGACTGGTACCTAAATTCCAGTTCTCATTCCGAGATCAATACCTAAATTCTGATTCTCATCCTTTTCGAGGTCGATACCTAAATTTCGACTCTCTTTCGAGATTGATACTTAAATTTCAATTCTCATCCCTTTCGAGATCAGTACCTAAATTTTGATTCTCATACTTTTTCCATTGATACTTAAACTCTAATTCTCACTCCGAGGTTGGTACCTAAATTCCAGCTCTCTTCGCAATCCCGAGGTTGAAACTTAGGCTTTAATTCTCATTTCAAATCCAAATCTCAAAGTCAAAATTTCCTTAAATCAATTTTAAATTAAACTTCAAATCGAAATCTAAACTCACACATTGAAACATGAAATTTTAAAGTAAAATAAAATCTAAATCAAATTCCCCAGATCTTGTGATTTGGAGTTCACCTCCTTTTCCATTCCCTAGCGAGAGTTCAGGGATCTCCAGTCTTGGAAATATACCTGATACTCCCCAACGGAAATTCTTCTACTTTGTCCTAAGTTTGTCACTTAGACATCTGTGCTGGTTTTATTGATCTCTTCAATCAACGCCAATATGCGCGGTGTGCTTGGTTAGCACACCATACCTATTGGGGGCCCATTTGTTGACCTCATTTTTGATGAGGTCTTTTCTTTTCGCTTCTCTCTTTAGTACTTAGGATCTATCCTTAGGCTTTTCCTTTGACTAATCTTAGAAGACTAGAAGTGCAACCCACCCTTTAGAAGTTCAAACACCTCTTGACTCCCTGCAAACCCCACAAGCTTTATTGTAGACCTCTAATCACCTAGAGGGTTGAAATCAAATGTGGAGGTTTAAAGGATGAGTTCCCTATAGAATTTCTTGGCCTTAGGAATACCCTGGATGGTCTGGTCTGGTGAGGGTTGACTTGCACATACACTACACTCTCGCACACATTCCAATTCCTAAAACCATTCACACCCAACTTGACTTCCTGACTCATGTAGGTAATTCGCGAGGATGGTCGCTAACCACCAAGCCCCCGGCTAAGAGGGTTAGGAACAACATAGTGAATGCCTCAAATGAGTCATCTCATGGCTCATATGGGCTTAATATGGCTTCATGGCTCAACCAAAGTGATTCCATTTTGCTCAAATTTGACCAATCTTCATTTTTCCAAAATTTCAAATTTTGACCTTCGGGCCCCTACACCCACAAGACCTACCAAATGCCCTTGAAATCGCCCAAATTTGGCAAAATCACCTAAATTACCCAAAATCCCTTAAAATCAATCCTAAACATTTCCCCCCACTCAAATTGATCATCCATACCCAAAAATACCAAAAATTCCAAAAGTACCCCCCAATACCCTCCAAATACCCAAAAATCCAAAAATTCAGAAAAATTCTCAAAAAATTCCAAAAAATCTCAAATATTCCCAATTTCATTTTGTTCAACTTCACCATGGGCTAATTTTTCCAATTTCCCCCACTTTTATCAAAACCCCGAATTTGACCCATTTTAAACCCAAGTGAACCCAATGTCAAACCAAACCGCTTCAATTAACCTCAATTTTGGTCCAATTCAATTCTAAACTTCAATACAATATCCCCAATATCTATTTAGACCAAATCCAAGTCCAATTTGATTGACATTTGGACCCAATTTCAATTTGAAGCCTAAGGCCCAATTTTGGCCCATGACCTAAACCTAGCTCAAACCAATCCAATTCAACTCCAATTGGCCCCAAATCGTTTCCAAAGCCTTCCTAACATCCCCATAAACAAAACACTAACTTGATTTGCCAAAAATATGAACCTAAACTCCACCCAAACCTAACCCAAATCCAAAATCCCTTAAATTGACCTAAGCCCAAACCTAACCCACATGGGCCCAAATCCCAAAATTAAAGCCCAACCAAAGTTGAAAACTCTTTGTGACACTCCCATGAACATTTCTCAACATTAATTTTACATCAAATCCAACATTGGCCCAACCTTAGCCTAAGTTAACCCAATTTGACCCACTTTGGCCCCTTTACCAAATATCCCAAATTGAACCCAATTCAACTCCAAATAATTCCAAACCAATTCCAAATCATTCATGACACATCCCTAAACTAGAACCAACACTTGTTTGGCCCAAGCCTTTACCAAACTTTCATCCTAAAATCCATTTTAAAATCCAAAAGCCCACTTCCCTAAACCATTTTAAAAGCCCATCTTCACTAAATTTCAAAGGCTCAAACTTCATGCTAAAGCCCATATGACATTCTTTTCATCACCCCATTAATTGATATCATCCCTTAAGTCCTAAATCAATCATCAAATAATCCTAAATTAGGCCTCATGCCAAAATCACCCATAAATCCCAAAAATTCATAACCTTCTTTCATGAAAATGACCAAGCTTTGTCCCAAGCCACATGGAGCCATGAGCAAGCCATTTACAAGCCATATGAAGCCATGGAAGGTTTGACATGTTACCAAGCCATTAATGGCAAAAGGAGGGCCTCCTTTCTTAATCTTTCATTAAGCCTTTTTAACCATAACCATGTCACACACTAAACCAAGTTTAGCCACCTCACCATGGATGGAGACTTCACCACTCCATGGCAGCTGACCCAACTGATCCCCCTGGCCCAAAATCAGACCATGGGAAGGTGAACCAAGCCTAAATACATAGGTTGACCAAATTGAACCCAAAATGAGCCCTTCCACCTTCCACTTTGATTCAACTCCTTTACACTTGGCATTTGCCGATTGAACTCACAAACCTCAAGCACTGACCTCCCTGATGACAACAGTGACCTGACCCTGGCCGGCTAGCCACCAGGCCGCCGGAAAACACCATGGCCGAGAGCTCCATGTGAGCCAAACTTTTCAATTCTCCCTTCCTGACTTGTCTCAACCTAGTTGAACACCATAGCTGTTCTTCTCTTGCATGGAGTAGCTGATCCCAAGCCCTAACTCCCCCTGTGAGGCCCTCCAGCCATGCCTATTTAAACACCACCTCTTCTCGGCCATGGGAAGTGCTGAACAGAAACTTAACAGAACTCTGCCAATATTACTCCGTAACCTTCTCTTAACCTAGAGCAATTGATCCCCGGTGTCCATTTGCCACTAATCCCCATTAATATAGCCCAATTTCTCGCTCAAAAATCCACCCGAAAACCGGGACACTTCACCACAGTGAGCCAATCCTGAAATTGATTGACTCTACACCTTCACCAGACCAAGAGGAGAAGTTCCCCAACAAAAGCCCCCTCACCAGGCCAGCCATTGCTTCCAGCCTTCAAGATTTGTGATCGACCATGGTCACTTTTGTACCTAGGCATTTCCCCAGAGCAAGAAACGTCATCTGGAGCTTTCTTGGACTCAATCGAAGGTGACAAAACCCTCAGATTGAAGCTTCACTTCTCTGAGCAAAGGTATGAACTCACTCTTCCTCCCGAGCCTCTGGAGATTCTCCATTTTGTTTGAGTCGATTTCAATGCATGTTTACTGTATGGATGTGTTCGTCTCTTCAAGACGAATCCATAGAGCATAGGAACACAAAAATTGGTTGAGAATCGAGTGAGTTCTTAGGGTTTTAGTGTGGACGGTCACGGGTGCACACCAGTCGTAGATGATGACCAAGAGCCGTTGGATCATGCGTGTATCGAGCGGACGGTCGAGATCAAGCTAGACAACGCAATGGTACATGAACCGCGGGCCCCTGGAGCGCTGAGTCGGATGGCGGCGTTGAATAGGAATGCGCCGCGTGGGCTTTTGGAGCTGCCAAGGATTGCGTGGCGCCGCGTGGATAAGTAGAAAAATAGGGTTATTTTCTATTTATTTAAATAATAGAACTTCAAAATTCCATATCTTTTCATAGAAAAATCATAAAAATGAAATAAAAATACCCTCTTGCTCAGTGAACAGAGGAGAATAATGTGGAAAAGAAATCAAATTAATTGGATGAGTATTTTATTTTTAATAATTTATTTACTGATTTCAATATTTTGTTTCTTCATTTGAATATACAATTCACCATGGCATGAGACCATAGGGCTTTTGAAGCCTCTGATCTTGGGAACATTCCCTGAAATTTTCAAGGTCAAAGGCCATCTCTGTGAAAAGTTATTGAATTTTCAATTTCATGTCACTGTTTTAGGTATTTTAATTTCTATAATTAGCATGTTGTGAAATAAATTCTAGGAAAAATTTGGTGATGTCCCTTAGGACCAGAGGACCCTAGGAAAAATATATTTTGAGTTAATTCATTCATAATAACCATTATTGGCCTAAACCCCTAAAATTGAATTTGAATTAATTAAGGTTAACCACACAACAAATTGATCTGAAAAGAATTCTCCACTGATCTTCAGGGTCAGAAGAACCTCAAATAAAAATTTGAAATCAATTGGAAATGTTTAACCCACTAAATGGATTAATTATGTCACATGGATAAAATTAAACTTTAAAAATTCATAACTCCAAAAATACATTTAAAAAATTCACCAAATTAGTTTTGAGACTTCTCTGATATCAGAGGAGTCTAAGAAAGTTAAAATTAGAATTTTCTAAAAATTTTCATTTTTAAGCTTATTTTAATATTTTTAATAATTAAAAATAATAAAAATAACAAAAATATTAAAATTCATAAAAATGTCACATTTTAACTCCTAATCACTTAGGAATAAACCAAATATTTTTCCTAAGTCCCTAGGATAAGATATTGAATTTTTAAGGCTTAATGTAATTTTTAATATAAAAAAAATGAGTTTTTAACCTTTTTCACTAAAATAATTCCAATAAATCAAAGAAAAATCAAAAAAATATAAAATTTATTTCTCTGAAGTCCTTGAGGTCAGAGAGATTTAGGAAAAATATAAAATCTATTTTTTAACTTTAATTTTATTTTATAATTAATTAATACTCTAAAAGTTAAAATAATTATAATAAATAAAATATAATTCAAAAAATCACCAAAATTTGTCCAAGTGGTCCTCTCGGTTATTAGGAACACCCCATAATGTTTTTAAGGATAGAAACCTTTCCTTGGTCATGTTGTTGAATTTTCTTTGAAAACCCTTATTTTCTACTAAAAATAATTATATAAATAAATTAAATTCAGAAAAATCACACTTTTAGAAAAACAATTATCTAAATAAATTTTCTTTTAATACCACAAATACATTAAGATAAACGGAAATGTGTTCGGACTCTTTCTTTTTTGTCATAAGTTTTACGACAAGAGGAAGCACAATTCGGGGACTAACACTTGGAATCTGCCCTGCAGAAATGGAAGCCCCAAAACTGATCTTCTCCTTCGTCAACGGACCGGACTCGGTCGTTTTCAAGGACGAACCGCTCTAATAATGGAATCATTCGACTCGGACAAGGATTCGGGGACACCGACATCAAAATCCCCGACGTCACTCTCTTTTCACTCACAAGCAAAGTACCGGAACCGAGAAGCCGTTGATTGAGTTTAACCTCAAGTCAACTCATGAATTCCCTCCTCTCGCAAAAGATTCCAACCGAGAGGAATACCGTAGCTCGCAGAAGGACCGTTGTTGCTACTCCCACCAGTCTAGCTTGTCTCCGTACCTACCCCGGCTTCGCCGGACTAAAGGGGAAGGAAATTCGTAACCGCGATGAACCTGTGGAGGGTACAGATCTTCCTGTGAGACCTTCCGTTTTTGAGGTCGGGTCCAGCTCGAGAATTCCACCACTGACACGGACTCAAAGGAGGAACAGAAGTAAAATAATTCCAATAAACCAAAGAAAAATCAAAAAAATATAAAATTTATTTCTCTGAAGTCCTTGAGGTCAGATAGATTTAGGAAAAATATAAAATCTATTTTTTAACTTTAATTTTATTTTATAATTAATTAATACTCTAAAAGTTAAAATAATTATAATAAATAAAATATAATTCAAAAAAACACCAAAATTTGTCCAAGTGGTCCTCTGGTTATTAGGAACACCCCATAATGTTTTCAAGGATAGAAACCTTTCCTTGGTCATGTTGTTGAATTTTCTTTGAAAACCCTTATTTTCTACTAAAAATAATTATATAAATAAATTAAATTCAGAAAAATCACACTTTTTCCTCTAATGTCTTAATAGACAAGTGAGTGAGGTGACATAAAAATTTCAAATTTATTTGAGCTCAATTTAGTGAGTTATGAAATAAATAAGTTTAAAAGGGCATAAAGGTAATTAAAAATTTTAACCCTTAATTAAAACTTTAGGTTTAATCAAAATGGGGGGGGGGGTAAAATAATTGATTTTAAATTTCTCTTGGATGATTGAAACCTAGAAAAAATTAAGAGGTAGAAACCCACTAAACAATTTGAAAATATCAAAAATGAAACTTTAATTAATTAAATAATTTAAATTTTGGAAAGAATATATTTAAATTTAGATTATTAAAATAGGGATATTATTAAGAGGATATTTATTCTTTAATTCAAAAATCCCTAAATAAGTCACTTTAATAATACTTAATTCTTAATTAAAAATTAAAATAATAATCCAAATTAAAAATTAAAAATTAAATTAAATTAAATTAAATTAAATTAAAATTAAATTAAACTAAAATTAAATTAAATTAAATTAAATTAAAATTAAATTAAAATAAATTAAATTAAATTAAATTAAAATTAAATTAAAATTAAAATTAAATTAAATTAAAATTAAATTAAATTAAAATTAAAATTAAATTAAATTAAAATTAAATTAAAATTAAATAGATTTAAATTAAAATTAAAATTAAAATTAAATTAAAATTAATTATTGTAAAATTAAGTTCAAATCAAATTAAATTAAAATCATTTAACAACAAACCTAAATGAAATCATTAAGAATTAAATCTAAAATAATTTGAACACAATTCCAAACTTAAAATTATTAATTAAAACCTCATAATTAAATTAAAACACTTTAAACCATTAACTCAAACTTTTAATTAAGAATGATTAAAAATCTCGATAAACCAACTTGCCCTTAAAGGCTTTAATTATTATAACTCTTAAATAGAGTATTAAGTGAAATGTCACTTCATTCATTAGGAAATCAAATATCTAAGTTCACTGAGTAAGAAACAAAGTTTAACTAAACTCCTGGATGATTAATTCATATGTGCAATTAAGTTTACTTGGACTCAAAACAATCCCAGAAATATTGAAAAGATGTTTAGGATTCGTCCTAAGCACTTCCTCAATACGACGGGGTGTTTTAGAAGAACAACTAAATTTAATTATTCTTTGATGAAGAAAATCATCCTTAAACAAAACACAAGAACCTAGACATCATAGGAGATGACTAGTTATAGAATTAGGAATTTGGTAGACAACCAAAACCCTTCCCTTAGCTTTACCTAGGTACTTATTGAAATATTTAAATGCTCTAACATGTGTTTTAAGTGCAGCTTGGGATGACGGGAAGACCCTCCAGGTACGCTTTTATTTTAATTGTAATTTACTTTATTGCAATTTACTTACATGCAATGTACTTTATTTTTCTTGCATGTTAAACAAAACCGTTGCATGAAAACCAAAACCTTTAGGGCAGTCCCTGAACTGAAACCAAAACTAAATTAAAAGTCATTGCAAGATAAAATTCACCGCCACAACATTTCAAAATATAAAACAACTCAAAATTTAATCACAAACAGAACAACAAAATTACAATTGCAACTAAATTAAAACGTCTCCTTGAATGATCGGGAATACCTCGGATGATGTAACCCACGTGTTGCTAACGGGATTTCTCACGGTCTAAATGAAAGTGTGGAACGCATTCAGTTAAGTTTAGCAAATTCACCTGGACTAAGTGAATTCAATGAAAATAACGATGCTTAGGGATGACGGAACCGTGGGATCTTAATTGGTTCTGTTTAATTAACTTTAAGATTTATTTTAATTAAAACACAAAAAAACACTTGGATTTTAAGATTTTCTCTAAACCAAAACACTTCTCTCATCTCCTGATTTATGACATTCTAAAACTAAAAATCTGCAACAACAAGGAGCTCGAAGCACGGTGGGCAGCACGACCATCTTCATCAGCAAAACAACTCTATATCAACTAAACTTTCTTAGAATTAAATAACCAAGCCATAGGATTTCGAGGTAGTTTGCTTAGTGCAACATAAATCCTTAACCTTCTCGTTAGGCATTTGCATAATCATGTTATGCAAATTAAGCCCTAACCGGTCTTAGGATTTCGAGGTAGTTTGCTTAGTGCAACATAAATCCTCAACCTTCTCGTTAGGCATTTGCATAATCATGTTATGCAAATTAAGCCCTAACCGGTCTTAGGATTCCGAGGTAGTCGTTTGGTACGACATAAACCCTCACATCTTCAAGGCTATTTGTGTGATTATGTCATACAAATATAAGTACTAATTAAATAAAATTAGCAGGATTGCAACCTTAAATAATTTCCTCAAACTCGAAGCCAAACAATAGGATAGTTTGGGAAGTTGCCAAGATTCTTCTTGGATCCTCAGCTTCTCCTACTTTTATTCCTTTGAACTCTGAAATAAATTGTTCCAAATTTGATCCATTCGATATTGAAATCTCCAAAACTCAAATCCTTTGAAAACCTTAAACTTTGAAATTCTTGAGAGCAAAACCACTAATCATTATCGAGAGTTTTCTTAAATGATTCTCGTCATTTAAGATGTAATTAACTATAGGGGCTTGCCCTTATAGAGAACTTTAAGAACCCGAGTAATATAAACCCCGCTTAATTCCTTTATATTAAGCGAGGGAATTTGTCGGCTTATAAAATTGGTTCGCAGACAAAACGGATGTCACAAATTTTCTAGTTTATTTAATCGAGCCCCATCATCAAGCAGTGTGTCTATTCTTCGGGATGGATACACCGTTTGTGATGCGGTGCTCGTTTTTATAAACTATTCGAGATGTGAGATCAGTTTAATTTCATATCTTAAAATTTTCAAACTTAAAATTATTTTCAAAATCTAATGCTACTTTCCAAATTATATACATATTTAAATTAACTTTAAAGCATGAAAATTCGCCGACAATTTCTATAGGCGACCCCTTTTTAAAATACAACACAAACCTAAAAATATGCCGACAACAAATTTTATGAAGGTTATTTTAAGCAAGAAAAGGAAATTTGAAGCTTATGAAACTGTTGCATTAGGTGAAGAATGTAGTGTAACAATTCAGAAGAAATTACCTCATAAACTTAAAGATCCTGGAAGTTTTCCTATACCTTGTGCTATTAGAGAAAAATTTTGTGGAAAAGCCTTATGTGATTTAGGAGCAAGTATTAATCTCATGCCATTTTCAATCTTTCGAAGGTTCAATTTAGGAGAGATTTCTCTCACCACTATAACCCTTCGAAGGTCGATCGATCTATCACTTATCCTAAAGGAGTTATAGAGGATGTTCTTGTTAAGGTAGATAAATTTATCTTTCCTGTAGATTTCATTGTACTAGATATGGAAGAAAATAAAGACATACCTATTATTTTAGGGAGACATTTTCTAGCTATCGGACGTGCTAGGATTGACGTGCAAAGAGGAGAATTAACGATGAGATTTAATGATCAAGAGATAACATTTAATGTTCTGAAATCAATGAGGTATCCTGAAAAAAAAAATGCTATCGAATGGATATTTTTGATAATATAATTGAAAAGCATTATCCAGAAATATGCAAGGTCATTTTTGAAGAAAAAAATGATGAATCTGTGTTATATAATGAGTCATTAACTGAAGAAATTGAAGAAGTAAATGAATAAAAATTATCTGAAGAAACTCATTATATTCATGAATACTGGGAAATTTTAGACACCACTAAAAATGATATACTTTTACCCTCAATTGAAAAAGCCCCTGAACTGGAATTAAAAATGTTACCTACACATTTAAAGTATGCATTTCTTGGAAATTCATTAACTTTACATGTTATTATATCTTCAGAATTGAGTAAAGATCAAGAAGAAAAATTAATAGGAGTTTTGAAGAATAATAAGAAAGCTTTTGGTTGGACTATTGCAGATATAAAAGGAATAAGCCCTTCAATCTGTATGCATAGGATTTTAATAGATGAAAATTCTAAACCCACTATTGAACCTCAAAGAAGATTGAACCCAATTATGAAAGAGGTTGTAAAGAAAGAGATATTGAAATGGTTAGATGCTGGAATTATTTATCCTATTTCGGATAGTCAATGGGTAAGTCCTATTCATTGTGTTCCGAAGAAAGGAGGTGTAACTATCATTTTTAATGAAAAAAATGAATTAATCCCAACAAGATAAGTTACTGGATGGTGAATTTACATTGATTATCAAAAATTAAACAACACCACTAGAAAGGATCATTTTCCTTTACCTTTCTTGGATAAGATGTTGGATAAATTAGCTGGACACTCATTTTTTTGTTTTCTGGATGGATATTCTGGTTATCATCTATTCCCTGTTGCTCCTGAGGACCAAGAGAAAACAATATTTACAAGTTCTTATGGAACATTTGCCTTTAGAAGAATGCCTTTCAGTTTATGTAATGCACCTGCAACTTTTCAAAGATGTATTATGTCAATATTTTGTGATTTAATTGATAAAGGAATTGAAGTATTTATGGACGATTTTTCAGTTTTTGGAACTTCTTTTGAATCTTGCTTGAAAAATATAACGAAAGTTTTGAAGAGATGTGAAGAAACAAATTTGGTTCTAAACTGGGAAAAATGTCAATTTACGGTCACAGAAGGAATTGTACTTGGACATAAACTTTCACAAATAGGTGTGGAAGTTGATCAGGCAAAAGTGAAAATTATTGTTGAACTTCAACCACCTACTACCGTTACTGATATGAGAAGTTTTCTAGGTCATGCTGGATTTTATAGAAGATATATAAAGGATTTTTCTAAAATTGATAAACCTCTTTGTCATTTATTAGAGAAAGAAGCCAATTTTGAATTTAATGAAGATTATCTGAATGCGTTCAATATTTTAAAAGAAAAATTAATCATCGCACTTCGTTATTGTTGCACTCGATTGGAGTAAACCTTTTGAATTAATGTGTGATACAAGTGATTATGCAATTGGAACTGTATTGGGACAAAAATATGAGAAAATTTTGAAATTTATAAATTATGCTAGCAAAACTCTAAATAAAACTAAAATAAATTACACTACTACTGAAAAAGAGCTTTTAGCAATAGTATATGCCTTTGATAAATTTAGACCATATCTTCTTGGGACGAAATGTATCATACATATTGATCATTCAACTATTAAGTATTTATTGTCTAAAAAGGATACTAAACCTAGATTGATTAGATGGGTGTTACTTTTACAAGAATTTGATTTTAAAATTGTGAACAGAAAAGGAGCTGACAACTAAATTGCTGATCATTTATCAAGAATTAAAAATAATAAAGATAAATTTATGAAGAAAATATAAATGAGAAATTCCCTGATGAACAATTATATGTTATTCAAGGATTACAAATGTTTTGGTATGCAGATATAGTTAACTATTCAGTTAACAATATTTTACCATATGGGTTTAATAACAAATATATTAAGAAATTCAAGAAAGATTGTAAATCATATATTTGGGAAGATTCTCATTTATTTAAAATAGGAAGAGATTCTGTGATTCGAAGATGTGTACCTTATGAAGAAACTTTTGCAATTATTCAAAAATGTCACGATTCTGAATTTGTAGGACACTTTGGAGTGGATAAAACTGAGTTTAAAATTCTAAATTGGATTTTATTGGCCTACATTATTTAAAGATGTTGGACATTATGTGAAAACTTGTGATCAATGTCAACGAATAGGAAATATATCCAGAAAAGATGAAATGTCTTTAAACTATATATTAGAAATTGAAAATTTTGATGTATGAGGTTTAGACTTTATGGGACCTTTCGTGCCATCATCTGGAAAGATTTATATTTTATTAGAAGTTGATTATGTTTCAAAGTGGATCAAAGCTGTATCTTTACCTAACTGTGATTCCAAAAGTGTTTTGAAATTTTTAAAGAAAATGATTTTTACAAGATTTGGAATGCCTAGGGTAATTATCACAAATGGGGGAAGTCATTTCAGAAATATAAGAATTCAATCATTATTGGAAAAAATTCAAAATTAGACATAGAATTGTAACTGCTTACTACCCTCAAACAAGTGGAATGGTTGAAGTATCAAATAGAGAAATTAAAAGAATATTAGAGAAGACTGTTAATCCTAAAAGAACTGACTAGTTTGATAGACTTAATTCAACATTATGGGCTTATAGAACGACTTAAAAGACACCTATCGGAATGTCACCTTATCTGTTAATTTATGGTAAACATTGTCACTTACCTGTTGAACTGAAACATAAAGCTTATTAGGCGATAAAGGAATTCAATTATGATTTGAATGCTGCAGGAGAAAAATGATTATTACAATTTGTTGACCTCATTTTTGATGAGGTCTTTTCTTCTTCTTTTCAGTACTTAGGATCTAGCCTTAGGCTTTTCCTTTGACTATCCTCGAGGATTAGAATTGGGACCCACCACCTAGAAATTCAAACCACTTCTTAAACTCCCTGCAAACTCCACAAACTTGATTGTAGAACCCTAATCACCTAGAGGGTTGAAATCAAATGTGGAAGTTTAAAGGATGAGTTCCTATAGGACTCTTTGGCCTTAGGACCGCCACGGTGGTCCGGTCCGGTGAGGGCCGACTTACACACACACTACACTTATACACTACACTTTCACACACCTCCTAAAACCACACCTATACCCGACTTGACCTCCTGACTCATGAAGGTGATTCACATGGATGGTCCTTAACCCCTTAGCCCTTGGCTAAGAGGGTTAGGAACAACATAGTGAATGCCTCAAATGAGTCCCTTCATGGCTCATGTGGGCTTGATATGGCTTCATGACTCAACCAAAATGATTTCATTCCACTTACATTTACCCAATCTTTAATTTTCTAAATTTTCAATTTTTGACCCCCGGGACCCCAGACCCGCCTAGCCTACCCAAAACCCTTGAAATTACCCAATATTTTCAAAATTCTCCAAAATCACCCAAATTCCTCAAAATCAATCTCAAACATTCTCCCACCACTCAAATTGACCATTTTTACCCAAAATACTCAAAATTCCAAAAAATACCCCCAATACTCCAAAAATCCAAAAATTCAAAAAATTCCCAGAAAATTCCAGAAAATCCCAAATATTCCCAATTTCATTTTGTCCAACTACACCATGGGCCAATGTTATCAATTTACCCCACTTTTGTCAAAATCCCCAATTTGACCCATTTTAACCCAAAGTAAACCCAATGTCAAACCAAACCTACCCAATTGACCCAAATTCTGGTTCAATTCAGTTCTAAACTTCAATTCAACATCCCTAACACCAATCTAGACCAAATCCAAGCCCAATTTGATTGACATTTGAATCCAATTTCACTTTTGACCTTAAAGCATAATTTGGACCCATGACCCAAACTTAGCCCAAACTAACCCAATTCAACTCCAATTAACCCAAAATATTTTCTAAACCTTCCCTAACATCCCCAAAAAAAAAACACTAACATAATTTGCCCAAAATTTGTACCCAAACCCCACTCAAATTTAACCCAAAACCAAAAGGCCCAATTTTGACCTAAATCCAAACCTAACCAAATAGGCCCAAACCCCAAAATCCAACCCAAACAAAAGTTGAAACCTCTTTGAAATAGCCCTATAAACATTTCTCAACATTAATTTTACACCAATTTCAACATTAGCTCAACATTAGCCCAAGTTAATCCAATTTGGCCTACAATTGGCCACTTTACCAAAAAGCCCAAATTCAACCCAATTCAAACCTAAACCACCTCAAATTTGTTTCAAATTACTCATGGCACATTCCTAAACCAAACCCAACAATTATTTGGCCCAAACGTTTACAAATTTCCCATCCACCAATTTATTTCCAAGCTTAAAAAGCCCATTTTCTTAAACCTTCCTAAAGAACCCACCCAAAACAAATTTAAAAGCCCAAAACTTATTCCAAAAGCCCACATGAAATTTCTCTCATCTTACCCATAATTTAAAACACTTCCTAAGTTCCAAAAATCAATAACCAAATAGTTCCAAATCAAGCTTCATGAAATTTTTCCACTAAAACACCAAAATTCCTTAAACCCACTTCATGAAACCAAGCCCACTTTTCCCAAGCCATATAAAAGCCATGAAGCCACTCTTAAGCCACATGCAAGCCATGTGAGTTGTTCACATGTGACCTTACCTCATTGGGCAAAAGGAGGAGATCCTTTCCACATTCCCTTAAGGTGATTAACCATTTCCATGTCTCCCCTAAACCATGTTTAATCCTAATTGTACTTGGATTGTGACTTGACCCCACTAATCAAGCTGAGCCAAATCACTTTCTCTTCGGCCTAAACCAAGTCTTGGGTGGTGCACCTAGCCCAAAAGGATGGGTTAACCCATTTAGAGCCAAAATAGCCATGCCCCCCATGCCACTTTGATCCAACTCCTTTACACATGTCCAAACCCAATTGACTTCACCATTGCCAAGCCCTGACCTCCCTGGTCAAGATGGTGACTCATGCCTGCCGGCCAACTGCCTGGGACGCCAGAAAACGCCATCGCCGAGACATTGGAAGGAGCCAAGCATTAAAATTCTCCCTTTCTAGTTGCCCCATGCCTAGTGGCCATTGCATCTGTTCTTACCTTGCCAAGAGCAACTGATCCCAGTCCCTAACTCCCCCTGGGAGGCCCTCCAGCCTCTCCTATGTAAACCTCACCCCTCTCGGCCATGAGGAGGTGCTGAACCAACCTTAAGGAAACTCTGACAAAATCACTCCAGACTCTCCCCCACACTTAGAGCATTTGATCCCCACTGTTCTCTTGCCCTAATCCCCACTAACTGAGCTCAATTTTGGAGCTCAATTCTCGAGCCGAACGAGGACATTCCCAAATCCTCCACCAAAGTCTAATTAAACTCACCCACACCTACACAAGACCAAGAGAAGGAGTTCCCCAGTGAAAGCCCCCTCTCCAGGCCACCCATCTGTTCCAGACTCCAAGCTTTGTAATCGGCTGTGGTCGAAATCATACATGGACAATTCACTGAGGCCGAGGGACTTCATCTGGAGCTTGCTTGGACCCAATCGAAGGTGACACAACTCTCAGATCGAAGCTTCACTTCTCTGAGCAAAGGTATGGACTCGCTCTTCTTCCCGAGCTTACAGAGATTCTCCATTTAATTTGAATCAATTTTAATGCATGTTTATAGTATGGATGTGTTCGTCTCCTCAAGACGAATCCATAGAGCATAAGAGCACAAAAATTCATTAAGAATCGAGTGAGAAATTAGGGTTAGAAGGTTGACGGTCACGGGTGCACACCAGTCGTAGACAATGACTGGGAGCCGTCGGATCGAGCGTGTATCGAGCGGATGGTCTGGATCAAGCCGGACAGCGCGATGGTACATGAAACGCTGGTCCCTGGAGCGCTGAGTCTGATGACGGCACCGAATCAGGAGACGATGCGTGGCCTTTCGGAGCTGCCGAGGATGGTGTGGCGCCGCGTGGATAAGTAGGAAATTAGGGCTATTTCCTATTTATTTAATTACCAGAACTTAGAAAATTCATAACTTTGTGTAGGAAAATCCTAAAAATAAAATAAAAATACCCTCTTGCTCAGTGAACAGAGGAGAATAATGTGGAAAAGAAATCATTTAATTTCATTGAATATTTGATTTTTAATGATTTATTTACTCTCTGCACATTTTCAATTCTCCATGCATGTATACAATTCACCATGGCATGAGACCATAGGGCTTTTGAAGCCTCTGAATTTGGGGACATTCCCTGAATTTTCCAAAGTCAGAGGCCATCCCTATGGAGAGTTATTGATTTTTCAATTCTAGGTCACTATTCTGAGTATTTTAATTCCAATAATTAGCATGTTGTGAAATAAATTCTAGGAAAATTTGGTGATGTCTCTTATGACCAGAGGACCCTAGGGAAAATAGGTTTCGAGTTGACTCACTTGTAATAACCCTAATTGGCTTAAACACCCAAAATGGAGCTTTAATTGATTAGAGCTAATCATATATCAAATTGACTTGAAATCAATTCTTCACTGACCTTTAGGATTAGAGGAACCCACCATAAAAGTTTGAAGTCAATTGGACATGGTTAGCCCTATCAAATGGGTTGATTAAGCCATTTAGCCAAACCTAAACTTCAAAAATTCATAACTTTCAAAATATTTCTCAAAAATTCACCAAATTGGTTTTGGATCCTCTCTGATATCAGGGGAATTTAAGAAAATTAAAATTGTAATTTTCCAAAAAAGTTAATTTTGTGCATTATTTTAATATTTTTAATAATTAAAAAATAATAAAAATCACAAAAATAATAAAATTCACCAAAATGTCACATTTTGAATTTTAATCACTTAGGAACAAAACCCATATTTTTCTTAAGTCTCTATGATGAGATATCAAATTTTAAAGCCCTAATGTAATTTTAAAATAAAAAAATGTATTTTCTAGCATTTCCACTAAAATAATTCTAATAAATCAAAGAAAAATCAGAAAATTATAAACATTAGTTCTCTAGTTTCCTTGATATCAGAGAGATTTTTGAAAAATATAAAATTCATTTTTCAACCTTTATTTTTTTAAAATTAATTAATACTCTAAAATTCAAAATAATTATAATAAAAAGAATATAATTCAAAAAATCACCAAAATTGGTCCAAGTGGTCCTCTGGTCATTAGGAATGTCTCATAATTTTCTTAAGGATAGAAACTTTCCCTTGGTCATATTATTAAATTTTATTTGAAAATCCCTATTTTCCACCAAAAATAATTACATAAATAAATTAAATACAGAAAAATCACATTTTCTCCTCTAATGTCTTGATTGACAGATGAGTGAAGTCACATAAAAATTTTAAATTCATTTAAGCTTAATTTAGTGAGTTATGAAATTAGTAAGTTTAAAGGGAAAAATGGTAATTAAAATTTTAACCTATAATTAAAAATTTTAGGTTTAATTAAAAAGGTGGGTAAAATATTTGATACTAAGTTGATTTTGGATGTTTGAAACTTAGGCAATTAAAGGGTGGAAACCTACCTAACAATTTGAAAATAATTAAAATAAACCTTAGTTAAATAATTAATTAAATTTGGAAGAATAATGAAAAATTGGAATTATTAAAATAGGGATATTATTAGGAAGAGATTTATTCTTTAATTTAAAAATCCCTAAATTAATCACCTCAATAACATTTAATTCCTAATTAAAATAATGATCCAAACTCAAGATTTAAAAGGTTAAAAGACTTAATCATTAAATTAAATTAAAGTTAAAACATTTAAATTAAATCCTTCCAAAATTTCAATTAAATTAATACTTTAACAATTAAATTAAATCATCTTTAAAACATAAAAATTAGAATATTAAATAAAAATTAAAAATTTAAATTAAATTAAATTAAATTTAAATTAAATTAATATTAAATTAAATTAAATTAAATTAAATTAAATTAAATTAAAACATATTAGATTAAATAAAAAATAAAATCAAGTTAAAATAAAATTAAAATTAAATTAAATTAAATTGAAAGTAAAACTAAACCAAATTAAATTAAACTAAAATTAAATTAAATTAAATTGAATTAAATATAACATCACCAAAGACATAAAGAATTCGAAATAAATCTAAAACAACTTGAACACTATTCCAAACTTAAACTCATTAGTTGAAATTAAATTAAATCACAAATCACTTGAACATTAATTTGCCCTCAAAAGCTCTTGTTGTCATAACTCCTAAACGTGAGTGTTAAGTGAAGTATTACTTCACTCATAGGATATTCAAATGTCCTAGTTCACGAGCAAGATAACAAAACTTGAACTCCTGGATGATTAATTCATTTGTATAATTAAATTCTCTTGGACTTAAAACAATCCTAGAGGTATTGAAAAGATGTTTAAGATTCATCTTAAGCACTTCCTCAATATGATAGGATATTTATAAGAACAATTGAACTTAATTGTTCTTTGATGAAGAAAATCGTCCTCAAACCAAAACACAAGAACCTAGACGTCATAGGAGATGACTAGCTATAGGAGTAGGGCCTTGGTAGAAAACCATAACCCTTCCCTTAGCTTTACCTAGGAACTTGCTTTAAATGCTTAAATATTCTAAATTGTGTTTAAGTGCAGCTTGGGATGACGGGATGACCCTCCAGGTATGCTTTTGTTTTATTGCAATTTACCTCCTCACAATTTACTTTATTGCAAATTCACTTTACTTTTCTTGCATGATAAACAATTGTTGCAAGAAAACCCACACCTCTAGGATAGTCCCTAAAACTGAAACCAAAACTAAATTAAAAGTCATTACAAGATAAAATTCACCGTCACAACATTTTAAAATATAAAACAACTCAAAATTTAATCACAAACGTAACAACAAAACTACAACTACAACTAAATAAAAACGTCTTGTTGGATGATCGGAATACCTCGGATGATGTAACCTACGTGTTGCTAACGGGATTTCCCACTGGTCTAAATGAAAGTGTGGAACTCATTTAGTTGAGTTTAGCAAATTCATCTGGACTAAGTGAATCCTATATAAATAACGATGCCGGAAGGATGGAACCGTGAGATCTTAACCGGTGTTGTTATAATCAACTTTAAGATTTATTTTAACTAAAACACTAAAAAACACTTGGATTTTATGACTTCTCTAAACCAGAACATTTTTCTAATCTCTTGATTTTCACCTTCTATAACTAAACCCTCTGCAACAACAAGGAGCTCGGAGCATGGTGGGCAGCACGGCCATCGTCATTAGCAAAACCCAAGTCCACTTCAGCAAAACTTTCTTAGAATTAAATAACAAAACCATAGAACCTCGAGGTAGTTTCCCTAGTGCAACATAAATCCTCAACCTTTTGTTAGGCATTTGCATTGCAAATTAAGCCCTAACCGGTCTTAGGATTCCGAGGTAGTCATCCGATATGACATAAACCCTCACATCTTCGAGGCTATTTGTGTGATCACATCATACAAATATAAGTCCTAATTAATTAAAATTGGCAAAATCAAAACATTAAATAAAAATTAGGACTTTCCTAAATTCAAGCCAAACAATAGGATAGTCGGGAAATTACCGAAGTTCGCTTCTAATCTGTAATTTCTCCTACTTTTCTTCCTTTGAATTCCCAAAACAAAATGTTCCAAACTTGATCCATTCCCTATTGAAATTCCAAAATTCAATCCTTGAAAACTTAAACTTTGAAATTCTTGAGAGCAGAATTACGATTATTATCGAGAGTTTTCTTAAGTGATTCCCGTCATTTAAGATGTAATTAACTATAGGGGCTTGCCCTTATAGGGAATTTTAAGAACCCGAGTAATATAAACCCCGCTTAATTTCTTTGTATTAAGCGGTGGGAAGTTGTCGGCTTATAAAATTGGTTCGCAGACCAAATGGATGTCACAAATCTTCTAGTTTATTTAATCGAGCCCCATCATCAAGTAGTGTGTCTATTCTTCGGGATAGATACACAGCTTGTGATGTGGCGCTTATTTATATAAACTATTTGGGATGTGAGATCGGTTTGATTTCATATCTTAAAATTTTCAAATTCAAAATTATTTTCAAAATCAAATGCTACTTTCTAAATTATATATATATATATTTAAATTAAATTTAAAATCTAAAAAAATTCACCGACAATTTCTGTAGGAGACCTCTTTTCAAAAATACAACACACTAACCTACAAATAAGCCGTACAATTTCTGGCGACTCCGCTGGGGAATAATTCATCTCTCCATTTTTTAATCAAATAATTCTGCTTTCAAAAAAATCGGTAGTATATCCATGTCCCTAGTGGATCAAACTACCCTTCTTCCCGTTGGAATACTATGTTCATTTCTACCTTGAACAAGTATATCCAACATTCTCTCGGATTTAGGAGCCACTGTTTAGACACCCCTAAACAGAGAGGTTCCGAGATCCTTTTACCTCATTTCTAAGGTAGGGTGGGCCCCCAATAAGTATTAGTTTAGGAGCAGTCTTGCGGGTCGAGAAGTTTCTACAAGACTTTTTCTTCCTTTTCCAGTTCCTAATCAATTCCTTTTACCCTTCCTATAACTCTCCTTCTTTTAATAATTCTTCGTCCTAACGAACAAATCTTTTAGAAAAACAATTATCTAAATAAATTTTCTTTTAATACCACAAATACATTAAGATAAACGGAAATGTGTTCGGACTCTTTCTTTTTCGTCATAAGTTTTACGACAAGAGGAAGCACAATTCGAGGACTAACACTTAGAATCCGCCCTGCGAAATGGAAGCCCCAAACCGATCTTCTCCTTCGTCAACGGACTCGGACTCGGCCGTTTTCAAGGACGAACCGCCTAATAATGGAATCATTCGACTCGGACAAGGATTCGGGGACACCGACATCAAAATCCCCGACGTCACTCTCTTTTCACTCACAAGCAAAGTACCGGAAGCGAGAAGCCGTTGATTGAGTTTAACCTCAAGTCAACTCATGAATTCCCTCCTGCAAAAGATTCCAACTGAGAGGAATACTGTTGTTCGTAGAAGGACTGTTGTTGCTACTCCCACCGTTCTAGTTGTCTCTGTACCTACCCCGGCTTCTGCCAGACTAAAGGGGAAGGAAATTCAGAACTGTGATGAACCTGTGGAGGGTACAGATCTTCCTGTGAGACCTTCCATTTTCGAGGTCGGGTCCAGCTCGAGAATTCCACCACTAACACGGACTCAAAGGAGGAACGAAGTAGAAGGATTGCTAGAGAAGCCAGAGCTACTGAAGTTGCTTTCCTGGAGGAAATCCCAGAACTTCCCGAGTATACACTGCTGCCTGAATACATACCAGTTTTGGGAGGAAGTAGGTTCCATCCCCTCTCCGCCGCAGAGGACGAGAAAAATGTCTGCAAGATTGCTTCTGCATTGCCTCAGCCCGCAAATTACAATGACGGCCATAAGAAAAGGGCTAGAATTACGCCATTTGCTCGACTGCAGACCCTGATAGAGAAGTTAGCAAAGAAAGAAAAATGCCCTGTATTAGAGATTTTCAGAAGGATAAGGCGGATGCCGGCCAAATCCCGTCTTGGGCCACGAGTAGAACCTGCTATCGCTGCAGAAAAGCTGAATCAGAGAATGAAAGCTAGTCCACCTGTCGTTGTTTCATGACTACAAATCAGGGAGGATACCACCTTCCAGACATTTGGGCGACGTACCATCCGGTCCTAGACCTTCTGCTGCTAGAAGGATAGTATGGCGTCCCACTACTGGGACAATTAAGATTAAAACAACAACCTGAGAAGGAAAGTCTCATCAGGAGACTTGAGTCCGAAGAAAGTGCTACCGCAATGAAGGGGACTCATGAGAAGGAAACCCGACAGTTATCGCATGACAACTGCAAGGATGTACAGAAAAGACCATTAGAAGATGCTATGGAAAAGCTAAGAACTGATATTCAGCGATTAGCAAGAGAAAGAGAAGAAAAATTCGGAGATGAAGTCGACTCGTCAGAGTTCATGTATGATGAATATGCAGAAATTAACATGGTTGAAACACGAGCTTCATCAGCTTCATAAGGTGCTCCTGCAGCCGCAGAAAGAGAGGAGCTGGAAGTGATGAGGATGCAGCTTCAAGAGAAAGATGATACGATCTCCCAAATGACAAAGAGGATAGAAGAGATGGCTGCAGCCCTAGCCACTCTCCAGAGTCAGGTTCAACCCCAAAGAGAAACACCCCCAGAAGTTAT
This sequence comes from Papilionanthe hookeriana x Papilionanthe teres, assembly GCA_022702705.1. Lineage (NCBI taxonomy): Eukaryota > Viridiplantae > Streptophyta > Magnoliopsida > Asparagales > Orchidaceae > Papilionanthe > Papilionanthe hookeriana x Papilionanthe teres. The sequence continues at coordinate 67,397,300 of CM040436.1, read as the reverse complement.
TCACATTGTAGACGGAGGAAAGGAGATTACATCCCTCAATGGGGATGATCAGTTAAAAAAGGATGCAATAGAAAGCATGATTCCGGAAAAGGATATCAAGAGCATGGTGGAACAACGAAGTGCGAGAAGCCTTGGCACAATCAAAGAGCGGGACATCCATTCGGACGGGTAGGCCTTACCCCTAAGAATTCGACGCTGTCCAATATCTGAAAGGCTTCGTACCACTTCTGTTCAAGACCTTTGATGGAACCAGAAACCCTTGGTAGCATGTTGCACATTTTCGTGCCAGTTGTTGCAATGCCAGCGGAAGTGATGCTTTACTCTTCCGACAATTTGTCAGCAGCCTGTCAGGGATCGCCTTTGATTGGTATGCAGAATTACCGAACGGTTCGGTGAAGACATTTTTAGAATTAGAGAACCTCTTCATCAAGCGATTTGCCGGAGCTCAGCACCACATCACTATATGAGATTTAGTGGTAGAGAAGCAGAAGCCGAACGAAACTTTGGTGGACTACATACTTCGATGGAGGAATCTAAGTATGAAGTGTGAGCCACAGCTACAAGAACAGACATGCGATCGGCATTTTACTTAAGAGCATTCATGGCCCGATAGCATTTCTCCTCAAGGGATTTACTATTAAGACTTTCGAGAAGTTGTTAAGCAAGGCCGAAAGCTTGCAAGAGGAGGCGAAGCAATTAAGTTTCACCGACAAAACAGACAAACAGAAGTCCGTGAAAACTTTTGAAAAGAAGTCCTGGATGCTTGGACACAAGATAGAAGATTGTATTACCTTCAAAAGTTGGCTCAATGACAATCTTCGAAAAGGGAACATAACGATCCCGAAGGAATACATGAAGGAACCCCAGAAAGGAGGTTCCGTCAATGTTATCTCGACGGATCTCATTGTTCCGATAGATCCCTATGCGACTGATGATGGATGGACTACCGCTTGGACAAAGTCTTCGAAGAAGATTTTGGATTGTATCCAAACCACTTCGGTGCGAGCCTCAATTCAGAGTTTGAAACCTGTCAAGTCGACACTATCACTTGCGATAGAAGAACCACCTCAACAAGAGACGATTGAAGAAAAGAAGAAAATTGATGAAGAAGAGAAGACCGAGGCTCCTGAGGCTAGACTAGGGGTTGCTTATCCTAGGATGGTTGTTTCGATTCGAGGAGAAATCCCTCGAACCTCCGACTCCGTATGATTATTTACTCACTCCGGTGGGATCTTATAATGATAAGGGTTATGGCGTTGGCTACGTTTTGACCGTTTCTAACGATTACGTAACTAGCGACAACCAACCTAATCCAGACATCGATTCCGATACAAGTAACAATTCTCAAATCATACACAATCTCGACGATCACAATGACAAAGAAGACATCTACCAAGGATGCTACGAGAGTTCAACAAGCAACGAATCTATTTGAGAGTTTCGAGGAGCTCCAGTCACAATAGAGTTAGAGCCTTCAGACTCTGAAGCTAATCCAGAAGAACATGTCAGTCCGATTCAGGAGGAGACACCAGCGAACTCAATACCGGATTCGAAGAAATTACGAAGTCAACTTAAGAAGTGGAAGAGTTCTACCTCCGAGAATGGGTCCAAAGGACAAAGGAAAGTAGGTGGTTGTTCAGGAAGAACCAACCCCGACAGAAGAAATACCCATTCGGGAAGAAACCGAGACACATGAAAATAAAGTGGACTACAACGTACAAGCCCATCTTAGGAAACTACCAGCCAGACTGAGCATCTATGACGCTCTCATCTTATCAAAGGAGATGAGAGAAGCTCTGATCAAGGCCTTACTTGATCCAGAAATTTGCTTAGCTCAAATGACCGGAGATTTCTTAGACGAGGTTTGCTCATTAAAGGATCAACGAGGTGTTACCTTCACGGACAATGACCTACTACTTGGGACAGCAGACCACAACCGACCGTTGTACATTTTAGTTACAATTAGAAAATTTACACTCTCCAGAGTATTGGTGGATCCAGGAGCATCAATCAATATAATGAATTTTCGAACGCTAGCATACTTGAAAATTGATGCTCGCGAGCTCGAAGCGGACAATATGTTATTAAGAGGATTCAACCAGAAAGGAGAAAGAGCCCTCAGATCAATAACACTGCTAATGAAGACCGGTGACTTAGCAAAGACAACCGCAGAATTTCACATAATTGATTCAGAAACATCATTCAACGCGTTACTGGGCCGACCATGGATACATGAAAACCGGATGGTACCATCATCCCTACATCAGTGCATCAAATACTACGATGGAGGGGAACAGTGCATCAAAGGTGACTTACAACCATTCTCCATACATGAAATTGGAATCCATGAAGATGCAGCTTATTACGCACCTCCGAAGAAAACAATCTTCTCCAGAGATACCATAACGAATGAAGCAAAGGAAGTTCGGGATGACGAAGAACCTGAAGTTCTAGTCCAACAGTCACTCACCACTCCCTTACGGTGAGATGGTGAAGGTTTCTCCACAACTCGCATCAGAGGTCGAGGCCGGGGACGAGGTCGTGGCAGAGACGTTAAGACAGTTAGACAGAGGAAACCAGCCATCAATGTTGATTGGGAAGACGAGCTTTGAAGAAGAAAAAGAGATCAAGCAAGAAGCAGCGACAATAAGTCGGAAGAAGCCGCAATTCAGGATCTCTCTCGAAGATGAAAAGAAAGAGGAATATAAATCGATGTACTAAAAGATTAACCACTATTTACATACTATGACCTTGACCCCGATCCATTCTAATAAGATCGAGGGTATGGTGGTCAAAGAGGTATGTAGCGGCAGTGCAAAGCCCATCAAATTCTACCGTGGTGCTCCTTCCTCCAAAACTGAAAATAATGTACAATTTGAAGATGTCACTTCTTCCGAATTAATGGAATTGTCTTTTGAGTGGTACTCTCCCTGTGTTGAAAATTTAATTCAGTGTGGTTTCTTACCTCGACAATGGACAAAAGGTCAATCACAACATTTTGAAAAATTATGGAATAACTCCGGTCGTCCACCCAATTCAAAGCATGGTCTCGGATTCGGCACGGTAGGATCGGCTGACGATACCGAATTTTGCTTGGTTGTCACTTGCGAGTCTAATGAAAGCCGCATGGAAAGTACGGAAGAACTTGAAGATTTACAAATTGGAAACGCTCCACCGGAGTTCGAAGAAGAGATCAAATCTACGATAGATGAGTTAACGAAGTTAACTTAGGTACTAGCGAAGAGCCCGGACCTACCTTTCTTAGCTCCTTACTCAATAAAGAAGACTCCGAAGAAATAATCAAGTTATTAATGGAATTTAAAGACTGTTTTGCTTGGAGCTATGATGAGATGCCAGGATTAGCTCCAGAGGTCGCAGCCCATAAGCTAGGAGTAGATCCTACTTCTGTTCTAGTCAGACAAGGTTCCAGAAGAATGTGTTTAGAAATCGAACAACAAGTCATAACTGAAGTTAAAAAGCTAATAGACGCCAAATTTGTCCGTGAAGAACAATACCCGACTTGGTTAGCCAATGTGGTACCGGGTCAGGAAGAAGAATGGTCAGATCAGAATTTGAGTGGATTTCAGAGATTTAAACAAGGCATGTCCAAAAGATGAATTCCCTCTACCGATCCCAGAATTAATGATCGACATTGCTTCGACACATGAGATATTCTCATTCATGGATGGATCTTCGTGGATACAACGAGATAAAAATTGCTCCGTAAGATGAAAAACTTAAAGCATTCGTAACGGCGATCGGAGTATATTGCTACACGAGTGATGCCATTCGGACTAAAGAACGCGAGAGCAACCTACCGAGAGAGCGATGATAAGAATTTTTGATGATCTCATCCACAATCAAGTCGAATGCTACGTGGATGATGTGGTCATCAAAAGCAAAGTAAAGGAAAACCACCTGCATGATTTGAGAATTGTTATCGAACTATTAAGACAATTTAACCTTAAGATGAATCCCTTAAAATGCTCCTTCGGCGTCACCTCCGGGAAATTCTTAGGATTCGTTGTTCGGCATCGTGGAATTGAAATCGACCCGGAAAAGATTAAAGCTATCTTAGAAATGCCACCTCCCAAAACCTTAAAACAACTACGATCTTTTCAAGGGAAGTTGGCATATCTTCGACGCTTTATCTCGAACTTGTCAGGTAGGAGTCAACCTTTCTCAGCATTAGTTAAAAAGGATGCCAAATTTATTTGGGAAGAGAAATGCCAGAGAGCCTTCGAGGACATTAAACAATATTTAATGACACCTCCTCGTCTTAGCGACCCCGGTCTCGAGTAGACCATTGATACTTTATACCGCAGCTTTAGACGACTTTCTCGGAGCCCTGTTAGCCTAGGTCAATGATGAGGGTAAAGAAAATGCTCTTTACTACCTAAGTCTTCGTTTTCTTCCGACGGAAATAAAGTATCCCACAATCGAAAAGCACTGTTTGGCCCTGATCTTCGCCGCTCAAAAGCTCAGGCACTACATGCTTTCTCATAAATTAAACCTGGTCTCGAAATTTAATCCATTACAATACTTGATGACTCGTCCAACTCCTTCTGGCAGACTTGCCAGGTGGTCAATGATATTATTGCAATTCGATATAACTTTCGTGCCTCTTCGTGCCGTAAAGGGACAAGTCCTAGCAGACTTCCTCGCAGCACACCCTTTGCCAGCAGAATCTCCTCTCAATGACGACTTGCCAGATGAACAAATAATGAACTTAGAAGACCCTGATGATCGACATTGGGAATTATATTTCGACGGAGCATCTTTAGCACACAAAGACGAAGAAACACAAGTGATAGTGCCCGGTAAGGCAGGAATCAGACTAATCTTTATAACACCGGAGCGGGGGATGTTAAGATACTCCTACCACTTACCGTAGCCGTGTACAAACAACGGCGAATACGAAGCTCTCATAACGGGACTGGAATTAACTATTCAAATGGGGATAACAAAAATCAACATCTATAGGGATTCGTAGTTAATCATTCAATAGATCGCCAGACAGTACAAAATTTTAAAGCCAAGACTCGAGCAATACATCCAGTATGCCATACAGTTGTTGGAATAGATTCCGAATGTGACGATCTACAAAATTCCCAGAAAAGAAAACGCTTTAGCAGATGCGTTAGCCCGCCTCACAAAAGAATTTGCCTGCTTGCAATATGAATCAATGGAAGTGTCGGCTCACGGACGTCGAGTCCTATCACGACTCGACATAGACACGATACACAAATCGAAAAAGAAGAAGAATCAGTTGCGAGCGAGTGACGAGAGAACACGGAAGATTAACAACAACCATTAATAGACTACCCGCAAACAGGAAAACTACCGGACGATAGGTCGTTAGCCCATCGGATCAAGAAAAGAACTCTGTCCTACGCATTAATAAACATCACGTTATACAGAAGGTCTTTCGATCAAATGTGGCTAAGGTGCCTAAGCGAGTCCGAGGCCCATGAAATTGTTAAAGAGGTGCATTCAGGACTTTGTGGCGCTCACTAGTCGGGTCTGAAGATGAAAATGAAAATTAAAAGACTAGGGTACTACTGGCTCTCGATGATGACCGACTGCATGAAAATCGCCAAGAGTTGTCACCAATGCCAAGTGCACGGAGTGGTTCTACACCAACCTCCAAATGTGCTACATCCGACAATTACGTCGTGGCCATTTGAATGTTGGGGCACGGATATAGTGGGTCCAATAGAACCACCATCTTCAAAAGGACATCGCTTCATTCTTGCGGCTACAGATTACTTTTCCAAGTGGGCAGAGGCAATTCCACTCAGAGAAGTGAAAGCACACCACGTGCTACATTTTTTCAAGAACCAAGTTGTCTACCATTTCGGAGTGCCGTCCAGGATCATCTCAGATAATGGGTCAGCATTCAGAAGCACGCAAATCAACAATTTTGTCAGGAGACACGGAATCGACTGGTGATATTCAACAATTTACTGCCCAAGAGCAAACGGCCTGGCTGAGGCTTTTAATAAAACTCTCGTTCAAATTTTAAAGAAAACTTTGGACGATAATAAGAGAAATTGGCACGAGAAGTTATTAGAAGCCTTATGGGCCTACCGGACAACCTTGAGAACTCCTACTCAAACTACACCTTACGCTCTGGTGTATGGGTCCGAGGCGAGTGTAACCCCTAGAGGTCCAGACTTCCCTCACTCGAATTGCAGTTGCAAACAAAATCACGACGAAGAGAATGCCAAATTACGACTAGAGGAATTGGAAAGCCTAGAAGGGAAAAGACTTGCAGTGCAGTAGAATTTAGAACTATACCAAGCTAAGATGGTTCAAGCCCATGACAGACTAGTCCGCCCAAGAACCTTCAAAGTTGGTGACTTAGTTCTCGTTCTCAAGAGACCTATCCTTGTACACCGCAAGATAGGAGGAAAATTTGAATCCACTTGGGAAGGGCCATTTGTGGTTGAGGCAGTCTACTCAGGAGGCTCCTACCAGCTAGTGAATTGCTAAGGAGAACGACATATGCTTCCGATCAACGGACAATACTTGAAGAAGTATTACGCTACCTGATGTTTTGAAGGAATGAATTTTTCATCCCTAGAAGAACGGGTGAAGTAATTACTTATGACTGGGTCCGAACCCAAAAATAATAAAAAAATATGCTAAAATAAATAAAATTGTGATAATAAAGTTTTCCTTGTCCTCTCTTCCAAATCAAAAATTTTTTTTTTTTTCGATCTTTTCCCACTTCATTCCTGTTGAATTTAAAAATACAAAAGGAATAATAAAAAAAGAGAAAAAAGAAAACTCTGTCTCCAATAAACATTTTCTTAATGTTCTTATTCTTAGTATAGCCCCTGATCGTTTTCCTTGTCTTTTCGCAGGGAAATGTTGAACGGGCGGTTGGTCCTGAACTTTAGAAATGGCGTAAGCCTTACACTCTACGAAAAGAGGGTGAAAGATGGAGTGATAATAGAGATTGACTCAGATTTCGTACCAGCAGGCCTGCAATACGAGGAAGGTGACTGGGTCCCAGTTGACCGAGAGGAACCGCCCGACCGGACAAGAATGAAAGTGGGTGGCCCAAGCCACCAACCCAAGAAGAAGAAAATGAAAGCAAACACTGAGGAGGACAAGAGAATCAAGTCTGTAGTCGCTACAGCAGAGGGCAGGCTTGTCAGCGCCGCGCCCACAGAGATTCAGGAAGTAAGAAGAGCTACTCTCACAGCAACTCAACGAAGAAATAAATATCACCATATCCGCAAGATGTTAACTAAACTAGCAGCGGATCAGCGCGACGAGGCAGTCGCTACTACCAGTGCATATACTTCAAGGATACCGGTTCGCCAGGAACCTGAAGAAAGGAGGCCAGCTCCGAGGATAACAGAAGAGACAAGAGAAATCTCAAGAAGATCAGAAGAAGGAAGGCTACCATGCCACCAGATAAAGCCACCAGTAATGCATGACCTTGTTGCAGAAGCAACCCCGGAGGATGTCCCGACGAAGACCATCCCCGAGGAGCCAAGGTATGCAGGAGAACGCGAAGGGATTGAGCCATATATCCCACAGAACGTCACCAGGCCTAGCCATTTGTAAATTATTCCAGAATACGAGCTAGAAAGAATGCAGAATGTCGAGAAGCAAACTTTTGAATACTTCAAGAGAATTAGAGGCAGGAGGATCAATATACTAGAAGGCCTCGAGCTACATACAAACGTGTTCTCAGAATATGAACAACAACAAATTGTGGACTGCATCCGGGATTTGAAAAGAATGGGTCGAGCAGGCTGCCTAAGAGAAAACACTTACTCAGAATCCCGAAGATGGATGCCAGGGAAAGGGAGAATTACAATACAATGTGGATGCTGCTACAACATCGCAGAAGACAGGAAGGGAAACCCACCGGGGATACTCCGTCATGGCAAGGTAGATCCAATGTCATTAGTCATCAAAAGGATGGTAAAGAGAATGATAACATGGAGGGTACCGCGCAGCATTGCATACCCAACAGCTTGCATCATTAACATTTACAAGAAGGGTGACTGCATACCCCCTCACATAGATCACCACGACTTTGTCAGACCTTTCTGCATAGTTTCTTTTCTGAACGAGTGTATGTTGACCTCATTGACCTCATTTTTGATGAGGTCTTCTCTTCTTTTTTTTAGTACTTAGGATCTAGCCTTAGGCTTTTCCTTTGACTATCTTACAAGACTAGAATTGGGATCCACCATCTAGAATTTCAAACCACTTCTTAACTCCCTGCAAACTCCACAAACTTGATTGTAGACCCCTAATCACCTAGAGGGTTGAAATCAAATGTGGAAGTTTAAAGGATGAGTTCCTATAGGACTCTTTGGCCTTAGGACTGCCCTGGGTGGCCTGGTCTGGTGAAGGGGCTGACTTACACACACACTACACTCATATACTACACTTTCACACACCTCCTAAAACCACACCCATACCTAACTTGACCTCCTGACTCATGTAGGTGATTCACATGGATGGTCCTTAACCCCTAAACCCTTGGCTAAGAGGGTTAGAAACAACATAGTGAATGCGTCAAATGAGTCCCTTCATGGCTCATGTGGGCTTGATGTGGCTTCATGGCTCAACCAAAATGATTTTATTCCATTTACATTTACCCAATCTTCAATTTTCCAAATTTTTAATTTTTGACCCCCGGGACCCTACACCCGCCAACCTACCAAAAGCCCTTGAAATTACCTAAATTTTTCAAAATTTCCAAATCACCCAAAATTCCCCAAAATCAATCCCAAACATTTCCTTATCACTCAAATTGATCATCCATACCCAAAAATACCAAAAATTCCAAAAATACCTCCCAATACCCTCCAAATACCCAAAATACCCCTCTTGACCCAAAAAATCCAAAAATTCAGAAAATTCCCAGAAAATTCCACAAAATCCAAAATATTCACAATTTCATTTTGTTCAACTACACCATGTGCCAATTTTGTCAATTTACCCTACTTTTGCCAAAACCCCCAATTTAACCCATTTTAACCCTGAGTGAACCCAATGTCAAACCAAACCAACCCAATTGACCCAAATTCTGGTCCAATTCAATTCTAATCTTCAATTCAACATTCTCAACATCAATCTAGACCAAATACAAGTCTAATTTGATTGACATTTGGATCCAATTTCACTTTTGGCCTTAAAGCCCAATTTGGACCCATGACCAAAACCTAACCCAAACTCACCCAATTCAACTCCAATTAACCCCAAATCTTTTCTAAATCTTCCTTAGCATCCCCACAAGCAAAACACTAACATGATTTGCCCAAAATTTAGACCCAAACCCCACTCAAATTCAATCCAAAGCTAAAAGGCCCAATTTTGACCTAAACCCAAACCTAACCCAAATGAGCCCAAACCCCAAAATCAAAGCCCAACCAAAGTCAAAACCTCTTTGAAACACTCCCATAAACATTTATCAACATTAATTTTACATCAATTTCAACCCTAGCCCAACATTTGCCCAACTTGGCCCATTTTGACCTATATTGGCCCATTCACCAAAAGAGCCCAAAATTCAACCCAATTCAAACCCAAATCACCCCCAATTTGCTTCAAGTCACTCATGACACATCCATGAGCTAAACCCAACAATTATTTGGCCCAACCTCTTTACAAAATTCCCATCCATAAATTCATTTTTAAACTTAAAGGCCCATTCCTTAAACCATTTTAAAAGCCCATCTTTTACCACATCCAAAGGTCCAAAATTGGTCCCAAAGCCCATATGACATTTCCCCTCATCATACTTTCAATTAAACTCAATACCTAAGTCCTAAATTCATCATCAAATCATCCCAAATCAAGCCATATGCCAATTCTCATTAAAATACCAAAATTCACAAAAAAACCCTTTTCCATGAAATTGACTTAACTTTCCACAAGCCAAAGGTGAGCCATGAAGCCATGCATGAGCCACATGTGAGCCATGAGAGCCTTGGACACTCCACCATGCCATATTGGGTAAGAAGAGGGAGGGCTTTCCTTAATCCCTAAAGCTCATTAACCTTAATCATGATTCACCTAAACTTAAATTTAATCCAAATATATTTGGATGGAGACTTCTCCATGCCAAACCAGCTGATCGCTTTGATCCCCCACAGCATCCAAAGCCACCTTGAAGGGTGCACCAAGCCCAAATGGGTGGATTTACCCATTTAGACTCAAAACTAGCCATGCCCCATTCTACTTTGGATCAAAGCCTTTACACATGGCAATTGCCAATTGAATGCACCAAACCCCGACCCCGACCCACCCGACCTTGAGGGTGACCCATGCCCGGCCGGCCGGCCACCACAGCCGCCGGAAACCACCAGGCCGAGAGCTCACATGTGAGCCCAAACTTGGAATTCTCACCTGCTGAGCTGCCCCATCCCCAGTGGCCATTGCAGCTGTTCTTCTCTTGCCAAGAGCAGCTGATCCCAAGCCCTAACTCTCCCTGGGAGGCCCTCCACCCTCTCCAATTTAAACACCACCCCTTCTCGGCCATGAGAGGTGCTGAAACAAATCTTAAAGAAACTCTGCCAAAATTGTTCCAGACTACTCCCCATACATAGAGCATTTGATCCCAACTGAATTCCAGACCCAATTCCCTCCAGAGAGCTCGATTTTGAGTTCAAACTTTAGCCTAAAAACCAGGAAACTTCTTCACAATGGATCAATCCTCGAATTGATTGGTCCTACACCTTCACCGGACCAAGAGAAGGTGTCCACCAGCCAAAGCCCCATCTCCGAGGCCACTCGAGTTGCTCCGGCCTCCAAGCTTTGTGATCGACCGTGGTCGAAATCCTACCTGTGCAATTCACCGGACCAGGAGACTTCATCCGGAGCTTGCCGGGATCCAATCGAAGGTGAAACAACCCTCAGATCGAAGCCACACTTCTCTGAGCAAAGGTATGGCCTCACTCTTCTTCCCGAGCTTCTGAACACTCTCCATTTTTATTGAGTAAATTTCATCCCACATAAACCGTATGGATGTGTTCGTCTTCTCGAGATGAGTCCATAGAGCATAAAAACGTTAAATTTGGTCAAGTATCGAGTGAGATCTTAGGCCTAGAAGATGGACGGTTCTCGGGTTAGGAGGCTTGGGGACGATGAACGGATGCCGTTCATTCCATACACGCGCGGACGGACGGCTCAGATGGCGTCGGACCAGAAGATGATACGTGAACCGCGGGACCCGGGCTGCTGACTCAAGCAGCGGCGTCGAATGAGAGCGCGCCGCGTGGCCGTTCGGAGATGCCGAGGATGACGCGGCGCCGACTTGGATAAGTAGAAAATTAGGGATTTTTCTATTTATTTAATTCCCTGAACTTGAAAAATTCATAACTTTGTGTAGGAAAATCATAAAAATAAAATAAAAATACCCTCTTGCTCAGTGAACAGAGGAGAATAATGTGGAAAAGAAATCATTTAATTTCATCAAGTATTTTATTTTTAATAATTTATTTACTGTTTACACTCTTTTAATTCTCCATGCATATAGGAAATTCACCATGGCATGAGACCATAGGGCTTTTGAAGCCTCTGAATTTGAGAACATTCCCTGAATTTTCCAAAGTCAGAGGCCATCCCTATGAGAAGTTATTGATTTTTCAAATTCATGTTACTATTTTGAGTATTTTAATTCTAATAATTAGCATGTTGTGAAATAAATTCTAGGAAAATTTGGTGATGTCCCTTATGACTAGAGGACCCTATGAAAAATAGGTTTTGAGTTAGTTCCTTTAAAATAACCCTAATTGGCTTAAACACCCAAAATAGATCCTTAATTAATTAGAGTTAACCATACTTAAAATTGACTTGAAATCAATTCTCCACTGACCTTTAGGATCAGAGGAACCCACCATAAAAGTTTGAAGTCAATTGGACTTGGTTAGCCCTACTAAATGGGTTGATTAAGCCATTTAGTCAATTTGAACTTTAAAAATTCATAACTTTCAAAATACCTTTCAAAAATTCACTAAATTAGTTTTGGAGCCTCTCTGATATCAGGGGAATTTAAGAAAATTAAAATTTCAATTTTCTAAAAAGTTGATTTTTAATATTATTTTAATATTTTTAATAATTAAAAAATAATAAAAATCACAAAAATAATAAAATTCATCAAAATGTTATATTTTGAATTTTAATCACTTAGGAACAAACCCCTTTTTTTTTTAGGTCTATTTAATGAGATATTAAATTTTAAAAACTCTAGGGTAATTTTAAAATTAAAAAAAAATATATTTTCTAGCATTTTCACTAAAATAATTATAATAAATCATAGAAAAATCAGAAAATTGCAAAAATTGATTCTCTTATTTCCATGATATCAGAGAGATTTTTGAAAAATATAAAATTCATTTTTTAACCTTTATTTTATTTTTAAATTAATTAACACTCCAAAACTTAAAATAATTATAATAAAGATAATATAATTTAAAAAATCACCAAAATTGGTCCAAATGGTCCTCTGGTCATTAGGAATGTCCCCTAATTTTGTTAAGGACAGAAATTTTCCCTTGGTCATGTTATTAAATTTTCCTTGGAAATCTCTATTTTCTACCAAAAATAATTATATAAATAAATTAAATACAGAAAAATCACATTTTCTCCTCTCATGTCTTTATTGACATATGAGTGAAGTCATATAAAAATTTCAAGTTCATTTAAGCTCAATTTAGTGAGTTATGAAATTATTAAGCTTAAAGGGCAAAGTGGTAATTAAAATTTTCACCCTTAATTAAAACTTTAGGTTTAATAAAATTAACAAGTAAAATATTTGATCTTAATCTGATTTGGATGATTGAAATTTAAATAATTAAAGGGTAGAAACCTACTAAACAATTTGAAAATAATTGAAATAAACTTTAATTAAATAATTGATTAAATTTGGCAGAATAATAAAGTTGGAATTATTAAATAGGGATATTATTAGGAAGAGATTTATTCTTTAATTTAAAAATCCCTAAATTAATCATCTAATTAATATTTAAATCTTAATTAAAATGATAACTCAAATTTAAAATATTAAAGGACTTAATCATTAAAATTAAATTAAAAAGTTAAATTATTAAACTCTTTTTAAAATTTTCAATTAAATTAAAATTAAAAATAAAATTAAATTAAAGATTAAATTAAATTAAATCAAACAAATTAAATTAACTTAAATTAAATTTAATCAAATGAATTAAATTAAATTAAATTGAACAAATTAAATTAAATTTAATTAAATTTAATTAAAATTAAATTAAATTAATTAAATAAAATAAAAAATAATAATATTAATTAAATTAAATTAAATTAAATTTAAACATATTAAATTAAGTTAAATTAAATTAAAGATTAATTAAGTTAAATTAAATGAAAAATTAAATTAAATTAAATTAAATTAGACTAAATTAAATTAAAACAAATTAAATTAAATTAAATTAAATTAAATTAAAATAAATTAAAATTAAATTGAATTAAATAACATCACCTAAGACATAAAGAAATTAAACATAAAGCAACTTGAACACTATTCCAAATTTAAACCCCTTAACTGAAGTTAAACTAAATCACAAATCATTGGAGCATCAATTTGCCCTCGAAAACCTTTATTATCATAACTCCCAAGTAGAACATTAAATGAAATGTTACTTCACCTATAGGATATTCAAATGTCCTAGTTCACTGAGCAAGATAACAACAAAACTTGAATTCCGGACGATTAATTCATTTATATAATTAAATTCATTTGGACTTAAAACAATCCTAGAAATATTGAAAAGATGTTTAAGATTCTTCTTAAGCACTTCCTCAATATGGTAGGATATTCATAAGAACAATTGAACTTAATTAATCTTTGATGAAGAAAATTGTCCTCAAACCAAAATATAAGAACCTAGACGTCATAGGAAATGACTAGCTATAGGATTAGAAATTTGGTAGAAAACCATAACCCTTCCCTTAGCTTTACCTAGGAACTTGCTTAAATATTCTAACTGTGTTTTAAGTGCAGCTTGGGATGACGGGAGGACCCTCCAGGTACGCTTTTATTTTATTGCAATTTACATTATTGCAATTTCTTTAATCGCATCGCACTTACTTTTTCTTGCATGATAAACAACTGTTGCATGAAAACCCACACCTTTAGGATAGTCCCTAAAACTGAAACCAAAACTAAATTAAAAGTCATTACAAGATAAAATCCACCGCCACAACATCTCAAAATATAAAATAACTCAAAATTTAATCACAAACAGAACACAAAACTACAATTACAACTAAATTAAAACGTCCTGTTGGATGATCGGGAATACCTCGGATGATGTAACCTACGTGTTGCTAACGGGATTTCCCACGGTCTAAATAAAAGTGTGGAACTCATTTAGTTGAGTTTAGCAAATTCATCTGGACTAAGTGAATCCGATAAAAATAACGATGCCGAAGGATGGAACCGTGGGATCTTAACCGTGTTGTTATAATCAACTTTAAGATTTGTTTTAAATAAAATATAAAAAAAACACTTGGAAATTAAGATTTTCTCTAAACCAAAACACCTTTCTCTTCCCCTGATTTATGACTTCTAAAACTAAACCTCTGCAACAACAAGGAGCTCGGAGCATGGTGGGCAGCACGGCCATCGTCGTCAGCAAAACTAAAATCTACATCAACAAAACTTTCTTAGAATTAAATAACTAAGCCATAGGACTTCGAGGTAGTTTGCCTAGTGCAACATAAATCCTCAACCTTTTGTTAGGCATTTGCATTGCAAATTAAGACCTAACCGGTTTTAGGACTCCGAGGTAGTCGTCCGATACGACATAAACCCTCACATCTTCGAGGCTATTTGCATGATTATGTCATACGAATATAAGTCCTAATTAACTAAAATTGGCAAGATCAAAACATTAAATAAATATTAGGATTTTCCTAAATTCAAGCCAAACAATAGGATAGTCGGGAAATTGCCGAAGTTCGCTTCGAATCTGTGATTTCTCCTACCTTTCTTCCTTTCAATTCCCAAAACAAAATGTTCCAAATTTGATCCATTCCCTATTGAAATTCCAGAATTCAATCCCTTGAAAACTTAAACTTTGAAATTCTTGAGAGCAGAACTACTGATTATTATCGAGAGTTTTCTTAGGTGATTCCCGTCACTTAAGATGAAATTAACTATAGGGGCTTGCCTTATAGTGGAATTCTAAAGAACCCGTGTAATATAAACCTCGTTTAATGTTTTCATATTAGGCAGGGGAATTTGTCGGCACATAAAATTGATTCGCAGACCAAACGGATGTCACAAATCTTCTAGTTTATTTAATCGAGCCCCATCGTCAAGCAGTGTGCCTATTCTTCGGGATAGATACACGGTTTGTGGTGCGGTGCTCGTTTATATAAACTATTCTGGGATGTGAGATCTGTTTGATTTCATATCTTAAAATCTTCAAATTTAAAAATTATTTTTAAAATCAAATACTACTTTTCAAATTATTTATTTAAATTAAATTAAAAATTCACCGACAATTTCTGTAGGCGACCCCTTTTCAAAATACAAGACAACCTAAAAATATGCCGACAACTTCTGGCGACTCCGCTGGGGACAATTCCTCTCTTCATTTTAATCAGACAATTCTGCTCTCATAAATCGGTAGTGTATCCATGTCCCTTGTGGATCAAGCTACCCTTCTTTCCGTTGGAATACTATGTTCATTTCTACCTTGAACAAGTATAGCCAACACTCTCTCGGATTTAGGAGCCACTGTTTAGACACCCCTAAACAGAGAGGTTCTGAGATCCTTCTACCTCATTTCTGAGGTGGGGTGGTCGCCCAATAGGTGTTAGTTTAGGAGTGATCCTCCGAGTCGAGAAGTCTTGCATAAGACTTTCTTTTCCTTTCCAACTCTGAATCGGGTTCATCACCTTCTCTACGCCTTTGAACATTCCGTTCTAAACAAACAAACCCTCTAATGAATGACTCTTTTAACAAACAACTCCTTATAAATACATGAACAAGAATGTGTTCGGACTCTTTTCGATTCCTTTCTTTTCGTCCCGATGAGAAGAAGCATAACTTGGGATCGATAATCGGATCCGCCCTGCGTAAATGGAAGCCCCAAAGCCGATTTTCTCCTTCACCAATGGACCGGACTTCGCCGTTTACAAGGATGAGCTGCCCGACAATGGGATCATCCGGTTTGGACAAGGATTCGAGAACACAAATGTCAAGATCACCGACGTTTCCCTTTTCGCGCTGACGAACAAAGTATCTGAAACTGAGAAGCCGTTGCTCGAGTTCAACCTTAGGTCAACTCGAGAGTTTCCTCCCCGCAAAAGATCCCGACCGAGAGGAGCATCGCTGTCCGCAGGAGGACCGTTGTTGCTACCCCCGCTGGTCCGGTTGTCTCCGCACCTACCCCGGCTTCGCCAAATTAAAGGGGAAGGAGATCCGTAACTATGGTAAACTCCGCTACCGTAGAGGGTACGGACTTTCCCGCGAGACCTTCGTTTTGAAATCGGGTCCGGCTTAAGAATTCCATCACTAACACGGACCCAGAGAAGGAACAGAAGCAGGAAGATCGCCAGGAAGGCCAGAGCAGCTGAAGTCGTTTTCTTAGAAGAAATCCCTGAGTACACACCACTACCCGAATACATACCATTGCCTGAAGATACACCCTTTCTGGAAGAAAGTAGATTCCATCCCCTTTCCGCCGCAGCTGACGAAGAAAATGTCCGCAGGATTGTTTCTACATTACCTCGACCCGCATACTACAGTGACAGCAGAAAGAAAAGGGCTAGGATTACACCATTTGCCCGACTACAGACTGTGATCGAGAAGCTAGCGAAGAAAGAGAAATGCCCCGTATCGGAGATTCTACGAAGGATAGGGCGGGTGCCAGTCAAATCCCGTCTTGGGCCCCGAGTAGAACCTTCCGTTGTTACGGAAATGCCAAATAAAAGGATGAAGGCTAGTCCGCCTGTCGTCGTTTCAGGATTACAGATTAGGGAGGATACCACCTTCCGAAGATTTGGTCGACGATCCATCGAGTCCTAGACCTTCCGTCGCTAGAAGGATGGTATGGCGTCCCACTACCTGGACGGCTAAGATTGAAACAACAGCCCGAAAAGGAAAGTCTCGTCAGGAGACTTGAATCCGAAGAAAGTGCTACTGCAATGAAGGGGACTCGTGAGAAGGGGACCCGGCAGCTATCGCACGACAACCGCGAGGACGCACAGAAAGGCCCGCTAGAAGATGCTATGGAAAAGTTGAGGACTGATATTCGACGGCTAGCAAAAGAAAGTGAAGAGAAATTCGGAGACGAGATTGATTCGTCAGAGTTCATGGACGATGAGTATGCAGAAATCAATATGGTCGAAACACGAGCTTCGTCAGCTTTACAAGGTGCTCCTGCAGCTGCAGAAAGAGAGGAGCCAAAAGTGATGAGAAGACAGCTTCAAGAGAAGGACGATACGATCGCCCAAATGGCGAAGAGGATGGAAGAGATGGCTATAGCCCTAGCCACTCTCCAGAGTCAAGTGCAACCCCAAAGAGAAACACCCCAGAGGTCATTCACATTGCAGACGGAGGAAAGGAGATTACATCCGTCAACGGGGATAATCAGCTAAAGAAGGATACAATACAAAGTATGATTCCAGAAAAAGATATCAAGAGCTTGGTGGAACAGTAGGTGCGAGAAGCCTTAGCACAATCAAAGAGCGGGACATCCATTCGGACGGGTAGACCTTACCCGGAAGAATTCGACGCTGTCCAATACCCAAAAGGCTTCGTACCACCTCTATTCAAGACCTTTGATGGAACCGGAACCCCGACAACATGTTGCACACTTTCGTGCCGCTTGTTGCAATGCCGGCGGGAGCGATGCATTACTCTTCCGACGGTTCGTCGCCAGCATCGTCGTGGATCGCCTTTGATTGGTGTGCGAATTACCAAATGGTTCGGTGAAGACGTTCTCGAACTAGAAAACCTCTTCATCAAGCGATTCGCCGGAGCTCGGCACCACATCACTATAGGTGATTTAGTGGTGGAGAAGCGAGCCGAACGAAACTTTGGTGGATTACATACTTCGATGGAGGAACTTAAGCATGAAGTGTGAACCACAACTACAAGAACAACATGCAGTCGGCATCTTACTTAAAAGCATTCACGACCCGATAGCACTTCTCCTCAAAGGATTCACTATTAAGACTTTCGAGAAGTTGTTAAGCAAGGCCGGAAGCTTGCAAGAGGAGGCAAAGCAATTAAGTTTCGCCGATAAGACAGACAAGCAAAAGCCTGTGAAGACTTTTGAAAAGAAATCCGGGATCGTTGCAGCAGTCGACAAAGGCAAACAACCGATACAAATATCGTCCGAACGGCCCCAGCAACCTCAACAGAATTACCAACAACCCCGACCCAGCTATCAGTCATCTCCACAGTATGAACAACCGCCTCGTCCGCAACGCACATTAAGGGAGCTTCTGAGCGGTGGAATATCCATTCAAGAATGAAGCAGATGCTCGAAAATGTTCCGTAGTCTGATGAAAACTCCAGATTTCCAGCTGTCAGAGCCTAAGAGACCAGAAGAAGTCAACAAGAAAAGTGATCCCAACTTTTGCCCTTATCACTGAATGCTTGGACACAAGATAGAGGACTGCATTACCTTCAAAAGTTGGCTCAATGACAACCTTCGAAAAGGGAATATAACAATCCCGAAGGAGTACATGAAGGAACCCCAGAAAGGAGGTTCCGTCAATGTTGTCCCAATTGATCCCATCATTCCGATAGACCCCTATACGACTGACGATGGATGGACTACCGCTTGGACAAGGTCTTCAAAAAAGATTTTAGACAACATTCGAACCGCTTCGGTGCGAGCTTCAATTCAGAGTTCGAAACCTGTTACGCCGGTACTATCACTTGCGATAGAAGAACCACCTCAACGAGAGACGATTGAAGAGAAGAAGAAAATCGACGAAGAAGAGAAGACCGAGGCTCCTAAGGCTGGACTCAGGGGCCGCTTATCCTAGGATAGTAGTTTCGGATTCGGGGAGAAATCCCTCGAACCTCTCGACTCGTATGATTATCTGCTCACTTCGGTGGGATCATATAATGATAAGGGTGATGGCGTTGGCTACGTTTTGACTATTTCTAACGATTACGTAACTAGCGATAATCCGGACATCAATTGCGATACAAAAGACAATTCTCAAATCATACACAATCTCGACGATCACGACGTCGAAGAAGGCATCCACCAAGGAGGCTATGAGAGTTCAATGAGCAATGAATCCATTTGCGAGTTTCGAGGAGCTCCAGTCACAATAGAGTTAGAGCCTTCGGACTCGAAGCTAATCAAGAGGAACTCCGTCATCCCGATTCGAGAAGAAACACCGACAGAACTCAACACTAGATTCGAAGAAATTACGAAGTTAACTTAAGAAGTGGAAGAGTTTTACCCCGAGAATGGGTCCAAAGGACAAAGGAGAGCGTGTGGTTGCTCAAGAAGAACCAACCCCGGCGAAGAAATACCCATTCGAGAAGAAACCGAGACACATGGAAATAAAGTGGATTACAACGTGCTAGCCCATCTTAGGAAACTACCGACCAAACCGAGCATCTACGACGCTCTCATCTTATCAAAGGAGATGAGAGAAGCTCGATCGTGGCCTTACTTGATCCGAAATTTGCTTAGCTCAAATGACCGGAGATTCCTTAGATGAGGTTTGCTCGTTAAAGGAACGACGAGGTGTTACCTTCACGGACAATGACCTACTACTTGGGACACCAGATCACAACCGACCGTTGTACATTTCAGTTACAATTGGGAAGTTTACGCTCTCCAGAGTATTGGTGGATCCAAGAGCATCAATCAATATAATGAGTCTTCGAACACTAGTATATTTGGAAATTGATGCTCGTAAGCTCGAAGCAGACAAAATGTTATTAAGAGGATTCAACCAGAAAGGAGAAAGAGCCCTCGGATCAATAACGCTACTAATGAAGACCGGTGAATTAGCAAAGACAACCGCAAAATTTCACATAATTGATTCGAAACGTCGTTCAATGCTCTCATCGGGCCGACTATGGATACATGAAAACAGGATGGTACCATCATCTCTACATCGGTGCATCAAATACTACGATGGAGGAGAACAGTGCATCAAAGGTGATTTACAACCATTCTCCGTACATGAAATTGGAATCCATGAAGACACAGCTTATTATGCACCACCGAAGAAAACAATCTTCTCCAGAGATACCATAACAAATAAAGCAAAGAAAGTTCGGGACAACGAAGACCCTGAAGTTCTAGTCCAACAGTCACTCACCACTCCCTTCCGGCGAGATGGTGAAGGTTTCTCCACAACTCGCATCCGAGGTCGAGGCCGGGGACGAGGTCGTGGCAGAGACGTTAGGACGGTTGGACAGAGGAAACCAGCCATCAATGTTGAGTGGGAAGATAGTTCTGAAGAAGAAAAAGAAATCAAGCAAGAAGCAGCAACAATAAGTCGGAAGAAGCCGCAATTCAAGATCTCTCTTGAAGATGAGAAGAACGAGGACTACAAATCAATGTAAGAGAAGATTAACCACTACGTACATACTATGACCCTAACCCCGATCCATTCTAATAAGATCTAGGGTATGGTGGTCAAAGAAGTACGTCGCGGCAGTGCGAAGCCAATCAAATTCTACCGTGGTGCTTCTTCCTCCAAAACTGAAAATAATGTACAATTTGAAGATGTCACTTCATCAGAATTAATGGAATTACCTTTTGAGTGGTACTCTCCCTGTGTTCAAAATTTAATCCAGCGTGGTTTCTTACCTAGACAATGGACAAAAAGCCAATCACAACATTTTAAAAAATTATGGAATAATTCCGGTCGTCCACCCAATTCAAAGCATGGTCTCGGATTCGGCACAGTAGGATCGGTTGACGATACCGAATTTTGCTTGGTTGTCACTTGCGAGTCTAATGAAAACCGCATGGAAACTACGGAAGAATTTGAAGATTTACAAATTGGAGACGCTCCACCAGAATTCGAAGAAGAAATTAAATCTACAGTAGATGAGTTAACGGAAGTTAACTTAGGTACTAGCGAAGAGCCTAGACCTACCTTTGTTAGCTCCTTACTTAATAAAGAAGACTCTGAAGAAATAATCAAGTTATTAATGGAATTTAAAGACTGTTTTGCTTGGAACTACGATGAGATGTCAGGATTAGCTCCAGAGGTCGCAGTCCATAAGCTAGGAGTGGATCCTACTTCTGTCCCAGTCAGACAAGGTCCCAAAAGAATGCGTCTAGAAATCGAACAACAAGTCATAGCTGAAGTTAAAAAGCTAATAGACGCTAAATTTGTCCGTGAAGAACAATACCCGACTTGGTTAGCCAATGTGGTGCCAATCGTAAAGAAGAATGGTCGGATCGGAATTTGTGTGGACTTCGGAGATTTAAACAAGGCATGTCCAAAGGATGAATTCCCTCTACCGATCCCGCAATTAATGATTGACATTGCTTCGACACATGAAATATTTTCATTCATGGATGGATCTTCGTGATACAACCGGATAAAAATGGCTCCAGAAGATGAAAAGCTTACGAGCATTCGAACACCGATCGGAGTATATTGCTACACAGTGATGCCATTTGGACTCGAAGAACGCAGGAGCAACATACCAGAGAGCGATGACAAGAATTTTTGATGATCTCATCCACAATCAAGTCAAATGCTACGTGGACGATGTGGTCATCAAAAGCAAAGTAAAGGAAAACCACCTGTATGATTTTAGAATTGTTTTCAAACGATTAAGGCAATTTAACCTTAAGATGAATCCCTTAAAATGCGCCTTCGGCGTCACCTCCAGGAAATTCTTAGGATTCGTTGTCTGACATCGTGGAATTGAAATCGACCCGAAAAGATTAAAGCTATCTTAGAAATGCCGCTCCCAAAACCTTAAAGCAACTACGATCCTTTCAAGGGAAGCCGGCATATCTTCGACGCTTTATCTCAAACTTGTCGTGTAGGTGTCGGCCTTTCTCGCACTAATTAAAAAGGACGACAAATTTATTTGGGAAGAAAAATGCCGAAGGCCTTCGAGGACATTAAATAATATTTAATGACACCTCCCGTCTTAGCGAGCCCAGGCCTCGTGTAGACCGCTGATACTTTATACCGCGGCTCTAGACGACTCTCTCGAGCCTCGTTAGCCTGTGTCAATGATGAGGGTAAAGAAAACGCTCTTTACTACTTAAGCCGTCGTTTACTTCCGACGGAAATAAGGTATCCCGCAATTGAAAAGCATTGTTTGGCCCCGATCTTCGCCGCTCAAAAGCTCGGGCACTACATGCTTTCTCATAAGGTTAACTCGATCTCGAAGTTTAATCCATTGCAATACTTGATGACTCGTCCAACACTTTCCGAGCAGACTTGCCGGATGGTCAATGATATTATTACAATTCGATATAACTTTCGTGCCTCTTCGTGCGATAAAGGGACAAGCCTTAGCGGACTTCCTCGCAAGACACCCTTTGCCGGCGAATCTCCTCTCAATGACGATTTGCCGGATGAACAAATAATGAGCCTAGAAGACCCTGATGATCGACGTTGGGAATTATATTTTGATTGAGCATCTTCAGCACACAAAGACGAAGGATCGCAAGTGATAGTGCCCGGTAAGGCAAGAATCGGGCTAATCTTTATAACACCGGAGCGGGGGATGTTAAGATACTCCTACCACTTAACAGAACTGTGTAGAAACAATGAAGCAGAATACAAAGCCCTCATAACGGGACTGGAATTAACTATCCAAATGGGGATAACAGACATCAACATCTACGGGGATTCGCAATTGATCATTCAACAGATCGCCGGACAGTACAGAATTTTAAAACCAAGACTCGAGCAATACTTCCAGTATGCCATACAGCTGTTGAAGCAAATTCCGAATGTGACGATCTACAAAATTCCCAGAAAAGAAAATGCTTTAGCCCGTCTAGCAAAAGAATTTTCCTGTTTGCAAGATGAATCAGTGGAAGTGTCAGTTCACGGACGTCAAGTCCTATCACAGCTCAACATAGACACAATACACAAATCAGAAAAAGAAAAAGAATCGACTATGAACAGCTGACAAAAAACACGTAAGATTGGCGACAACTATTAATAGACTACCTGCAAACAGGAAAGCTACCAGACAATAGGTCGCTAGCCCATCAGATCAAGAAAAGAACTGTCTTACGCATTAATAAACAACACGTTATACAGAAGGTCTTTCGATCAAATATGGCTAAGGTGCCTAAGCGGGTCCGAGGCCCGTGAAATCGTTAAAGAGGTACATTCAGGACTCTGTGGCACTCACCAGTCGGGTCCGAAGATGAAAATGAAAATTAAAAGACTAGGGTACTACTGGCCCTCGATGATGACCGACTGCATGAAAATCGCCAAGAGCTGTCACCAATGTCAAGTGCAAGGAGTGGTTCTACACCAACCTCCAAATGTGCTACATCCGACAATTGCGTCGTGGCCATTTGAATGTTGGGGCACGGATATAGTGGGTCCGATAGAACCACCATCTTCGAAAGGACATCGCTTCATTCTTGCGGCTACGCATTACTTTTCTAAGTGGGCGAAGCAGCTCCACTCGGAGAAGTGAAGGCACACCACGTGCTACGCTTTTCAAGAACCAAGTTGTCTACCGTTTCGGAGTGCCGCGCAAGATTATCTCGGATAATGGGTCAGCATTCAGAAGCATGCAAATCAATAATTTTGTCAGGAGACACGGAATCGACTGGCGATACTCAACAATTTACTACCCAAGAGCAAATGGCCTCGCTGAGGCTTTTAATAAAACTCTCGTTCAAATCTTAAAGAAAACTTTGGACGATAATAAGAGAAATTGGCACGAGAAGTTGTTAGAAGCCTTATGGGCCTACCGGACAACCTTCGGAACTCCTACTCAAGCTACACCTTACGCTCTGGTATATGGGTCCGAGGCAGTGTTACCTTTAGAGGTTCAGCTTCCTTCACTCAGAATTGCAGTTGCAAATAAGATCACAACAGAAGAGAATGCCAAGTTACGACTAGAGGAATTAGAAAGCCTGGAAGGAAAAAGACTTGCAGCGCAACAAAATTTAGAATTATACCATGCTAAGATGGTTCAAGCCCATGACAAACTGGTCCGCCCAAGAACCTTCAAAGTTGGTGACTTAGTTCTCGTTCTCAAGAGACCTATTCTTACACACCGCAAGACAGGAGGAAAATTTGAACCCACTTGGGAAGGGTCGTTTGTGGTCGAAGCAAGTATACTCGTGGAGGTTCCTACCGACCTAGTGAATTGTCAGTGAGAATGACATATGCTTCCGATCAACGGACGATACTTGAAAAAGTATTACGCTACCTGATGTTTCGAAGGAATGAATTCTTCATCCCTAAGAAACACGGGCAAAGTAATTACTTATGATTGGGTCCGAACCCAAAAAATAATAAAATGTGCTAAGATAAATGAAATCATGATAACAAAGTTTTCCTTGTTTTCTTTTCCAAATCAAGATCTTTTTCCTGATTTTTTTCCCACCTTATTCCTGTTAAATTTGAAAATACAAAAAAAATATAATATAAAGAAAAAATGTCTTTAATAAACATTTTCTTAATGTTCTTGTTCTTAGTACGTACCTCGATCCTTTTCCTTATCTTTTCACGTGGAAATGTCGAACGGCGGTTGGTCCCGAACTTTAGAAATGGCGTAAGCCTCGCACTCGATGAAAAGAGGGTAAAAGATGGAGCGATAATCGAGATTGACACGGATTTCACACCAGCGAGCCTACGAGTACGAGGAAAGTGACCGGGTCCCGCTGATCGAGAAGAACCGCCCGGGCGGACAAGTGATGAAAGTGGGTGGCCCAAGCCACCAATCCAAAGAAGAAGAAAAGAAAGGCAAGCACTCGAAGAAGATAAGAAAATGAAGTCCGTAGTCGCTACGACAGAGGGCGAGCTTGTCGCCGCCGCGCCTACAGAGATTCAAGAAGTTCGAAGAGCTACTCTCACAACGAACGCAACGAAGAAATAAGAATTGTCGTATCCGTAAGATGTTAACAAAACTAGTCGCGGACCGGCCGCGACGAGACAGCTTGCTACCGCCAAGCACATACACTTCAAAGACACCGGTTCACTAGGAACCTGAAGAAAGGAGGCCAGCTCCTAGGATAACAGAAAGGATCAGGGAAATCTCACAAAGACCAGAAGAAAGAAGGCTACCACGCCATCAGATAGAACCACCAGTAATGCATGACCTTGTTGCAGAAGCAACCCTGGGAGATGTCCCGACAAACATCATCCCCGAGGAGCCGAGGTATGCAGGAGAGCGTGAAGGGATTGAACCGTATATCCCACAATATGTCACCAGGCCTCGCCATCTGCAGATTATTCCGGAATACGAGCCGGAGAGAATGCGAATGTCGAAAAGAAAACCTTTGAATACTTCGAGAGAATTCGAGGCGAAGGATCAATATACTAGAGGGCCTCGAGCTACATACAGACGTATTCTCAGAGTATGAACAACAGCAAATCGTGGATTGCATCCGGGATTTGAAAAGAATGGGCAGAGCGGGTCGCCTAAGGGAAAACACATACTCAGAACCCCGGAGATGGATGCCAGGGAAAGGTAGAATTACAATACAATGCGGATGATGTTACAACTTTGCGGAAGACAGGAAGGGAAACCCACCGGGGATACTCCGTCATGGGCAAGTGGATCTGATGCCATTAGTCATCAAGAGAATGATAAAGAGATTGATAACATGGAGGGTACTGCCAGCAGATTGCATACCCAATAGCTGCATTATTAACATCTACAAGCAGGGTGACCGCATACCCCCGCACATAGATCACCACGACTTTGTCGGACCTTTCGCACGGTCTCTTTCCCGAACGAGTGTAACATCATGTTCGGATCCGACCTCCGGATAGCGAGGCCTAGGTGAGTTCCGAGGGCCGTTGAAGATACCATTACCGGTAGGTTCCGTCATGATACCGAAGGGCAACGGAGCGGATATCGCTAAGCATTGCATACCGGGAGTACCGAGTGAAGCGGATCTCGCTACTTTCCGGAGGATGGACGACAGGAAGACACCTTACCGTTTCCAGCCAGACCCGGAGCTAGAGAGCCTCCGGCCTTACGAGCTATGAGTTACATGGAAAATATCACACCTCCAATGTACATCCATACGACATCCTTGCCAAGGATGTCTTGGAAGGTGATGTTATTGACCATGTACCCCACTATACAGACATGGATCTTTGACAGACGCTTCTTTGGATGGATCGACGAAGATCATACATAGTCCGTTTTGAGTTTACATGGATTGTATGAAATATATTCCAGATCGAGTTGTATGATGTATCTTCGACATGATTGGAATGAAAGTGACCATGTCACATTTTTGGCCTTCACCTCTTTTGTGCAAATTGACTGGGAAACGCCATTAAAGTTAAATGAACTTCGAACAAAGAACAAAGAAAAAAAAGGGAATAAACGAGAACTTTCCTTTAAAAATCTAAAGATGTCGAACACCAAATCCACATGAACACCAAATAAACAACAAAAAACGGGATAGTTAAAGGACAAACAAAACAAATTTAAAGCTCAAATTGAATTCCAGTTTAAATCCATCTTTTCAAATCCTCCAATCCTTCTTCAAATCAAGATCTATTCTAGACCTTCCTTGAAATCCTCTCTCGGGATGATTTCAGAATCACGAAGAATTTTCAATTTGATCCGGATGGCATGGGTTTGTACCCTTCGTCAAGTAATCAGACTTTGATTGATTCCCATGGGATATGAAACACTTTCATATCTCATTTCGATCTCCCGCTAAATCCAAATCTCCACAAGAAATTTCAATTCAAAATTTCCGAGACTCGGTACCTAAATTCCAGTTCTCATTCCGAGATCGATACCTAAATTTCGATTCTCATCCGAATTGATACCTAAATTTCAATTCAAAATTTTTGAGACTGGTACCTAAATTCCAGTTCTCATTCCGAGATCGAAACCTAAATTTCGATTCTCATCCGAATTGATACCTAAATTTCAATTCAAAATTTCCGAGACTGGTACCTAAATTCCAGTTCTCATTCCGAGATCGATACCTAAATTTCGATTCTCATCCGAATTGATACCTAAATTTCAATTCAAAATTTCCTAGACTGGTACCTAAATTCAAGTTCTCATTCCGAGATCGATACCTAAATTTCGATTCTCATCCCAATTGATACCTAAATTTCAATTCAAAATTTTCGAGACTAGTACCTAAATTCCAGTTCTCACTCCGAGATCGATACCTAAATTTCGATTCTCATTCGAATTGATACCTAAATTTAAATTCAAAATTTCCGAGACTGGTACCTAAATTCCAGTTCTCATTCCAAGATCGATACCTAAATCTCGATTCTCATCCGAATTGATACATAAATTTCAATTCAAAATTTTCGAGACTAGTACCTAAATTCTAGTTCTCATTCCAAGATCAGTACTTAAATTCTGATTCTCATTCTTTTCGAGGTCAATACCTAAATTTTGACTCTCTTCCGGGATTGATACCTAAATTTCAATTCAAAATTTCCGAGACTGGTACCTAAATTCTAGTTCTCATTCCGAGATCAGTACTTAAATTCTGATTCTCATTCTTTTCGAAGTCGATACCTAAATTTCGACTCTCTTTCGAGA
Organism: Papilionanthe hookeriana x Papilionanthe teres; assembly: GCA_022702705.1. Lineage (NCBI taxonomy): Eukaryota > Viridiplantae > Streptophyta > Magnoliopsida > Asparagales > Orchidaceae > Papilionanthe > Papilionanthe hookeriana x Papilionanthe teres. The sequence goes on along the minus strand of CM040436.1, from coordinate 67,369,588 downwards.
TTGGTACTTAAATTTCAATTCTCATCCCTTTCGAGATCAATACCTAAATTCTGATTCTCATCTTTTTCAATCGACACTTAAACTCCGATTCTCACTCCGAGATTGGTGCTAAGATTCCAGTTTTCTTTGCAATCCCGAGATTGGAACCTAGGTTTCAATTCTCGTTTCAAATCTAAATTTTCTCAAATTGATTTTAAATCAAACTTCAATCTAAATTAAAAATCAAAATCTAAAATTACACATCCAAACTTAAATTGAAACAAAATGAAATCTAAATCAAAATTCCCCGCATCATGTGATTTGGAATTCACCTCCTTTTCCTTTCCCCAGCCGAGACTTCGGAATCTCCAGCTTCGTAGATATACTTGACACTCCCCAGCGTAAACTCTTCTACTTCGTCCTAAGTTTGTCACTTGGACATCTGTATTGGTTTTGCTGATCGCTTCGGTCAACACCAATACGCGCGGTGTGCTCCGTAAGCTCACCACACCTATTGGGGGTCCATTTGTTGACCTCATTTTCGATGAGGTCCTCTCTTCTTTTTTTAGTACTTAGGATCTAGCCTTAGGCTTTTCCTTCGACTATCTTAGAGGACTAGAATTGGGATCCACCATCTAGAATTTCAAACCACTTCTTAACTCCCCGCAAATTCCACAAACTCGACCGTAGACCCCTAATCACCTGTGAGGGTTGAAATCAAATGTGAAAGTTTAAAGGATGAGTTCCTATAGGACTCTTTCGGCCTTAGATCGCTCTGGGCGGCCCTGGTCCGGTAAAGGGCCGACTTACACACACACTACACTCATATACTACACTTTCACACACCTCCTAAAACCACACCCATACCTAACTCGACCTCCCGACTCATGTAGGTGATTCACATGGATGGTCCTTAATCCCTAAACCCTCGGCTAAGAGGGTTAGGAACAACATAAATGAATGCCTCAAATGAGTCCCTTCATGGCTCATGTGGGCTTGATGTGGCTTCATGGCTCAACCAAAATGATTTTATTCCACTTACATTTACCCAATCTTCAATTTTCCAAAATTTTAATTTTTTACCCCCGGGACCCTACACCCGCCTAACCTACCAAAAGCCCTTGAAATTACCCAAATTTTTCAAAATTTTCAAATCACCCAAAATTCCCCAAAATCAATCCCAAACATTTCCACATCACTCAAATTGATCATCCATACCCAAAAACACCAAAAATTCCAAAAATACCTCCCAATACCCTCCAAATACCCAAAATACCCTTGACCCAAAAAATCCAAAAATTCAGAAAATTCCCAGAAAATTTCAGAAAATCCCAAATATTCCCAATTTTATTTTGTTCAACTACACCATGGGCCAATTTTGTCAATTTACCCTACTTTTGCCAAAACCCCCAATTTAACCCATTTTAACCCTAAGTGAACCCAATGTCAAACCAAACCTACCCAATTGACCCAAATTCTGGTCCAATTCAATTCTAAACTTCAATTCAACATTCCCAATATCAATCTAGACCAAATCCAAGTCTAATTTGATTGACATTTGGATCCAATTTCACTTTTAGCCTTAAAGCCCAATTTGGACCCATGACCCAAACTCACCCAATTCAACTCCAATTAACCCCAAATCTTTTCTAAATCTTCCTTAGCATCCCCACAAGCAAAACACTAACATGATTTGCCCAAAATTTAGACCCAAACCCCACTCAAATTCAACCCAAAGCTAAAAGGCCCAATTTCGACCTAAACCCAAACCTAACCCAAATGAGCCCAAACCCCAAAATCAAAGCCCAACCAAAGTCAAAACCTTTTTGAAACACTCCCATAAACATTTCTCAACATTAATTTTACATCAATTTCAACCCTAGCCCAACATTGGCCCAACTTGGCCCATTTTGACCTATATTGGGCCATTCACCAAAAAAGCCCAAAATTCAACTCAATTCAAACCCAAATCACCCCCAATTTGCTTCAAGTCACTCATGACACATCCATGAGCTAAACCCAACAATTATTTGGCCCAACCTCTTAACAAAATTCCCATCCATAATTTCATGTTTAAACTTAAAGGCCCATTCCTTAAACCATTTTAAAAGCCCATCTTTTACCACATCCAAAGGTCCAAAATTGGTCCCAAAGCCCATATGACATTTCCCCTCATCATACTTTCAATTATAATCAATACCTAAGTCCTAAATTCATCATCAAATCATCCCAAATCAAGCCATATGCCAATTCCCATTAAAATACCAAAATTCACAAAAAAACCCTTTTCCATGAAATTGACTTAACTTTCCCCAAGCCAAAGGTGAGCCATGAAGCCATGCATGAGCCACATGTGAGCCATGAGAGCCTCTGGACACTCCACCATGCCATATTGGGTAAGAAGAGGGAGGGCTTTCCTTAATCCCTAAAGCTCATTAGCCTTAATCATGATTCACCTAAACTTAAATTTAATCCAAATATATTTGGATGGAGACTTCTCCATGCCAAACCAGACTGATCCCTTTGATCCCCCACAAGCATCCAAATCCACCTTGAAGGGTGCACCAAGCCCAAATGGGTGGATTGACCCATTTAGACTCAAAACTAGCCATGCCCCATTCTACTTTGGATCAAAGCCTTTACACATGGCAATTGCCAATCGAATGCACCAAACCCCACCCGACCCACCTGACCTCGAGGGTGACCCATGCTCGGCCGGCCGGCCACCACAGCCGCAGAAACCACTGTGCCGAGAGCTCACATGTGAGCCCAAACTTGGAATTCTCACTCGCCGAGCCGCCCCATCCTCGGCGGCCATTGCAGCTGTTCTTCTCTTGCCAAGAGCAGCTCGATCCCAAGCCCTAACTCTCCCTGGGAGGCCCTCCACCCTCTCCTATTTAAACACCACCCCTTCTCGGCCATGAGAGGTGCCGAAACAAATCTTAAGGAAACTCGCCAAAATTGTTCCAGACTACTCCCCATACATAGAGCATTTGATCCCCACTGAATTCCAGCCCCAATTCCCTCCAGCCGAGCTCAATTTTGAGTTCAAACTTTAGCCTAAAAACCAGGACACTTCTTCATAGTGGATCAATCCTCAAATTGATTGGTCCTACACCTTCACCAGACCAAGAGAAGGTGTCCACCAACGAAAGCCCCATCTCCAGAGCCACCCAGGTTGCTCCAGCCTCCAAGCTTTGTGATCGGCCGTGGTCGAAATCCTACCTAGGCAATTCACCGCACCGAGAGACTTCATCCGGAGCTTGCCGGGATCCAATCGAAGGTGAAACAACCCTCGGATCGAAGCCACACTTCTCCGAGCAAAGGTATGGCCTCACTCTTCTTCCCGAGCTTCTGAACACTCTCCATTTTTATTGAGTAAATTTCATCCCACATAAACCATATGGATGTGTTCGTCTTTTCGAGACAAGTCCATAGAGCATAAGAACGTTAAATTTGTTCAAGTATCGAATGAGATCTTAGGCCTAGAAGATGGACGGTTCTCGGGTTAGGAGGCTTGGGGACGATGAATGGATGCCGTTCATTCAATACACGCGTCGGACCAGGAGATGATACGTGAACCGCGGGACCCGGGCTGCTGACTCAAGCTGCGGCGTCGAATGAGAGCGCGCCGCGTGGCCGTTTGGAGATGCCGAGGATGATGCGGCGCCGACTCGGATAAGTAGAAAATTAGGGATTTTTCTATTTATTTAATTCCCTGAACTTGGAAAATTCATAACTTTGTGTAGGAAAATTATAAAAATAAAATAAAAATACCCTCTTGCTCGAAGTGAATGGAGGAGAATAATGTGGAAAAGAAATCATTTAATTTCATCAAGTATTTTATTTTTAATAATTTATTTACTGTCTGCACTCTTTTAATTCTCCATGCATATAGGAAATTCACCATGGCATGAGACCATAGGGCTTTTGAAGCCTCTGAATTTGAGAACATTCCCTGAATTTTCCAAAGTCAAAGGCCATCCCTATGAGAAGTTATTAATTTTTCAAATTCATGTTACTATTTTGAGTATTTTAATTATAATAATTAGCATGTTGTGAAACAAATTCTAAGAAAATTTGGTGATGTCCCTTATGACCAGAGGACCCTAGGAAAAATAGGTTTTGAGTTAGTTCATTTAAAATAACCCTAATTGGCTTAAACCCCCAAAATAGATCCTTAATTAATTAGAGTTAACCATACATCAAATTGCCTTGAAATCAATTCTCCACTGACCTTTAGGATCAGAGGAACCCACCATAAAAGTTTGAAGTCAATTGGACTTGGTTAGCCCTACTAAATGGGTTGATTAAGCCATTTAGTCAATTTGAACTTTAAAAATTCATAACTTTCAAAATACCTTTCAAAAATTCACTAAATTGGTTTTGAAGCCTCTCTGATATCAGGGGAATTTAAGAAAATTAAAATTTCAATTTTCTAAAAAAGTTGATTTTTAATATTATTTTAATATTTTTAATAATTAAAAAATAATAAAAATCACAAAAATAATAAAATTCATCAAAATGTTATATTTTGAATTTTAATCAATTAGGAACAAACCCCATATTTTTCTTAGGTCTATTTAATGAGTTATTAAATTTTAAAAACTCTAGGGTAATTTTAAAATTAAAAAAAATATATTTTCTAGCATTTTCACTAAAATAATTATAATAAATCATAGAAAAATCAGAAAATTGCAAAAATTAATTCTCTAATTTCCTTGATATCAGAGAGATTTTTGAAAAATATAAAATTCATTTTTCATCCTTTATTTTATTTTTAAATTAATTAACACTCCAAAACTTAAAATAATTATAATAAAGATAATATAATTCAAAAAATCACCAAAATTGGTCCAAATGGTCCTCTGGTCATTAGGAATGTCCTCTAATTTTCTTAAGGACATAAATTTTCCCTTGGTCATGTTATTAAATTTTCCTTGGAAATCTTTATTTTTTACCAAAAATAATTATATAAATAAATTAAATACAGAAAAATCACATTTTCTCCTCTCATGTCTTTATTGACATATGACTAAAGTCACATAAAAATTTCAAGTTCATTTAAGCTCAATTTAGTAAGTTATGAAATTATTAAGCTTAAAGGGCAAAGTGATAATTAAAATTTTAACCCTTAATTAAAACTTTAGGTTTAATGAAATTAACAAGTAAAATATTTGATCTTAATCTGATTTGGATGATTGAAATTTAAATAATTAAAGGGTAGAAACCTACTAAACAATTTGAAAATAATTAAAATAAACTTTAATTAAATAATCGATTAAATTTGGAAGAATAATAAAGTTGGAATTATTAAATAGGGATATTATTAGGAAGAGATTTATTCTTTAATTTAAAAATCCCTAAATTAATCATCTCATTAATATTTAATTCTTAATTAAAATGATAACACAAATTTAAAATATTAAAGGACTTAATCAATAAAATTAAATTAAAAAGTTAAATTATTAAACTCTTTTTAAATTTTCAATTAAATTAAAATTAAAAAAAAATTAAATTAAAGATTAAATTAAATTAAATCAAACAAATTAAATTCATTTAAATTAAATTAAATCAAATGAATTAAATTAAATTAAATTGAACAAATTAAATTAAATTTAATTAAATTTAATTAAAATTAAATTAAATTAATTAAATAAAATAAAAAATAATAATAATAATTAAATTAAATTAAATTAAATTTAAACATATTAAATTAAATTAAATTAAATTAAAGATTAATTAAGTTAAATTAAATGAAAAATTAAATTAAATTAAATTAAATAAATAAATTAAATTAAATTAAATTAGATTAAATTAAATTAAAACAAATTAAATTAAATTAAATTAAATTAAATTAAATTAAATTAAAATTAAATTGAATTAAATAACATCACCTAAGACATAAAGAAATTAAACATAAAGCAACTTGAACACTATTCCAAATTTAAACCCCTTAATCGAAGTTAAACTAAATCACAAATCATTGGAGCACCAATTTGCCTCTCGAAAACCTTTATCGTCATAACTCCCAAGTAGAACATTAAATGAAATGTTACTTCACCTATAGGATATTCAAATGTCCTAGTTCATCGAGCAAGATAACAACAAAACTTGAATTCCCGGACGATTAATTCATTTATATAATTAAATTCATTTGGACTTAAAACAATCCTAGAAATATTGAAAAGATGTTTAAGATTCTTCTTAAGCACTTCCTCAATATGGTAGGATATTCATAAGAACAATTGAACTTAATTATTCTTTGATGAAGAAAATCGTCCTCAAACCAAAATATAAGAACCTAGACGTCATAGGAAATGACTAGCTATAGGATTAGGAATTTGGTAGAAAACCATAACCCTTCCCTTAGCTTTACCTAGGAACTTGCTTAAATATTCTAACTGTGTTTTAAGTGCAGCTTGGGATGACGGGAGGACCCTCCAGGTACGCTTTTATTTTATTGCAATTTACATTATTGCAATTTCTTTAATCGCATCACACTTACTTTTCTTGCATGATAAACAACTGTTGCATGAAAACCCACACCTTTAGGATAGTCCTTAAAACTGAAACCAAAACTAAATTAAAAGTCATTACAAGATAAAATCCACCGCCACAACATCTCAAAATATAAAATAACTCAAAATTTAATCACAAACAGAATACAAAACTACAATTACAACTAAATTAAAACGTCCTGTTGGATGATCGGGAATACCTCGGATGATGTAACCTATTTGTTGCTAACGGGATTTCCCACGGTCTAAATGAAAGTGTGGAACTCATTTAGTTGAGTTTAGCAAATTCATCTGGACTAAGTGAATCCGATAAAAATAACGATGCCGGAAGGATGGAACCGTGGGATCTTAACTGGTGTTGTTATAATCAACTTTAAGATTTGTTTTAAATAAAATATAAAAAAAACACTTGGAAATTAAGATTTTCTCTAAACCAAAACACTTTTCTCATCCCCTGATTTATGACTTCTAAAACTAAACTTCTGCAACAACAAGGAGCTCGGAGCATGGTGGGCAGCACGGCCATCGTCGTCAGCAAAACTAAAATCTACATCAACAAAAATTTCTTAGAATTAAATAACTAAGCCATAGGACTTCGAGGTAGTTTTGTTTTTCTAGTGCAACATAAATCCTCAACCTTTTGTTAGGCATTTGCATTGCAAATTAAGCCCTAACCGGTCTTAGGACTCCGAGGTAGTCGTCCGATACGACATAAACCCTCACATCTTCGAGGCTATTTGCATGATTATGTCATACGAATATAAGTCCTAATTAACTAAAATTGGCAAGATCAAAACATTAAATAAATATTAGGATTTTCCTAAATTCAAGCCAAACAATAGGATAGTCGTGAAATTGTCGAAGTTCGCTTCGAATCCGTGATTTCTCCTACCTTTCTTCCTTTGAATTCCCAAAACAAAATGTTCCAAATTTGATCCATTCCCTATTGAAATTCCAAAATTCAATCCCTTGAAAACTTAAACTTTGAAATTCTTGAGAGCGTAACTACCGATTATTATCGAGAGTTTTCTTAGGTGATTCCCGTCACTTAAGATGTAATTAACTATAGGGGCTTGCCCTTATAGGGAATTCTAAAGAACCCGAGTAATATAAACCTCGTTTAATGTTTTCATATTAGATGTGGGAATTTGTTGGCACATAAAATTGGTTCGCGCATCAAACGGATGTCACGAATCTTCTAGTTTATTTAATCGAGCCCCATCGTCAAGCGAGTGTGCCTATTCTTCGGGATAGATACACGGTTTGTGGTGCGGTGCTCGTTTATATAAACTATTCGGGATGTGAGATCGGTTTGATTTCATATCTTAAAATCTTCAAATTTAAAAATTATTTTTAAAATCAAATACTACTTTTCAAATTATTTATTTAAATTAAATTAAAAATTCGCCGACAATTTCTGTAGGCGACCCCTTTTCAAAATACAACACAACCTAAAAATATGCCGACGATTGTAATATCATGTTCGGATCCGACCTCCGGATAACGAGCCCAGGTGAGTTCCAAGGGCCAAGTAAAGATACCATTACCGGTAGGTTCCGTCATGATACTAAAGGGCAACGGAGCGGATGTCGCTAAACATTGCATACCGGAGTACCAATGAAGCGGATCTCGCTACTTTCGAAGGATGGATGACAGGAAAGCACCTTACCACTTCCAAACTTGACCCAGAGCTAAAGAGCCTCCGGCCTTACGAGCTGTGAGTTACATGGAAAATATCACACCTCCAACGTACATGCATACGACATCCTTGCCAAGGATGGCTTGGAAGGTGATGTTTCTGACCATGTACTTCACTATTAAGACATGGATTTTTGACAGATGCCTTTTTTGGATAGATCGACAAAGATCATACATAGTCCGTTTCGAGACTACATGGATTGTATGAGATGTATTCCAAATCAAGTTGTATGATGTATCTTTAACATGATTGGAATGAAAGTGACCATGTCACATTTTGGCCTTCACCTCTTTTGTGCAAATTGACTGGGAAACACCATTAAAGTTAAATGAACTTCGAACAAAGAACAGAAAAGAAACAAAAAAAAAATATAATAAAAGAAAACTTTCCTTAAAAATCTAAATAAAAAAAATGAAGAACGCCAAATTCACATGAACATTAAATGAACGATAAAATAAATTTGAATTGTTAAAGGACAAACAAAATGAACACAAATTTTAAATCAAATCTCAATCAAATTCAAATTCAACCTTCCAGATTTCAAATCAAATCTCAATCAAATTCAAACTCAACATTCCAAATCTGAAATCCAATCCGTTCTACTCTCTCCCTTGTCTGGGATGGAAGCGGTCGATTCCATTGACACGGAGCCACAAGGTTTTCGATTCGGATCTGATGGCGAGGAATTGTATCTAATCCAAACCAAAGAACTTTCGATCAACTCTTTTGAGTGGGATATGTAGCATCTACGTATTCCCTCCTAATCTGTTTCTTTCCACAAAAATCTTTTACAACTTTCATGAAATTCACGAAACACCAAAATTTCACACTTTTCAGATAAACACTACAAATCTTTGCAAAATCAATTACCATTCAAAAATCAAATTCTTGGGGTTGAGGATTTTACATCTGATACTGCATTGCTTTAGGTTCTTTCCATATCGCAATCAAATACATCAAAATCAAATTCTTAGGGTTGAGGATTTTACATCCGATACTGCATTGCTTTAGGTTCTTTCCCTATCGCAATGAAATACATCAAAATTAAATTCTTGGGGTTGAGGATTTTACATTCGATACTGCATTGCTTTAGGTTCTTTCCCTATCGCAATGAAATACATCAAAATCAAATTTTTTTGGTTGAGGATTTTACATCCGATACTGCATTGCTTTAGGTTCTTTCCCTATCGCAATGAAATACATCAAAATCAAACTTTTGGGGTAGAGGATTTTACATTCGATACCGCATCGCTTTAGGTTCTTTCCCCGTCGCAATGAAATACATCAAAAATCAAATTCTTGGGGTCGAGAATTTTACATTCGATATCGCATTGCTTTAGGTTCTTTCCCTATCGCAATGAAATACATAAAAAATCAAATTCTTCGGGTTGAGGATTTTACATCCGATACTGCATTGCTTTAGGTTCTTTCCATATCGCAATGAAATACATCAAAATCAAATTTTTGGGGTTGAGGATTTTACATCCGATAATGCATTGCTTTAGGTTCTTTCCCTATCGCAATGAAATAAATCAAAAATCAACTTCTTGGGGTTGAGGATTTTACATCCGATACTGCATTGCTTTAGGTTCTTTCCCTATTGCAATGAAATACATCAAAAATCAAATTCTTGGGGTTGAGGATTTTACATCCGATACTGCATTGCTTTAGGTGCTTTCCCTATCGCAATGAAATACATCAAAAATCAAATTCTTTGGGTTGAGGATTTTACATTCGATACTGCATTGCTTTAGGTTCTTTCCCTGTCGCAACGAAATACATCAAAATCAAATTCTTAGGGTTGAGGATTTTACATCCGATACTGCATTGCTTTAGCTTCTTTCCCTATCGCAATGAAATACATCAAAATCAAATTCTTGGGGTTGAGGATTTTACATCCGATACTCGCATTGCTTTAGGTTCTTTCCCTATCGCAATGAAATACATCAAAATCAAATTCTTGGGGTTGAGGATTTTACATCTGATACTGCATTGCTTTAGGTTCTTTCCCTATCGCAATGAAATACATCTTTCGAGGATTTTACATCCGATACTACATTATTTTAGGTTCTTTCCCTATCGCAATGTAATACATCAAAATCAAATTATTGGGGTTGAGGATTTTACATCTGATACTGCATTGCTTTAGGTTCTTTCCCTATCGCAATGAAATACATCAAAATCAAATTCTTGGGGTTGAGGATTTTACATCCGATACTTGCATTGCTTTAGGTTCTTTCCCTATCGCAATGAAATACATCAAAATCAAATTCTTGGGGTTGAGGATTTTACATCCGATACTCGCATTGCTTTAGGTTCTTTCCCTATCGCAATGAAATACATCAAAATCAAATTCTTGGGGTTGAGGATTTTACATCCGATACTGCATTGCTTTAGGTTCTTTCCCTATCGCAATGAAATACATCTTTCGAGGATTTTACATCCGATACTGCATTGTTTTAGGTTCTTTCCCTATCGCAATGAAATACATCAAAATCAAATTATTGGGGTTGATGATTTTACATCTGATACCGCATTGCTTTATGTTCTTTCCCTATCGCAATGAATTACATCAAAATCAAATTCTTGGGGTTGAGGATTTTACATCCGATACTGCATTGCTTTAGGTTCTTTCCCTATTGCAATGAAATACATCAAAATCAAACTCTTGAGGTTAAGGATTTTACATCCTATACCACATTACTCTGAGATCTTTCCTCATTGTAATGGTTCAATCCAATCAATTTGATTTTCTTTTGAGGTTGAAGATGTTACATCTAAAACCACAAAATTCTAATTTTCATTTCAAGTTCAATCCCTTCAAATTAATTTTAACAAACTTCAATCTAAATTGAAACTCAAACTAAAATCTGAGCTCACACATCAAAACCTAAACTGAAACAGAATGAAATCTAAATCAAAATTCCCCCAGATCATGCGATTTGGGATTCACCTCCTTTTCCTTTCCCCAGCGAGTGTTCAGGAATCTCCTGTCTCAGAGATATACTTGACACTCCCCAGTGGAAATTCTTCTACTCTGTCCCAAGTTTGTCACTTGGACTTTTGTGTTGATTTTTTTGATCGCTTTGGTCAATGCCAATATGCGCGGTGTGCTTGGATAGTACACCACACCTATTGGGGGTCCATTTGTTGACCTCATTTTTGATGAGGTCTTCTCTTCTTCTTTTCAGGACTTAGGATCTAGCCTTAGGCTTTTCCTTTGACTATCCTAGAGGATTAGAATTGGGACCCACCACCTAAAAATTCAAACCACTTCTTAAACTCCTCGCAAACTCCACAAACTTGATTGTAGACCCCTAATCACCAAGAGGGTTGAAATCAAATGTGGAAGTTTAAAGGATGAGTTCCTATAGGACTCTTTGGCCTTAGGACCGCCTACTGGTGGCTCTGGTCCAGTGATGGCCGACTTACACACACACTACAATTATACACTACACTTTCACACACCTCCTAAAACCACAACTATACCCAACTTGACCTCCTGACTCATGAAGGTGATTCACATGGATGGTCCTTAACCCCTAAGCCCTTGGCTAAGAGGGTTAGGAACAACATAGTGAATGCCTCAAATGAGCCCCTTCATGGATCATGTGGGCTTGATATGGCTTCATGGCTCAACCAAAATGATTTCATTTCACTTACATTTATCCAATCTTTAATTTTCTAAATTTTCAATTTTTGACCCCGGGACCCCGAGACCCGCCTACTTCTACCCAAAACCCTCGAAATTACCCAAATTTTTCAAAATTCTCCAAAATCACCCAAATTCCTCAAAATCAATCTCAAACATTCTCCCACCACTCAAATTGACCATTTTTACCCAAAATACTCAAAATTCCAAAAAATACCCCCAATACCCTCCAAATTACCAAAATGCCCCTTTTGATCCAAAAATCCAAAAATTCAGAAAATTCCCAGAAAATTCCAGAAAATCCCAACTATTCCCAATTTCATTTTGTCCAACTACACCATGGACCAATTTTTGTCAATTTACCCCATTTTTGTCAAAATCCATAATTTGACCCATTTTAACCCAAAGTGAACCCAATGTCAAACCAAACCTACCCAATTAACCCAAATTCTGGTCCAATTCAATTCTAAACTTCAATTAAACATCCCCAACACGAATCTAGACCAAATCCAAGCCTAATTTGATTGACAATTGAATCCAGTTTCACTTTTAACCTTAAAGCCTAATTTGGACCCATGACCCAAACTTAGCCCAAACTTACCCAATTCAACTCCAATTAACCCCAAATCTTTTCTAAACCTTCCCTAACATCCCCAAAAACAAAACACTAACATAATTTGCCCAAAATTTGGACCCAAACCCCACTCAAATTCAACCCAAAACCAAAAGGCCCAATTTTGACCTAAATCCAAACCTAACCCAAATAGGCCCAAACCCCAAAATCCAACCCCAACAAAAGTTGAAACCTCTTTGAAACAGCCCTACAAACATTTCTCAATATTAATTTTACACCAATTTCAAAATTAGCTCAACATTAGCCCAAGTTAACCCAATTTGGCCTACCATTGACCACTTTACCAAAAAGCCCAAATTCAACCCAATTTAAACCCAAACCACCTCAAATTTGTTTCAAATTACTCATGGCACATTTCTAAACCAAACCAAACAATTATTTGGCCCAAAATTTTACAAATTTCCCATCCACCAATTTATTTCCAAGCTTAAAAAGCCCATTTTGTTAAACCTTCCTAAAGAACCCACTCAAATCAAATTTAAAAGCTCAAAACTTATTCCAAAAGCCCACATGAAATTTCTCTCATCATACCCATAATTTAAAACACTTCCTACGTTCCAAAAATCAATAACCAAATAGTTCCAAATCAAGCTTCATGAAATTTGTCCACTAAAACACCAAAATTCCTTAAACCCACTTTCATGAAACCAAGCCCACTTTTCCCAAGCCATATAAAAGCCATGAAGCCACTCTTAAGCCACATGCAAGCCATGTGAGTTGTTCACATGTGACCTTACCACATTGGGCAAAAGGAGGAGATCCTTTCCACATTCCCTTAAGGTGATTAACCATTTCCATGTCTCCCCTAAACCATGTTTAATCCTAATTGTACTTGGATTGTGACTTTACCCCACTAATCAAGCTGAGCCAGATCACTTTCTCTTCAGCCTAAACCAAGTCTTGGGTTGTGCACCTAGCCCAAAAGGATGGGTTGACCCATTTAGAGCCAAAATAGCCATGCCCCCATGCCAATTTGATCCAACTCCTTTACACATGTCCAAACCCATTTGACTTCACCATTGCCAAGCCCTGACCTCCCTGGTCAAGATGGTGACTCATGCCTGCCGGCCAGCCGCCTGGGAAGCCGGAAAACGCCATGGCCGAGACATTGGAAGACGTCAAGCATTGAAATTCTCCCTTGCTGAGTTGCCCCATGCCCAGTGGCCATTGCAGCTATTCTTCCCTTGCCAAGAGCAGGTCGATCCCGGTCCCTAACTCCCCGGGAGGCCCTCCGGCCTCTCCTATTTAAACCTCACCCCTCTCGGCCATGAGGAGGTGCTGAACCAACCTTAAGGAAACTCGCCAAAATCACTCCGGACTCTCCCCCACACTTAGAGCATTTGATCCCCACCGTTCTCTTGCCCTAATCCCCACTAACCGAGCTCGATTTTGGAGCTCGATTCTCGAGCCGAATAGGACATTCCCAAATCCTCCACCAAAGTCAAATTAAACTCACCCACACCTGCACAAGACCAAGAGAAGGAGTTCCCTAGTGAAAGCCCCCTCTCCAGACCACCCATCTGTTCCAGACTCCAAGCTTTGTAATCGCCTGTGGTCGAAATCATACCTGGACAATTCACCAGGCCAAGGGACTTCATCTGGAGCTTGCTTAGACCCAATCGAAGGTGACACAACTCTTAGATCGAAGCTTCACTTCTCTGAGCAAAGGTATGGACTCACTCTTCTTCCCGAGCTTACAGAGATTTTCCATTTAGTTTGAATCAATTTCAACACATGTTTACCGTATGGATGTGTTCGTCTCCTCAAGACAAATCCATAGAGCATAAGAGCACAAAAATCCGTTGAGAATCGAGTGAGAAATTAGGGTTAGAAGGTTGACGGTCACAGGTGCACACCAGTCATAGACGATGACTGGGAGCCGTCGGATCGAGCGTGTATCGAGCGGACGGTCTGGATCGAGCCGAACAGCGCGATGGTACATGAACCACTGGTCCCTGGAGCCCTGAGTCGGATGGCGGCGCCGAATCAGGAGACGACGCGTGGCCTTTCGGAGCTGCCGAGGATGGCGTGGCGCCGCGTGGATAAGTAGGAAATTAGGGCTATTTCCTATTTATTTAATTACCAGAACTTAGAAAATTTATAACTTTGTGTAGGAAAATCCTAAAAATAAAATAAAAATACCCTCTTGCTCGATGAACGAGAGGAGAATAATGTGGAAAAGAAATCATTTAATTTCATTGAATATTTGATTTTTAATGATTTATTTACTCTCTGCACATTTTCAATTCTCCATGCATGTATACAATTCACCATGGCATGAGACCATAGGGCTTTTGAAGCCTCTGAATTTGGGGACATTCCCTGAATTTTCCAAAGTTAGAGGCCATCCCTATGAAGAGTTATTGATTTTTCAATTCTAGGTCACTATTCTGAGTATTTTAATTCCAAAAATTAGCATGTTGTGAAATAAATTCTAGGAAAATTTGGTGATGTTTCTTATGACCAGAGGACCCTAAGGAAAATAAGTTTCGAGTTGACTCACTTGTAATAACCCTAATTGGCTTAAACACCCAAAATGGAGCTTTAATTGATTAGAACTAATCATATATGAAATTGACTTGAAACAATTCTCCACTGACCTTTAGGATCAGAGGAACCCACCATAAAAGTTTGAAGTCAATTGGACTTGGTTAGCCCTATCAAATGGTTTGATTAAGCCATTTAGCCAAAACTAAACTTAAAAAATTCATAACTTTCAAAATATTTCTCAAATATTCACCAAATTGGTGTTGGAGCCTCTCTGATATCAGGGGAATTTAAGAAAATTAAAATTGCAATTTTCCAAAAAAGTTGATTTTCTGCATTATTTTAATATTTTTAATAATTAAAAATAATAAAAATCAAAAAAATAATTAAATTCACCAAAATGTCACATTTTGAATTTTAATCACTTAGGAATAAACCCCATATTTTTCTTAAGTCTCTATGATGAGATATCAAATTTTAAAGCCCTAAGGTAATTTTAAAATAAAAAAAATGTATTTTCTAGCATTTCCACTAAAATAATTCTAATAAATCAAACAAAAATCAGAAAATTATAAAAATTGGTTCTCTGGTTTCCCTGATATCAGGGAGATTTTTAAAAAAATATTAAATTCATTTTTCAACCTTTATTTTATTTTTAAATTAATTAATACTCCAAAGATCAAAATAATTATAATAAAAAGAATATAATTCAAAAAATCACCAAAATTGGTTCAAGTGGTCCTCTAGTCATTATGAATGTCTCATAATTTTCTTAAGGACAAAAACTTTACCTTGGTCATATTATTAAATTTTCCTTGAAAATCCCTATTTTCCACCAAAAATAATTACATAAATAAATTAAATACAGAAAAATCACATTTTCTCCTCTAATGTCTTGATTGACATATGAGTGAAGTCACATAAAAATTTCAAATTCATTTAAGCTCAATTTAGTGAGTTATGAAATTAGTAAGTTTAAAGGGCAAAATGGTAATTAAAATTTTAACCTATAATTAAAAATTTTAGGTTTAATTAAAAAGGTGGGTAAAATATTTGATACTAAGTTGATTTTGGATGTTTGAAACTTAGGCAATTAAAGGGTGGAAACCTACCTAGCAATTTGAAAATAATTAAAATAAACCTTAATTAAATAATTAATTAAATTTGGAAGAATAATGAAAAATTGGAATTATTAAAATAGGGATATTATTAGGAAGAGATTTATTCTTTAATTTAAAAATCCCTAAATTAATCACCTCAATAACATTTAATTCCTAATTAAAATGATGATCCAAACTCAAGATTTAAAATGTTAAAAGACTTAATCATTAAATTAAATTAAAGTTAAAACATTTAAATTAAATCCTTCCAAAATTTCAATTAAATTAATACTTTAACAATTAAATTAAATCATCTTTAAAACATAAAAAATAGAATATTAAATTAAAATTAAAAATTTAAATTAAATTAAAATTAAATTAAATTTAAATTAAATTAAATTAAATTAAATTAAATTAAAACATATTAAATTAAATAAAATTAAATTAAATTAAAACATATTAGATTAAATAAAAAAATAAAATCAAGTTAAAATAAAATTAAAATTAAATTAAATTAAATAAAATTAAATTGAAAGTAAAACTAAACCAAATTAAATTAAACTAAAATTAAATTAAATTAAATTGAATTAAATATAACATCACCAAAGAGATAAAGAATTCAAAATAAATCTTAAACAACTTGAACACTATTCCAAACTTAAACCCATTAATTGAAATTAAATTAAATCACAAATCACTTGAACATTAATTTGCCCTAAAAAGCTCTTGTTGTCATAACTCCTAAACGGAGTGTTAAGTGAAGTATTACTTCACTCATAGGATATTCAAATGTCCTAGTTCACTGAGCAAAATAACAAAACTTGAACTCCTGGATGATTAATTCATTTGTATAATTAAATTCTCTTGGACTTAAAACAATCCTAGAGGTATTGAAAAGATGTTTAAGATTCGCCTTAAGCACTTCCTCAATATGATAGGATATTTATAAGAACAATTGAACTTAATTGTTCTTTAATGAAGAAAATCATCCTCAAACCAAAACACAAGAACCTAGACGTCATAGGGGATGACTAGCTATAGGAGTAGGACCTTGGTAGAAAACCATAACCCTTCCCTTAGCTTTACCTAGGAACTTGCTTTAAATGCTTAAATATTCTAAATTGTGTTTAAGTGCAGCTTGGGATGATGGGAAGACCCTCCAGGTACGTTTTTGTTTTATTGCAATTTACCTCCTTGCAATTTACTTTATTGCAAATGCACTTTACTTTTCTTGCATGATAAACAACTGTTGCATGAAAACCCACACCTCTAGGATAGTCCCTAAAACTGAAACCAAAACTAAATTAAAAGTCATTACAAGATAAAATTCATCGTCACAACATTTCAAAATATAAAACAACTCAAAATTTAATCACAAACAGAACAACAAAACTATAACTACAACTAAATAAAAACGTCTTGTTAGATGATTGGGAATACCTCGGATGATGTAACCTACGTGTTGCTAACGGGATTTCCCACAGTCTAAATGAAAGTGTGGAACTCATTTAGTTGAGTTTAGCAAATTCATCTGGACTAAGTGAATCCGATAAAAATAATGATGCCGGAAGGATGGAACCGTGGGATCTTAACCGGTGTTGTTATAATCAACTTTAAGATTTTTTTTAACTAAAACACTAAAAAACACTTGGATTTTAAGACTTCTCTAAACCAGAACATTTTTCTCATCTCTTGATTTTCACCTTCTATAACTAAACCCTTTGCAACAACAAGGAGCTCGGAGCATGGTGGGCAGCACGACCATCGTCATTAGCAAAACCTGAGTCTACTTCAACAAAACTTTCTTAGAATTAAATAACCAAACCATAGAACCTCGAGGTAGCTTGCCTAGTGCAACATAAATCCTCAACCTTTTGTTAGGCATTTGCATTGCAAATTAAGCCCTAACCGGTCTTAGGATTCCGAGGTAGTCATCCGATATGACATAAACCCTCACATCTTCGAGGCTATTTGTGTGATCACATCATACAAATATAAGTCCTAATTAATTAAAATTGTCAAGATCAAAACATTAAATAAACATTAGGACTTTCCTAAATTCAAGCCAAACAATAAGATAGTAGGGAAATTACCAAAGTTCGCTTCGAATCTGTAATTTCTCCTACCTTTCTTCCTTTGAATTCCCAAAACAAAATGTTCCAAACTTGATACATTCCCTATTGAAATTCCAAAATTCAATCCCTTGAAAACTTAAACTTTGAAATTCTTGAGAGCAGAGTTACTGATTATTATCGAGAGTTTTCTTAAGCGATTCCCGTCATTTAAGATGTAATTAACTATAGGGGCTTGCCCTTATAGGAATTTTAAGAACCTGGGTAATATAAACCCCGCTTAATTTTTTTGTATTAAGCGGGGAACTTGTCGGCTTATAAAATTGGTTCGCGAGACCAAACGAATGTCACAAATCTTCTAGTTTATTTAATCGAGCCCCATCATCGAAGTAGTGTGTCTATTCTCCGGGATAGATACACGGCTTGTGATGTGGTGCTCATTTATATAAACTATTTGGGATGTGAGATCGGTTTGATTTCATATCTTAAAATTTTCAAATTCAAAATTATTTTCAAAATCAAATGCTACTTTCTAAATTATATATATATATTTAAATTAAATTTAAAATCTAAAAGAATTCGCCGACAATTTCTGTAGGCCACCTCTTTTCAAAAATACAATACACTAACCTAAACATAAGCCGTACACAATTGAATGAAATGGAAGAGATAAGAAATGAGTCCTATGAAAATGCAAATATTTATAAAGAAAGAATGAAGAAATTGCATAACAAAAAGATTTCAAGGAAAATATTTGAGTTTGGATAAGAAGTGTTATTATTTAATGCTTGTTTAAGACTTTTTCCGGGAAAATTAAGATCTAAATGGATGGGACCATTTATAATTGAAAAAGTATACCCATATGGAGCTATGAATATTAAAGATCCCAAAAATGACAAAGTATTTAAAGTTAACAGATTAAGACTGAAGCCTTATATGGGAGAAATGAAACCAAATTACAAAGAGGCTTACGAACTGAGTCTACCAGATTAATTCAATTGATTAGGTCGGGCTGACGACGTTAAACCAAGCACTTTGTGGGAGGCAACCCATTTTCTCATCATTGTGATTGTTTGTGATTTGAATTTATCTTAATCATTGTTTGTGTGTGGATCATACCCTTTTATTAGACCTATTTTTCAGATCGAAACTTTGTAAAATTTGACGATAGGCGAATCGGAGTCAATCGAGATTCCGACGCCCAGGAGCCAAAAGTTTGCACCTAAGCACCAGAATAACCAGTGTGTATCAATGATCCGGCGCCTAGGCACCAGATTCTGATGCCTAAGCGCCACGGTTACAGATCGTATAAAAACCGAAAATCTTTAGTTTTTCACATGAAATCTCCTTATATATTGCCCTACCTTCGTTCCCAATCGCATAGAAACCATAGTTTCGACCAGAGCAATCCATTTTGGAGGAGTTAAGAGGAGTTTGGAAGTAATGAATAGAGAAAATTATGGAAATGAGATAAGAAACAAATCTCCCAAGGTCCTCAACCTTATTTTAATGGTTTTATTGCAGTTAGTTTGGAAAGATTGTTTAGTCGTTTAGAAAAGATTGAAGCGGAACTTCAAAGCATTGAGAATCATTTGCATGAGATGTATCATCAAATTGAGCATGTGGAATGGCAATCAAAACTTTAATTTGATTATATGACGGCCTATCAAGACGCTCAAGTAGCAATGTACGAGAAGAACAAGTGGATCGATGAAAAGACGGCTTTGGTATTTCCAAGGGCGTTGGTTTTTTATCCATTTGGTCCTAGCGAACTTCATTGTGAAGGAGATGGAAATTGAAGATCAGTGCTGAATAGATCTCTTATGTGTTTTAGGTGTGATTGAGTCTAGTTCTAGTGTGTCGATTATCTACTTTGTGTGTTTTGCTTAATTGTTCAATGTGTGTTGTTGGATTGAAAATTTGCTTTGAATTTATGTTGTTTGTGTTATTTATAGAATTATGAGCCTTGTTATAATCTTGTTCTGGAATTTATTAAGTTTGGAATGAAAATTATGAATTGGAGTTGAAGACTTTAGTTATATTTTGTGTTTGAAATGTGGATCTTAATTATCATTTTAAATTGATTGTGGAAATGTTTGGAGGATATAAATTGGATTAATACTCTCATAAGAGTAATTAGGTGTCAAATCTGATAAGTTTTGGTGTAAAATATAAAATTTAAATCAAATTTTTGGTAAGGCAAGTCTGGCGCCTAGACATCAGAATTCGGCGCCTAGCCGCCGGTTCGGCCTGAACCCGAACTTCATCTTCTTAAACAGCCCCATGCCATTTTTGACGCCCAAGCTTCCCTTTCCTCTGGTTTCCATGAAAATAGAACCTAGAGATCCCATTTGTGGCCGGATTTTCAAGTTTTCGAGCTTGAAATCACTCGATTTCTTCATCCCAAGGTCAGATCTACATTCTAAACAAATTATTTTTGATTTTCACCATTGATTTTGCTCTCTTTGAAGAAAACCAAAATTTTGAGAAAAAAATTTAACTTTTAGAGTTAAATCCATGGATTTTTAAGCTCTTTCAAGTTTGAAAAGCTTAAATTAGTTTATTTTGTTTGATCCTATAAAATTATTTTGCTTTTCTATTTCACGTTTAGATGGCACCCAAATCTAAGTGAGGAAAGGAACGAGAAAATTTTGATTGTAGCAAGTTTGACACTGCTACTCATCTCCTTCCATCCAATCATTTGAGCAAAGTTACCAAGGACAGAGCTATCCTCAACTATTGCATACAAGAGAGGAAGCTGATTGATGTAGGGAGTATCATTTATGATTCTGTAGAGGCCACTACTCGTTCTAGCACTTCTGTTGGACTTGGATTTCCATCTTTGATATATTCTCTGTGTGAAAGTGTTAGAGTAGTTGCTGAGCTTTCGAAGGAAAAGCTCAAATCTACAAAGCCTATAGGAAGAGAAAGCATCATTATCTATGATCGACTTCGAGGTAAGAGTTCTACTGCACCTTCTAGTTCATTACCTGCTTCTGATAAATCTTCTACTTCTAGAACTTCTACTTTTACTACTGAGCCACCATCTAGTTTCTGGGAATCTATGCATGATCAGTTTATGGAGCAGCAGAATGAGTTATTTCTAACTCATTGTAGAGTAGATACAATCGATAAGAAGATCGATCATCTTTTTCTTGAGTACACCCAAAGAAAGAGTGATTATGATGCTGAGTATTCTGAGTATTTAGTTAGATTCCTGAAGGGTGAGCATGATGTTCAGTTCCCTACCTGTCCTAGATTTTCACCGTATGTTATCCAAAGGATATGGAATTTTCTTTTGGTGACGACAATGATAACGCTACAGAAAGTGATTAGTAGCTTGATATACCTCTTGAGATGTGTGATTCTATTTTTAGTTTATTTCTTGTTTGTTAGTACAGATTAATATGATTGTATTGTTGTTTGTTAGTGTGGACTTTTGATATTGAGACTGTTTTAGAGCATCTGATGTGTTATGTGTTTAAGACTGAAATATGGATGAATTTTTATTTTCTTCGATGAATGTTTATTTCTATTTCAGCTTGCTGTTTCGTTAGTAATTTTTCATGTTCTAATAAATAAATAAATAAATAAAAATTTTATAAATTAACTTCTGATCTGCAAACTTTTCTATATATGCTTAATTATTTCTGTTATTTACCTATTAAAGCATGTGTAGGATTAGAAATGAGTTTTTCCTTTCTACATTATCAATGTACCTAGATAAATTCCTGTTTATTTCTTTCTCTCATGCTTTAGAAAATTTTATTATTCATTTTATATACTAAAGCTGAAGTTTGGGTGAAGCAAAAACATTTTTCAAAATTAAATATTATTTGTCCTTAATGAACTAATATTTTCTTTAAAAATATTAACATAACATAAGGAATGAAAAATCTATTTAAGATTACTTAAATTTTTGGAATTTATAAACAATTTAGTAGACTTAACTAAAATTTCAATAATTGTGATTGATTTTAAGAATAGAATTATTTAACTTAAAGAATAATAAGATTAAGAATTTTTCGATTTATAGTAAAGAGAATTGTATTTTAGAAATACTAAGGAATCAAGATTATTACTTGAGAAAAAAAATTGAAATAATTTTTGAAAAATACTTATTAGAATGTCATATTTATTAAATAAAAATGTATAAAGTTTTTAAATATAAGTTAAGGATAGTGAAGTTCAAAATTATTAACAGACTATCCAAAAATAGTAATCCTCACTTGAAAAAAAAAAAGAAAGAAAGAAAAAGAAAAAGAAAAGGATTGAAAAACAATCCCTGAAAAGAAAAAAAAAATATATAGGATTGAAAAACAATCAAAAAGAAAAAAAAAATGTCAGGAAAAGGTTGAGGAAATACCTAATAAAAAATTGGCTTCACTTGAATTATCTTATAAGAAGAAAACTAATTACATTTTTAACTTAGTTTTTATGTACAAATATTTTTACTAGAAAAATGTTTCATGGAAGTTTTTTTCCTGTAAATATTCTATGTGACCTTAATATGATAAATTACAATTATTCTTGAAACAAATGAAAAATTGGAAGTCTTATGATTTGGTAGTTAAGTATTCTTTAAATTCTTAAAATTAACCTTAATTAGTGAAATTTGGTTAATGATTTGCTAAAGCATTTATAAAACCAAAAATTACAAGGAATCTTAAATATTTAAACTTCATTCCAAATGTTATTCATTTTATGTAATTAAAAAGGTTACTTGAGGACAAGTAATGTTTAAGTTTGTGGGAATTTGATCCACTTGAAAAATACTCATTTTTATGCCTTATTTATGATTCAATTCTTAAGGATATTATGCTTTAATGAAAGGTATTTTTATGTTTTTGGATATAGGTGATAAAAAAAAGAATTCAAGAAAGAAAAAGGAGCAAAAAGGAGCAAAAATGGAGCTTAAAGAGCAAAGTTGTCGAAATTATAAGCCTGGCGCCTAAGTGTCAGTTCGATACAGACACAGACAAGATTTTTGATGACTTTGGGTAGTTATTTTGACGGTGTTAAGTAGTTATCAGAGCTTCTAGAAGACAGGAAGTTACTCCTAATATATAGGACATGTGATACAATGCATTTGGACACAGGGAAAAGGTTTTAATCTCGAAGTGGTGTGATCCAAAGTGAAGAGGTGCGAAGACTAGGTCACGGAGTCCGGCGTCTAGGCGCCAGATCCTGGCGCCTAAGCACGACTGTTACCTTCTAGAAGATACATTATATTTGGACGAATTTTGAAGAGGTGCCTTAAGCAACCCCTATTCAAATTCAGAGCTCTATAAATAGGAGCCCATTCTACAGAGAAAATCGGCCCCTTTAGTACCCTATAGTCCACAAGCACCATTTAGCCATTATACCCCCTCTAGCATCCAATTATTTTAGGGAGCCACCTTCTGTAGTATTTAGTGAGTTTATTTTTAGTTTATTTTGAGTGTTAAGTGTGAGATTGTTAGTGTTGTTGTTGTTGAAGTCTTTCATCATTACATTGGAGTCAGTAGGAGTGAGCAGACAACTTGAAGGAACATTCCAGATAAGTATTTGTAACTTGGTTCAAAGTTTTAAAAATATGTTTTGTTGTGTGAATTCAATGTGTTCTGAGTAGTTAGTTTTCTTTCTCCTTTCAACTATGAAAAGATAATAAAATAATTAAATTTTGTTGGAGAATTTAACTTAAAATATTTATAAAAATTGTGATGATATTAATACCTACTCTTAGTTTACTTTTTAAACTGGCCATTTAAATTGTTAAAACATGTTGAAGAATTTTGAGACCTATCTGGAGATGAGTTCTTAACTAGTAGATATCACATGAATCATTGGGTAATCGAAGGCTTTATGTGGGTTATTCATGTTGAAGTTCAAATAAATAGGAAGATATGATTTATTAGGAGTAGAATTAATTAGTTTTTAGAGTGACGGACTAAATTCTAATAATTTCGTCTATAGAAAGGGAACGGGTCACTGGTAGGACTGACCATAGCTACTCTTGGACATCTAGTAGTGTGAGCCTAGATTAACCCATTCTACTAATAAAACATCCTGAACCGATCTATAGATTAGTCAATGTTCTTTATGCCTTGACCAAAGGGTAAAGAATCAGAATGCTTCTATTTGGCACAATACCATAATCTAAATTCTCCACAAATGATAATTATTCTAAAAATCTTGGATTTGTTAAAAAGGAGAAAGTTGTTTTATTTTTACCTACATTAATCTTTATTTTATTACTGCTTACTTGCTTTTAGTAGAAATTTTAGTAAAAACTTTGTTTAAAATCAAAACTTTAAAAAGAAATAAAAATAATAATTACTTTTAATTTAAAAAATCTAAAAATATTTCTTAATTTCCTCAAAATCTTCCCTGTGGGATCGATAACCAGGACTCCACTGTAGCCCTGTATTACTTGAAACGATGCGTATACTTGCATTTGAAATTGTGATTTTTACAATAATTAATATAATATTTAAATATAAATTCATAAATTCTTACATAAGTAAAAGTAGGGTCGCATCAAGTTTTTGGCGCCATTATAAGGGATTAAATCTTCTAGCAGTGGTATCAAATTCTTGCATTAGAAAGTATATATATATAATCGCATCACCAGTCTCCTAAGTGAATGGACGCGTCTTTTCAGGTTTTGAGTCACACCTCTTCATTGAATAACAGATTCCCTGTGTCTATATTCATTGTATCTTGTTTATAACTTATGGGAATTTGTCCAGAGATATCTATATTACTTCTTAGTCATCAATAATCGTCACAAAACCATCCAAGAACTCTCTAGATTTCCCTACTGAGCCTGGCGCTTGGGCGCCAGATCTGGCGCTGAGGCTCCAGAGTCAGCCCTTTTTTCTTCTTTTCTTCAATTGTCTCATTTTTGCTCCTTTTACTCATTTTTTATTCTTTTTCTTCATAAACTCAATTTTATATACCTGCTACAAAAAACATAAAACATACATTTCATTAAAGTGTAATATCCTTAAAATATTAGTTAAAAATGATATAAAAATTTATGTAATTTTAAGAGTGATCAATTCCCCCAAACTTAAACGTTGCTTGTCCTCAAGTAACTCTAAACTCTTTACTACTAAAAATAATAATATATGGAGAAAAAATTTCTTTATAAGTGTTTATTTTATAAATAGAATAATCAAACTTAAAAAGCTTTTTAAATAACTTAGGCTAAAACCAAAATATGTAAAAAATTTAATATTTAAGTGTTAAGAATTCTTTTCTCCTATCTATTTCAAAAAATAGTTGCAATTTGTCATATTAAGAACATGTATATAATTTACAAGAAAAAGATTTTCATGATGACTCAACTAGTAAGGATGCTTATACATAAGACTTAAGTAAAAAATTGTGTTTAGTTCTCTTCTTATAAGATAATTCAAGTGGAGCCATCTTTTTATTTAGGCTTCTCCTCAAGCTTCTCCTCACTTTTTTTTTTCTTTTCATATTTGGATAGCTTTTCAATCATATATATTCTCTTTTCTTTTTCAGGGATTGTTTTCAATCCTTTTTCTTTTTCTTTTTCAAGTGAGTATTATTATATATCGATAACTCGTTAATGATTTTGAACTTCACTATCCTTAACTTATATTTAAAGACTTAACACATTTTTCACTTAATTAATATTTTTTTAGCAAAAATATTTTTCATCGAGTTTCAATTCTATCTTCTTAAGTAAACATCTAGATTCCTTAATACTGTTAAAAATACAACATTTTTAATTTAGATATTTGAATCAAAATTCTTACACTCTTTTATTAAATAATTAAAATTTTTATAATTATCCCTTGTTATATAAAAATACTTTTATAAGTTTATTATAATATTCATGAAAGCAACAGTATATCTGTCTTAAATTAACTTTTCTTCCATAGGTTATGTTATTAATTTTGAAAATATTGTTTACTAATGACAAGTAAAGTTTAAATTTAAGTTCTTTCCCCTCCCCCAAACTTAGTTCTTTTAACAGGGATAAAACATTTTGCAATATGAAATTTTAAACTAAGCAGGAAGAAGAAAAGGTATAACATTTAAGGTATTTAAAAAAGTAAGTCAAGCAGCAATATAAAAGAGTAACAAAGTAAATAACAATAAGAAAACTAACACTCTTTTACAGTTTAAACATTTAACAAAACAATAAGAGCATAAATAGGATTGAATTTAAAGCAATACGATAACAGAAATATAACTGGTTAGGTTCTGTTTTAACGCCAAAATTTTGGTTCAGGTGAACAGATGCATAGGCGCCAGATTCACCAAAAATTTCGAAAAATTCCCAAATTTTGTAATTTAGGTGTTCTAACATCTGTAAACTTAAAATTATATTATAAACTTCATCAATCATCTCCCAGAAAATATTTAAGTCCAAAATAGATTCCAAATTTAAGATACATTCCAAACACAATTTGATACAATCCAAACTCAAATTTTACTTCATTTCATTGCAGATCTTTAAGATAAGGTTCAAAAAAGTATAAAAAATACACATAAACAACTTCTCACATCTCACAAAAATATATAACAATCACACAAATCACTTACACAAAACATCAAGCAATCACTTAACACTTCATATTTACAATCATTTCTCCACATAAAGTCACCTTAAATTCAACGATTCACATCAGAACATTTTTTAAGTCCACAAGGTAATTCATTACAAACCAAGGAGTGGAAGAAAGGGACACGAGGAAATTCCAAGGCTGTATTTCATCAATCCAATTGTTCTTAGCATACATGGTTAACTGATAGTCTTCAAAGGCTGCCAAATGATCAGATTGTACCTTCATTTGTCATTCCATATGCTCATATTGATGTTGCATTTCATGCATCCTTTCTCCAATATGCACTAATTCTCCTTCAATCTTCTCATGTTAACCAAAAAGCTTCTCCATTGTCATAGCTAAGTAGCCATTAATTTAAGTTTGAGAATCCTTGTGCATGAACTTGGCTTTCCCTCCATTGTCCATAGTATGTCTCTCCATGGAAGTAATCAAATCTCTCTTCTCTCTCAAAAGTATAGATTTATGTTGGAAATTTGATGGCTTAACATTTGGGGATGAAGAAGTAGTGATTTATAGGGATTTTAGTGGGTAAAAACTGCAATTGGGTGGTTTTACCACGATACAGAACTGTGGCGCTTAGGCGCCAATTTTGGTGCTTAAGCACCCAGATTTCAGATGTCTGGCACTTAGGCGCCAGTTCTGAAGCCTAGGCACTAGAATTCAGAAATTCGCAGGTTCCCCCTTCATCAAAATATTCAAAATTTTCATACCAAATTAGGGTCTAAAAATGTGGATCAAAAAATATGTAACTAAGTGAAGTCACATCTAAAGCACTCTCAATATCGAAACAAATCAAATCATACTATGGGTTGCCTCCCATAAAGCACTTTTTTTAACATCGTTAGTCTGACATAACCAACTGTTTATTCCAAATGGTTTAAATATAACACATCTTTAAAAGATATCATACTTCCTCCAATACATGGCTTCAATCTTTGTTCATTTATTTTAATTACAGAATTTATTTTTTGATCTATTATATCCACTGCTCCATAAGGATAAACTTTCTTAACAATTGAAGGCCCTATCCATTTGGATCTCAATTTTCTTGGAAACAATTTAAATCTTGAATTATATAATAAATCTTCTTGTCCAGGCTCAAAAGTCTTTCTTAATATTCTTTTATCATGCAGTTTCTTCATTTTCTCTTTATAAATCTGATCACTTTCATATGAATCATTTCTAATTTCTTCAAGTTCATTCAATTGCAATAATCATTTATCTCTAGCATCACTTAATTTGTAGTTAATTATTTAATCGCCCAATAAGAATTATGCTCTAATTTAACAGGTAAATGACAAGGTTTCCATGTATGAGCCTATATGGTGACATCTCAATTGGAGTTTTATAAGAAGTTGTAAGCCCATAAAGCATCATCAAGTTTATCAACCCAGTTAGTTCGTTTGGGTTAACTGTTTTCTCAAAAATTCTTTTGATCTCTCGATTTGAAACTTCAGCTAATCCACTAGTTTGGGGATAATTGGCTGTTGAAATTCTATGTTTAATCCCAAATTTACTCATTAATCTCCGAATCATAAAATTCTTGAAGTGACTTCCCCCATCTGTGATAATTATTCATGGCATTCCAAATCAGGTAAAAATATTTTCAGTTAAAAATTTCTCAACACTTTTGGCATCATAATGAGGTAAAGCTTTTACTTCAATCCATTTAGAAACATAATCAACAACTAATAGTATATAAATTTTTCCTGAAGAAGGTACAAATGGTCCCATGAAATCTAAACCAAGACATTAAATATTTCCACTTCCAAATTAAAATTTAGAGGCATTTCATCTCTCCTAGAAATATTGCCTATACATTGACATTGATCATAGGATTTAACAAGACTGTTAACATCCTTAAATACTGTAGGCCAATAAAATCCAGATTGTAAAATTTTAAAAGCAGTTTTATCAATTCTGAAATTCCCGCCAAATTCAGAGTTGTGGCATTTTTGATTAATCCCGAAAGTTTCTTCATAAGGAGCACATCTTCGTATAATAGAATCCTTATAATGTTTAAAAAGAAAGGGATTATCCCAAAAATAAAATTTCACATCATGTAAGAATTTCTTTTACTGTTGATGATCTAATCCAGAAAGGGATTAATCCATCAGAAATAGTATAAAGTTGTTCATCAGGAAAACATTCATTTATTGCTTCCTTATCATTCATTTCCTTATCATTTTCAATTCTTGACAGATGATCGGCGATTTGATTATCAAACCCTTTTCTATCAACTATTTGAAAGTCAAATTCTTGCAAAAGAAGGATCCATCTAATCAATCTCGGTTTAGCTTCCTTTTTTATCATCAAATATTTAATAGCAGAATGATCTGTATGCACAATACATTTAATCCCAAGTAAATATGATCGAAATTTGACAAAGGCATATACTATAACCAATAGCTCTTTCTCAGTATTAGTGTAATTAATTTGAGCTTCATTAAGAGTTTTACTGGCATAATATATAACCTTAAACATCTTAACATATCTTTGTCCTAAAGTTTCCCTTATAGCATAATCACTCACATCGCACATTAATTCAAATTATTTTTCCCAATTAGGTGCAACTATGATTGGTGACTTTTCTTTTAATAAGTTAAAGGAATTTAGTTAATTTTCATCAAATTCAAGCTTTATATCTTTTTCTAAAAGATGGCATAAAGGTTTAGTAATCTTGGAAAAATCTTTAATATATCTTCTATAAAATCCAACATGTCAAGGAAAACTTCTTATACCTGTTATATTAGTTGGGGGTTATAATCCAGTAATAACTTGGATTTTTGCTTGATCAACTTCCATTATATTTTTAGAAATTTTATGACCCAATACAATCCCTTCTGTGACCATAAATTGACACTTCTCCCAATTCAGAACTAAATTAGCTTCTTGACAGCGCTTTAATACTTTAGTCAAGCTATGTAAGCAAGAATCAAAAGAAGTTCCAAACACAGAAAAATCGTCCATAAAAATTTCAATTCCTTTTTCAATTAAGTCAAAAAAGATAGCCATCATAGACCTTTGAAAAGTAACAGGTGCATTATATAACCCAAAAAGCATTCTACAAAAAACAAAAGTTCAATAAGGTCTTGTAAACGTAGTCTTTTCTTGATTCTCAGGAGTTATAGGTATTTGATGATAACCAGAATATCCATCCAAAAAGAAAAAAATATGAATGTCCAGCTAATCTATCCAACATTTGATCTAAGAATGGAAGAGGAAAATGATCTTTTCTGGTGGCAGCATTTAATTTTCTGTAATCAATACAGATTCGCCAACAAGTAACTTATCTTGTTGGAATTAATTCATTATTTTTGTTTTCAACAACAGTCACTCCTCCTTTCTTTGGAACATAATGAATGGGACTAACCCAAGGACTATCAGATATTGGATAAATAATTCCAGCATCCAACCATTTCAACATTTCTTTCTTAACAACGTCTTTCATAACTAGGTTTTATTTCCTTTGAGGTTCAATACTAGGTTTACTGTCATCTTCCAATAATATTCTGTGCATACGTATTGATGGGCTAATTCCTTTAATATCTCCTATTGTCCATCCAAAAGCCTTTTTATAAACTTTTAATACTTCAATCAATTTCATCTCTTGTTCTGTAGTGAATTCAGAAGATATAATAACAGGTAAAGTTAATGAATTCCTTAAAAAGCATACTTGAAATGAGAGGGTAATTCCTTCAATTCCAATTTAGGAGCCTTTTTAATTGATGGTTTGAATGCATTACTTTCAGTTGTATCCAATATCTCCCAATTTTCTGAATAATTGCACTACATTCTTCGCTTAGTGCAACAATTTTAAAAGTTTCAAATTTTCTTTTCTTATTAAGAATAACTTTCATAAATTTGACATACTTAGGCATTTGTTCCAAAGCTTCAGCAAATGGGATATTAATGGTAAGCCTTTTAAATACCTTAAAAAATTTCAAAAATTGTTGATTCAATTTTTTTTGTCTAAGTCATTGTGGAAATGGGGGTGGAAGTTTTTCAAGTTCATCTTGAGATAGAAATTATTTTTCTTCTTCAGTGATTATTTCCTTAGGTTTCTCAACAACTATCACTTCAGTCTCTTTTTGAATTTTATTTTCCTTTCCATCCCTTAGTTCTTTTCCACTTCTAAGTAATACAGCTTTAATCTGCTCTTAATCTTTTCCATTTTCTCTTAGATTTACTTCAAAAGTACTTGGACGTGTTCCCTGTGGTCTGTTCTTAATTTCATTTGCAATTTGCTCCATTTGCTTTCAATATTTCTTATCTCAACATTTTGAGTTTGCAACTGACTACCCATTTATAAAATTAATTCTTCTATAGAAAATTTCTTTTCCTTAAATTGTTGGTTATTAAAACCAGGAGGATAAGAAGGTCGATAGTTAGAATTACTTTGATTATTCCAATTTCCAATTTGGTTAGGTTGGTTGTTACCCCATTGTGGATTTGCATTATTTCAATTTAAGTTATGGTGATTTTTCTAACCTTGGTTATAGTAATTAGAATATGGGTTATTAGTTTTGCTAGCGATACCTTCAATGTCTCTAAGGTTTGAGATTCATCAGTACTTCTTAAATTTTCATTACTTAAATGTGTTAATTGAGACAAATTATCCAATTTCTTAGATATTGCAGCAATTTGAGATACTAAAATAGAAAAGGCTTCATTTTCTTGAATACCAGACACTCTTTTAGTATTTACTCTATTAGAAGGCCATTGAAAATTACTACATTTCCCTGCTGAGTTTGGCGCCTAGGTGCTAGAGTCGGCCCTTTTTTTCTTCTTTTCTTCAATTATCTCATTTTTTCTCGTTTTACTCATTTTTTTATTTTTTTTCTTCATAAACTCATTTTCTTGTACCTACAACCAAAAACATAAGAAATACCTTTTATTAAAGCGTAATATCCTTAAAATATTAGTTAAAAATGATATAAAAAATTAGGTAATTTTAAGGGTGATCAAAGAGTCCAAGTGATCAGGGAACCATTAGGAACAATTTTGTATTTTTTATATTTTTATAATTTTTTAATTATTTTTAATTATTTGTAATTCAAGAAGAAGCTCAAAAAAAAACTATTTTATTTTAATATCAGATTTAATTTTCTCAGTTTCCCCTCATCAAAAGGAACACTTAGAACCACCTTTCATAGTTTTTCTAATTATATTTTATTTACTATAATTATTTTAATACAAAAATCCCAATTTATTTGAAAAATAGACTTTAATATAAAATAAATTTCAAAAAAGCTTCAAATTGTTACAAAGGATTAAAATGATAATTATAGTGTGGTATAAAAGTTTACAATTTTTTTTTATAAAATTTTTATTTAAATTTTTATAAATTTTAATGACTTAATTAGCTAAAGTACTATGCATAATTACTAAAATTTACTTCAAATTTTTCCTAGAGGCCTCTGATCATGGGAAACCTAACAAAACAAATCTCATATTTTTTTTTATTTTTCTTTTATTTCATATAATTATTTTAGGCAAAAATAAGTAACTAGACTTGAAAGTCAGGGCTTTCAGAGTTAGAGGTCTTCTCTGACTTCAAGAAAATTAAAGAACATCTTTAACCTCATGCCAAATAAGAATCCCGAATTCTAAGTTAAGATGATTAATATTTAATTAAATATAATTAAAATACAGACTGAAGTATTTAATTATTTAAATATAAGACATATCACAAATAATTTTAATTTTTGTTCATAATTTTATCCTCTATTCACTGAGTAAAATATTTTTTTTTATTTTTATGATTTTTTCTACACAAAGTTTTACATTTTTAAAGTTTTAGTATTTAAATAAATAAAAAGCCTTATTTTCCTACTTATCAATGAGGCACTGACTCAACCTAAGATGGCTTCGAAAGACCACACAGCGCACTCTTATTTGTCACCGCCATCCACGTATCTGCTATCTCAGTGTGCACTTTATGTCTTGTTCCCTCGTCTGGCTGGATCTAGAGCATGCATCTGATATACGCATGATCGAACGTCACTCCTTCATCGTCTACAACTGGTATAACCCGTAAATCATCCATACTTAAACCATAGTATCTCACATGATACTCAACTAAATGACATGGGGATTATTCCTACGCCTTCATCTAGTCCAGGAAAAATCATCCATACTGCCAACCAATCGTGAAATCAAACTTATCTTCATAAAAGCCTAAACTGAGCTCGGTTTAGGGGAAATGGAGTATACCTGAGACCAAGAGGTCTGGACATGATTGGGTGTTTGCAGAAGCATCAGTGGAACCTAGCGAATCTTCTCGAGTTTTCACCTTGTTCTAGGATGGGCCTGAGTAAGAGTTCCTCCAACAGGTAGTGCGGCCTCGATCAAAGTCAGGTGTAGAGAGCTTATGGGATGGAGCTTGACCCGACCTGCAATAATGCTGTACTTTTTTTTGCTTCCAAAAGATTGTCAAAAACTTGACCCAATTTATAAATAGCGGCTAGTGTATAAAATTAAAATATTGTAAAATTTTAGAAAATATTTTACACACTAGGAGTACTACGCAAGTATACGTATCGTTTCAAGAAATATAGAGTTTTCTTTTATAACCACAGTATTGATCCCACAGAGAGGTGAGGTAAGAAATTCTTTAAGCTAATTCCAGTCTATTTCTATAAGGCCTAAATTTGGAATGTCGGTTAAAATGGGTTTTCTAATATCTAATCCTAAATAAAGTTCTTAAACAAAGATAACTTATGGATAAATTGGTTTGGAGAATTTTGAGATGTTAAAGACTACCTTTCTCTTGCAAATACATAGATAATGTGTAGGAAAGAAATGCTTAGAATTTTATGTAGTTGTGCCAAATAGAAGTAATCATATTCTTTACCCTTTGGTCTAGGCATAAAGAGCAATGGCTAATCTATAGATCGGTTCAGGATGTATTATTAGTAGAATGGGTTAATCTAGGCTCACAATTCTAGATGTCCAAGGGTGGCTATGGTCGGCCCTACAAGTGACCGTTCCCTTTCTATAAACCAAATTATTAGAATTTAGTCTGTCACTCTAAAAACTAATCAATTCTGCGCCCAATAAATAATATCTTCCTATTTATTTGCACTTCACCATGAATAACCCGCATAAAGCCTTCGATTACCCAAGGATTCATGTGATATCTACTAGTTAAGAACTCATCTCCGGATAGGTCTCAGAATTCTTCAACAAATTTTAACAATACAAGTGATCAATTTGTAAAGTAAATGAAGATCCGGTATGAATATCATCACCATAATTTAATAAGAGAATATCTAAGCAAATCATAATTCCTAAACATGCATCTATTTTATTACAAAAAAAATACATGAAAATAAAGACATAAGAAGTAAAAGAACTGATAGAATTGTGTAATAAATTAAGTACCAACAATGAACTTATTTCATTAGTATTCTATTATATTTATGCAACTATATGTCACCTAGAAGCATTTAATAGATAATTCTATCATAAAAATAATTTTCCTACACAAGCCACTACTTTATATTAAAAGAAAGAGTAAAGAAAATCACTTATGAAGCATGGATAAATCACGACAGAAAACTCAGTTTAAAATAAAAAAAAACTACTAGAAAGTGTTTACAACAATTACAAGAGAATGAAAACACAATACTTAGCTTTTTCCCTCTGAAAGAAAGAAGGAGATCTCTCCACCAAAGTCTCCCACTGATCCATGCGCCGCTCGTACATTCCTTACATAAATATCTCAAAATCCCTCACCAATCTCTCCATAAGATGTAGAAATCTACATCTTCATGACTCTAAAATGAATAAGGGGGAGAGAGAGAGAGAGAGAGAGAGAGAGAGAGAGAGAGAGAGAGAGAGAGAGAGAGAGAAGAGAGAGGCGAGAGAGGCAAAAAGAAGAGACACCCCTTTGTTGTAGAATTGGTCCCTATTTATAGAGCTTTGAAAATGACCAAGGGGTGCTTTAGGCACCTTTTCAAAATTCAGTCTAGATACATTGAATCTTCTAGAAACAATTCTGGCGCTTAGGCGCCAAGTTCTGGCGCCTTGGCGCCAGACTCGATGCCCAAAACAGTCGCACCCCTTCACTTTGGTCCTCACCTCTTCATGATTTAAACTGCTCAAATATGTCTAGATTCATTGTATCACATGTCCTATATATTAGGAATAACTTCCAGTCTTCTAGAAGGTTTAGAAACTACTTAACACCGTCAAAATAACTCCCAAAGTTGTCAAAAATCCATCCAATAACTGTTTCTGGATGATTCTGGCACCTAGGCGCCATTTTCTCGTCGTCTCTGGCGCCTAGGCACCGGGTTTGGCGCTTAGGCGCCACCCTGTGTGCAGCTCCACTGTTTTGCTCCGTTTGGCTCCGTTTCAACTCCGTTTCGACCCATTTCAGTTTCGTTGCATTCCTAGCATCTTCACCTACAAGATAGACATAAAAATAACCTTTCTCAAAAGTATAATTTCATTCAAAAATATGTGAGAAATGTAAAAGATATTAAGCATAGAAAGACATATCAATATGTGCTAAGTTAGAATTTTCTTCCTTGCTTATTTTGGCTCAAAATTGCATAGTTTTTTCTTCATTTTCTCTAAAATCATATTTTTATACTGGAAGACAAAAATATGCAAAATACCTTCCTTTAAAGTCCAATATCATTAAAAATGTGCATAAAGTGGGCATGAAATGAACACTAAAAACAGGTAATTTTTAAAGTGGATCAAATTCCCCCAAACTTAAACGTTACTTGTCCTCAAGTAACACTATAATCACGTAAAATCTCATAAGTAAATCATGTGTATGAGTTTCTTTAGGAGTTTCTAAAATTTTGTCCTAGAAATGTAGTAGTCCAATTTAGAAAAAAATTTTAGCAAATGAGACCAATTTGAAGTTTAGAAATCTCTTAGATGAAACTGTAAGAAAATATGTGTTGTTATCTAATTCAGAAATGCTTATAAATTTTTCAAAATATAGGGGTTAGGCATTTTATTTTTTTACTTAAAAACCTTTATTAAAAATAATTATACTATCTATATTATATTTTTAAGCTTAAGATTTTATCAAATCTTATACTTTAAAAAGCTCAGGTGTGGAACCAATTTTTGATTAGGCCCTTTAATCCTCAAGCTTCTCCTTCCTTTTTCACATACTACACTTTTCTTTTCTTTTTCTATTTCTTTTTATTTTCTTTCTCTTCTTCTTTTTTTTATGCAATGATTACTATATCTGGATAGGCCTTTAATAATTTTAAATTCCACCCTTCCTTTCCTAAAGAATAACATAGATTTATATCTTTTACTTAGAAATATAATAATAGTTTTGAAAATTATTTTTCAATAATAGAAATTTAAATATTGAAAACAAAAGTCTAATCCTTCTATTTTTCTAAAAATATAACTTTTCTTACTAAAGATGGTTACACAATATTTATCATTTCTTTACTAAGAAAAATTTAACTTTAAAGTTTCCATCACTACTATAAATTTTAACTAAATTCTCTTACTCATTTCTATATTCAAAATTATATTTCCCTAATATAACTTCATACACATAATTATTTTTCAGTCAAAAATTAAATTTATTTATAGCATTTTTTAGGACAAATAAAATTTATGTTTTTGAAATTTAGTTTTCATAAAATGTAGGAGGAAGAAAAATAATAGATAAATCTACTAACTACTACAACATCCTATCAAATTTATATACATGCATAATCATGATAGAATGATTGCAGAAGAAAGTAAATCTAGCCTAAAACATGCTTTTTATAATATTAGACTTAAAGAAAGTATATTAACTTTAAAATATATTTTTCATCCTACCTTCAAACTTGAATTTGAACATGTATAGCATTGAGCACAGAAAATATAAGCAAGAAGAAAAATAGTTCAGAAATTCTATCTACCACAAATGTTTTTCACAAAAATCTACAAATATTCATCAGGACATAACAATTTGCAATAAAAAGTAAATCTAAACTAAGACATGCAAGAATAAAATTAAAGTAAAGAAAGGTCTAACAAGCAAGACAAACATTGGCATGGGAATATATTTAAGTGTTCTTCAAATCTCTAAATTGTTGTAACACAAACACAAACACAAACACACAAACTAAAATACCTAGACTCGTAGATTCATAAACAAACATCAAATGAGGTTAATTTGATCTCCTTTCTACTCACATTTTCCCTCCTTCCATTTTCTAAGGGAAGAAACTACACTAATAATGATAATCTGATAAATAAAAATAGTAGAGTTCATTCATATGTTGTTCATTAAGCAATTTCATGACCTTACTTAGTGAAAACAAAGTTAGATAAAGGAAGTAATAGAACTGACATGGAGTGGTCCAGGTCCAAACTCTACATGCTTCAAGGTAATGCTTAGCTTCAGTTGAGAACTGAGTTATACCAGACTCATCAGCCTGCTACTACCAGAAGTCATATACAAATTTAGTCAAGATCAAGGCATAACCTCACAACAATAATCTAATCTACACTAAAGCAAACACAAAATAACACATAAACATACTAGCAAAGATAACAATGGGTTGCCTCCCATGAAGTGCTTGATTTAATGTCGTCCGCCCGACAACAGATAACTATGGTTTGCTTGATTTAATGTCAGCCTGACAAATGTTTCCTCCTGGATCAAAATTCCATTTTAATAATCCTTAATCAATCGCCCATTCTTTTTCAGATCTAGGAATTCCTAAAAAATTCTCAAATTTTAATTTTTCATTCAGCTCTTCATTTCCAGTTTGATTTATATCATTGTTTCCCATATTTATTTCTAGATCCAATATTCTTCTATTGATTTTTTTGAATTTGCATATTAATATCATCCTTGAAATTTATAAGAAATGGATCTTTATAAGATACTTCAATATCTCCAAAATTTTGGATCGAATTCTCTTTAGATTATTCAGATTCTGGACCAGTATCTTCTATGTTACTCTTCTGTTTCAAATTATCTTCCAATTCTTCCCCTTTATAATTATTAAATGATGGAGGATCTATCTTAGTTGAGGAAATAGGTTTTTCTAATTCCATAGGAATTTCTTACAATGGTCTTCCAATATCCTTATCCTCTTTTCTCAATTCAAAGTTCTTTTGAAATATATCCTCAATTTCTCTTCCAAGTCTTAGTTCAAAAATTTTATCATGCTCACCATTCAATTCAGGTTTTTCTTATGATTGAGTCGCATCTAAATATATAAAGACTGGTTGTGTAGATGAATTCCCTAAATAGGTAGGCTTTAAAATTGTTTGGGGTACATCCATCTTATATTCAAGAGATTTTTCAACAAATGGAATTAAAAGTTTACTATTTTTGGTAGCGTCCATCATTTCACACCTCTCCTGAACATACATACAGTCTTATTTAAATAAAGTTTTTGAATCATCATGAAAATCCATTTCAATCTCATCTGTTAACTTACTCTCAAAATTTTCTTGGAAATGGTCTTTACTTATATAATAAATTTCATCTATCCAAAAACAATCATCATCTTTTCTCTCAGCTGGATATTTCATAGTCTTTAATACATCAAAAGTGACTTTCTTGTCATTATTATTCATAATCAACTCTCCATTTTGCACATCTATCATATCTTGTCCAGTAACAAGTAAATGCCTCCCTAAAATAATTGGAATTTCTTTATCTTCCTCCATATCTAATACAATAAAGTCCAATGGAAAGATAAATTTATCCACTTTAACAAGCACGTCTTCTATAACTCCTTTTGGATAAATAATAGATCAATCAGCTAACATAAGGGTTACAGTAGTGGGAGAAATATCGACTAAACCTAACCTTCTAAATATAGATAGAGGCATCACATTAATGCTCACTCCTAAATCACATAAAGCTTTTCCACATAATCTTTCTCCAATTGCACAAGGAATTGTAAAGCTACAAGGATCTTTAAATTTCTGAGGAAAATTTTTCTGAAGTATAGCGCTGCACTCCTCACTCAGTGCAACTGTCTCGTAATCCCTAAATTTTCTTTTCTTGTTTAATATCTCCTTCATAAACTTTGCATAACTTGGCATATGTTCCAAAGCTTCAATGGAAGGAATATTTATCGTTAACTTCTTAAGTACTTTCATGAACTTTCAAAATTTCTTATCCAACTCATGTTGTCTAAGTCTTTGAGGAAATGGTGGTGGTGGTCTTTCCAAACTGATTTTAGTTGGAGAAATTAAATTTTCTAGGTCTTTAGAAACATGTTTTTCAGGTCTTTTAGTTTCCTTCATTTCTCTCACAACATATTTTAATTTTATAACCACATCCTCTATCTCTCTTCCACTTTCTAATCGGACAGCTTCTTGTTGTTCATTAGTGTTCTCTTTAGGGTTGATCTCAATGTTGCTAGGAAGTGTTCCTTGGGGTCTATTGCTAAGTGAATTAGCCATTTGTCCCAGTTGATTCTCTTTATTTTTAATTGCAGCATTTTGACTTTGCAACTGGTTTCCCATTTTCAATACAACTTCTTCCACGGACATCTTCTTATCCTCAGATTGTTGATCATTGTTAGAGTCCAGTGGATATGAAGGTCTATATTTTGTGTTCCCCAGATTATTCTAACTTCCATTAGGATTCACATGATTATTTGCCCATTTTTGGTTTCCACCATCAGTAGTATGATTCCAGTTAAATTTAGGATGGTTCTCCCAACACTGGTTGTAAAAGTTAGAATATGGGTTGTTTATGGTATTTAAAATGTCATATGATAAGTTAGAATCAATTATATGCCATAATGAACTTTCCTTACTTACAGAAGTAAATTGAGGCTGGTTCATTCCAAATTGGTCCAACTTCCTTGATATTGTGGCAACCTGAGATGCAAGAATTGTAATCACATCTGTATCATGAACACTAGCTACATTTTATAATTTACCCTTGTAGAGGGCCATTAAAATTCATTTGTAGCCATTTTTTCAATTAATGCATACGCTTCATTAATTGATTTTGACATTAATGAACCACCAACAGTAGTATCAATTATAGACTTAAGGGATCCTACTAACCCATTATAAAAAGTTTGAATGATTAACCAATTGGGCAGAGCATGATGTGGACACTTTCTTAAGAGTTCCTTAAATCTTTCCCAGGCTTCGCATATTGTTTCTCCTTCATATTGACAAAATGAGATAATATCGTTTCTAAGTTTAGTAGTCCTTAAAGGTGGAAAATACTTAGCTAGGAATTTCTGAGTTAACTCCTCCCAATTTTTAATAGAGCTAGGTGCTAATGAGTATAACCATATTTTAGCCTTATCCTTTAGTGAGAAAGGAAAAAGCCTTAGCCTAACAACATCATCTGACATATCGTCATAACGAAATGTAGCACAAAGTTCTAGAAAACTAGATAAGTGTAAATAGGGATCCTCCAAAGGAGTTCCCCTAAACTGATCGTTCTGCACAAGTTGGATAATCTCAAGATTTGTTTCAAACGAGTCATCTTCTATGACAAAGTTTTGTATACTTGAGTGAATTTCAACTGTCGTAGGATTTATGTAATCCCTCAATGAAATATGATGATTTTCCAAGTTATTATCTTGAATGTTTTCCATTTCAATTTCTAGTTTTTTGAGTCCTTTCTGTATTTTTATTTTTTTATTTTTTTCAAACTCGGGATCATAAGGCACAAGTCTTGCAGATCCTTTGTTTCGCATACATAACACAACAAACAATACATTAACAATTAAACAAATAATAGATGAAATATATTCAACACAATAAAACATTTTTACGAAAACCTTATTTTTCACACAAACAATTTTTTTTCTTTTTTTACAACACTTTTTCATATAACAAAACTCTTTTCACACAAAAAATAGTTTTAACGACACTACAGTTTTTCAAGTCTAAACCTAATTATTTCAACTAAAATTATCCTAAAGTTCTTACCGAAGCTTCCCCGGCAACGGCGCCAAAAACTTGACCCGACCCACAATAACGCAGTACTTTTTTTTGCTTCCAAAAGATTGCCAAAAACTTGACCCAATTTATAAATTGCAGCTAGTGTATAAAATTAAAAAATTGTAAAATTTTAGAAAATATTTTACACACTAGGGGTGCTACGCAAGTATACGTATCGTTTCAAGTAATATAGAGTTTTCTTTTATAACCCCAGTATCGATCCCACAGAGAATTGAGGAAAGAAATTCTTTAGGCTAATTCCATTCTATTTCTATAAGGCCTAAATTTGGAATGTCGATTAAAATGGGTTTTGTAATAACTAATCCTAAATAAAGTTCTTAAATAAAGATAACTTATGGATAAATTCGTTTGGAGAATTTTGAGATGTTAAAGACTACCTTTCTCTTGCAAATACATAGATAATGAGTAAGAAAGAAATGCTTAGAATTTTATGTAGTAGTGCCAAATAGAAGCAATTCTATGCTTTACCCTTTGGTCCAGGCATCAAGAACATTAGCTATTCTATAGATCGGTTCAAGATGTATTATTAGTAAAATGGGTTAATCTAGGCTCACACTTCTAGATGTCCAAGGGTGGCTATAGTCGGCCCTACTAGTGACCCGTTCCCTTTCTACAAACCAAATTATTAGAATTTAGTCTATAACTCTAAAAACTAATCAAGTCTGCGCCCAATAAATAATATCTTCCTATTTATTTGCCCTTCACCATGAATAACCCGCATATAGCCTTCGATTACCCAAGGATTCATGTGATATCTACTAGTTAAGAACTCATCTCCGGATATGTCTCAGAATTCTTCAACAGGTTTTAACAATACAAGTGATCAATTTGTAAAGTAAATGAAGATCCGGTATGAATATCATCACCATTATTTAATAAGAGAATATCTAAACAAATCTTAATTCCTAAACATGCAACTATTTTATTACAAAACAAAAGTAAATGAAATTAATGACATAAGAAGTAAAAGAATTGATAGAATTGTGTAATAAATTATGTACCAACAAGGAACTTATTTCATTAGTATTCTATTATATTTATGCAACTATCTGTCACCTAGAAGCATCTAATAGATAATTCTATCATAAAAATAATTTTCCTACACATGCCACTACTTCAAATTAAAAGAAAGAGTAAAGAAAATCACTTATGAAGCATGGATAAATCACGACAGAAAACTCGGTTTAAAACAAAGAAAAACCACTAGAAAGTGTTTACACCAATTACAAGAGAAAGAAGAACAAAATACTTAGCTTTTTCCCTTTGAAGGAAAGAAGAAGATCTCTCCACCAAAGTCTCCCACCGATCCATGCGCCGCTCGTACATTCCTTACATAAATATCTCAAAATCCCTCACCAATCTCTCCATAAGATGTAGAAATCTACATCTTCATGACTCTAAAATGACTAAGGGGAAAGAGAGAGAGAGAGAGAGAGAGAGAGAGATAGAGAGAGGCACAAACACACACACACACACACAAGAGAGAGGCAAGAGAGGCAAAAAGAAGAGACACCCCCTTGCTGTAGAATTGGTCCCTATTTATAGAGCTTTGAAAATGACCAAGGGTTGCTTTAGGAACCTCTTCAAAATATGGTCAAGTTACATTAAATCTGCTAGAAACAATTCTGGCGCCTAGGCGCCAGACTCCGTACCCAAAACAGTCGCACCCCTTCACTTTGGTTCGCACCTCTTCGTGATTTAAACAGCTCCAATGTGTCTAGATTCATTGTATCACATGTCCTATATATTAGGAATAACTTCCAATCTTCTAGAAGGTCTAGAAACTACTTAACACCGTCCAAATAACTCCTAAAGTTGTAAAAAATCCGTCCAATAACCGTTTCTGGATGATTCTGGAGCCTAGGCCTTGAGTCTGGCGTATAGGCACCATTTTCTCGTCGTCTCTGGAGCCTGGAGCCAGGTTTAGCGCCTAGGCGCAACCCTATGCACAGCTCCACTATTTTGCTATGTTTGGCTCTGTTTCAACTCCGTTTCGACCCATTTTAGTTGTGTTGCGTTCCTAACATCTTCTCCTAAAAAATAGATATAAAAAAAAACCTTTCTCAAAAGTATAATTTCATTCAACAACATGTGTGAAATGTAAAAGATATTAAGCATAGAAAGACATATCAATATATGTTAAGTTAGAATTTTCTTCCTTGCTTATTTTGGCTCAAAATTGCATAGTTTTTGCTTCATTTTCTCTAAAATAATATTTTTATACTGGAAGACAAAAATATGTAAAATACCTTCCTTTAAAGTGTAATATCATTAAAAATGTGCATAAAGTGGGCATGAAATGAATACTAAAAGCAGGTAATTTTTAAAGTGGATCAGAGCTTTTGGTGGGGATCTTCTTCGTTTGGTCTGGGGTAGCTCAGGGACAGTTCAATTGGAAGGATTGTCAATTTTGGTTGAGTAACAGAGATTGTCTTATTTGTGGCTTATTTTGGGTGAATAAATTGGCCTTAGGCCGTGGGGGGGATGGTTGGAAAATCGTGGGTCTGAGCTTAGGAAGGTCTGGAGAAGCTCTGGAAACAATTGGCAGAGTTTCCCAAAGGTTTTGTGCCCTCTCCTCATTTGTCCATGAGGGGTGGTGTTCAAATAACAATGAAATTAGGGCTTAATTGGCTAGGCCAGAGTGTGGAGAAGATTTCTTAGGTGGAGAGCTGAATGGACAAATTTATCAATCAGTTAGAGCCAGCTAAAATGGGTGGAATTGGGTTTGCTTTATGGGAATGGCTCTCTCGGTTTTAGGTTTTCCGGTGACTAGGTCGGCCGGC
Source organism: Papilionanthe hookeriana x Papilionanthe teres (assembly GCA_022702705.1). Classification (NCBI taxonomy): domain Eukaryota; kingdom Viridiplantae; phylum Streptophyta; class Magnoliopsida; order Asparagales; family Orchidaceae; genus Papilionanthe; species Papilionanthe hookeriana x Papilionanthe teres. The sequence continues at coordinate 67,326,138 of CM040436.1, read as the reverse complement.
CATGGCAGTGTTGGTAGCTAGGTGGTTTAGGGGCGCCAAAGAAGTTAATGGTGATGGTTTGGGGGTTTGGGAAGGCTGGCGGCAAGGAGCCTTTTGGTTTAGCCATTTTGGGAGGAAATCCCCTAAATCAAAGGACCCTTGGTCCATCAATTAGGTGTCATTAAGTGATGTGATTAGAAACCTAGGGTGCTTAAGCAAGACAGAAATGGTTAAGGTTTGGATCAATTTGAAAGGGTTGAACCTAAGTATAGGTTAAGGTTAGGTTTAATGTATGTGGAACCTAAAAGGTTTGGTTTGACTTAGGTTCAAGTTGGGCTGAACCTATGTATAGGTTAAGTTAATTAAACTTAATTTGGGTAAGGTTTAATTAATTAATTAGACTTAATTATGGTTAAGCCAAATTGGTTTAAAGCTAATTAAACCTAATTTGGGTAAGGTTTAACTGATTAATTAGACTTAATTGTGGTTAATTCTAATTGGGTTAAGGTAAATTAAACCTAATTTGGGTTAAAGTTTAATTGATTAATTAGACTTAATTGTTGTTAAGTTGATGCGACTTTTTTTTTATATGTAAGAATTTATGACCTCAGATTTATATATTTATAATGATTTTATAAAGTCACAATTTCAAACGCAAGTGTAAGTATCGTATCAAGTAAAATAGGGCTCTAATGGAGTCCCATTTAGCGATCCCACAGGGAAACGAGGTAAGTGGTCCTTAGTCAAATTCTATTCTACTACAATTACTCCTTAGTTTAGAATGTCAATTAAAATGATGTTTTATCTAGCAACTACTCTTAAATGCAAGTGTTAATTCTAAAGATAACCTTTTTTGGATTAATTAGTTTGGAGAATTTTGAGATACTAAAAACTACTATTCTTATGTAATGAAATGGATAATGTATAGGAATGAGATACATTAAATATTATATGTGTCAAATAGGAGCAAGCCTATTCTTTACCCTTTGGTCCAGACATAAAGAACATTGACTAATCCTATGCTTGTTTAGTGAATCTGTGGCTAGGATAGCAGGATACCAGCTCTCACTTCGGAGCTCCCACGTTCCCCTCGCCTGAGGGCTAACATCTCTGCTTCAGTACTCAAACAATAGGACCGAATTGGGGATTTTAGTCTGTCACTCTAAAATCTCCACTTCTAGGTCCAATAATTATATTTCCCTATTTATTTACATTCAATCCCTATGAACTGACCATCCATGGAATTTGAATGTGTTATGTACTTAGTTGTAGAAATAGTAACCCTCTCGGGTCGTATGTTTTCACAACGAATTTTAACATTACAGCAGACCTTAATTGCAATGTAAATGAAATGCAAATGAAAACCAACACATTTATATATAAAACTTCTTCTAGCATGTATCTCAACAACCTACAGATGAATTCATAATCTTCTCATGCCACTATTTCTAAAAAGAAGAAATAGTAAGAGAGATACGTAACAAAGTACGAAGAAAACACAACAGAAACTTCATTTAACCAAAGCAAATCCACTTGGTAAGTGTTTACAAAATAGTAAGATAATTGAGAACAATACTTTACTTTTTCCCTTTGAAAGAAAGATGAAGATCTCTCCCACAAAGTCTCCCTTTGATCCATGCAATGCTAGTGCAATCCCTTACAAATTCTCTCAAAATGACCTCTCAAATATCTCCAAAAGGGTAGAAATCTAAATTTCTACTCCTAATCTAAGAACCCTAAACATTATTCAAGTTTTTCCTAACATTTATCCCCTCTTTACTGACCTAAATTCATTCTTTTAAAGTGTAGGGACGAAGTTTGAAGAGTTGCCCCAAGAAACCTTCTAAAAAGTGTCCAAATATGTTGAATTTCGGCCCAAAACTGCCAAAAGTTGGTTCAGAGTCATCCCGGGCGCCATCGGTAGGCTCGAGGGCACGTCGGTGAGCTTTTCTATCATTTTTTAGTCTTCTTGGGAAAATCTCGCCGTCAGTGAGCTTGATGGCTGATTCACCTAAAATATATAGTATTTTTACACACATTTTTACACCTATTTTTAATGATATTGCACTTTAATGGAAGATTTCTTGTGTTTTTCTTGCCGGTATGATGAAAATGGATGGTCATGATGAAAGGAGCAAAATTGGATCAAATTTGGAGCAAAAAAAGATGAAAGATGAAAATTTGGCACTGGTGGCTAAGCGTCGCTGGGCCGGCGCTTAGCCGCCACAGTTAAAAATCGAAATTCAAATAAGTTTGGTGCCAATTTCAAAGGGGATGGGATGCAACTCTTGGTGGTAACTTCCATAACTTCCTTTGGGCATCAAGTTTAAATGAATGGGTGCATTCTTTGGTGGATAGATTGAATCTGGACACATTTTGAAGAGACACCAAGGCACCTTTTGGTTTACAATTTAAAGAGAGTCTTAGGAAAGATTGGGGGGCTCTTCTATTGAATTTTGAAGAGAGTTTCCATTAGGAGTAGAGAGTATAGAGGAGCTCTTCTTTTGCCTTTTGAAGTGTTCTTTTACTTGCAAGTTTTTACATTATTTTACTTTTATTTTGCGAGAGTTTTTATTAAGAGTAGGAGTAGAGAGTAGAAAGGAGAAAATGGTCGGAGTGAAGTCTTATTCTTCCCACTTCTTTTCTTTATTTTAGTTTAGTTTTTATTGAAGTCTGAAGTCTTTATTCTGAGTCATCGGAGTTGGGAGACTTGCTCTGAGGAGTAGTTTAGCAAAGAGTCAAAGTTTCAAAGGAACTTCCTGAGTCTTGCGGAGAGGATTTTCATATAAGTGTTTACTTTTGTTCTTACATTTAGTTTTTTAATTAATACTTGTTTTTGTTTGTTGTTTTTCTTATGGTTTTTAATTTCAAATCAATGTGTTATTATATTTTCTCAATGCATTCTGAGTAGTTTACTTTATCTTTTTCTTTCTTAAATGGAGAAGTAATTAATTTATAGAGAATTGTTGTGGAAAGTATAAGTGTTTAAAAGTTGGAAGAAGTTGTGTAGATTGATTCTGAAAACTTTGTTTACTTCTTAATTTCTCCTGTTAAGTTATAGAATTTCTTGAGATTATGTAAGATCCAATGCGGTATTGTCTCATAAAAGTTAGTAAGAATCACATGCAATTATATGGGTGAGAACTGTAGTCAATATAATTGAATGTAATAATAGAAGATATTTTTATGGAAGGGAGTAAAATTAAAGGATTTTAGAGTGACAGGCTAAAACTCCCTAATTTGATTTGAAGTTTTGAATTTTGTTATGAGAAGTTAGCCCTGTTGGTGGGAATCGAGGGAACTCTAGAGTGAGAGACTGGTATCTTCCCTGCCTAACATGTTCAAAATGATAAAAATTTCAACTTAACATATGTTCTTTAAAGAACCAAGTAAGGGTAAAGAACACATTTGCTTCTATCTGTCACAACAAATTTAAAAACTTCCACAACAATACTTTAATAATTATTACTACTTCATAAAAGGAAAGAAAAAGATATTCTAGTTAATAGTGTTTTACATACAGTGTTATTAGTTATTATAATTTTAATTTCTTGCTTAACATTTTATTAAGGAAATTTCTAAAGACAAATCAACTTTCAAAACTTTTCAAAATCAAGACATACTTTCAAAAGCCATAAAAAAAGTAAAAAGATAATTTTCTAATTCCTTTAAAGATTTTCAAATTTTCCCTGTGGGTTCGATATCTCGGGGCTTAATCAGAAAGTCTTATATTACTTGATAAACGATACGTATACTTTCGTAGTATCCCATATTATAAAATCATAATTTTCATATCTAAATCATTAGTATATATATATTTGGTGTGGAGTCAAGTTTTTTGGCGCACATATATTCCTAGTGGCTCAAGTTTTTGGTGTCGTTGCCAATTTTCATATCATATTTGCAAGTATAAATATCAGGGGATCATGTTTTTGGCACCGTTGCCGGGGAAAATTAATTAAATTGCATTTTAAAGAAAATTAAGATATTTTAAATTTTTACTTTTCTTTGTTTTTGTTAGTGTGTTGTGTTTGATTTTGTTTTATTGTTGTATGCATAGTTCAGGTTCTGAGGGACTTGTGCCTAACGATTCTGAATTAAAAAGATCTATCAGAAAAAAAAATTAAAAATACAGAAAAAGATAAAAATATTCAAGAAATGGAAAATCATCAAAATCAAAATGTAGGCATCCATCAAGAATTAAGACCTTTAAGAGATTATGTTAACCCTACAGTAGATGAATTTCGTGGTAGTATTCAAAACCCTGTTGTAGATGCTAATTTTTTTAAGCTTAAACCTGTTATTATCCACATGGTGTCTAATAATCAGTTTGGGGGAGCAATAACTGAAGATCCTAATTTGCATTTTGCTAATTTTCTAGAGTTGTGTGTTACTTTTAAATATGATGGTGTTTCGGATGATGCTATTAGACTTAGACTTTTTCTTTTCTCACTAAGGGATAAAGCTAAAATATGGTTACATTCATTAGCACTTGGATCAATAAGAACTTGGGGTGAACTGTCACAAAAATTCCTTGCTAAATATTTTCCACCATTTAAGACTGCTAACTTGAGAAATGATATAACATCTTTTTGTCTGTTTGAAGGGGAATCAATATATGAAGCTTGGGAAAGATTTAAAGATCTCCTCATGAAATGTCCACATCATGTGATACCAGATTGGTTAATAATTCAAACTTTTTATAATAGATTAGTTGGATCTCTTAGATCAATCATCGATGCTGCTGCTGGTGGATCATTAATGTCTAAACCATTTTTTGATGCTTATGCTTTAATTGAAGAAATGGCTACTAATAATTTTCAATGGCCTTCTGAAAGGTTAAATCTTAAAAAGGTAGCCAGTGTTTATGAAAATGATGCTTTTACAATGTTAGCAAATCAAGTTGCTGCTATATGAAGGAAGATAGACCAATTTGGGATAAATTTTTCTCAGCCAAATCTCATGATTGAAGAAAATTCATTAGGCCAAATGGTTGATCCTTATTCTTCACTAAAAATTGTGAATACTATAAGTAAACCTAACAACCCATATTCCAATTATTATAACTCAGGTTGGAAGAATCATCTAAATTTTAACTGGAATAACAATAATCAGGGTGGTGTTAATTAACAATGGAGGAACCACCAAGTAAACCCATTGGGGAATTGGAACAACCAAGGTAATAATAATAGATTAACTTATCCATCAGGTTATAAGAATGCTTTACAAAATAAAGAGAAGAAGTTGTCTATGGAAGAAGTAGTCACATATGGGAAATCAATTACAAATTCAAGGAGCAACCATCAGAAATCAATTGGGAAAAATTGCAAATGCTTTAATTAATAGATCCCAAGGAATGCTTCCAAGTAATACTGAAGTGAATCCAAGAGAAAAGAATAAAGAATAAGTAAAAGCAATTCAATTGAGAAGTGGAAAAGAATTAGAAGGTAGAAATAAAAAAGAAACTGAAGTAGAGAAAGAAGAGATTGAAAGACTTAAAGAGGACGCTCCGAAAGGTTTGGAAAGACTTGTTTCTCCACCTAAGGTTGATTTAGAAAAACCACCACCTCCATTTCCTCAGAGACTTTGTCAACAAAAGTTGGATACGCAATTTTCAAAATTCTTGGAGATATTAAAGAAGCTTACAATTAATATGCCATTTGCTGAAGCCCTAGAACAAATGCCAAGCTATGCGAAATTTATGAAGGATATTCCTAATAAAAAGAGGAAGTTTGAAGAAAATGAGACTGTTGCACTTAGTGAGGAGTGCAGTGCGATAATTCAGAAAATGCTTCGTGAAAAACTTAAAGGTCCTGGTATTTTCACAATTCCATGTGCAATCGGAGAAAGATTATGTGGAAAAGCTTTATGTGATTTAGGTGCAAGCATTAACCTTATGCCTCTATCAATATTCAGGGCGGGACTAGGAGAAATAAACCCGATCTACGTAACTGCGCAATTAGCAGATCGTTCGATCACATATCCTAAAGGAGTTATAGTTTTGGTAAAAGTGGATTAATTTAATTTTCTTGTGGATTTCATTGTGTTAGATATGGAGGAAGATAAAGAGATACCCATAATTTTGGGGAGACCTTTTCTAGCTATAGGCAGAGCCATGATAGATGTGCAAAAAGGGAATTAACGATGAGGGTTAATGATCAGACTGTTACATTTAATATTTCAAAATCGATGAAATATCCTGCTAGAGGTAAAGAAGATGAGTGTTATATGATGGATGTTATTGAATATTTACGTGCATCTCATTTCAAATTAACTTATGAAGAGAAAGCTGAAAGAGAAGAATTGGAATATAAGCAAGAAGAGAAGTTATTTGATTCTAAAGATTTTCAAGAGGAAGATTTAAAGTATGTTCATGAAAGTTTTGAATTGTTGGATGTGACTAAAAAAGATGAATTTTATGGTCCATCAATTGAAAAACCTCCTGAACTTGAGCTAAAAATGCTTCCTGATCATTTGATGTATGTTTTTCTAGGTGAATCCTCAACCTTGTCTGTTATAATTTCCTCTTAATTAACTGAAAAAGAAGAAGAGAGTTTGCTTGAAATTTTGAAGAAGCACAAGAAAGCCTTTGGATGGATAATTACTTATATTAAAGGAATCAGTCATTCAATTTGTATGCACGAAATTCTTGTGGAAGATAGTTTTAAACCGCAGACTGATCCCCAAAGGAAATTAAATCCTATCATGAAAGACATTGTTAAGAAAGAAATTTTAAAATGGTTGGATGCTGGAATTATCTACCCTATTTCAAATAGTGCATGAGTTAGTCTTATCCACTGTGTTCCTAAGAAAGGAGGAGTAACTATGAATGTTAACGAAAAGAATGAAATGATACTAACAAGACAAGTTACAGGGTGGTGAATATGCATTGATTATAGAAAATTAAACCTTGCCACAAGGAAAGATCATTTTCAACTCCTTTTTCTAGGTCAAATATTGGATAGACTAGCTGAGCATAAATACTTTTGTTTTCTCGATGGATATACTAGTTACCACCAAATCCAAATTTTTCCTGAGGATAAAGAGAAAACTACATTTACCTGTCATTATGGTACGTTTTCTCTTAGAAGAATGCCCTTTGGTTTATGTAAAGCCCCTGCTAAATTTCAGAGCTGTATGATGGCTATTTTTTGTGATTCGATTGAAAAAGAGATTGAAGTTTTTATGAATGACTCTTCAGTGTTTGGAATTTCATTTGAATCATGTTTAGAACATTTATCTAAAGTTCTAAAACGCTGTGAATAAACTAATTTGGTCCTTAATTGGGAAAATGCCAATTTATGGTAGCAGGAGGAATTATTTTGGGACATCGGATTTCAGAAAAGGTTTGGAGGTAGATCCTGCAAAAATTCAAGCTATATCTAATTTACCTTACCCAACAAATGTAAGGGGAATTAGAAGTTTTTTAGGACATGCTAGATTCTACAGGTGTTACATCAAAGACTTTTCAAATATTACAAAACCTTTATGCCATTTAGTGGAGAAGGATGCAATTTTTAATTTTGATGATGATTGCCTCAAAGCCTTTGAAACATTAAAAGAAAAATTAATCACTGCACCTGTAATAATTTCACCAAATTGGGAAAAACCTTTTGAATTAATGTGTGATGCTAGTGATTATGCTATTGGTGCTGTTTTAGGTCAGAAATATGATAAAATTTTCAAAGTAATTTATTATGCTAGTAAAACTCTTAATGAAGCTCAAATTAATTATACTACTACTGAGCAAGAGTTATTAGTTATAATATTTAACTTTAATAAATTTCGATCATATTTAATTGGAACTAAATGTGTGGTGCATACTGATCATTCTTCTATTAAATACTTAATGAAGAAAAATGATGCAAAATTGAGACTGATAAGATGGATTCTTCTTTTGAAAGAATTTGATTTTGAGATAGTAGATAGGAAGGATTCTGATAATCAAATTGTTGATCATTTGTCCAAGCTTGAAATTGAAAAATCTCTCTGTGATATTGAAGAAATTAATGAACATTTTCCTGATGAAAAACTGTTCACTGTAGAATTGCGTGTTCCGTGGTATGCAGACATAGTAAACTTTATTGTTAGTATTATTATACCATATGGTTTGACATACCATGAAAAGAAGAAATTTTTGTCTGATGCTAAGACTTATTTTTTGGATGACTCATTTTTATATAAGCAAGGAAAGAATCTAATAATTCGAAGATGTGTACCTTTGGAAGAGACTTATGAAATTATTCAAAAATGTCATGATTCTGATTATGGGGGACATTTTGGAAGTGATAAAACTGCATATAAAATATTACAATCAGGATTTTATTGGCCTATAATTTTTAAGGATGTGAATGTTTATATTAAAAATTGTGATAGATGTCATTGTGTACGCAATATTTCTAGAAGAAATGAGATGCCTCTCAATTATATGTGGAAGTTGAAATATTTTATGTTTGGGGACTAGATTTTATGGGACCATTTACCGGTCACTTTCCTAGTAACAGAAGATGAAGCGATCTCATAGAGGTAGTCCTCTATCTGCATCCTCCAAGAAGTAAAAATCAGTAATCGAACTTTCGACTCCGATGTCATCATTTCGTCTCCGCCCATTATTCTTCCTTAGATCCAAACTCAAGGCTCGATACCATTTGTTTTGAAAAACGACGACAATAAAGAAAAAATGGAACAAGAAAAATTACACAAAAAAAAAATAAACACCAGCGACACACAGATTTACGTGGTTCGGCAAATTTGTCTACATTCACTAGGAGAGTCAGCAGAGGATTTTATTTTCGAGAAATTACACCGTCGAGCCGCCTCGACGTTTGGCGTTAAAATTTCTATTTTCTCTCTCCCTTCCTCTCTTTCTCTCTTCCTCTCTTTCTCTCTTAGAGGACTTGGCTTGGCTATTCACTTGCTTAACTTTATCTTTAAACAAAAGAGGCTATTTATCGAAACCAAGAGTAGCCAATAAGGGGAGATAAAGGTGAGCGGAAGGAGATAAATGTGAGCGGTATGTGGGATGTAGGTGAGCTGTAGGTGGGATGTAGCAGGTGAGCGGTAAAGAGAAGGTAGGTGGCATTCTTAATTAGAAAGCTAATTAAATCGCGGTGGTCCGGGTCTCAACATTACCCAACACTATTGTGCACTAATTTTGTAAGTATTAGTATGAAAAATGGAATTCTTTTCAATGAATGAAATAATTGAAAAGGTAAGAAATCATTAATATGCTGATTGTTCGCCGCATATATGCGTTGATGTTGTCGTCTCGGTTCTCGTATGTAATACTAAATGCTTTATGTCCATCTAGACAGTTTCAGCTTCATATCGCAATAATGCATCGAATAGATTATCATAAAAAAATCTACAAAGTAACAACCGGCCTACTCGACTGTGCCATCAATACTAATATATTATGGAAGCAATATTCAAGACATTTGTGGTAAGGATTGGATGCATTTTCACAAGACGGAGGCACATCGCTCCTATCCACCATGATCCACATTTTCTGCACTTCGTCGTAAAAAATAACAATTAGCAAAGAAATGAGTAAAATCTATGAGGTCTTCTTATTTTTGCTCGATTATTCTCCATCTCTCACACTAAGAAATGGTGAAGAAAAAGGTAGGATGCATGTTTTTCATTGAAGGTGTTCATGTTTTCTTCATTAAACACAATGCTAACTCGAAATCATAAAATATATTAACTTTAAATTTATAAGAACTCTGATAAATAAATATATTTCCATAGTCCATGCAACACATTATATGTTCAATCTTAATAGATTTTCCGATGAGACATTTTATCAGTATACAGAAGGCAGATTGTAACACTTGAAAATAAATAGGAACTCTTCGCCATTAGAATGAATGGCTCGTGTTCAAGATAAAGCAAAATCTAAGTATCACAGCTAATAAGAAACATCTAATAAGGATAACACATAAGTAGAGAAGTAGAAAGAAGCTGTAACTGATTTTTTTTACCTTGATATGATGCAGGGTTGATTGAAAAATGTTTCCACTCTATGAGTTGAAAGACTTGAGTGCCTTTATGGAGGTCGGCCGTCACACTGTTTTTCTTTGCCTTTCATTCCCCTTGTATTGCGCTGGATATAGTACACTATCAATAAACATGTTCCAGGATTTTACAGAAAATCAAAGAAGGTGAGGTATCAACAGTAACCGTGAACACTTCTGAAGGATATTTTCATAGGCAATAGCTTTCAACAATTAGTGGGCACTTGACTGATGCGGCCTCATTTTATTTTATTTCATATACCCTTTTGATTCAGTGTAGGTTGCTAAGGAGCAGAGCTAGAGCATAAATAAAAAAAAAAGATTTCAATTTCCAAAAAGTTTAAAAATGACTCAAGATAGAACATAAACTTGGCTCAAGCCTTTATCAAAATGTTTGACTTAGAATCACTTGAACTTGACCCCAAAGCACCTTCTACAATAAACAAATAAGTGGTCAAGTCACCCTCTCAGCAGATAATTGGCACATGATGAAGGCACAATTAGCCGAAATGAGTAGGCAACTTAATCCCCAAGAAATTTTTTTTGATGATTATGTTCATAAAGCTATTGTGGTTGTAACAACTGCTGCTTTTTGAAAACTCGTAAACAAAAAGGAATTAGGATACACATAATATTAAAAAGCTCCAAAGTAAAATGGCCTATCTTAACAAACTTAGGCACTAACAATTCAACTTAAACTTTCTAAAAAATAAAGTAAACTAAGAAAAAACTCTAGAGCTACTTAAGGTATAATCTTTATAGAGAATGAAGAATACTTCTTAAACCCAACTTCTCTTACACCTAAAGATTCTCAATATTATGTCGCACTTGTTTCATCACTTCTACATAGTGTGACAAACAAAAATAACTTGAAAAATACCCTAAACTCTCACTGTTTTTTTGTTGTAAAAAAGCGGACATGAGAAGCATATTCATAGAGTATATTATCCTAATCCAATACAAAAGAATCATATAGAGAAATAATTAGAAGATTATATATAGTCTATTTCCTCAAGACATCAATAACAAATTTATCCTCAGCAAAATTCACATTATCTTATAACGCTCAAAATCATAGAATCGTTCCTAAACATCTTATTGAAAAGTGCAAACGCAGTTTACCTCTTACGTTATCACATAGAAGCTTAAACTGAACAAAAGAACAGTGATATATTAAAAATAGTTACCTTTTTAATCCCTCTCAATTGAAATATGATTTTCCCATATTCATGATATTCTTTATATAAAAAATTGATCGAATTCCTGGGATTTCCAAAGAATCCAAAACCCAATTTTCAAAAAGCAAGCAAAGAAAGAACAAATCAAACTGGTTTTTTCTCTCATCCTGAAGCTTCTGAAACTTTTCACAGAATTTGGCATTATCATGGCAGGGATTCGACGGGTAAGGGCAAACGAAATCTCTTCCTCTCTAACATCTGCTCCACTTCCTTTCACCTCCCTCTATTATCTATATACAAGTCGGCGATAAAAGTAAGCTTAAATAAAACAACTACTATAGCACAAAACAAGAAAACATCAAAGACATTAATGGATGCAAGCAATTTGCCTGGGTGGAAATATTGTGAAGGCATTGTGGTCAGTATTTATGTTAAGGATTTGATGCGTTGAGGCACCGAGCGTTAACGTCTGATTCGATTAAAGAGAGAAACAGAGCAAGACGAAGAAAAACAGATAAATTTCTTCTTTTTCATGCTGTCTGAGATGGAGCATCTTCGTACTCTTTACTCCAATCAGTGAGGCTCTGCCTTCTGATTCAGGACAGAGAAATAAGAGAATTAGGAAAAATCAGAATCCCAGAAATGAGAAGCAGAGCGAAATCCAAAATGGTTATACATAAGGCGGAGGTAAGAGAGACAGAGACAGAGAGGCTGTCAGTCGTATGTGTATGACAGTATTTCTGAAATCCAGTGAACATTTTTAGCGCGAATAATGAGGGAAATATTGTGCTGTTTTTGCAGAAATGGTCATCTCAGGTTATTCTATAGTACATTTGTTGTTAATATATTTATTATTAGAAGGTTTCATGTGTAAATATTATAATTTTATTATGCGTTAGAAAAATTGCAGCTTATAATAATAATTTAATATTTTAATGTCCCTAAAGATTAATAATAATAATAATAATAATAAAAGTTATTCGAGAAAATAATTTTTTTTAGAGAATAATAAAAAAATAATAATCTCTAACCCAATTAAACTAGTCTACTATGTAATTTTAGTTATATGGCATATTTTTCTATGAGTGAAAAATATGAGATAATATGGTAAAGAATTAAGCGATGGCTATTTAAGAATAATAATTGAGTCATGGAAGTCATCAAAGGTGGTTGACAATGATCTTGGTTGGTCGGTGATTATATCCGAAATATCTAATAAGAGTAGCCTATCAAATTCGGCCAACGACAACTTTAATTGTTGATGGCAAAGCCCCGTGATCTATAGCCGCATACAAGACAACAACGAACTCCGAAGATGGTGTAACAACACATACCACAACAACTACTTATAACAAGCCATACTCATGATATTTTGTTTTTTCCCGTACCCCGTTCTCTTCCCGTACCACACCATTATGACTCTCGTAACCAAATGCCTGTGGCCTATGTGGTTAATAGCTCATGCAACTCCCACTCCGGTCTTCAGAGCCTACGAATGTTATTATAGCTCATGAAAACTCTCAATTTAGCCTTTTGTGGCCTTATGATGTTATTACAATTCATGCGCTCCCAACTTCGTGTTGCGTTCGTAACAGATAGCACTACAAAATGAACATAAAAATAATATTTATTTAAAGTGTAATATCATTCAAAAATATGCAAGAAGTGTAAAATAGATTAAGCAAATAAAGACTTATCAAAATGTGTCAGGCCAAAATTTACATTTTTGGTCGTTTTTACTCAAAATTGCACCATTTTTGCTTCTTTTTCTGCAAATGCCATTTTTTGTACCAAAAACCAGAAAATTTACAAAATAACTTCATTTATAGTGTAATATTATCAAAAATAGGTATGAAATAGACAGTAAAAAGCTATCAATTTTTCAGGGGATCAGCTGACTGTAATGTACTAGCTGTTGGTAATCCTGAAGAGACAACTCGGTCTAAATCCTCATAGGTTACTTGCCTTTGTTGACCGTTGTCACTTTCCTGGACTTCTTTTCTAATGTCTTAACTGGTGTGGGCTTTTCAATCTTTTCCAGGGATTCCGTATGCTTAACTTTCTCTTGTAAACTGCTTGCCTTGCTAAGAAATTTCTCAAATGACATAATCATAAGTCCCTTAAGCATGAAGGATACTGATGCACCAAAAATATGCATGAATTTATATATAATTTTTGTACTCTTTTTTGGTGATATTGCACTTTAATGGAAAATATTTTTTATGCTTTGCTGGAGGTATGATGATTTTAGACAATTGGAGCAAAAAACAGAAAAAAAAATAAATTTAGAGTGAGAAAAAGCAAAAACAGGTGCCGACAGCGTGTTTCTCCAGAAAGTTCATACTTAATTGGCGCGATAGCCAGCCGACTGCGCCCTATTGCCCACCGACGGTGCACAATGTCAGATTAAGTCAAATTCAATGTATTTGGATGCTTTTTGAAGGGATTCTTGAGGAAACTTTTGGGGAATTCATCCTAGACAAATTTAACTTGCTTTGAGCGGCCAAAACAAGTGTTTATGTGTTATATTGAGAAGAGAAAAAGTGTGTGAGAGTAGAGAGAAAGTGTTTAGAGAGAGTTTCGAGATTATGATTAGAGTTCTATTGTTATTTTATGAGGGATTCTTCTCAAAAGAGTTATAGGATGAGAGGGAAAGTGAGAGATTTCTTCTTCTCTACTATTCCAAGAGAGAATTGTGTGTTGTTGTGAAGAGAGAAGGAGATTCAAAGGAACTTCAAGGGATTTGCTTGAGGAAGAAATTGAGATAAGTTGTATTTACTTTTTATAGTTTGTATGACTTTGCTTATATATATATAATCTTTGATTTATTGTATATTCCTCATGAATTCTGAGTAGATTTCTTTTTCTTTCTCCTTGCAATGATAATGAGTGAAGTGATAGTGTAAATTGGATGTGCCATAATAAAGAATAAAAATAGTAATGGTTTTCTACTTCATTTTTAATTTATTTTCTGATCTCGCCAATTGATTTGTTGAAACATGTTGTTAGAAATACAATCCGAAAGAGCTATGCTTTCTACAGCAAAAGTGAAGATTACATTCAAACTCCATGAATGGTGAATTCTATGGAGGTTGAGTGCAAATAAATAGGAAAATCTATTTTGTTGAGCGTAAAATTAGAGATTTTAGGGTGACAGACTAAAATCCCCAATTTGGTCCTAGTGTTTGGAAACTAAAGTGAGAGTTAGCCTTCAAGCAAAGGATGTGAGAGCCAGTATCCTCCCAGCCTAACCACGGATTTAGGGATTAAACCTAGGATTAACCAATGTTCTTTATAGCACTCAGAAGAGGGTAAAGAATAGGTATGCTCCTATTTGACACAATAATAATCTATATTATTCACTCACCAAAATATCTTTGTAAGGGGAAGCACACTTTCTCTAAATTTGAAAACCTCGCGTTACAAAACATAGTGTAATATTGGTTACTTAATCTAAAGTTTAGATAATGATGTAGTTATTTTATATATTCCTGCAATCTTTAAACATTAGTATTTCAATATTTAAACTCTGGTGAACTGCAAATTTGAATATTGGATTTTTGTGCTACGTTATAAAATTTGTACCTTCTCTGTGGGATCGATAACCAGGACTCCACCAGACCCCTGTATTACTTGAGTGATACGTATACTTTCGTAAAGGTTGGCTTCTTTGAGATTAACTTAATATCCTTAGTAACTAAACTAAAAATACTATTTGAGTATTATCTTACGTTAGCAAGCCGCACTTCAGCTACCAGACCTTGGAAACTCTTAAGTAGGATCTCAATAGTGTGTTTCTCCTGAAGCTGAGGCTCAAACTTTATGCATAAGTTCCTCCACCTCAAAATGTAACCCACCAAGGTCTTGTTGGGCTTTTGTCTCTCTACCACAAGGTCTCCTATGGTGACATGGTGCTAGGCTCTGGTGAATCTCTTTATAAACATAGTTTCCAACTCTACAAATATCTTGACTGATCTGTTGGGCCATTCTGCATATCAATCGAATGCGAACCCTGAAAGACTGCTCACAAAGTGACGGAACAATAATGATTCGTTACCACCGCGTTGCAGCAACTTGCTCGGAAGTGTGCAACGCATTGTTAAGGATTTCTCGTTCCATCGAATGTCATAAAAGTTGGTGGCACAAAGCCCACAGGATATGGTAAAACATTGAAATACTCCTTGTAAGGTCTACCCTTTGAAACTGATGCACTTCCTTTAGATTGGGTTAAGGCTTCATGTACTTGCTGTTCGACCAATTATTTGATGTCCTTTTCAGATATCAAACTCTGAGCTGAATCTCATTTTTCGGTGAGGTTTCGAGTAATTCAGTCTCCTCTAGCTGAGGAGTCTCCTTAGTAAGAGCTAACTTGGCAGCTTTGGCCATGCCGGCCTTCAGGATCTTACGACTACGGATCCTCTTTTGTAAATTAGTTAGTGATGCGGCTTTCAAAATAGAACTAACTTCAGACACTCATGGTGGAGGGGCAAACACTTCCAGTAGAATCTCTTTCCCTTTGAGAGAAGATGGTTGGCGCTGTGATAGTGAATCTAGTGGCGGTAGGTGTGACAACTCTCTTTGGCACAGAAATGGTGGAATTGACAAGCGTGGGGAGAGACGACTTTCACCTTATTGAAAAAAGGGAATTCCTGGCAACATTTCAAATCGAACTCAGTGGATCGCTGATCCACTTTTCGATATTTATACTTACTATTATAAAAGTTAGCAACAGCACCAAAAACTTGATCCGCACTAAATATATTCTTATGATTCTATTATGAAATTTATGGTTTATATTGTGGATACTACACAAGTATACGTATCATTATCAAGTAATATAGGGCTCTAATGGAGTCCTAGATATCGATCCCATAGGGAAGTTAGCAAATTTCAAAGAACAACTTAAAGTAAATTTTACTTATTAATCTAGTATACGAAAATTTAGAACACTTAGACTAAAATAAACTAATGCTTAAAAGGTTAATATAAGATTTCAGAAAAGTATCTTTCTCCTTGTTTTAGAGTATTAAGTGAATGAAAATTTAAATTAGTTTTTAATTATATTGTATGAAATAGGAACATACCTATTCTTTACCCTTTGGTCTAGGTGCAAAGAATATTGACTAGTCTTATATTTGATTACTGAATCTGCAGCTAGGCTGGGAGGATACCGACTGCCACTTCAGAGCTCCCATGTTTCCCTCACCTGAGGGCTAACATCTATACTTCAGATCTCAAATAATAAGTCCGAATTGAATATTTTTTTCTATCACACTAAAATGTTCAATTCTACGCCCGCTATTTAATATTTCCCTATTTATTTGCACCCATCTTCCAAGGCTTTTGATTTCCATGAATCTTGGATGCAATCTTTACTATAGTTGATAATTCAAAATATGTTAACAAATCAATTGGCCAGATTGAAAGTAAATTACGATTTAAGTAAAAAGATTAGCACAATTTCTATTTTCATATTTCAGGCACAACTATTTAAATTTCTCATTTCACTAATCTCAAGAACTAGGAGAAAGACTAAGGAAACTACTCAGAAAGTATGGGAAAAATAACACAAAGCATGGATTTCATTAAAGTTAACAAAAAAAAAATAACAAATATACTTATCTCAATTCTTCTCCCCAAACAGACTCTTGAAGTTCCTTTGACTCTTCCTTCCAGTACATCACACTGAAATGATAAAAACTTAATCTACTCACTCAAAAAACTCTTAAATTACACTTAACTTCCACACAAATGACTAAAACTGACTCTAGAATGACACGCCAACTGACTAAAATTCGGCTCTATTTATAGAATGGTCAAATCTCCAAAAGTTGCTGAAGAACCTCTTCAAAAAGTGTCTAGGTTCAATGTATCTGGCTCAATTTAACTATCTCACCGCCGGCGGGCATCGGTCTCGCCGCCGGCGAGCATCGGTTTTCCTGTCGGCGGGCTTCTAGAAGATGGGCTAACCGCGCCGATCTCGCTGTCGGCAGGATCGATCTCGTCGTCAGTGGGCTCCTTATAATATATTAAAAATCTTTCGGGAAAAATTCACCGTCGGCGGCCTAAATCTCACCGTCGGCGAGACAGTTCAATTTTCATCAAATTGAGTCCTTTTTGCTCAAAATTTGCTTCTTTTGTACTTTTTGCCTTCAGTACTTATAAATCTTCATTCCTGCAATAAAACAAAGAAAATACCTTTCTTTAAAGTGCAATTTCATATACAATTGGTATGAAATTCTTAATATATTTTCTAGTGATCAAATTCCCCCAAACTTAACTATTACTTGTTATCAAGTAATTTTAATACTAAGTAAAAGTAATGATTATTTGTAGTAAGGTTTTAATTCAGAAATACTATGAATTAGATTTAAATAAATACTATAGTTAAGTTTAATAGAAATATTTTTAGATATTTAAATTAATTCTATAGATATAAGGCTATTTAGTCATCAAGTTTAAGATGTTTAGTCTTCTATTTATTTCAAGAATGACTATATTTGAAATATTAAATTACTTAATATATTCAGATGATGGGAATTTCATGAAAACACTACTCAGTAAAATACTAATCCATATATATATATAAGTTTAGAAATATAACTGAGTTTTTTTTTAGGTTGATTCAAATGAAACCAATTTTTGATAAGACAATTCCTCAAGCTTCTCCTCATTTATATTTCTCTTTTTCATTTGGATTGATTTTCAATCCAATATATATTTATTATTATATATACATATATATATATATATATATATATATATATATATTCTTTTCTTTTCAGGGATTGATTTTCAATCTTTCTTTTTCTTCTTTTTTTAAATGAGGATTACTATATCTGGATAGCCTGTTAATGATTTTGAACTTCAATTTTCTCTTTCCTAAATTTTGAAACTTGAAATATTTCCTTACTTAATATATATTTCAAAGTTTTTACTTTATTGGGTTTCAATCTTTTCTTTCTCAACTAAATATTTAAGAATTTCATATTTTAAAATGTAGTTTTCTTTACTTTAAATAGTTAACTATATTCTTATCCTTTTAAACTAAATTTCTTAATCTATAAAATTATTTTAATTACTAAAAATATTTTATTCAACTTTTTATAATATTTAGATAAATTAATTCTAGTTACTGAATTAAAATTACTATAGATAATCATTTTTATAATAATTTTGAAAATGTATATCGAGAACAATTTAATAATTAAATTTGTTATTTTTCTTTCCCCCAAACTTAAAGTTTTCTATCTATTTACATATAAGGTGAAAAGAAAATAAACTGTAAATTGAAATCGTACCTTCAGGCTTTAGGTATTTCTCTTTTTGAAATTCTGTAGGCTCTTTCCATCATTTAACTAACTTGTACTGTTACTGTCTTTCTACACATATAATTTTTAGGAAAGTGCTGGGTAAATAAAATTTTGAAATAAGTTCAAATCACTAACATAATTGATACTAAAACATTAAACTACATCCATATATATTTTAATAATCCAATCCAAGATTTTAATAACAGTCCGAAAATATTAAAATTAAAAACTACTCTACTTTAAATATTACATCAGAATTAAAATGTTTATCACAACATCACAATCAAAGTTCACAACTAAACATCAGTTCTGTATTTAAGAAAAACATACAAACAATCACAACATCAAAGTTCATGAATTAGACAACTAAACAAAGAAACACAAAACATAACATCTAATCTTCTGCATCAAAGTTCCAAGCTATATCATCATTTCCTTGATCAGTGGGTAGATTAGGCTGATAATGAGTATATCGGGGGCACTCAGGAAATACTACATCGAGCTCTCCTCTCCTGTAACGACTCTCTGCCTCATAATATGCTATCTCATACTCTGAATGCCTCTGAAGATACTCGTTGTCATAATCATGTCTTCTTTCCAAGCCTCCGATTCTCTGATCAATATGCTCCAGTTTTTCCTCTATTTTCTCAAAGCTCTTCCGCTGAAGGGTCATCTCATTCATCAAATCCTGAAGGGTAGGAGTACTATAGGGAGGAGGGTCATAACTAGTAGAGGGAATATCTCTACTTGAAGAAGGCACATAACTCCTTGTTCCAAATCTCCATCCCTCGTGGGATTCATATTTCTTAATATTAGTCAGAGTAATGGGTTTCATATTCTCCACCCATTCCTCATCATCTCTTGCCTCTACCCCAGATAATTGGCAGAGTGCATAGATAAGACCAGGATGTCCTAGTCCTCCTCCACTTTCACTTCTTGAGGTGGCTAATATATTCTTATAAATTACACTTCCCACATTAATACTTTTTGGTTACGAATACAGAAATTCAGAACTACTCTATCTCTTGTTACCTCACTATGGTGGTAAGTAGGTAACAATGTAGAACAAATAAAATAGTGCCAAGCTTTAGATGATGCATTCAACATAGAAAGAGGGAAGGTTACCCGTTCTAGCTGCTTCATTTTCCAAACTCCTTTCCCGTCAGTGAGAAAGTCTATCACCTCTTCCAGTGGTCCTTCCATAGTTCCGAATGTATCATACTCACTGGTGTAGGTGTCTCTTACCTCGTAATAAGCATTTATTCTTCGTTGTGTTGAATTCCACAAAAAATCCTCTAACCTTAACCGGTGCATCTTCAGCCTGAGTCAGATTTGCATAGAATTCTTTCACTACTTCCACAGCGGCTCTGTTAGTTATGAAACAAAAATTTTCCATCCTCTTTCTTTAATTATTCACTCCACTTCACCTCCAGGACTTTTGAAAACTCGATCCTGATGTCGGCATTATTTTTAGGTTAAGTGTTTTATTTTGAAAAGGGGGTCGCCTAACAGAAATTGTTGGTGAATTTTTAATTTTCAATTTAATTTAAATATATATATATATAATTTAGAAAGTAGCATTTGATTTTTGAAAATAATTTCAAGTTTGAAAATCTTAAGATATGAAATCAAACTGATCTCACATCCCTAATAGTTTACATAAACGAGCACCGCACCACAAACCGTGTATCTACCCCGAAGAGTAGACACACTGCTTGGTAATGGGGCTTGATTAAATAAACTAGAAAGGTTTGTGACATCCGTTTGGCCTGCGAACCAATTTTATAAGCCGACAAATTCCCTGCTTAATATGAATGCATTAAACGGGGTTTATATTACTCGGGTTCTTAAAATTCCCTATAAGAGCAAGCCCCTATAGTTAATTACATCTTAAGTGACGGGAATCACCTAAGAAAACTCTCGATAATAATCAGTAGTTCTGCTCTCAAGAATTTCAAAGTTTAAGTTTTCAAAGGATTGAATTTTGGAATTTCAATAGGGAATGGATCAAATTTGGAACATTTTGTTTTGGGAATTCAAAGGAAGAAAGGTAGGAGAAATCACAGATTCGAAGCGAACTTCGGTAATTTCCCGACTATCCTATTGTTTGGCTTAGATTTAGGAAAGTCCTAATGTTTATTTAATGTTTTGATTTTGCCAATTTTAATTAATTTGGATTTATATTTGTATGATAAAATCATACAAATAGCCTGGAAGACGTGAGGGTTTATGTCGTATCCGACGACTACCTCGGAATCCTAAAACCAGTTAGGGCTTAATTTGCAATGCAAATGCCTAACAAAAGGTTGAGGATTTATGTTGCACTAAGCAAACTACCTCGAAGTCCTATGGCTTGGTTATTTAATTCTAAGAATGGTTTTGCTGATGTAGATTTCAGTTTTGCTGACGACGATGGCCGTGCTGCCCACCATGCTCCGAGCTCCTTGTTGTTGCAGAGGTTTAGTTTTAGAAGTCATAAATCAGGAGATGAGAAAAGTGTTTTGGTTTAGAGAAGTTATTAATTCCCAAGTGTTTTTTAATGTTTTAATTAAACAAATCTTAAAGTTGATTATAACGACACCGGTTAAGATCCCACGGTTCCATCCTTCCGGCATCGTTATTTTTATCGGATTCACTTAGTAACGGATGAATTTGCTAAACTCAATCGAATGAGTTCCACACTTTCATTTAGACCGTGAGAAATCCCGTTAGCAACACATAGGTTACATCATCCGAGGTATTCCCGATCATCCAACAAGACGTTTTAATTTAGTTGTAATTGCAGTTTTGTGTTCTGTTTGTGATTAAATTTTGAGTTGTTTTATATTTTGAAATGTTGTGGCGGTGAATTTTATCTTGCAATGACTTTTAATTTAGTTTTGGTTTCGGCTTTTAGGGACTATCCTAAAGGTGTGGGTTTTCATGCAACAGTTGTTTATCATGCAAGAAAAGTAAAGTGCATTTGCAATAAAGTAAATTGCAATAAAGTAAATTGCAACAAAATAAAAGCGTACCTGGAGGGTCTTCCCGTCATCCCAAGCTGCACTTAAACACAATTTAGAATATTTAAGCAAGTTCCTAGATAAAGCTAAGGGAAGGGTTATGGTTTTCTACCAAGGTTCTAATCCTATAGCTAGTCATCTCCTATGACGTCTAGGTTCTTGTGTTTTAGTTTGAGGACGATTTTCTTCATCAAAGAGTAATTAAGTTCAATTGTTCTTATAAATATCCTATCATATTGAGAAAGTGCTTAAGAAGAATCTTAAACATCTTTTCAATATTGCTAGAATTGTTTTAAGTCCAAATGAATTTAATTATACAAATGAATTAATCGTCCGAGAATTCAAATTTTGTTGTTATCTTACTCAGTAAACTAGGACATTTGAATATCCTATGAGGGAAGTAACATTTCATTTAACGTTACGTTTAGGAGTTATGACAACAAAAGCTTTCGAGGGCAAGTTGATGTTCAAATGGTTTGTGATTTAATTTAATTTCAGTTAACGGGTTTAAATTTGGAATAGTGTTCAAGTTGCTTTATATTTATTTTTGAATTTTTTTTTATGTCTTAGGTGATGTTATTTTTAATTCAATTTAATTTAACTTTAATTTAATTTAATTTGGTTTAGTTTTAATTTTAATTTAATTTAAATTAATTTTAATTTTAACTTGATTTTATTCTTAACTTGATTCTATTTAGTTTAATTTAATTCAATTTAGTTTGATTTGATATGACTTAATTTAATTTTAATTTAATTTGATTTAATTTGATTTGATTTAATTTAATTTAACTTAATTTAATTTAATTTAATTTAATTTAATTTAATATATTTTAATTTAATTTTATTTAATTACTTTAGTTTAATTTGATTTAACTTAATATGTTTTAATTTAATTTTATTTAATTTTATTCAATTTAAATTTTAATTTAATTTTACTTTTAATTTTAATTTAATTGAAATTTTAAAAGGGTTTAATTTAAATAATTTAACTTTAATTTAATTTAATGATTAAATCTTTTAACATTTTAAATCTTAAACTTGGATTATCATTTAATTAGGAATTAATTATTATTGAGATGATTAATTTAGGGATTCTTAAATTAAAGAACAAATCTCTTCATAATAATATCCCTATTTTAATAATTTCAATTTTATTATTCTTCCAAATTTAATCAATTATTTAATTAAAGTTCATTTCAATTATTTTTAAATTGTTTAGTAGGTTTCTACCCTTTAATTATTTAAATTTCAATCATCCAAATCATATTAGGATCAAATATTTTACTCTTTAATTTTATTAAGCCTAAAGTTTTAATTAAAGGTTAAAATTTTAATTACCATTTTGCCCTTCAAGCTTAATAATTTCATAACTCACTAAATTGAGCTTAAATAAACTTGAAATTTTTATGTGACTTCACTCATATGTCAATAAAGACATGAGTGGAGAAAATGTGATTTTTCTGTATTTAATTTATTTATGTAATTATTTTTGGTGGAAAATAGGGATTTCCAAGGAAAATTTAATAATATGACCAAGGGAAAGTTTCTATCCTTAAGAAAATTATGGGACATTCCTAATGATGAGAGAACCACTTGGACCAATTTTGGTGATTTTTTGAATTATATTATTTTTATTATAATTATTTTGAATTTTGGAGTATTAATTAATTTAAAAATAAAATAAAGGTTAAAAAATGAATTTTATATTTTTCAAAAATCTCTCTGATATCAAGAAAATCAGAGAATTAATTTTTACAATTTTTTGATTTTTCTTTGATTTATTAGAATTATTTTAGTGGAAATGCTAAAAAAAATACATTTTTTTTAATTTTAAAATTACCTTAGGGCTTTAAAATTTAATATCTCATCAAATAAACCTAAGAAAAATATGGGGTTTGTTCCTAAGTGATTAGAATTCAAAATATGACATTTTAGTGAATTTTATTATTTTTGTGATTTTTATTATTTTTTATTTATTAAAATATTAAAATAATATAAAAAATGAACTTTTTTATAAAATTGAAATTTTAATTTTCCTAAATTCCCCTGATATCAGAGAGGCTCCAAAACCAATTTGGTGAATTTTTTAAAAGTATTTTGAAAGTTATGAATTTTTTAAAGTTTAAATTGGCTAAATGGCTTAATCAACCCATTTAGTAGAGGCTAACTGAAGTCCGATTGACTTCAAATTTTTATGGTGGGTTCCTCCGATCCTAAAGGTCGGTGGAAAATTGATTTCAAGCCAATTTGATGTATGATTAGCTCTAATTAATTAGGGATCTATTTTGGGTGTTTAGGCCGATTAGGGTTATTTCAGTGAATTAATTCAAAACCTATTTTTCCTAGGGTCCTCTGGTCATAAGAAACATCACCAAATTTTTCTTGAATTTATTTCACAACATGCTAATTATTGGATTTAAAATACTCAAAACAGCAACATGAATTTAAAAAATCAATAACTTCTCATAGAGATGACCTCGACTTTGGAAAATTCGGGGAATGTTCCCGAATTCGGAGGCTTCAAAAGCCCATGGTCTCATGCCATGGTGAATTTCCTATATGCATGGAGAATTAAAACAATGCAGAGGGTAAATAAATCATTAAAAATAAAATACTTGATGAAATTAAATGATTTCTTTTCCATATTATTCTCCTCCGTTCACCGAGCGAGAGGGTATTTTTATTTTATTTTTCTGATTTTCCTACACAAAGTTATGCATTTTTGAAGTTTAGGGAATTAAATAAATCGAGAAAATACCC
The DNA here is from genome assembly GCA_022702705.1 of Papilionanthe hookeriana x Papilionanthe teres. NCBI lineage: Eukaryota > Viridiplantae > Streptophyta > Magnoliopsida > Asparagales > Orchidaceae > Papilionanthe > Papilionanthe hookeriana x Papilionanthe teres. Next base: position 67,301,890 of record CM040436.1, on the reverse strand, counting down.
TAATTTCCTACTTATCCACGCGGCGCCACGCCATCCTCGGCGGCCTCCGAAACGCCGCGTGTCGCGGCTCGCTATTCGACGCCGCCATCCAACTCGGTGCTGCGGGGGCCCGCCGTATCGTTCCATCTCCCCCATCCGGCGCGATCCCGGCCGTCCGTCCGCGCGTGTATGGAATGAACGGCATCCGTTCATCGTCCCCAAGCGTCCTCACCCGAGAGCCGTCCACACTAAAACCACTAAGAACTCACTCATTTCTCAACGGATTTTCGTGTTCTTGTGCTTCTATGGATTCATCTTGAAGAGACGAATACATCTATACGGTGATCATGCATTGAAATTAAAGCATTTGAAATGGAGAATCTCCGAAGCTCGGGATGAAGAATTAGCTCATACCTTTGCTCGCAGAAGTGTGGCTTCAATCCGAGGGTTGTGTCACCTTTGATTGGATCCCGGCGAGCTCCGGATGAAGTCTCCTGGTCCGGTGAATCGCCTAGGTATGATTTCGACCAAGCCCGATCACGGAGCTTGGAGTCCGGAACGGATGGGTGGCCCGGAGAGGGGCTTTTGCTCGGTGGACTCCTTCCCTTGGTCGCAGTGAAGGTGTAGGACCAATCAATTTGAGGATTGATCCATCGTGGAGAAGTGTCCTGGTTTTAGGTGGAATTTTGGTCGAGAAATTGGGCTCTGTTGGTGGGGATTAGGGCAAATTGTCACCTGGGATCAACTCGCTCTAAGTATGGAGAGTGTTTTGGAACAATTTTGGCGGGGGTTTCGGTAAGGTCCGGTTCGGCACCTCTCTTGGCCAAGAGGGGGTGGTGTTTAAATAGGAGAGGGTGGAGGGCCTCCCGGGGGAGTTAGGGCTTGGGATCGACTGCTCTTGGCAAGAGAAGAACGAGCTACAATGGCCACTGGGGATGGGGCAGCTCAGCAGGTGAGAATTTCAAGTTTGGGCTCACATGTGAGCTCTCGGCCTGGCGGTTTCCGGCGGCTGTGGTGGCTGGCCGGCCAGGGTCAGGTCACCTTCAGGCTCAGGGAGGTCAGGTCTTGGCAATGGTGAAATCAATTGCAGTTGGCCATGTGTAAAGGTGTTGAATCAAAGTAGAAGGGGGGAGGGATCATTTTGGTTTAGTTTGGGACAACCCATGGTTTTGGGCATGGTGCACCCTCCAAGGGGCTTTGGGTGCTGTGGGGAATCAGATAGGCTAGCTGAGATGGAGTGGTGAAGTCCCTATCAACTTAGTTTAAGTAAATCTTGGGTTTAGGTGTTGCATAAAAAAGGGTTAAAATTGCTTAAGGGAGGGTTAGGAAAGGGGTTCCCCTTTTTTGCCATTAATGGCTTGATCACATGTCAAACCTTCCATGGCTTCATGTGGCTTGTTCATGGCTTGCATGGGGCTTCATGGCTCCATTTGGCTTGGGGCAAAGCTTAGTCAATTTCATGGAAGTAGATTTTAGGAATCTTGGCATTTTTGGTGGAAATTTGGATGAAGCTTGATTTGGAATGGTTTAATGATGATTTTGAAACTTAGGGGTGATATCAATTAAAGGTATGATGAAAAGAAATTGCCATGTGGGCTTTAGGGCCAATTTTGGGCTTTTGTATTTGGTGGAAATGGGCTTTTAGAATGGTTTAGGAAAGTGGGCCTTCAGGTTTGAAATTGGTGGATGGAAATTTTGCAAAGGATTGAATCCAATGAGTGTTGAATTTAGTTTAGGAATGTTTCATGAATGATTTGGAATAAACTTGAAGTGTTTGGGCTAGGTTTGGGTTGGATTTGGACCTCTTTGGTGAATGGGCCGATGTAGGTCAAATTGGGCTAACTTGGGCCAATGTTGGGCTAGGGTTGAAATTGATGTAAAATAAATGTTGGGAAATGTTTATGGGAGTGTTTCAAAGAGGTTTTGGCTTTGGTTGGGTTTTGATTTTGGGGTTTGGGCTTATTTGGGTTAGGTTTGGGTTTAGGTCAAAATTGGGCCTTTTAGCTTTGGGTTGAACTTGAGTGGGGTTTGGGTCTAAATTTTGGGCAAATCATGTTAGTGTTTTTTTTATGGGGATGTTAAGGAAGGTTTAGAAAAGATTTGGGGTTAATTGGAGTTGAATTGGGTTAGTTTGGGTTAGGTTTGGGTCATGGGTCCAAATTGGGCTTTAAGGCCAAAAGTGAAATTGGATTCAGATGTCAATTAAATTGGACTTGGATTTGGTCTAGATTGGTGTTGGGAATGTTGAATTGAAGTTTAGAATTGAATTGGACCAAAATTTGGGTCAATTGGGTAGGTTTGGCTTGACATTGGGTTCACTTTGGGTTAAAATGGGTCAAATTGGGGGTTTTGACAAAAGTGGGGTAAATTTACAAAATTGGCCCATGGTGTAGTTTAACAAAATGAAATTGGGAATATTTGGGAGTTTCTGGAATTTTTTGGGAATTTTCTGAATTTTTGGATTTTTGGGTCAAGAGGGGTATTTTGGGTATTTGGAGGGTATTGGGAGGTATTTTTGGAATTTCTGGTATTTTTGGCTATGAGTGATCAATTTGAGTAATATGGAAATGTTTGGGATTGGTTTTGAGGAATTTTGGATGATTTGGGATTTTTTGAAAAATTTAGGTGATTTCAAGGGTTTTGGGTAGGCTAGGCGGGTCCGAGGTCCCGGGGGTCAAAAATTGAAAACTTAGAAAATTGAAGATTAGGTTAATGTAAGTGGAATAAAATCATTTTGGTTGAGCCATGAAGCCATATCAAGCCCACATGAGCCATGAAGGGACTCATTTGAGGCATCCACTATGTTGTTCCTAACCCTCTTAGCCAAGGGCTTAGGGGTTAAGGACCATCCATGTGAATCACCTACATGAGTCGGGAGGTCGAGTTGGGTATGGGTGTGTTTTTAGGAGGTGTGTGAAAGTGTAGTGTGTAGGTGTAGTGTGTGTGTAAGTCGGCCCTTCACCGAGCACCGGGCCACCTGAGGGTAGTCCTAAGGCCGAAGAGTCTATAGGAACTCATCCTTTAAACTTCCACATTTGATTTCAACCCTCTAGGTGATTAGGGGTCTACGATCGAGTTTGTGGAGTTTGCGGGGAGTTAAGAAGTGGTTTGAATTTCTAGGTGGTGGGTCTGAATTCTAATCCTCTAAGATAGTCAAAGGAAAAGCCTAAGGCTAGATCCTAAGTACTAAAAAGAAGAAGAGAAGACCTCATCAAAAATGAGGTCAACACCTGAATGCATGTTACGCTTGAATATTGTGGAAATATCTCAATTGTACCCTTGCATTCACAAAACGAGTTTCGTCGTAATCCACTATTCTCTTTTGTCGTGGAGCCATTTTTGATCTATGAAATTTGCAAAAATCTTAACTAAACTTCCAAATATTACTAAGATGGCTTCCAATAGTTACTAAAATCAATCTAAATCAAGTTTCATGAACTTCTTTTAATTATTTTCTTCACATTTCAAAATTTTTCCAAAATCCTCAATGTAGAAGAAATTCATGGTGAAAATAAAAAATTTTTACATAGGAGTGAAGCTCTTACCAAGGGAAGATAAAATTCGGCGTCAAAATGTGTTGAAATCGCTTCAAATCCAAGATTCCACAAGCCCTAGGTCGGTTTTTTTAAGTTTTTGAGGAGGGAGACGATGAAAAGTGTCGGTTGACCGGTCAAATAAATGACATTTCGACGAGCTAATTAATTCACCAAGGCTAAAGTTTCGGGAAAATCTCACCGTCAGTGGGATTTTCTCACTGTCAGCGGGGTTTTCCTCGCTGTCAGTGGACTTTTCCTCGCCGTCAGCGGGCTTTCCAAAAATTTTTAATATTTTTAATTCTTACAATGTTTTAATCTAGATTAAGCCTTGTTCATTGTTCTGGTCACTAAATTTGATATATTTATTAATATATATTTTATTAAGATTAGATATTATACTAACACATAAATTCACACAACACAAACATTATGACTTTATAAATGAAATCCATGAACTTACAACTTCAAACACTACATAACTAGCAATTGACTTATGAAATTAACCCAAACACATCTAACTCAGCATTGCAATCCACACCACAATACTCTAAATGCTGAGACTAAACAAACAACATAAAATCTCATCTAAACTAAGATTATCTATGTAAAGTTCAAACTAAATCAAAAACTAAATTCAAATCAACACACATACATATAATTTGAATATAAATCTCTGCTACTCATCTAAATCTGAACTGTTCTCTTCTCTGATGTTTCCAATAGAACACAGGTGCACAAATAAATTATAGAAAGGCCTGAAAGGGAATTCTGTAGTAGAATCTTCTTCAGTACACCCTTTCTGTCTCAATAGTTGTATAAAACTTGCCTCCAGATGTCCTGTATGGTCAAAGTGCTCCTTCATTCTCCAATCGATATGATCGAATAAATCAGAGATATTATCGATAGAATTCATCACATTCTGTAGTTCCTTCGCAATCCTTTAAGTTTCCTTAAAATGAGGTTTGTTCTATCGATCGGGGGTTTAACTAAAGGATTGTTTTGGGATGCTTGATCAGAAATAATTACTGTATCATCATTATTATCCAATCTAGGAAACATATCTGTCGGATCTAATGGTTTCCAAGGCAATAACACTTTTTCCCAAGCTTCGTAGGAAACTTGGTACTAACTACATAAAGCAAATATAGTTGATGGGTGTCCAAGTCCATGAATTGACCCATGCACAATTAATCCTAGTGCAGACTTCACAATAATAGATCCAACATCAATAGGCAATCCAGATTGAATACAGTAAATTAAAATTGCGCATTCCTTTGAAACCTTGTTTACCCTCATAGTGGGTAATAACTTTGATGAAATAAAGAAATGTCAATGCTTTGAGACAGGGTTTAGAAGTGACGCTGAAAAACTAACGTACCCGTCTTCTCGTAATTCTCAATCGTCAGGTACGTCGATCAGATATCTGTAGATCTCATTCATGTTGTATCTTGTAGGGACAAAATTTGAATAGTGGCAAACAGAGGTATTTTCAATCGATTATAATTCATTTATCCGAGAAGGAGTGAAAGTTACCCATCTGCCTCTTACGTAAACACTTCCATTATGGATCGCATGCAGATTAGAGTAGAATTCCTTGACTACAGGAATGACTACAGCAGATGTTGTATAACAGAATACCTCCCAACGTCGCTGGACAATCATTTCTTCAATTGTTGTTGTAGAATTCTCCACTCCTCTGTTTACGAATCCTCTCTCCTTAATCAGTCGCTTTTTCATCAAAACCTTTTTGAATATTCGCTGAGCCTCAGAACTGACGAATTTTCTTCGGTTTAAAACTCTGGATTTCGTGGTTTCTAGTGGATTGGTGGCCATAATAGATTGTTTTGGAGGGACTCTAGTCGTTTCTAAGGATGAAGATAATGTAAAAATGAAGGTCTAAACATTTTTTTAAAGAGAAATGGCTTAGAACTGTCCAAAACCGCAAAATAACTCACATAAACCACTTTTGAACTATCTCGCCGTCGGCGGTAACGATCTCGCCTTCGGCGGGATAGTTAATTAATTTAAACTAAAATTGAGCGCGCTGATCTCGCTGTCGGTGGGATCGATCTCGCCGTCGGCGAGATTAGGTAAATTGCCCAATTTTTCGCTCTGGTGTGAATATTTTCCGAGTTCTTCATATAGATTCAAATTTGTGATGATTCTAAATAGTAAAATGAATAGAATTCATTCTATATTTTAATTTTAAAAAATATTAGTAAATAGATCCTAATTAGTAATTACTATGGGTTGCCTCCCATAAAGGGCTTGGTTTAACGTCGTCAGCCCAACTTAATTTAGTTAGTAATCAGGTTGACTGAGCATTAAAACCTCTTTAAAATTTGGTCTTCTCCCTTCAAAATAAGGTTTTAATCTGTGTCCATTTACTTTAAATCTATGCCCAGTTTTTGGATCTTCAATTTCTATAGTTCCGTATGAAAATATTTGAGTTATAGTGAAAGGTCCTAACCATCGAGATTTCAATTTCCCAGGAAATAATTTCAATCTTGTATTATAAAGCAGAACTTCTTGTCCTTGTTCAAAATTCTTCAGGTTAATCTTCTGATCATGCCATAATTTCGTTTTTTCTTTATAAATTTTATCATTATTATAAGATTTATTTCTTAATTCATCTAGTTCATTCAATTGCAATAATCTTTTCTCACTAGCTTCTTTCAGATTGTAATTAAATTCTTTAATTGCCCAATAAGTTTTATGTTCTAATTCAACTCGTAAGTGGCAAGTTTTTCCATAAATAAGTCTGTAAAGAGAAATTCCAATCGGGGTTTTATAAGCAGTCCTGTATGCCCATAATGCTGAATCTAGTCTTGTAGACCAATCTAATCTATTAGGGTTTACAGTCTTTTCTAAAATACATTTAATTTCTTGATTAAAAACTTCAGCTAATCCACTGGTTTGTGGATGATAAGCAGTTGATATCTTATGAATAATGTTAAAATTTTCTACTAGTTTGTGAATACATTGATTCCTAAAATGAGATCCGCCGTCAGTGATAATCACTCTCGGCATTCCAAATCTAGTAAAAATATTTTTCATTAGAAACTTCGAAACACTCTTAGCATCACATCGAGGTAAAACTTGTGCTTCAATCCATTTAGAAACATAATAAACAACAACTAATATATATGAGTTTCCAAATGAAGGAACAAATGGTCCCATAAAATCTAATCTCCAAACATAAAAAATCTCAACTTCTAATATAAAATTTAGAGGCATTTCATTTCTTCTAGATATATTACCTACTCGTTGGCATCTATCGCAAGTTTTGATAAATCTATAAACATCTCTAAAAAGAGTAGGCCAATAGAATCCAGATTGTAAAATTTTATAAGCAATTTTATCTGTTCCAAAATGTTCTCCAAAATCAGAATCATGACATTTCTGAATGATTTGTTCTGTTTCTTCATAAGGCACACATCTTCTAACTATAAGATCCTTACATTGCTTATATAAATATGGTTCATCCCAAAAGTATGTTTTAGCATCATGAATGAATTTTTCTGTTGTTGCAAAGTTAACATAGGTGGTAAAATATCACTTACAATATAATTTACTATGTCAGCATACCATGGTATTTTCCACTCATTTATATTATATAACTGTTCATCGGGAAAACTGTCAATAATTTCATTATCATGTTAGATAATTCATTATATTCAAGTCTTGATAAATGATCTGCAATTTGATTATCAGTTCCCTTTTTGGTAATGATTTCAAAATCAAATTATAGCATTAGTAATATCCATCTAATTAATCTTGGTTTGGAATCTTTCTTTTGCATTAGATATTTAATAGCAGAGTGATCAGTATGCACGATACATTTAGTTCCAATTAGATAAGGCCTAAATTTATCAAAAACATAAATAATTGCTAATAGCTCTTTTTTAGTAATTGTATAATTCATTTCAGTATGATTAAGAGTTTTACTAGCATAGTATACAACTTTGAAAATTTTATCATATCTTTGCCCAAGTACTGCTCCTATAGCATAATCACTAGCATCACACATAAGTTCAAATGGTTTCTCCCAATCAGGTGAAACTATTATTGGTGTTGTGATTAATTTATCTTTTAATAATTCAAAAGCGTTTAGGCATTCAGTTGTAAATTCAAATTTCTTATCCTTTTCTAAAAGTTGGCATAAAGGTTTAGTAATTTTTTAAAAATCTTTTATATAGCGTCTGTAGAATCCAGCATATCCAAGAAAACTTCTTACCCCTTTTACCATAGTTGGAGGTGGTAATTTAGCTATAACTTGAATTTTTTCAGGGTCTACTTCCATACCATTTTCCGAAATTTTATGCCCTAATACAATTCTTCCTACAACCATAAATTGACATTTCTCCCAATTTAGAACTAAGTTAGTTTTCTCGCATACTTCTAATACTTTCTCTAGATGATTCAAGCATGCGTCAAATGACGTTCCAAATATAGAGAAATCATCCATAAATACTTCTATTCCATCATCAATTAATTTACTAAATATAGACATCATACATCTCTGGAATGTTGCAGGTGCATTACATAATCTAAAAGGCATTCTTCGAAAAGCAAATGTTCCATATGGACTAGTAAATGTAGTTTTCTCTTCATCCTCAGGAGCAATATGTATATGATGATAACCGATATATCCATCTAAAAAACAAAAATATTTATGTCACAATTAATCTATCCAACATTTGGTCTAGAAATGGTAATGGGAAGTGATCTTTCCTAGTGGCTGCATTTAATTTTTTATAGTCAATACATATATGCCATCCAGTAACTTGTCTTATAGGTATTAAATCATTATTTTCATTAGCTTTAATGGTCACTTCTCCTTTCTTAGGAACACAGTGAATTGGGCTTACCCAAGCACTGTCCGAAATAGGATATAAAATACCATTATATAGCTATTTTAATATTTCTTTCTTGACTACTTCTTTCATTATTGGGTTTAATCTTCTTTGAGGATCTACTCTTGGCTTATGTTCATTATCTAAAATAATTCCGTGCATACAGATTAAAGGACTAATTCCTTTAATATCTGCTAAAGTCCAACCAAAAGTTTTTTTATATTTTTTTAATGCGTCTAACAGTTTTTGTTCTTGTGATTCATTCAATTCAAGTTGATATAATAGCTGGTAGGGTTGAATGGTTACCTAAATAAGTATATTTTAAATGATTAGGTAAAATATTTAATTCAAGTTCAGGAGGTCTAATTATTGACAGAACTATATTCTTTTCAATGTTTTCAGTATTATCCAATATTATCCAACATTTGGAATTTTTCCTGTATATAATCCAGCTTTTCATTATTTGCTTCTTCAATTAATTTTATATTTTCTTTTTCTAATTTTTCTTTATAATATTCTTTAAAATGTTCATTTTGCAAATGTTCAAGTATTTCCATTCGAAAACATTCATCATCTTTTTCTAAAGCATGATATTTCATTGATTTTGCTATGTTAAAAGTTACTTTTTGATCGTTTACTCTCATTGTCAATTCTCCTTTCTGAACATCAATCATAGCTTTTCCAGTGGCTAAAAAGGGAATTCCTAATATTATGGGAATTTCTTTATCTTCTTCCATATCTAGAACAATAAAATCTACCGGGAAGATAAATTTATCCAATTTTACTAACACATCTTCAATAACTCCCTTAGGATAAGTCACAGAAAGATCAACTAACTGAAGAGTTACTGAAGTATGTGAAATTTCTCATAATTCTAATCTTTTAAAAATTGATAGAGGCATTAGATTTATGCTTGCTCCTAAGTCACATAAAGCTTTTCCATAAAATTTTTCTCCAATAGCGCAGGGTATAGTGAAACTATGAGGATCTTTTAATTTTTCAGGAAGCTTTTTCTGAATAATTGCACTACTCTCTTCACTAAGTGCAACAGTTTCATTATCTGTAAATTTTCTTTTTTTATTTAAAATATCTTTCATAAATTTTACATAATTAGGCATTTGTTCTAATGCTTCTACAAAAGGAATATTTACCATTAATTTTTTTAAGATTTCAAGGAATCTAGCAAATTGCTTATCTTTTTTATGTTGCTTTAGTCGTTGAGGAAATGGTGGTGGTGGTTTTTCTATAGATATTTTCATAGGGATTAATGGATATTCTAAGTTTTGATCTTGTTGATCCTTTTCTTTCTCAATTTCCACTTCCTCATTTTTACTTTCTGTTTCTTTCTGAATTTTAGTTTCTAACTCTTTTATAATTCTTAATTGTATCGCTTTAATTTGATCTTTTCCTTGGTCTTTAGGATTTATTTCCACATTACTAGGAAAAGTTCCAGGAATTCTATTCTTAAGCACAGTAGCAATATGTCTGAGTTGAGTTTCAATATTTTTAATTGTTGTTCCTTGATTTTGTAATTGATTTCCTTGATTTTGCAAGTGCTGACCCATACATAATATTAATTCTTCTATAGATAACTTCTTATCTTTAAATTGAGTGTTATTAAATCCAGGTGGATAAGAAGGTTTATAATTTGAATTCCCTTGATTAGGTGGATTTCCTATTGAGTTGTTCATCCATTGTTGATTAGCTGTATTGTTTTTCCAATTAAAATTTGGATGATTCTTACAACCAGGATTATAATAATTTGCATAAGGATTATTGGGTCTATTATTAATATCATTTATAGTTTCATAAGGAGATTGAGAATCTATAATTTGTCCAGATGAGTTTTCTTCTAATATATTAGGAGAGTAATTCATTCCAAAATGATCTAATTTCTTTGATATAGCGACGATTTGAGGAGCTAGCATAGATCTTGCATCATTTTCATGAACACTAGCTATCTTTTTAGTATTTACTCTTTCAGCAGGCCATTGAAAATTATTAGTAGCCATTTCTTCGATTAAAGCATAGGCTTCATCAAATGGTTTTGACATTAATGAACCTCCAGCAACAGCATTAATGATTGATCTAAGAGATCCTACTAATCCATTGTAGAAAGTTTGTATAATTAACTCGATACGGTAATGCATGATGTGGGCATTTCCTAAGAAGTTCTTTAAATCTTTCCCAAGCTTCATATATGGATTCTCCATCAAGCTGGCTAAAAGATGTTATATCATTTCTAAGTTTTGCGGTTTTCGAGGGAGGAAAATATTTGGATAGAAATTTTTATGACAATTCTCTCCAAGTTTTAATAGATCCAGAGTGCTTAATGAATTTAACCACATCTTAGCCTTATCCCTTAAAGAAAAAGGAAAAAGCCTAAGTCTAATAGCATCATTAGATACTCCTTCATATTTAAAAGTAGCACATAGTTCTAAAAAACTAGCAAGATGTAAATTAGGATCTTCGTTAGGTGAACCACTAAATTGATTATTCTGTACCATTTGGATAATTGCAGGTTTAAGTTCTAATGAGTTAGCAGCTACATCAGGGTTTTAAATAGCTAGGTGAATTTCATCTAATGTAGGGTTGGCATAATCTCTTAATGGTCTTTGTTGGTTTATATTTTCAATTTCTGGATTATTTGCCATTTTTGTTAAATTTTTAATTTCTCTCTTTTGTTTTCTAATTCTTTTAATTGTGCGCTCTAATTCTGAATCGTAAGGTATTAAATTTTCATTTCCAAATTTACGCATACAATTTTTAAGTAATATTTAAAATAGATCCGTTACTCTAATAATTATTTTAATAATTCTATTAATTACCTTAATAATTACTTACTTTCAACTCTCTGTAACGGCGCAAAAACTTGATCCACTTTTCGATATTTATACTTACTTATTATAAAAGTTAGCAACGGCACAAAACTTGATCGGCACTAAATATATTCTTATGATTACGTTATGAAATTTATGGTTTATTTTGTGGATACTACGCAAGTATACGTATCGTTATCAAGTAATATAGGGCTTTAATGGAGTCCTAGATATCGATCCCACAGGGAAGTTAGCAAATTTCAAAGAACAACTTAAGGTAAATTTTACTTATTAATCTAGTATACAAATTTAAAACACTTAGACTAAAATAAACTAATGCTTAAAAGGTTAATATAAGATTTCAGAAAAGTATCTTTCTCTTTGTTTTAGAGTATTAAGTGAATGAAAATTTAAATTAGTTTTTAATTATATTGTGTCGAATAGGAGCATACTATTCTTTACCCTTTGGTTCAGGTGCAAAGAATATTGACTAGTCTTATGTTTGATTGCGAATATGCGGCTAGAGGCTGGGAGGATATCGATCGCCACTTCGAGCTCCCACGTTCCCCTCGCTGAGGGCTAACATCTACACTTCGGCTCTCGAAACAATATCTTGAATTGAATATTTTTGTACTGTCGCACTAAAATGTTCGATTCTACGCCGACTAGTTAATATTTCCCTATTTATTTGCACTCTTCTTCCAAGGCTTTTGATTTCCCTGAATCTTGGATGTAATCTTTACTATAGTTGATAATTCAACATATGTTAACAAATCAATTGGCCACATTGAAAGTAAATTACGATTTAATAAAAAGATTAGCACAATTTCTATTTTCATATTTCAGGCACAACTATTTAAATTTCTCATTTCACTAATCTCAAGAACAAGGAGAAAGACTAAGGAAACTACTCAAAATGCATGGGAAAAATAACACAAAGCATGGATTGCATTAAAGTTAACAAACAAATAACAAATATACTTATCTCAATTCTTCTCCCCAAGCAGACTCTTGAAGTTCATTTGACTCTTCCTTCCAGTACAGCACACCAAAATGATAAAAACTTAATCTACTCACTCAAAAGACTCTTAAATTACACTTAACTTCCACACAAATGACTAAAACTGACTCTAGAATGACACACCAACTGACTAAAATTCGGCTCTATTTATAGAAGGGTCAAATCTCCAAAGGTTGCTTAAGCACCTCTTCAAAAAGTATCTAGGTTCAATGTATCTGGCTCAATTCAACTATCTCGTCGGCGGGCATCGGTCTCGCCATCGGTGGGCTTCTAGAAGATGAGCTAACCACACCGATTTCGCTGTCGGCGGGATCGATCTCGCCGTCAGCGGGCTCCTTATAATATATTAAAAATATTTCGGGAAAAATTCGCCGTCGGCGGGACAGTTCAATTTTCATCAAATTGAGTCATTTTTGCTCCAAATTTGCTTCTTTTGTGCTTTTTGCCTTCAGTACTTATAAATCTTCATTCCTGCAATAAAACAAAGAAAATACCTTTCTTTAAAGTGCAATTTCATATAAAATTGGTATGAAATTCTTAATATATTTTCTTGTGATCAACCGCTCTTGAAACTCGAGGGCAGTAACTTTCACAATGAGAAATGGAGCCTTGTCAAGTACAACTTCGAACTCATCGAACCCAAACATGAACTTAATCATGGGTCCTATGATGAGCCTCCTGGTTGGAATGTAAGTTGCAGGAGAAATTCAAAGTTGGGGACGACATCGTAGCTGTCTATTAAAAGGTTTTAAGGGTTAGCAACAGCCTATGCCTTGCAAATATAATGTAAATACTAAAATTAACGAAGGTTATTATGTGAACTGGGTACATCTTATTATCTTTGTTTTGTTTTCTTTTGTTTTCATTTTTGAATTTTGGGGTATATTTTCCAAATTCATTATTTATCAGTAATTTCATGGGATTATTTGATTCTTGAAATTTAAATAGAAGTTAAGAAAGCACGGATTTGGTCTGACTTGCAAATAACAGATCAAACCCAAAAGACATGAAGTAATGGTTAAGTCCAGAACCCAATCCTGAATTGACTTCACAATGCCTCACTTTTGTGAGCCTCATTCACCAACACACCTGCTGATGTCCGACCCCACACAAGACCTTTAAGATTTTTGAACCCCTATGTTTGAGGATGGTCAAACAGACGGTCATGTAATCGAGAAAGTGTTGATTGTAGATATCAAAGGAAGAAATGGGCAAAGCATCCAAAGGAAGAAGGGTAATCTAGATCATGAGGAACATGGACAAAATACTGATTTAAGAAGACACAACCTCCTGATCATATTGAAGATAAGAAAATCTTATAAGTGGAGTCACCATAAGTTGTCGGTTGCCAAATGGAAGTTGCCAGTTGCTTTGAAAGTATTTTTAATTTAATAGATATAATTTTGAAAAGTAGCATTTTTATTTTGAAAATAGGAGACCTATCCGATCTTGTACATACAATAGTTTAAAAAAAAGAGCACAACATAACAAGCCATGCACCTATCTCGAAGAATAGACACATTACTTGATAGTGAGGCTCAATTAAATAAACTAAAAAAATTATGATATCTGTTTTTTCTACAAAACCTTTTATGTTGACTGACAAGTTCCACTATCAAATATAAATGTTCAGATAGGGTTTATATTACATGGGTTTTAAAGCTCCCTATGGAGGCAAGTCTCTATACTTAATTATATCTTAAATGACCAAAGCCACTTATGAAGACTCTCGATTTAGAACAGAGATGTTTGTCTTCAAGAATGTCAAAGTTTAGGATTTCAAGATCGGACATATGAAACTCAAATGGGAAGGGATCAAATAGGAACAATTATTATGAAATTCAAATGTTGAAAGATAGGGGATTGTTGACCTCACTTTTGTGAGGATCATTTGTAAACTATTTTGAAAAAGGAAGTCTACCAATGTTGACCTCCTAACTCTTACCAATGATCACTAAACCCTAATTTCAAGGGTAAAACCATAATAAAGCCTTTTTAATCCAAATCTTAATGACTTCCTAAAATGCTCAAATCAGCAATGTCAAACCCTGACCTAGTCAACCTTTGACCCAAATTGTCAAATTAGGTAAAAAAGATCAATCCATAGCCCAATGACCACCACATTGACCAAACTAGTCAACTCTTGACCCAAATGATCAAATTAGGTAAAAATGGTCAATTATTGACTCAATGACCACCCCATTGACCAAATTGGTCAACCCATGACCCAAATGATCAAATAAGGTCAAAATGATCAATCCATGACCACCCTATTGACCAAACTGGTCAAACTTTGACCGAAATGGTCAAATTAGGTCAAAATGGTCAATCCATGACCCAATGACCACCACATTGACGAATCTGGTCAACTTTGACCCAAATGGTCAAATTAGGTCAAAATGGTCAAACCATGACCCCGTGACCACCACATTAACCAAACAGGTCAATCCTTGACCCAAATGGTTAAATTAGGTCAAAATGGTCAATCCATGACCCAATGACTACCACATTGACCAAATTGGTCAACCCTTGATCTAAATGATCAAACTAGGTCAAAAATGATCAATCTATGACCCAATGACCACAACATTGACCCATTGACAACCCCATTAACCACCAAGTCAACCTAGACATTAAATTGGTCAAACCAGATTTATTTGATCAATCTAAGCCATTAAAATGATCAAATTTAATCATTTGGTTAACCCTAGTCGAACCTAGGTCCCATTATTAAAATTAATGACCTATGATTAAATTAACCATGAGAAGGTTAAGTAAATCACCTGAGTCAACTCTGAACCTGGACTGGTCAACCACGGTCAACCATGGTCAATGTTAGTCAACTATGGTCAGCTTTAGTCAAATTTGGTTCAAAATTGAATTTGGTCAAAAGACTCAATTTTGAACTAAATTAATAAAATTAATCAAATGATTAACCTTCAAAATCATTTTGATTAATTTATGGGTTAATATGACATATTTCTATATTTTTAGTTAATTACATAATTAATTAAAAATGAAATTATGATTAAATAACCCTAAATTGAATTTGAAATTATGGCATCACCCATGACATCAAAAATTCATAATAGATTTTCAAAATTAAATTCAATTTATGGAAGGCCACCCATGGGTCACCCATGACCCATTAGACTCATCATGACATAAATAACACCTTAATCATAACCTTTAACCAAGGTTAAGATTAATCATGACACCATCATGATGGAAAGGTATACGTGTCATGCCATCCTAAAATGAAGAATGACATGTATGCTTAGGTGGAGGGCACCTCAAACCCTAGTCAATGGAGAAGAGGCTTGGCTTAGATCACTATGACATCATGGGATAAACTCATAAACACCAAATTTTAAAAATTAAGAAAAATGGAAGTTTATGTGTCATGCTTTCACAAAGCCATGGGTGACATCATGGATGAAGGATAACTTACCCATTTTGAGTCTTTACTCACCTCAATCCTTATCTAATGCAAGGAAGACATTACCTAAACCGTCCTTTCACCATGGTTAAAATTCATCATGACTAAGCCATGGAAATAAAGGAAATTATGTGTCATTCTATTCCACCCATGGGATGATTTGCTAAACTCATATGGGGGAGGTCAATCCAGCTCATTCCATGGACCCCTCATCACCTCACCATTTCTCCAAAGGAGGAAAGACAAAGCATAACTCAATCCTTGCCTTAATGGAAGCTCATAATGAAAAGCTTGGGAAGACTCAACCATAGCAATCCTTAAGCCCTGATCTTATCACTATCCATCATAGGATTAATGGCCTCCCTCCTCAAGCAAATTAAAGCTTATCCATGACCCTCCATGGTTATAGATAAGTCTAACTGAGAGCTTCCCAAGAGAAGAGAGACCCAACCACACTGCCGCATTCCAAAAGCTTTAAACAACAAACTTTCTCCACATCCTATAGGCAATTGATTTTTCATAGAAGCAAACCATCAAACCCACTGTCCTCTCCCAATTTAGCCACATTGAAACACCCCAAAACATGACATTTTTCAGGTCCTACATAAACCACCCCCAAACCTCAAATTAATTGTTCCTACACCTTCCTTGAGGTTTATGAAAAAGATTCAAATCAAAATTAGATCTTCTGAGAGCTCCAACCTAGTTCCACATCAAGCTATGAACCAATTTTGGTGAACTCCTACTCATACTAGATTTCACCCCAAATTGGACATACCAGGAACTTCGCAAGGACTCAAAAATTGTTACTGTAGAATTTTATTCAAGCTTCATGATGCACCAAAAATATATACTCTTTTAGCTATATGTTTTTGCCTATTTTTGGTGATATTGCACTTTAAAGGAATGTATTTTTCATGATTTATTGCAGATGTGATGATTATAGGTGTTTGGAGCGAAAAGATGCAAAAAGGAACGAATTTGGAGAAAAATGGAGCAAAATGGAGAAATTTGGAGGAAAACAGCGTTGGCACCGCTAGCGCCCTATTCCAGAGACTCCAGAATTAATTGGCACGATAGGGCGCCGCCGGCGCCACTATCGGGCGCCGCCGGCACCCTATGTTGGTTCATTTTGAATTCAAAAGTTTTGGCAGATTTTTGAAGAGGTGCTTGAAGAAACTCTTGGGGAATTCGTTCCTAACATTAAATTAAGTGTCCAAGACGAAAATAGTGAGGAAGAAGAGAAGAGAATTGCTGTAGAGAGTGTGAGAAAAGTTGAGAGAGAGTTAGGGTTTGTGATTTTAAGAGAGATTCTTCTCTAAGGAGGGGAGAAGAGGGAGTAAAGTGAGAGATCGCTTCTTCATCTTTGTTCCAAGGAGAGAATCAAGTGTTGCAAGGAAGAGAAAAGGAATCAAGGGGACTTTGAAGGAATTTGCTTGGGGAAGAGAAAGAGATAAGTTGTATTTACTATTGTAGTTTCTATGACTCTTCTTTTATTTATAAAATCCATGTGTTTTTATATCTTCTCCATGGTTAGTGAGTAGTCTCCTTTGTCTTTCTTCTTGCATGAAGTAATTATGATGTGGTGATGTGGAAATGATGTGCCCTTTAAGTGTTATAAAAGTTGTGATGTTTCTTTAATTTTGAACTTAATTTACTTTTCAATCCGACCAATTGAATTGTTAAAACTTGTTGAGGAATATTAATTCCAAAAGAATTGAATGTTCTACAACAAGAATGAAGAAATCATTTAATGTCCGTGAATGAATTGCGTAGTTCATGGGGATTAAGCGCAATAAATAGGGAAATGAGTTTTGATGGACTTCAAATTGGAGGTTTCATGGTGACAGAATGGGATCCCTAATTTGGTCTTAAGATTGGTAACTATAGCCTATGGTTAGCCTTCGGGTGAAGGGTGAGTGGGAGCTCCTAAGTGAGAGCCGGTATCCTCCCAGCCTAGCCCTAGATTTAGTAACTAAAGTTAAGATATGGCAATGTTCTTTACTTGCTTGGAGAGGGGGTACTCTTTTAAAGGTAAAGAAGCAAATATGCTCCTATTTGGCACAACAGAAATAATTACCATTCTTCATCATCCACACATAATAATCTTTATGCAGGAAGCAAGACACTTTTCATATAGAAGTAACTTATAAATAACATAAGTTAGTGTGTTTGTTAGTTAATATAGTTCATTAATTAGAAGTAATTGTAGTAACTTTATTATAATTTGCATTAACTAGTGGTAGTACACTTAAGTAATTGTTACATTGGGTATTGGATTTTAGTGCTATATTATCTGATTTAAAGAATGTTCACCTCCCTGTGGGATCAATAACCAGGACTCCATTAGAGCCATGTATTACTTGATACGATACGTATACTTGCGTTGAATTTGTGACTTTACTAAATCATTCAAAATATATAAATTTGACTTCATAAATTCTTGCTTAATATATAAAGTCGCGGTCAAGTTTTTGGCGCCGTTGCCGGGGAGGTAGATAAACGGTACTTATTTATAGATATTGTAGTAACTGAAAACCTTTACTTAGTAGTGTGATTTTATATGCATGGTAGTGGATCTGTAGGTTTGATACCTTACGATTCAAAGTTAGAGCGTACTATTAGAAAAATTAGAAAACAACAAAAACAAACTGAAAATTACTGTGAAATGAATAATAATAAAGAGAATCGTAATATTAATGTTGGAAATTTGCCAAGACCTTTAAGAGATTATGTTAACTCAACAATGAGATGAAATTCATATAACTATTCAAAATCCTGATGTTGCTGCTAATTCGTTTGAACTTAAACATGCTATTATCCAAATGGTACAAAATAATCAATTCGGAGGAACACCTAATGAAGACCCAAATTTACATCTCGCTAGTTTTTTAGAACTGTGTGCTACTTTTAAGTATGACGGAGTGTCGAATGATGCTTTCAGACTTAAACCTTTCCTTTTTCCTTAAGGGATAAAGCTAAGGAGTGGCTAAACTCATTAGCACCTGGATCTATTAGAACTTAGGGAGAACTTTCTCAAAAGTTTCTATCAAAATATTTCCCTCCAAAAAAAACTGCTAAATTAAGAAATGATATCACATCTTTTAGTCAGTTTGAAGGAGAGTCAATATATGAAGCTTGGGAGAGGTTTAAAGATCTTCTTAGGAAGTGTCCACATCATGCTTTGCCATATTGGTTAATAATTCAAACTTTTTATGACAAATTAGTGGGATCATTAAGATCAATTATTGATGCTGCTGCTGGTGGATCGTTAATTTCAAAACCTTTTGATGAAGCATATTCATTAATTGAAGAGATGGCTACTAATAATTTTCAATGGCCCTCTGAACGGGTACATCCTAAAAGAGTAGCTAGTGTTCATGATTCTGACATGATGACAATGATAGTTTCTCAAATAGCAGCACTTTCTAAGAAAATAGATCAATATGGAATGAATTATTATCAACCATCCCCAGTGTTAGAGGAAAATTCATTTGGGCAGATAACTGAATCTCAAATACCTTATGAAAATTTGAATGTGATTAATAGACCTAATAACCCTTATTCGAATTATTATAACTCTGGTTGGAAGAATCACCCAACTTTCAATTAGAATAATAATAATGCTAATGTGAACCCACAATGGGGACACAATTCTATAAACCCAGTTGGAAACTCAACCAACCAAGGAAATACTAACTTTAGACAATCTTATCCTCCTGGATTTAATAATAACCCACAATTTAAGGATAAGAAGTTGTCTATAGATGAAATGATTTTGAATATGAGTAGCCAATTACAAGTTCAAGGTGTTGCGATCAAAAATATTGAAAGTCAATTGGGACATATTTTCACTGTGCTTAATAATAGACCTTCTGGAACACTTCCTAGTAATGTGGAGATCAATCCAAAAGATCAAAACAAGGAGCAACTTAAGATTATACAATTAAGGAGTGGAAAAGAATTAGAAACTAGAACGCAGAAAAAATTTGAAGAAGAGAAGGAGAAGGTGAATATTGAAAAATGTTCAAATAAAATTTATCTAGACCTGGAATATCCTCTTGAACCAATGAAGATTACTGTTGAGAAACCACCTCCTCCATTCCCTCAAAAATTGAAGTAGAAGAATAGGGAAAATAGATTTGGAAATCCTTAAGAAGTTAACAATAAATATACCTTTTGTTGAAGCATTAGAACAGATGCCTGATTATGCGAAATTTATGAAGGATATTCTTAAAAAGAAGAGAAAGTTCATAGATCATGAGACTGTTGCACTTAGCGGAGAGTGTAGTGCAATAATTCAGAAAAAGTTTCCTGAAAAACTTAAAGATCCTGGTAGTTTCACTATCCTGTGTGCTATAGGTGAAAAGTTTTTTGGAAGAGCCTTATGTGATCTGGGAGCTAGTATTAATCTTATGCCTTTATCCACTTTCAAAAGATTGGGAATTGAAGAAATTTCTCCTACATCTGTAACTCTTCAATTAGCTAATCGTTCTATTACTTATCCTAAGGGAGTGGTAGAAGATGTGTTAGTAAAAGTGGATAAATTTATCTTTCCTGTGGATTTTATTGTTCTTGATATGCAGGAAGATAAAGATATTCCAATTACTTTAGGAAGACCATTCCTAGCTACTGGAAGAGCTGTAATTGATGTTCAAAAAGGGGAATTAACTATGAGAGTTAATGATCAAGAGGTGACCTTTAATATTTTGAAGTTTATGAAGTATCTCTCAGTTGCAAAAGATAATGAATGTTTTAGGATGGAAGTATGTGAATATTTGAAAAATGATTATTTTAAAGAGATGTTTGAAAAGAAAGTGGAGTATGAAAATGTAATTGAAGATGAAACAAAAAATGAAACAGATTCATATAATGAGAAGAATAAGGAATTGGAGTATATTCAGGAGAAATTTGAAGTGTTAGATACCATGGAAGGTGGAGATAAAAGTTTAATTTCATCTATTGTTAAGCCTCCTGAACTTGAGATGAAAATTCTCCCTAAACATTTAAAGTATATGTTCTTAGGAGAATCATCTACCTTACCAGTTATTGTATATATGGATTAACTGAATATCAAGAACAAAAATTATTGGAAATCTTAAAAAGATACAAAAGAGCTTTTGGATGGATTTTGGCAGATATCAAAGGAATCAGTCCTTTGATCTGTATGCATATAATTTTATTAAATGAAGAACATAAACCTAAAATTGATCCGCAAAGGAGATTAAATCCTATAATGAAAGAAGTAGTTAAGAAGGAGATTTTAAAATGACTTGATGGTGGAATTATTTATCCTATTTCGGATAGTTCTTGGGTAAGTCCAATTCATTGTGCACCAAAGAAAGGCAGAGTGAATGTGGAAGTGGATGAAAGGAATGAAATTTTACCTACTATACAAGTTAATGGATGGCGAATTTGTATTGATTATAGAAAACTAAAAACTGCCACCCAAAAAAATCACTTTCCTCTACCTTTTCTCGATCAAATGTTGGATAGACTTGATGGACACAAGTACTATTGCTTTTTGGATGAATATACTGGTTATCATCAAATACCTATTGCTCCTGAGGATCAAAAAAAGACAACATTTACTAGCCCCTATGGAACATTTGCTTTTCAAAGAATAACTTTTGGATTGTGTAACGCACCTGCAACTTTTCAAAGATGTATAATGTCTATTTTTAGTAGTATAATAAATAATGGAATAGAAGTTTTGATGGATGATTTTTCTGTGTTTGGAACTTCATTTGATATTTTTTTGGAAAACTTGACAAAAGTTTTAGAACTCTGTGAGAAAACAAATTCAGTTCTGAACTGGGAAAAGTGTCAATTTATGCTTGCAGGAGGAATAATTCTTAGGCATAAAATTTCTGAATATGGTATGGAGGTCGACCCTGCTAAAATTCGAGTGATTAAGAGATTACCACCACCCACTACTGTGAGAGAGGTGCGGAGTTTCTTAGGACATGCTGGATTTTACTGGCGTTATATTAAAGATTTTTCAAAAATTACTAAACCTTTGTGCCAACATCTAGAAAATGATAGGAAGTTTGATTTTAACGATGAATGTTTGTGTGCTTTTGAATTACTTAAAGGAAAATTAATCACTGCTCCTATAATTGTTTCACCTGATTGGGAGAAACCCTTTAAATTAATGTGTGATGCTAGTGATTATGCTATTGGAGCTGCGTTGGGGCAAAGGTATGATAAAACTTTCAAAGTTATTTACTATGCTAGTAAAACTCTTAATGATACTCAAATTAATTATATCACTACTGAAAGAGAGTTATTAGCTATAGTGTTTGCTTTCGATAAGTTTAGACCTTATTTAATTGGAACTAAAAGTATAGTGCATACTGATCATTCAGCTATCAAGTATTTAATGCAAAAGAAGGATGCTAATCCTAGATTGATTTGATGGATACTCCTTTTGCAAGAATTTGATTTTGAGATAGTTGATAGGAAAGGATCTGATAATCAAATTGCTGATCATTTGTCAAGAATAGAATATGATAGATTTTTTGAATTTGAGAAGGAAGTTGCAGAAACTTTTCCTGATGAACAATTGTATATTCTTATGGAAAAGAATTTGCCTTGGTATTCTGATATTGTGAATTATATTGTAAGTGATATTATACCATCATATTTAACAAAGCAACAACAAAAAAAATTTAAATATGTTAAATTTTGTGATCGATGTCAAAGAGTAGGTAATATTTCTAGAAGAAATGAAATGCCTTTGAATTACAATTTGGAAGTTAAAATTTTTTATGCATGGGGATTAGATTTTATAGGACCATTTGCACCTTCATTTGGAAATTTATATATATTGGTCGTTGTTGATTAAGTTTTGAAATGGATTAAAGCTGTTGCTTTACCAAGATGTGATGCTCGGAGTGTTTCTAAATTTTTAAAGAAAAATATATTTACAAGTTATGGAATTCCGAGAGTGATTATAAGCGATGGTGGATCCCATTTCGAAACAATCAAATTAAGAGATTAACTTGGAAAATATAACATTATTCATAGAATCTCTACTCGCTTATCATCCCCAGACTAGTGGTTTAGCGGAAGTATCGAATCGGGAAATTAAAAGAATTTTGGAGAAAACAGTGAATATTCATAAATTAGATTGGTCTGCTAGATTAGACACCACATTATGGGCTTATATGACTGCTTTTAAGATCCCTATTGGAATGTCTCCTTATAGATTAGTGTTTGGAAAAACTTACCATTTGCCGGTTGAATTGGAGCATAAAGTATATTGGGCGATTAAGGAGTTGAATTTTAATTTGAGAAATGCGGGAGAAAAAAGATTTATGCAATTAAATGACTTGGAAGAAATTAGAAATGAATCATATCATAACGACATGATTTATAAAGAGAAAATGAAATTGTTGCATGATTAGAAGATATTGAAAAAATAATTTGAACTGGGACAAAGAGTTTTATTATATAATATGAGATTGAAATTATTTCCGGGAAAATTTAAGTCCAGATGGATATGACCTTTTACTGTAGTAAAAGTTCATTCTTTCGGAGCTGTTGATATTGAGGATCCTAAAACTGGAAATATTTTCAAGGTTAATGGGTATCTTTTAAAACCTTACTTTGAAGGGTCTTTACCTGATTTCAAAGAGGTTTTATTGCTAAGTCATCCTAGTTAACAGAATGGTTTGTCGGGCTGACGACATTAAACCAAGCGCTTTGTGAGAGGCAACCCATGTGTATTTGTATGTTGAGTTTGCTTGCTTATTGTTGTTTGTACTTTTAGTTTAATATTAAAGAATCCTAATTACCCCTAAATAAGTTAAAAATTAAAAATATACTGGATTGTATTGTGAAAATGAAGTATTTTGAGCCAAACGAAAGTTCGGTGAAAATTTTTACCATTGGCGCCGCCGGTGCCAGAATGGGTGCCCCTGGCACCCTATTCTTTTATAATAGACGAATTTCTAGTTTGAGCGCCGACGTTTTAAAATGCAGTTTTTACGTTTTAAAATGCAGTTTTTGGCAGTTTTGAGTGGGATTTTCTACCTTAAAACACCCCAAAACTCCATTTTAAATCCATAACCACCAGAGAAACGAAAACTCCCTTTCTCAATTCGCATCCCATGGATTACCACTCCATTGAACTCACTAGATCTCGCATCTACAATCGATGGAAGTTTGTTAGTTTCGAGGCACAACGTCTATTCCATAAAGTGATGATGAAGAGAAGGATTATCAAGGAAAAAGGCTTTGTGAATCGAGGTTTGGAGAGTCCGACTACAAGAGTTGAAGAGATAGTGAAGCAAAGACGTTGGGAAGTGTTATGCTACACTACCGCCGCAGTGGTTGTTCCGGTTGTGAAAGAATTTTATGCAAATCTGCATGGGATCAACCAAGGATGTGTTTTTGTGCGAGGAAGGTATGTACCATTCACTCTTGCGAGGATAAATGATCTCTTCATCATAGAAAGTGTACCTATTTGTCATTATGCAAATTTTAATGCGACGAGCAATGATATGAACGACATCTATCGTTATTTGACGGATGAGAATGAAGAATGGGAAGTAAGGGATAATGGATATATCAGTTTCTCTTCTTCATCCTTGAATCCGGTATCAAAGCAGTGGCATTACTTTATTTCGGCAAAATTAATTCCTATTATGAAGATAAGTAAGGTAACGAAGGAAAGTGCTATTCTGAATTTCTGCATACAAACTTGAAGGCCAATGGATATTGGATCAATCATTACTAAATCTGTATTGGGATTGATTGTGCATGGATCTAAATATGGGCTTAGACACCCGTCCACCATATTTCTGTTATGTAGTTAATCACAAGTGCCATATGAGAGTTGGGAAAAAGTTCTTCTACCTTGGAGACCTATTCATCCCACTGATCTTTATGACTACCGTACGATAGGTGATGAAGGAGACATGGATGTGCTTGTTGATCGACCCACTCGAGAGTTCACGGCTTATTCAGCCTTACTATTCGAAAGTTCGAGGGTGATATTGAAGAAGATAAAGAAGTTGGAAAATGAGGTACGTAATATTATGAATGCTATTAATAACATTTCTGATTTATTTGATCACACTGATTGGAGGATGAAAGAGCAATTTGATCATACTGGTTGAATTGAGTTGGGTTTGGTTAATCTGTTGAAGAAGAATGCTGTGGTGGATGAAGATTCATCTAATGAATTCCCATATCGTTCATACCACAATCTGTTCGTTCATCATCAATCAATGGGAGATATTAGAGAGGATGAGACTTCTGAGACTGATGAGGAGTAATTAGTAGATTCTATATGCTGCTTTGTTATGTTTAAGTGTTTGCTTTGATTGCTATCCAGTTTTCTTTGCTTTGTTTTAGTAGGGTGTGTTTGGACTTTGCTTTGGTTTCTTGTGTGTACTTAGGACTTAGTGTTTGCTTATTGTAGTGTACTTGCAACACTAAGGATCTAAGGAGTGTTGCTTATATTTGATGAACATATGTGTGTAATTGTTGTATCGTGGATGTTATATATATGAAAGTAGTGTGATGTGTTGTTTGTGTAAATTGATGTTGTTTAATGTTTGTGAGATAAAATAGATGCTTGTTGATGTGTTAAATAGGCACGCGGATGTTGAAACTATTGAATTTGCGACAAAATTTTTTGAACCCAATAGAATTTTGGACTGGCGCCACCGGCGCCCAAATCCAGAGAAACGGGCTATTATTTTGAATAGAGCGCCACCGGCGCCCAAACACCGAAAATAGCCCGGGAACCTTAAAAATTCGCGAAAATAGCATGGACCCATTTTTCTGCCATTTCTTTCGTCTCCCACCTCCATATTCGCGATTTTGAAGCTTTAGGGCTTGTTAGATCTCGGATTAGAGAGGATTTCAAGGATTTCTGAGGCCGGATCTGCACTTCTCTTGGTAAGAGCTTTACTTTAACCTAAAATTTTTTATTTTCGCCATTTCAAATTCTCACATTATTGGATGATATTTTTGGAGATTGTTGAGAAAAAGTGAAGTTTCATATGGTAGAATTTGTTCTTACTTATTTAGATTAATGCTTGGAGTTAATACATTGTGGATTTGGAATTTATTGGTAAATTTTTGAAATTTTTCTAGAAATCCACATGGCTCCTAGAATGAGTAAGGGGAAGCAAAAATTTGATTGGGATGATGAAAGAATTGTTAATATTAAGGCTCAGTTTCGCTTCAATTCTCAATTGCAAAATAAGAAGTGTATTCAGGATCGAGCGTTTGAAAATCTTGGTGGATCTATAGAACAGTTGTTTTCTGAGCGAAATTGGGAACATTTCTGTTACTTTTCTGCTAATTCTGTTTTGGGAGTAGTCCGAGAATTTTATGCTAACGTGCTGCGGTCCGACATGGAATATGTGCTAGTCCGAGGGAAACTGGTTGAGTTCACCCCACAACGTATCAATGCATTTTATCAAATTCGAGAACCTTTTGTTTGTGAATTTGAGAATTTTGATACTAGTGAAGGGAATTTGATGAGTGTTATCACGTATCTGACCGATAGAAGAGGGGAATGGAAGATGAATCAGAGACAGATGGTTAACTTCCCTACTTCTACTTTAAATGTTGCTTCTAAAGCATGGCATTATTTCATTTCTACAAGACTATTGCCTTCTTTTCATCACAGTGAAGTTACTAGGGATCGAGCTATTTTAAATTATTGTATCCAAAATATGAAGAAGATTAATATTGGAGCCATTATTTTTAAGAGCATTCACTCTATTGCCAAAGGAGAAACCACTGGTGGATCAGGACATCCCCGCCTGATTCATGCACTTTGTGTTCAGTCTGGAGTGGAGTATATTAGTTCTGAGGAAGTGGCAATACCTTTGAGGCCGATTACGAAGACCACTATTCATTCTTATGAGGCTCATGTGGGTACAAGAGAGGAGAGCAGGAGTACTGATATTCCTACCACGAGTTATGATGTTCCATCTACTTCTGAGCCCACGACATTATCTGATGTACAACTTATTTTTAGGTTGAGTGTTGTATTTTGAAAAGGGATCGCCTAACAGAAATTGTCGGCAAATTTTAGATTTTAAATTTAATTTAGATATAGAAATAAATTTAGAAAGAAGAATTTGATTTTTTGAAAATAATTTTAAGTTTGAAAATTTTCAAGATATGAAATCAAACTGGTCTCACATCCCAAATAGTTTATATAAACGAGCACCACATCACAAACTGTGTATCTATCTCGAAGGACAAACACACTGCTTGACGATGAGGCTCAATTAAATAAACTAGAAGATTTGTGACATCCATTTGGTCTGCGAACCAATTTCATAAGCCGATAAGTTCCCCTACTTAATATAAATGAATTAAGCAAGGTTTATATTACCTGGGTTCTTAAAGTTCCCTATAAGGGCAAGCCCCTATAGTTAATTACATCTTAAATGACGGGAATCATTTAAGAAAACTCTCGATAATGATCAGTTGTTTTGCTCTCAAGAATTTCAAAGTTTAAGGTTTTCAAATGATTGGATTTTGGAAATTTCAAAAGGGATTAGCTCAAATTTGGAACAATTTATTTTAAGAGTCCAATGGAAGAGAAGTAGGAGAAGCTGAGGATCCAAGAAGAATCTTGGCAACTTCCCAAACTATCCTATTATTTAGTTTCAATTTGAGAATTTATTTAATGTTGTAATCCTGCCAATTTAGTTAATTAGGACTTATACTTGCATGATATAATCACACAAATAACCTCAATGATATGAGGGTTTATGTCGTACCAAACGACTATCTCGGAGTCCTAAGACTGGTTAGGGCTTAATTTGCATAACATGATTATGCAAATGCCTAACGAAAAGTTGAGGATTTATGTTGCACTTGGCAAACTACCTCGAAATCCTATGGCTTTGTTATTTAAAACTAGGAAAGGTTTTGCTGATGTAGATTCAAGTTTTGCTGATGACGATGGTCGTGCTTCCACTATGCTCCAATCTTCTTGCTGTTGCAGAGGTTTAGTTTTAGAAAGTGAAAATCAGGAGATTAGAGAAGTTTTTGGTTTAGAAAAGTCTTAAGGTTCAGTTTATTTAATATTTTGTTAGGGGAATCTTAAAGTTGATTATAACAACACCGGTTAAGATCCTACGGTTCCATCATTCCGGCACCGTTATTTTTATATGATTCACTTAGTCCAGATGAATTTGCTAAACTCAATTGAATGAGTTCCACACTTTCATCTAGACCATGTCATCATCCGAGGTATTCCCGATCATCCAACAAGACGTTTTAATTTAGTTATAGTTGTAGTTTTGTGTTCTGTTTGTGATTAAATTTTGAGTTTTTTATATTTTGAAATGTTGTGGCGGTGAATTTTATCTTGTTGTGACTTTTAATTTAGTTTTGGGTTTCAGTTTTGTGGCTATCCTAAAGGTTTCAGTTTTCATGCAGGGTGTCAATCTTGTTTAACATGCAAGAAAAGTAAATTACAGTGCAGGTAAGTAAATTGCAATAAAATAAAAGCGTAACTGGAGGGTCTTCCCGTCATCCCAAGCTATACTTAAAACACATGTTAAGGCATTTATATATTTGCAAGAAAAGACCTAGGTAAAGCTAAGGGAAAGTTTTGGGTTGTCTACCAAAGTCCTCATCCTATTGCTAGTCAATCCCTATGACGTCTAGGTTCTTTTGTCTTCTGTTAAGGATGATTTTCTTCATCAAAGAACAATTAAGTTCAATTGTTCTTCTAAAACATTTCATCATATTGAGAAAGTGTTTAGGACGAATCCTGAACATTTTTTCAATATTTCTGAGAATATTTTGAGTCCAAATGAATTTTATTGTACTGGTGAATTAATCATCCAAGAATTTAGTTAAATTTTGCTTCTTACTCAGTGAATTAGGATGTTTGATTATCCTATGAGTGGAGTGAAATTTCACTTAATGCTCCATTTAAGAGTTATGATAACGAAAGCCTTTAAGGGCAAATCAATTTATTAAAGATTTTAATGATTTAAAATTGGAATTGGTGATTTAAAGTGGTTTAATTTAGTTATGAAATTTTAATAATTTTAAGTTTGGAATAGTGTTCGAGTTGTTTTAATTTAATTAAATCTTTACATTTTAAATGATCTCAATGTATTAGATTAATTTGGGTTGAAAGAAGTGTTTAGATTATTCAATTTAAATTTTAATGATTTAATTTTAATTTAATTGAAGTATTTTAGGTTAATTTTTAATTGGTTTGATTTTTTTTAATTATGAATTATTTTTTAGGTTAATTTTGATATTTCAAGTTTGTTTTAGATTTGCTTTTTGCTTTAAGTGATTTCAAATTAATTTTAATGTTTTAAATTTATTTCAATTTGATTGTTAAATTACTTAATGTTTTAAGCTTTTAATTTAATTAAGGTTTACTTTCCTTTTAATTATTTAATTGTTAATTGTAGTTATCATTTTTTAGTTTGATCAAGAGTTGAATATTATTAAAGTGATTCATTTAGGGATTTTTAATTAAAGAATTGATATCTTCTTAAATCATATCCCTAATCTTAATAATCCAAATTTTAACTTATTCTTCCAAAATTCAAATTGTTTAATTAATTAAAATTTACTTTAAATATTTTCAAGATGATTAATGAGTTTCTACCCCTTAATTCCCTAGGTTTCAATCATCTAATGAAAATTAAGATCAAATATTTTACCCTTCATTTTGATTAAACCTGAAGTTTTAATTAAGGGTAAAAATTCTTAATTACTATTATGCCCTTTTAAGCCTAATTATTTCATAACTCATCAAATTGAGCTCAAATGAGCTTGAAATCTTTATGTCACTTCACTCATATGTCAATTAAGACATTAGAGGAGAAAATGTGATTTTTTCTGAATTTAATTTAATTTATATATTTAGTTTTATGAAAAATATGGGTTTTCAATAAAAATTCAACAACATGACCAAGGTAAGGTTTCTGTCCTTAGGAAAATTATGGGATGTTCCTACTGATCCGAGGACCATTTGGACAGATTTTGGTGATTTTGCAAATTATATTTTATTTATTATAATTATTTTAAGTTTTGGAATGTTAATTAATTATAAAATAAAATTAAAGTTGAAAAATGGATTTTATATTTTTCATAAATCTCTCTAACCTCAAGAAATTCAAAGAAATAAATTATATATTTTTCTGATTTTTCTTTGATTTATTAGAATTAATTTAGTGAAAATGTAAGGAAATTCATTTTTTAATATTAAAAATTGTTTTAAGCCTTTAAAATTCGATATCTTAACCTAGAGACTTAGAAAAAATATTTGGTTTGTTCCTAAGTGATTAGGAATCAAAATATAACATTTTTATGATTTTTAATATTTTTATTATTTTTATTATTTTTTTAATTATAAAAATATTAAAATATGATTAAAAATGAAGATTTTTAGAAGATTTTAATTTTAATTTTCTTAGACTCCCCTTATATCAGAAAAGCCCTAAAACCATTTTGGTGAATTTTTGAAATGTATTTTTAGAGTTATGAATTTTTAAAGTTTAATTTTGGTCATATAACTTAATTAGTCCATTTAGTGAGGTTAATCACATCCAATTGATTTCAAATTTTTATGTTGGACTCCCCTAATCCTAAAGATTAGTGGAGAATTGTTTTCAAGTGATTTTGATGTGTGGTTATTCCTAATTAATTGATATTCAGTTTTGAGTGTTGAGGCCAATTAGAAGTATTTTAAGGGAATTAAGCCAAACCATAATTTTTCTAGGGTCCTCTAGTCCTAAGATACTTCTCCTAATTTTTCTAGAATTTTCTAAGCAATATGCTAATTACTGGAATTAAAATGGTAAAACAGACACATAAATTTGAAAAATCAATAACTTGCCATAGAGATGGCCTCTATCCTTGGAAAATTCAAGGAATGTTTCCAATAACAAAGGCTACAAAAGCCAAATGGTCTCATGCCATGGTGAATTGTATGCATGCATGGAGAATTAAAATACTGAAATCAGTAAATAATTAATTAAAAATAAAATACTCATCAAAATAACTTAATTCTTTTTCCACATTGTTCTCCTCTATTCACTGAGTAAAAGGGTATTTTTATTTTATTTTTGTGATTTTTCTACACAAAGATATGAATTTTTGAAGTTTCTTGTATTTAAATAAATCAGAAAATACCTAATGTTCTACTTAACCCAGTCAGCGCCGCGTCAATCTCGTCAGCTCCGAAAGCCCTTGCGGCGCGCTCCTATTCGATGCCGCCACCTGAGTCAGCAGCCACGTGTCCCGCGTCTCGTTCCATCTCCTCATCCGGCTCGATCTTGATCGTCCATTCGATACATGCGCGATCCTGCGGCTGCTGGTCATCGTCTCCATCTGGTGTGTCTCGAGAGCCGTCCATCTTCTAGGTTTAAAATCTCTCTCGATACTAAACCAAATTAAACGTTCTTCTGCTCTATGGTTCTTCTCGACAAGACGAACACATCTATACGGCTATGATGCATTAAAATTAAGCCAAACAAAATGGAAATTCCGTAGAAGCTCGGGGGAAGAAGAGGTCAATACCTTTGCTCTGAGAAGTGAAGCCTCAATCAGAGAGTTGTGGCACCATCGATTGAACCTAAGGAAGCTCCAGATGAAGTCTCTGGCTTTGAGGAATTGCCTAGGCATAGATGGTTGCTTCAATGGAGATTAAGGATGGGACATGGCCTTAGCTATGTGGCTTAGCCCATTAGTCCAAAGTGGTGGACCATTGGTCCATGGCTCATGGGGCATGGGTCAGGTCAGGTCAAACCCACCCTACAAGGCCTAGGGTCAGCAGTCAAGAAGTTAGTTTGGTCAATTTTGGTTAGTTTGGTTTAATTTGGTTCATGTGTACACATGGGTTCACATGGGTTTGAGTTGGGTCAACTTGAGTTTGGGTTTGAATTGGATCAAATTGATTGGTCAATATTATGTAGATGATTGTAAGGAAGATTTTTCATGAAGACACGAAGTGGATTTAAGTTCACTTGGGGTTTCAATTTGGAGGATTTTGGGGTCTTGGTCAATTTTGGTCACCATGAATTAGGTTGGGGTTTAGGTTTAGCTAGAATTTGGTTCAAGGCCAATTGATGGTCCAAAATGTTTCAAATGATTGTTAGGAAAGGTTTAGGATAGAAATTGGGTGGAAATTTTGGGCTTAGGGGATTCAATTTGGAGATTTAGGGGTAGGTGACAACTTTAGGGCAAATTTGGGGGTTTTGATTTCAAATGGATTTTGAGTTGGTTTAGGGTTTAAATTGAGAGCCAATTGATGTTTTTTTTGGTGTATGGATGTATTAGGAAGAATTTGGAATTGAAATTGGGGAAAATTGATTTGAATTGGTTTGGATTTGGGTAGGTTTGGGTCATGGGCCAAAATTGGGCCTTAGGCTTTAAATTGAAATTGGATCCAAATGTTCATAAAATTGGGCTTAGATTTGGTCTCAATTGGTATTGGGGATGTTGAATTGAAGTTTAGAATTGAATTGGATCATAATTAAGGTTAATTAGAGTTGTTTGGTTGGACATAGGGTTCATTTAGGTTTAAAATGGGTCAAATTGGAGATTTTAATAAAAGTGGGTTAAATTGACAAAATTAGCTTATGGTGTAGTTGAACAAAATGAAATTAGGAGTATTTAGAATTTTTTGGAAATTTCTGGGAATTTTCTGAATTTTTGGAATTTTTGGGTTAAAAGGGTATTTTAGGTATTTGGAGGGTATTGAGGGATATTTATGGAATTTTTGGTATATTTGGTCATAGATGATCAATTTGAGTGGGGGTGGGGGGAAGTTGAGGATTGATTTTGAGGAATTTTGGGTAATTTAGGCAATTTTGCAAATTTTGGGTTATTTCAAGGGCATTTGGTAGGTTTGTTGGGTTTAGGGCCCCGGGGGTCAAAAATTGAAATTTTGAAAAAATGAAGATTGATCAAATGTGAGTGAAATGAAATCATTTTGGTTGAGCCATGAAGCCATATTAAGCTCACAAAATCCATGAGAGGACTCATTTTAGGCATTCAATATGTTGTTCCTAACCCTCTTAGCTAGGGGCCCAGGGGTCAAGGTCCATCCATATGAGTTACCTACATGAGTCATGGAATCAAATTGGCTAAAGGTAGTTTTAGGGTTTGGAATGTGTGTGAGTGGGAGTGTGGTGTGTGCAAGCTTACCCTCACCAGACCAGACCACCCAGGGTAATCCTAAGGCCAAAGAGTCCTATAGGAAACTCATCCTTTAAACCTCCACAATTTGATTTTAACCCTCCAAGTGGATTAGGGTTTCATAATCAAACTTGTGGGGTTTGAAGGGAGCCAAGAAGTGTTTTGAATTTCTAAGTGGTGGGTTCCATCTCTAGTCCTCTAGGATAGTCAAAGGGAAAGCCTAAGACTAGATCCTAAGTACTAAGGAGAGAGATCAGACCTCATCAAAAATGAGGTCAACAAATGGACCCCCAATAGGTGTGGTGTGCTAACTAAGCACACCGCGCGTATTGGCGTTGACCGAAAAGATCAACAGAACCAACACAGATGTCTAAGTGACACACTTAGAACGAAGTATAGAAAAATTTCCGCTGGGGAGTAACAGGTAAACCTCCAAGACTGAAGATTCTAGAACTCTCGCTGGGGAAGAGAAAAGGAAGTAAATTCTAGATCACAAGATCTAGAGAGATTCTATTTTAGATTCGTTTCATTTTCCGTTTCAAGTTTTAATGTGTGAGTTTGGATTTTTGGTTTGAGTTTCAATTCCGATTGAAGTTCGATTCAAGATTTATTTTAAGAAGGATTTCGTGGAAATCCGAGATTTGAGGTGAGCATCGAAACCTAGGTTTCAACCTCGGTATTTGAAGATAATTAGAATTTAGGCTCTATCCAAAAGAAGAGAGTTTGAATTTGAAGAGAACTAGAATTTAGGTTCTAGTATCGAAAATTGAAAGGAGGGCTAGAAGTTCGGCTCTAGCCTTGAAGAGAACTGGAAGTTCGGCTCCAGCCTCGGAAGTTTGAAAGAGAGCTAGAAGTTCGGCTCCAGCCTCGAAAATTTGAAGTAGAGCTAGAAGTTTGGCTCTAGCCTCGAAGAGAACTGGAAGTTCGGCTCCAGCCTCGGAAATTTGAAAGAGAGCTAGGCTCTAGCCTCGAAGAGAACTGGAAGTTTGGCTCCAGCCTTGGAAATTTGAAAGAGAGCTAGAAGTTCGGCTCTAGCCTCGAAGAGAACTGGAAGTTCGGCTCCAGCCTCAGAAGTTTGAAAGAGAGCTAGAAGTTCGGCTCTAGCCTCGAAGAGAGCTGGAAGTTCGGCTCCAGCCTTGGAAATTTGAAAGAGAGCTAGAAGTTCGGCTCTAGCCTCGAAGAGAACTGGAAGTTCGGCTCCAGCCTCGGAAGTTTGAAAGAGAGTTGTAAGTTCGGCTCTAGCACTAGAAGAGAAGCGGAAGTTCGGCTCCGAGCCTCGAAATTTGAAAGAGAGCTAGAAGTTCGGCTCTAGCCTCAAAGAGAACTGGAAGTTCGGCTCCAGCCTCGGAAATTTGAAAGAGAGCTAGAAGTTCGGCTTTAGCCTCGAAAGGAGATCTGTGTCAAATCGAACAAAATCGAATCAAACAAAGCTCGTGGCTCCGTGTCAATAGGACTAGTCGATCCTTTAACACACAGAGGAATGAGAATTGAGAGGTTGGAATTGAAGGATTCAGAATGAAAATCAGTCTGAGGTTTAGAATCATTTTGTTTGCTCTATTTGTTTTAGTGATTCAATTTTATTTCGTCTATTTAGAATTCGTGTTTATTTGCAGTTTATTTTGACATTCAAATTCTTAAAAAGAAGGAATTCCTTATTCATATATTTTTTTTTTCGTTCTTTGTTTGAAGTTCATTTAGCTTAATGGTGTTTCCCTGTCAATTTGCACAAAAAGAGGTGAAGGCAGAACATGACATGATCATTCTCATTCCAATCTTTTGAAAATACATCATACAACTTGATCCAAAGCATGATGATATTTTCTTCGGAAATTCAGTATCTCATACAATCCTCATAAATCCAAAACGGATTATGTAAGATTCTTGTTGATCCTTCCAAAAGCATTTTTCAAAATCCATGTCTGAATAGTAAGATACATGGACAATAACATCACCTTCCAAGCCACCCTTGGCAGGAATGACGTACGGTTGTGCATTGGAGGTGTGCTATCTCCCATGTAACTCACAGATCATAGGGCCGGAGACTCTCTAACTCTGGATCTGGCTGAAAATGAAAAGGCATCTTACTGTCATCCATCCTTCTGAAAGTGACGGAGATTCGCTCAACAGGCACTCCTGACATGCATTATTTTATTATGTCTGCTCCATTTCCTTTTAATACCATGACGGAACCTACCGGTAGTGGTATTTCCACCGGCCCTCAAAATTTTCCGGGGCCCACTATCTGGAGGTCAGATCCGAACATGATATTACACTGGTTGACAAAAAGAGACTGTGCAGAAAGGTCTGACAAAGTCATGATGGTCTATGTGTGGAGGTATGCAGTCGCCCTCCTTGTAAATGTTAATGATGCAGCTATTGGGTATGCAATCTGCGGGCAATACCCTCCATGTCACCATCCTTTTTACCATTCTTTTGATAATTCTTGGCATCGGATCCACCTCACTGTGACGGAGTATCCCTGGTGGATTTCCTTTTCTGTCTTCTGCGAAGTTGTAGCAACACCCGCACTGGATAGTTACTCTTCCTTTTCCTGGCATCCATCTTCGGGGTTCTGAATAAGTTTTCTCCCTCAGACGACCAGCTCGGCCCATTTTCTGAAGTTTGATAATGCAGTCCACAATCTGCTGTTGTTCATAATCTGAGAACACATCCGTATGCAGCTCAAGGCCTTCCAAGATGTTGACCCTCGTGCCTCGAATTCTCTCGAAGTATTCAAAAGTTTTCTTTTCAACTTGCTGTAATTTCTCCAGCTAGTATTCCAGGATTATCTGAAGTCCTCGGGGTCTGGTAACATACTGCGGGATGTACGGCTCAACCCCAGCACGCTCTCCTGCATGTCTCGGCTCCTTAGGGATAGTCTCTCTAGGGACATCCTCCGGGGTTGCTTTCGCAACAAGATTCTTCAAAACTGGTAGCTCTGTCTGGCGTCGTAGTACTAATTCTATTCCTGTTCTTCTTGGGATTTCTTTTATCTTTTCTGTTATTCTTGGAGTTGATTTCCTCTTTTCTGGTTCTTGACAAACCAATTACTTCGAAGTATTTTATTGACGGTAGCAACTGTCTCTTCTTGTTGATCTGCTGCCAGCTTAGTCAGCATCTTGCGAATGCGACGGTTCTTGTTCTTCGTTGAGTAGGAGTGAGAGTGGCTCTCCTCACCTCTTGAATTTCTGTAGACATGGCACTGACCTCTGCTGTAGCAACCATGAACTTAACTTTCTTGTCTTCTCCCGTTGCATGAGCGGCGTTTGCTTTTCTTTTCTTGCTCGTGGACTGTTGACTTGGGCCACCCAATTTCATTACTGTCTTGCAGTGGAATTCTTCCTGATCAATTGGAGTCTAATCATTTTCTTTGTACTGTAGCCAGGCCAGTGTGAAATCAGAGTCAATTTCAATCAAGGCACCATCCTTCATCCTCTTTTCATCGAGTGCTAGACTCACTCCATTCTTAAAGTTCAGAACCAACCGCCCGTTCGACATTTCCCTGTGGAAAACAAGGAAAGGATCAGGGCCTGTACTAAGAACAAGAACAATAAGAAAACATTTATTAATGAAAATTTTTATTAACTTCTTTTAAATTTTAAAGAGAGAAGGAAGAGATGAGGAAAGATCAGGAATGAATTGATTTAAAAGAAAAGATCAAAATTTTATCGTTTCACATATTTTCTTTTTTTTAACACATTTCTTTTTGTTAATGATTTTTATTTTATCATCCATTTTTTTTATATTTTGGGTTCGGACCCAGTTACAAATAATTACTCCACCCGTGTTTCTAGGAATGAGAATTCATTCTTCGAAACATCAGGTCGCGTAATACTTCTTCAAATATTATTCATTAATTTGAAGCATAGGTCGTTCTCCACGACAGTTAACAAGCTGGTAGGAACCCCCTGAGTAAACTGTCTCGACCACGAACGGCCCTTCTCAAGTTAATTCAAATTTACCTCCAATCTTGCGGTGTGCAAGAATAGGTCTTCTGAGTACTAGAACCAAATCACCGACTTTGAATGTCCTTGGGTGGACCAGTTTATCGTGGGCCTGGATCATCTTGGCTTGATACAGTTCCAAATTTTGCTGTGTTGAAAGTCGTTTCCCTTCTAAGCTTTCCAATTCTTCTAATCGTAATTTGGCATTTTCTTCTGTAATTATTTTGTTCGCAATTGCAATTCTGATTGACGGAAGCTGAACCTCTAAGGGTAAAACGGCCTCGGACCCGTACACTAAGGCGTAAGGTGTAGACTGGGTAAGAGTTTTGAAAGTTGTTCTGTAGGCCCATAAAGCTTCTAACAACCTCTCGTGCCAATTTCTTTTGTTGTCGTCCAAAATTTTCTTTAATATTTGGGCGAGCGTTTTATTAAAAGCTTCGGCCAAGCCGTTTGCTTTTGGGTAGTAAATCATTGAATAACGCCAGTCGATCCCGTGTCTCCTAACAAAATTGTTGATCTTTGTACTCTTGAACGCGGACCCATTATCTGAAATGATTCTGCGCGGTACCCTGAAACGGTAGACAACTTGATTCTTGAAGAAATGTAGCACGTGATGTGCTTTTACTTCTCTGAGCGGTACTGCTTCTGCCCACTTAGAAAAGTAATCTGTTACTACAAGAATGAAGCGATGTCCTCTTGAAGAAGGAGGTTCTATCGAACCCACAATATCCATGCCCCAACACTTAAATGGCCATGACGCGATTGTCAGATGTAGCACATTCGGAGGCTGATGTAGAACCACACCATGCACTTGGCATTGGTGACAACTCTTGGGGACCTACATGCAATCGGTCATCATTAAGGGCCAGTAGTACCCTAATATTTTAATTTTCATCTTCATTTTCAGACCCGACTGATGAGCGCCACAAATTCCTGAGTGCACTTCTTTAATAATTTCACAAGCCTCGGACTCGCTCAGGCACCTTAGCCACATCTGATCAAAAGAACTTCTGTATAATATATTGTTTATTAATGCATAAGACAGAGTTCTTTTCTTGATTTGATGGGCTACTGACTTATCGTCCGGTAGGTTTCTTGTTTACGGTAGTGTCATTAGCGGTCGACGCCGGTCTTCGCATTTTCATTCTTGCCGCAATAGTTTCTTCTTCTTTTCCTGACTTGTGTATCGTGTCCATGTCGAGCTGTGAGAGGACGTGACGTCCCTGAACTGACACATCAACTGATTCATCCTGTAAGCAGGCAAATTCTTTTGCAAGGCAGGCTAACGCATCTGCAAGATCATTTTCTCCCCTGGGAATCTTGTAGATTGTTACATTCAGAATCTGCTCCAACAATTTCATGGCATACCGAAAGTACTGCTCGAGTCTTGGCTTTAGAATTTTGTATTGTCCTGCGACCTGTTGAATTATCAACTGAGGATCCCCATAGATGTTGATATCTGTTATTCCCATCTCAATGGTTAATTCCAATCCGGTTATAAGGGCTTCGTATTCTGCTTCGTTGTTTGTACACGGTTCTATTAAGTTGTAGGAGTACCTTAACATCCCCCGCTCCGGTGTTATAAATATTAGTCTGATTCCTGCCTTACCGGGCACTATCATTTGTAATTCTTTATTTCTCTGTGGTGAAAATGCTCTGTCGAAGTACAATTCCCAACGTCGATCGTCGGGATCTTCTAGGCTCATTATCTGCTCGTCAGGCAAGTCATCGTTGAGAGGCTATTCTGCCTGTAAAGGGTGTGCTGCGAGGAAGTCTGCTAGGACTTGTCCCTTTACAGCACGAAG
The DNA here is from genome assembly GCA_022702705.1 of Papilionanthe hookeriana x Papilionanthe teres. Classification (NCBI taxonomy): domain Eukaryota; kingdom Viridiplantae; phylum Streptophyta; class Magnoliopsida; order Asparagales; family Orchidaceae; genus Papilionanthe; species Papilionanthe hookeriana x Papilionanthe teres. The sequence continues at coordinate 67,263,334 of CM040436.1, read as the reverse complement.
AGGAACGAAAGTTATATCAAATTGCAATAGTATCATCGACCACCCAGCAAGTCTGCCGGAAAGCGTCGGGCGAGTCATCAAGTATTGCAATGGATTAACTTTCGAGATAAGGTTGACCTTATGAGAAAGCATGTAATGCCTGAGCTTTTGAGTAGCGAAGATCAGGGCCAAACAATGCTTCTCAATCGAGGGATACTTTACTTCCATTGGGATTAGACGACGACTTAAGTAGTAGAGAGCATTTTCTTTCCCCTCATCATTGACCTAGGCTAGCAGGGCTCCAAGGGAGTCGTCTAAAGCTGTGATATAAAGTATTAACGGTCTACCCGAGACTGGGGCTGCTAAGACAGGAGGTGTCGTTAAGTATTTTTTGATGTCATCGAAGGCATGTTGACATTTGGAGTCCCAAGTAAACTTGGCATCCTTCTTAACCAAAGCAGAAAAAGGCTGACACCTTCCTGACAAATTCGAAATAAAGCGTCGAAGATATACTAATTTTTATTGAAAGGATCGTAATTGCTTCAATGTTTTGGGAGGTGGCATTTCTAAGATAGCTTTAATCTTTTCTGGATTGATTTCAATTCCAAGATGTCTGACAACAAATCCTAAGAATTTCCCATATGCGACGCCGAAGGCGCATTTCAAGGGATTTATCTTAAGGTTAAATTGTCTTAATTACTCGAAAATAATTATCAAATCATACAAGTGATCTTCCTTCAGTTTGCTTTTAATGACCACATCATCCACGTAGCACTCGACTTGGTTGTGAATGAGATCATCAAAAATTCTCGTCATTGCTCTTTGGTATGTTGCTCTTGCGTTCTTCAACCCAAAAGGCATTACTGTGTAGCGGTATATTCCGATCGGCGTTCTGAAGGCTGTGAGCTTTTCGTCTTCCAGTGCCATCTTTATCTGGTTATATCATGAAGATCCATCCATGAAAGAGAAAATTTTGTGCGTTGAAGCGATGTCGATCATCAGTTCTGGACTTGGTAGTGGGAATTCATCCTTCGGACATGCTTTATTCAAATCTCTGAAATCTACGCAGATTCTGATCTGTCCATTCTTCTTTCTGACTGGTACCACGTTGGCTTACCAAGTTGGATATTGTTCTTCACGGACGAATTTAGCGTCTATTAGTTTCTTAACTTCAGTTATAACTTGTTGTTCAATTTCTAGACGCATCCTTCTTGGAGCTTGTCTGACTGGCACGAAAGTGGGATCCATTCCTAGCCTGTGAACTGCGACTTCTTGAGCTAGTCCTGGCATTTCATCATAACTCCAAGCAAAACAGTCCTTGAATTCCATCAGTAGCTTGATTATTTCTTCGGAGTCTTCTTTATTGAGTAAGGAGCTAACAAAGGTCGGCCTACGCTCTTTGCTAGTACCTAAGTTAACTTCCATTAACTCGTCTATTGTAGATTTAATTTCTTCTTCAAATTCCGGTGGAGCATCTCCGATTTGCAGATCTTCGAGATCATCTGAGGTTTCCAAGCAGTCTTCATTAGACTCACAAGTGACAACCAAGCAAAACTCTGAGTCGTCAACTGATTCTACTGTGCCGAATCCGAGACCATGTTTTGAATTGGGAGGCCGACCGGCATTATTCCATAATTTTTTATAGTGTTGTGATCGACCTTTTGTCCATTGTTTAGGTAAGACACCATGTTGAATTAAATTCTGAACACAGGGAGAATACCACTCAAAAGGCAATTCCATTAATTTGGAAGAAGTAACATCTTCAAATTGTACATCATTTTCAGTTTTAGAAGAAGAAGCACCACGGTAGAATTTGATCGATTTAGTACCGCCACCATGCACCTCCTTGACCACCATACCCTCAACCTTATTAGAATGGATCGGGGTCAGGGTCATAGTATGCACATACTGGTTAATCTTCTCATACATTGATTTGTATTCTTCATTATTTTCATCTTCGAGAGAGATATTGAACTGGGATTTCTTTTGATTTATTGTTGCTGCTTCTTTCTTAATTTCTTCTTCTTCGAAACTTTTCTCCCAATCAACGTCGATGACCGGTTTCTTCTATCCAACTGTTCCAACGTCTCTTCCTCGACCTCGTCCCCGGCCTCGACCTCGGGTGCTAGTTTTGGAGAAACCTTCACCATCTCGCCGTAAGGGAGTGGTGAGTAACTGTTGGACTAGAATTTCAGGTTCTTCGTCGTCCCGAACTTCTTTTGCTTCATTTGGTACGGTATTTACGGAGAAGATTGTTTTCTTCAGAGGCGTGTAGTAAGTCGCATTTTCGTGAATTCTGATTTCATGCACGGAGAATGGTTGCAAATCACCTTTGATACCCTGTTCTCCTCCTTCATAATACTTTATGCACTGGTGCAGAGACGACGGTACCATCCAGTTTTTATGGATCCATGGCCGATCTAGTAGAGCGTAAAACGATGTCTCAGAATCAATTATGTGGAATTTTGCTGTTGTCTTTCCTAAGTCACCGGTTTTCATCAGTAGTGTTATCGATCCAAGGGCTCTTTCTCCTTTTTGATTGAAGCATCTTAGTAATATCTTATCTGTTTCAAGCTCGCGAGCATCAATTTCCAAATATGCTAGCGTCCGAAGATTCATTATGTTGATCGATGCTCCTGTATCAACCAACACACTGGAGAGCGTAAACTTTCCAATAGTGACTGAAATGTACAACGGTAGGTTGTGATCAGCTATTCCAAGTAGCAAATCATTGTCTGTGAAGGTAACACCACACTGTTCTTTCAACGAGCAAACCTCGTCTAAGAAATTACAGGCTATGTGAGCTAAACAAATCTCTGGATCATGCAAGGCCTTGATCAAAGTTTCCCTCATCTCCTTTGACAGGATCAGAGCATCGTAGATGCTCAGTTTAGCTGGTAGCTTCCTAAGATGGGCTAGCACGTTATAATCCACTTTATTACCATGTTCATTGATTTCTTCCCGAACGGGTAATTCTTCTGTTGGGGCTCCTCCTGAGCAACCACCTGCTCTCCTTTATCCTTTGGACCCATTCTCAGAGGTAGAACTTTCCCACTTCTTAGGTTGACTTCAGTTACTTGTTCTGAATCTGGTGGTGACTCTACCGGTGTCTCCTCTTGAATCGGAACGATTGGCTTTTCTGGAATTGCTTCGGAATCTAATAACTCCAGTTCTATAGTGATTGGAGCTCCTCGGAATTCACAAATAGATTCGTTGCTTGTTGAGCTTTCGTAGCCATCTTTGTGAGCGTCTTCTCCTTCACCGTGGTCATCGAGGTTTAGTATGATTTGAGAATCGTTTATCGTATCGAAATCGAGATTCGGATTAGGTTGGTTGTCGTTTGTTACGTAATCATTAGAAACAGTCAAAACGTAGCCAACACCAAAACTCTTATCATTATAAGATCCCACCGGGGCGAGCAAATAATCATACAGAGTCAGAGGTCCGAGGGATTTCTCCCCCGAATCGGAAACAACCATCTTAGGATAAGCAGCCCCTACTCTACCCTTTGGAGCCTCGGTCTTCTTTTCTTCCACGATCTTCTCCTCCTTCTGGTGTGGTTCTTCAATCGCAACGATAACTCCTGCTCGACAGGTTTCAAACTCAGAGTTGAAGCACGCACCGAAGACTTCTGGATATGATCAAAGATTTTCTTTGAAGACTTTCTCCAGACGGTATTCCATCCATCATCGGTTGTGTATGGGTTTATCGAAATAATAGGATCCGTTGAAATGACATTGATGGAACCTCCATTTTAGGGTTCCTTCATGTATTCCTTCGGGATCGTTATGTTCCCTTTTCGGAGATTACCTTCAAGCCAATTCTTAAAAGTGAAGCAGTCTTCAATCTTGTGTCCGATCATCCGGTGGTAAGGGCAGTAGTTCGGATGATCTTTCTTGTTGACTTCCTCTGGATTTTTGGGCTCTGGTAATTGAAAATCAGGTGTCTTCATCAAACTGCGAAACATCTTAGCTACTGCTTCCGTTTTGAATGGATACTCCTTGTTCAGAAGTTCTTCTAGGGGACGTGACGAATGAGGTAGTGGTTGACTATGCTGCCATGGCTGGTGGCTCGGTCGAGGCTGTTGATAGCCCTGTTGAGGTTGCTGATAAATCTGTTGTGGTTGTTGGTAAGTCCGTTGTGGTGGTTGATAACTAAGCTGTGGTTGCTCGCGGTCGTATCTCGCACCGGTCGCTTGTCTTTATCTACTGCCGCGATGATTCCAGATTTCTTTTTAAATGCTTTTACAGGCTTCTACTTATCGGTCTTGTCTACGAAACTTAGCTGTTTTGCTTCCTCCTGCAAGCTCTCGGCCTTGTTAAGAAACTTCTCGAAAGTCTTGATTGTAAATCCTTTAAGGAGAAGTGCGATCGGACCATGGATACTTTTCAGCAAAATACCGATCGCATGTTGTTCCTAAAGTTGTGGTTCACACTTCATGCTTAAGTTTCTCCATTGAAGTATGTAATTCACCAAAGTTTCGTTCGGTTTCTGTTGCTCCACCACTAAATCACCGATAGTGATGTGGTGTCGAGCTCTGACAAACCTCTTAATGAAGAGATTTTTCAATTCTGAAAAGGTCTTAACTGAGCCATTTGACAATTCTGCATACCAATCGAAGGCAATCCCTGGCAGGCTACTGACAAACTGTCGAAAGAGTAAAGCATAGCTCCCACCGGCATTGCAGCAACTAGTACGAAAATGTGCGACATGCTGCCGGGGGTTTCTCGTTCCATCAAAAGTCTTGAACAGAGGTGGTACGAAGCCTTTTGGGTATTGGACCGCATCAAATTCTTCAGGGTAAGGTCTACCCGTCTGAATAGAAGCTCCGCTCTTAGACTATGCTAAGGCTTCTCGCACCTACTATTCTACCATGTTTTTGATATCCTTTCGGGAATCATGCTTTGCGTAGAATCTTTCTTCGGTTGTTCATCTCCATTGACGGACGTGATTTCTTTTCCTCCATCGACAATGTGAATGATCTCTGGAGGTGTTTCTTTCTGAGGTTGAAGCTGACTCTGGAGAGTGGCTAAAGCGGCAGCCATCTCTTCCATCCTCTTTGCCATCTGAGAAATCGTATCATCTTTCTCTTGAAGACGTGCTCTCATTGCTTCTGGTTCGTCTCCCTCTGATTTTGACGGAGCTCCTTGCAAAGCTGACGATGCTCGGGTCTCGACCATATTGATCTCAGCACATTCTTCATCCGTGAATTCTGATGAATCCACTTCATTTGCCAATTCTTCTCCTCTTTCCCTTGCTAGCCGTTGAATGTCCGTTCTTAGTTTTCCTATAGCATCCTCAAGTAGTCTCTTCCAAACAGTTTTGCGGTTGTCATGTGATGACTGTTGGACTCCTTTCTTACGAGTTTCTTTTAATGCAGTAGCATTTTCTTCAGATTCTGGCTTTCTGATGAGATTCTTCTTTCCAGAACATTGTGCTTGTATCGGTTCAGCAATAATAGGTCGCCACACCATCCTTCTCATAGTAGAAGGCCTAGGACCAGATGGTCTGTTGGCTGTGCGTCGGTAGGTGGTGTCCTCCCTAATATGGTGTCCCGATACGACAACAGCCGAACTAGCTCGTACTTTCTTCCTTGGCCTCTCCGGGGCAGTGATGGGGTATACTCGCGGTCCGAGGCGGGATTTAACTGGCACTCGTCCCATTCTTCTGAGGATCTCTGATACGGGGCACCCTTCCTTCTTAGCTAGTTTCTCTACTACGGCTCGCAGTTGGGTAAGCGGTGTAATCTTGGCTCTCTTCCTCTTACAGTCACCATAATAAGCAGGTTGGGATAATTCAGCGGCGATCCTCTGGACATCTTCTTCATTCGATGCAGCAGAGAGAGGGTGGAACCTACTCCCTCCCAATAGTGGTGAAATTTCAGGTAGTTCTTCTTCCTCCTCAGGAATCTCTTCTAGAAAATCAACTTCAGCAGCCTTGGCCTTCTCGATCCTGGCGATCTTTCTGCTCCTATTTCTTCGCTGAGTCCGAGTCAGGGATGTAAACTTTGAACTGGACCCAATTTCAAAAACAGACGGTATCGTAGCGAAATCTACACCCTCCACGGTGGCAGGCTTATCATAAACTTGGACTCCCTTCCCTTTCAGTTTGACGGGAGTCGAGGTAGGTGTAGAGATAACCAGACTGGTGGGGGTAGAGATCACAGTCCTTCTACAAATAGTGGTGTCTGTTTCAGCTGGGACTTTTAGTAGGGGAGGGAATTCTTGAGTCGACTTCAGGTTGAACTCGATTATGGGCTCCTCAGTTTTCGATACTTTGTCCATTAGTGTGAAGAGGGTGACGTCAGTGAACTTAATATCTGTATTGTTGAATCCTTGTCCAAAACCGATGATTCCATTGTCGGGCAATTCATCTTTATATATGGCGAAATCCATTCCATTGGTGAAGGAGAAAATTAATTTTGGTGCAGTCATTTTTTGCAGGGTAAATTCTAAACGTCAGTTCCGAATTATGCTTCCTTTTGTTGCAAAACATAAGACGGAAAATAAAGAGTCCGAACACATTTTAGTTTATCTTAATATATTTGCAATTTAAAAGAGTTTGTTTATTAGAGGATTTGTTTGTTAGGCATAAAATGATTAAAGGAGGAAGGTTAAAGGAAAGGTAAAGGATTCGATTCAGAATTGAAAAGGAAGAGAAAGTCTCGTAAGATTTCTCGACTCAAAAGACCGCTCCTAGGCTAACACTTATTGGGGGTCCACCCCACCTCAGAAAGAGGCAAAAAGGATTTCAGAAACTCTCTATTTAGGGGTGTCTAAACAGTGGCTCCAAAATCCAAAAGGAGTTGACTATACCCGCTCAAGACAGAAATGAACGTGGTATGCCAAGGGAAAGAATGGTAGTTTGGTCCAAAAGGGGTATGGACTCACTACCGATTTATGAAAGAAAAACAATCTGATCAAAACGGAAAGAGGAACTAGTCCCCAGTGGAGTCACCAGAAGATGTACGGCTTATTTTTAGGTTGAGTGTTGTATTTTGAAAAGGGGTCGCCTAACAGAAATTGTCGGCGAATTTTAGATTTTAAATTTAATTTAGATATAGATATAAATTTAGAAAGAAGCATTTGATTTTTTGAAAATAATTTTAAGTTTGAAAATTTTCAAGATATGAAATCAAACCGGTCCCACATCCCAAATAGTTTATATAAACGAGAACCACATCACAAACCGTGTATCTATCTCGAAGGACAAACACACTGCTTAACGATGGGGCTCGATAAAATAAACTAGAAGATTTGTGACATCCATTTGGTATGCGAACCAATTTTATAATCCGACAAGTTCCCCTACTTAATATAAATGAATTAAGTAGGGTTTATATTACCTGGGTTCTTAAAGTTCCCTATAAGGGCAAGCCCCTATAGTTAATTACATCTTTAATGACGGGAATCATTTAAGAAAACTCTCGATAATGATCAATGGTTTTACTCTCAAGAATTTCAAAGTTTAAGGTTTTCAAAGGATAGGATTTTGGAAATTTCAAAAGGGATTAGCTCAAATTTGGAACAATTTATTTTAAGAGTCCAATGGAAGAGAAGTAGGAGAAGTTGAGGATCCAAGAAGAATCTTGACAACTTCCCAAACTATCCTATTATTTGGTTTCAATTTGAGAATTTATTTAAAGTTGTAATCCTGCCAATTTAGTTAATTAGGACGTATACTTGCATGATATAATCACACAAATAGCCTCGAAGATGTGAGGGTTTATGTCGTACCAAACGACTACCTCGAAGTCCTAAGACCGGTTAGGGCTTAATTTGCATAACATGATTATGCAAATGCCTAATGAAAAGTTGAGGATTTATGTTGCACTAGGCAAACTACCTCGAAATCCTATGGCTTTGTTATTTAAAACTAGGAAAGGTTTTGCTGATGTAGATTCAAGTTTTGCTGATGACGATGGCCGTGCTGCCCACTATGCTCCAAGCTTCTTGTTGTTGCAGAGGTTTAGTTTTAGAAAGTGAAAATCAGGAGATGAGAGAAGTGTTTTGGTTTAGAAAAGTCTTAAGGTTCAGGTGATTTAATATTTTGTTAGGGGAATCTTAAAGTTGATTATAACAACACCGGTTAAGATCTCACAGTTCCATCATTCTGGCACCGTTATTTTTATCGGATTGACTTAGTCCAGATGAATTTACTAAACTCAACTGAATGAGTTCCACACTTTCATTTAGACCGTGGGAAATCCCGTTAGCAACATGTATGTTACATCATCCGAGGTATTCCCGATCATCCAACAAGACTTTTTAATTTAGTTATAGTTGTAGTTTTGTGTTCTGTTTGTGATTAAATTTTGAGTTGTTTTATATTTTGAAATATTGTGGCGATGAATTTTATCTTGTTGTGACTTTTAATTTAGTTTTGGGTTTCTGTTTTGTGGCTATCCTAAAGGTTTCAGTTTTCATGCAGGGTGTCAATCTTGTTTAACATGCAAGAAAACTAAAGTACAGTGCAGGTAAGTAAATTGCAATAAAATAAAAGCTTACCTGGAGGGTCTTCCCGTCATCTCAAGCTACACTTAAAACACATGTTAAGGCAATTATATATTTGCAAGAAAACACCTAGGTAAAGCTAAGGGAAGGTTTTGGGTTGTCTACAAAAGTCCTATTTCTATTGCTCGTCAATCCCTATGACGTCTAGGTTCTTTTGTGTTTTGTTAAGGATGATTTTCTTCATAAAAGAACAATTAAGTTCAATTGAGAAAGTGTTTAGGACGAATCCTGAACATTTTTTCAATATTTCTGAGAATATTTTGAGTCCAAATGAATTTTATTGTACTAGTGAATTAATCATCCAAAAATTTAGTTAAATTTTGCTTCTTGCTCAATGAATTAGGATGTTTGATTATCCTATGAGTGGAGTAACATTTCATTTAATGCTCCATTCAAGAGTTATGTTAACGAAAGCCTTTAAGGGCAAATCAATTTATTAAAGATTTTAATGATTTAAAATTGGAATTGGAGATTTAAAGTGGTTTAATTTAGTTATGAAAGTTTAATAATTTTAAGTTTGGAATAGTGTTCGAGTTATTTTAATTTAATTAAATATTTACATTTTAAATGATCTCAATGTATTAGATTAATTTGGCTTGAAAGAGGTGTTTAAATTATTCAATTTAGATTTTAATGATTTAATTTTAATTTAATTGAAATATTTTAGGTTAATTTTTAATTGGTTTGATTTTCTTAATTATGAATTATTTTTTAGGTTAATTTTGATATTTCAAGTTTGTTTTAGTTTTCTTTTTTTTTAAGTGATTCCAAATTAATTTTAATGTTTTAAATTTATTTCAATTTGATTGTTAAATTACTTAATGTTTTAAGCTTTTAATTTAATTAAGGTTTATTTTCTTTTTAATTATTTAATTTTTAATTTCAGTTATCATTTTTTAGTTTGATCAAGAGTTGAATATTATTAAAGTGATTCATTTAGGGATTTTAAATTAAATAATTGATATCTTCTTAAATCATATCCCTAAACTTAATAATCCAAATTTTAACTTATTCTTCCAAAATTCAAATTGTTTAATTAATTAAAATTTACTTTAAATATTTTCAAGATGATTAATGAGTTTCTACCCCTTAATTCCCTAGGTTTCAATCATCTAATGAAAATTAAGATCAAATATTTTACTATCCATTTTGCTTAAACCTGAAGTTTTAATTAACGGTTAAAATTCTTAATTACTATTATGCCCTTTTAAGCCTAATTATTTCATAACTCATCAAATTGAGCTCAAATGAGCTTGAAATCTTTATGTCACTTCACTCATATGTCACTTAAGACATTAGAGGAGAAAATGTGATTTTTTTGAATTTAATTTAATTTATATATTTAGTTTTATGAAAATATAGGTTTTCAATAAAAATTAAACAACATAACCAAGGTAAGGTTTCTGTACTTAGGAAAATTATGGGATGTTTCTACTAACCCGAGGACCGTTTGGACCAATTTTTGTGATTTTTCAAATTATATTTTATTTATTATAATTATTTTAAGTTTTAGAGTGTTAATTAATTATAAAATAAAATTAAAGTTGGAATATAGATTTTATATTTTTCATAAATCTCTCTAACCTCAAGGAATTCATAAAAACAAATTTTATATTTTTCTGATTTTTCTTTGATTTATTAGAATTAATTTAGTGAAAATGTAAGGAAAGTCATTTTTTAATATTAAAAATTGTTTTAAGCCTTTAAAATTTGATATCTTAACCTAGAGACTTAGGAAAAATATTTAGTTTGTTCCTAAGTGATTAGGAATCAAAATATGACATTTTTATGATTTTTACTATTTTTATGACTTTTATTATTTTTTTAATTATTAAAATATGATTAAAAATGAAGATTTTTAGAAAATTTTAATTTTAATTTTCTTAGACTCCCCTAACTTCAGAGAAGCCCCAAAATCATTTTGGTGAATTTTTGAAATGTTTTTTAGAGTTATGAATTTTTAAAGTTTAATTTTGGTCATATAACTTAATTAGTCCATTTAGTGGGGTTAATCTCCTCCAATTGATTTCAAATTTTTATGTGCAACTCTCCTGATCCTAAAGATCAGTGGAGAATTGTTTTCAAGTAATTTTGATGTGTGGTTATTCCTAATTAATTAAAATTCAGTTTTGAGTGTTTAGGCCAATTAGAAGTATTTTAAGGGAATTAAGCCAAACCATAATTTTCCTAGGGTCCTCTAATCCTAAGATACTTCCCCTAATTTTCCTAGAATTTTCTAAGCAAAATGCTAATTACTGGAATTAAAATAGCAAAACAGACACATAAATTTGAAAAATCAATAACTTGACATAGAGATGGCCTCTATCCTTGAAAAATTCAGGGAATGTTTCTAATAATAGAGGCTACAAAAGCCTTATGGTCTGATGCCATTGTGAATTGTATGTATGCATGGAGAATTAAAATACTGAAATCAGTAAATAATTAATTAAAAATAAAATACTAATCAAAATAACTTAATTCTTTTTCCACATTATTCTCCTCTATTCACTGAGTAATTGGGTATTTTTATTTTATTTTTGTGATTTTTCTACACAAAGATATGAATTTTTGAAATTTTTGGTATTTAAATAAATCAGAAAATACTTAATTTCCTACTTAACCCAGTCAGCGCCGCGTCAACCTCGGCAGCTCCGAAAGCCTGCGCGGCGTGCTCCTATTCGACTCCGCCACCTGAGTCAACAGCCACGCGTCCGGCGGTCTCGTTCCATCGCCTCGTCCGGCTCGATCTGGATCGTCCATTCGATACACACGCGATCCGACGGCTGCTGGTCAATGTCTCCGTCTGGTGAGTCCCGAGAGCCGTCCATCTTCTAGGTTTAAGATCTCGCTCGATACTCAACCAAATAAAATGTTCTTATGCTCCATGGATTCGTCTCGACAAGACGAACACATCTATACGGCTATGATGCATTAAAATTAAGCCAAATAAAATGGAGATTCCGTAGAAGCTCGGGGGGAAGAAGAGGTCAATACCTTTGCTCTGAGAAGTGAAGCTTCAATCAGAGAGTTGTGGCACCATCGATTGAACCTAAGGAAGCTCCAGATGAAGTCTCTAGCTTTGAGGAATTGCCTAGGTACGACTTCGACCAGGGCTGATTTCAGACTTTGATGGCTGGAGAGATTGGGTGCTCTGGAGAGGGGGCTTTCACTAGGGAACTCCTTCTCTACCTCTGGTGAAGGTGTGAGAGGAGTTAATTTGACTTCGTGGAGATTTGAAGATCGTCCCGTTCGGCTCGAGAATCGAGCTCCAAAATCGAGCTCAATCGGTGGGAATTAGTGGCGGTGAGGACAAGTAGGGCTCTTCTTCTCTAGGCTGGGAGAAGGTCTGGGAGCAATTTGGGGAAGTTTGGTGGAAGAAATTTCAGCACCTTTGGAGAGGCCAAAAGGTGGGGATTTAATAGCCATGGCCGAAGAGGGGAGCTCAGGGCCAGGCAATGAGTGGTTTAGGCTGCTTAGGGTGAGGGTAGTGCAGGCAGGGTGGCTGGTGAAAGGATTGGCCACTACCCAGGTTCAATTTTAAATTTTCAAGGACAAAGGGGTGCTCGGGCTTGACTGTTCCGGCGGCTAGGGTGGCTGGCAAGGACGGTTAGGCGACTGAGCAGGCTGAGGAGGAGTGGAGGAGTTTAGCTCAATTAATTTGGCAGAGATGGTTGCTTAAAGGGAGATTAAGGATGGGACATGGCCTTAGCCATGTGGCTTAGCCCATTGGTCCAAAGTGGCGGACCATTAGTCCATGGATCATGGGGCATGGGTCAGGTCTGGTCAAACCCACCCTAGAAGGCCTAGGGTCAGCAGCCAAGAAGTTTGTTTGGTCAATTTTGGTTTGGTTTGGTTCAATTTGGTTCATGTGTACACATGGGTTCACATGGGTTTGAGTTGGGTCAACTTGAGTTTAGGTTTGAATTGGATCAAATTGATTGGTCAATATTATGTAGATGATTGTAAGGAAGATTTTTCTTGAAGACACGAAGTGGATTTAAGTTCACTTGGGGTTTCAATTTGGAGGATTTTGGGGTCTTGGTTAATTTTGGTCACCATGGGTTAGGTTGGGGTTTAGGTTTGGCTAGAATTTGGTTCAAGGCCAATTGATGGTCCACAATGTTTCGAATGATTGTTAGGAAAGGTTTAGGATAGAAATTGGGTGGAAATTTTGGGCTTAGGGGATTCAATTTAGAGATTTAGGGGTAGGTGACAACTTTAGGGCATATTTGGGGGTTTTGATTTCAAATGGATTTTGAGTTGGTTTAGGGTTTAAATTGAGAGCCAATTGATGTTTTTTTTGGTTTATGGATGTATTAGGAATAATTTGGAATTGAAATTAGAGAAAATTGAGTTGAATTGGTTTGGATTTGGGTAGGTTTGGGTCATAGGCAAAAATTGGGCCTTAGGCTTCAAATTGAAATTAGATCCAAATGTTCATCAAATTGGGCTTGGATTTGATCTCAATTGGTATTGGGGATATTTAATTGAAGTTTAGAATTGAATTGGATCAAAATTGAGGTCAATTGGAGTGGTTTGGTTGGACATTCGGTCCATTTAGGTTTAAAATGGATCAAATTGGGGATTTTAGTAAAAGTGGGTTAAATTGAAAAAATTGGCTTATGGTGTAGTTGAACAAAATAAAATTGGGAATATTTGGGATTTTCTGGAATTTTTTGAATTTTTGGAATTTTTGGGTTAAAAGGGTATTTTGGGTATTTGGAGGGTATTTAGGGGTATTTTTGGAATTTTTGGTATATTTGGTCATAGATGATCAATTTGAGTGGGGGGAAGTTTTTAGGACTGATTTTGAGGAATTTTGGGTAATTTAGTCAATTTTGCAAATTTTGGGTTATTTCATTTGGGAGGTTTGGTGGGTTTAGGGTCCCAGGGGTCAAAAATTGAAATTTTGAAAAAATGAAGATTGATCAAGTGTGAGTGAAATGAAATCATTTTGGTTGAGCCATGAAGCCATATTAAGCTCACAAAAGCCATGAGAGGACTCATTTTAGGCATTCAATATGTTGTTCCTAACCCTCTTAGCCAGGGGCCCAGGGGTCAAGGTCCATCCATATGAGTTACTTACATGAGTCAGGGAGTCAAATTGGCTAAAGGTAGTTTTAGGGTTTGGAATGTGTGAGTGGGAGTGTGGTGTGTGCAAGCTTACCCTCACCGGACCAGAGCCACCTGTGGTAATCCTAAGGCCAAAGAGTCCTATAGGAAACTCATCCTTTAAACCTCCACATTTGATTTTAACCCTCCAAGTGGCTTAGGGGTTCACAATCAAACTTGTGGGGTTTGAAGGGAGCCAAGAAGTGTTTTGAATTTCTAAGTGGTGGGTTCCATCTCTAGTCCTCTAGGATAGTCAAAGGGAAAGCCTAAGTCTAGATCCTAAGTACTAAGGAGAGAGATGAGACCTCATCAAAAATGAGGTCAACATCTGATATCATGCAGCAGTTGAGATTGCAGAGTGATAGTATGGATAGGATGCATCATAGGATGGATGTATTTGAGGCTCGAAGTGATGTGAATGAAGACTATTTACAGAGAAGAGTTAAGTTTGATATGGCTTATTACGATGCTTAGGCCAGATTTATGAGGGGGGAGTCCGATGTGACATTTCCTTCTTACCCTAGTTATACACCGTACAGACCTGGACCTTCTGACCCTGTTGATGACCCTGCTGCTGATCCTGGTGATGGAGACAGGTAGATAGCTTGTTTGTTTTATTTCTATTGTTCTTAGTCAGTTGAGATGTATTGGTGTGATGTAGTGGACATTTACTTTTCATGTGATGTGTAACCCTGTGTTGTACTATGTGATGTAGTGTCATTTATTTTTTATGTTGAACTGTTAGTTGTACTGTTATGTGGTGTGATAAGTTGCTTTATGTTATAGTGTTCTGTTGGATATTTAGTGGTTTAATGTTTATTTCTCTTTACCCATACAAATATTTTAAATTGTTATATCACTGCTACTAATTGTTTCATGCTTGCTAGCTGTAAATTTCGATTAATACCAGGTAAATTATGAAGATTTCAAAATCTCAGCACATAAAGGTTAGTTTTCTTTCACTCTCAACTATTTCAAATTTATTGAAAAGTGTAAGTTTGGGGGAGGGTAGAGAAATGCTAAACTTTTATTTGTTCTCAATTATTATATTTTAAAAAACTATTAGCATAACTTTTAGCAGTTGAACTTCATTATAAGATAACTAAAACTTTTCAATTCAGTTGAATATTATGGAAGGAAAGGATGAAAATTTTTAGTGATAAAGGTTAATTTTATAGAAGTAAGATATTTGGTATGAGAGGATTTGATTATAGTCAACTATTTAAAGTAAAGAAAACTGTATTTTTGAAATGTTAAGGGATTTAAAGTATTGTGTGTTAAGAAGAGATCGTAACTTTATGATGAATAATAAAGCTTGTGCTTAACTATAAAATAAAGAGATGACTTAAGTTTGAACTTTATAAAGAGGAGAGTGAAGTTTAAAATCATTAAAGGCTATCCAGATATAGTAATCCTCAGAAAAAAAAAGAAAAAGAAAAGAAAAGAAAAAAAAAAGAAAAGAAAAGAAAAATTTTATAAGGAGAAGCTTGAGGAAATGTCTAATCAAAAATTGGTTTCACTTGAATCACCTTAAAGGGAAAGCTTGATTTCATTTCTGAATTTATGTTTAAGGTACTAGGCTACATTCTAATAAAGTTTGCATGATCTTTTTTTTACATAGTCCTTTAAAGCACTCTTAATATAACAAATTATGGTTCATCTTGAAAAAAATAGAAGACTAGAACTCTTAGATTTAAGTACTGAATATTCTTATACCTGTAATGTTGACCTGAGTTACTAAACTTTTTCTGAAAATCTAAACATTATATTCTTTTGAATGAGAAATTTTGGTCTCTCACAATTGAAAATTACATTGCCTAGAGTTATATTTTTATGTAGTAAAAGGATTACTTGAGGACAAGTAATAGTTTAAGTTTGGGGGATTTTGATGCACGAAAAATATATACTCTTTTAATTATATGTTTTTACCTATTTTTGGTGATATTGCACTTTAAATGAAGGTATTTTTCATGATTTGTTGCAGGTATGATGATTATAGGTGATTGGAGCGAAAAGATGCAAAAAGGAACGAATTTGAAGCAAAATGGAGCAAAATGGAGTAATTTGGAGGAAAACAGCAGATTGGCGCCGCCGACGCCCTATTCCAGAGACTCCTGTATTAATTGGCACGATAGGGCGCCACCGACGCCACTATAAGGCGCCACCGGCGCCCTATGTCGGTTCACTTCGAATTCAAAAGTTTTTGCGGATTTTTGAAGAGGTGCTTGAAGAAACTCTTGGGAAATTCATTCCTAACATTAAATTAAGTGTCTAAGACGAAAATAGTGAGGAAGAAGAGAAGAGAATTGCTGTAGAGAGTGTGAGGAAAGTGTGAGAGAGTTAGGGTTTGTGAGAGAGTTAGGAAAGTGTACGGCTTATTTTTAGGTTGTGTGTTTTATTTTGAAAAGGGGGTCACCTAACAGAAATTGTCGGCGAATTTTTAATTTAATTTAAATAAATAATTTGAAAAGTAGTATTTGATTTTGAAAAAAAAATTAAATTTGAAAATTTTAAGATATGAAATCAAACTGATTTCACATCCCGAATAGTTTATATAAACGAGCACCGCATCACAAACTGTGTATCTATCTCGAAGAATGGACACACTGTTTGGTGATGGGGCTCGATTAAATAAACTAGAAGATTTGTGACATCCGTTTGGTCTGCGAACCAATTTTATAAGCCGACAAATTCCCCTGCTTAATATGAAAGCATTAAACAGGGTTTATATTACTCTGGGTTCTTAAAATTCCCTATAAGGGCAAGCCCCTATAGTTAATTACATCTTAAGTGACGGGAATCACCTAAGAAAACTCTCGATAATAATCGGTAGTTCCGCTCTCAAGAATTTCAAAGTTTAAGTTTTCAAAGGATTGAATTTTGGAATTTCAATAGGGAATGGATCAAGTTTGGAACATTTTGTTTTGTGAATTCAAAGGAAGAAAGGTAGGGGAAATCACAGATTCGAAGCGAACTTCGGTAATTTCCCAACTATCCTATTGTTTGGCTTGGATTTAGGAAAGTCCTAATGTTTATTTAATGTTTTGATCTTGCCAATTCTAATTAATTAGGACTTATATTCGTATTACATGATCATATAAATAGCCTTGAAGATGTAAGGGTTTATGTCGTACCAAACGACTACTTCAGAGTCCTAAGACCGATTAGGGCTTAATTTGCATGATGCAAATGCCTAACGAAAAGGTCGAGGATTTATGTTGCACTAGGAAAACTACCTTGAAGTCCTATGGCTTAGTTATTTAATTCTAAGAAAGTTTTGCTGAAGTAGATCCGAGTTTTCTTGATGACGATGGTCGTGCTGCCCACCATGCTCCGAGCTCCTTGTTGTTGCAGAGGTTTAGTTATAGAAGTCATAAATCAGGAGATGAGAAAAGTGTTTTGGTTTAGAGAAAATCTTAATTTCCAAATGTTTTTTATGGTTTATTTAAAACAAATCTTAAAGTTGATTATAACAACACCGGTTAAGATCCCACGGTTCCATCCTTCCGGCATCGTTATTTTTATCGGATTTACTTAGTCCGGATGAATTTGCTAAACTCAACTAAATGAGTTCCACACTTTCATTTAGGCTCGTGGGAAATCCCGTTAGCAACACGTAGGTTACATCATCCGAGGTATTCCCGATCATCCAACAAGACGTTTTAATTTAGTTGTAATTGCAGTTTTGTGTTCTGTTTGTGATTAAATTTTGAGTTGTTTTATATTTTGAAATGTTGTGGCGGGGAATTTTATCTTGTAATGACTTTTAATTTAGTTTTGGTTTCAGTTTTAGGGACTATCCTAAAGGTGTGGGTTTTTATGCAACGATTGTTTATCATGCAAGAAAAGTAAAGTGCATTTGCAATAAAGTAAATTGCAAGAAAGTAAATTGCAATAAAATAAAAGCGTACCCGGAGGGTCTTCCCGTCATCCTAGTGCTGCACTTAAACACAATTTAGAATATTTAAGCAAGTTCCTAGGTAAAGCTAAGGGAAGGGTTATGGTTTTCTACCAAATTCCTAATCCTATAGCTAGTCATTTCCTATGACGTCTAGGTTCCTGTGTTTTGGTTTGAAGACGATTTTCTTCATCAAAGAACAATTAAGTTCAATTGTTCTTATAAACATCTTATCATATCGAGGAAGTGCTTAAGACGAATCTTAAACATCTTTTCAATATTTCTAGGATTATTTTAAGTCCAAATGAATTTAATCATACAAATGAATTAATCGTCCGAGAATTCAAGTTTTGTTATCTTGCTCAGTGAACTAGGACATTTGAATATCCTATAAGTGAAGTAACATTTCATTTAACGTTCGTTTAGGAGTTATGATAACCAAAGCTCTCGAGGGTAAATTGGTGTTCAAATGGTTTGTGATTTAATTTAATTTCAGTTATCGGGTTTAAATTTGGAATAGTGTTCAAGTTGCTTTATTTTGACTTTCTTTATGTCTTAGGTGATGTTATTTTTTAATTCAACTTAATTTAACTTTAGTTTAATTTAATTTGGTTTAGCTTTAATTTTAATTTAATTTATTTAATTTAAATTAATTTTAATTTTAACTTGATTTTATTTTTTTATTTTTTTTATTTAATTTAATTCAATTTAGTTTGATTTGATATGCTTTAATTTAATTTAATTTTATTTAATTTAATTTAATTTAATTTAATTTAATTTAATTTAATTTAATTTAATTTAATATGTTTTAATTTAATGTTATTTAATTTAATTTAATTAAATTTTAATTTAATTTAATTTAAATTTTAATTAAATTTTACTTTTAATTTTAATTTAATTGAAATTTTAAAAGGGTTTAATTTAAATAATTTAACTTTAATTTAATTTAATGATTAAGTCTTTTAACATTTTAAATCTTAAATTTGGATTATCATTTTAATTAAGAATTAAATATTATTGAGATGATTAATTTAGGGATTCTTAAATTAAAGAACAAATCTCTTCCTAATAATATCCCTATTTTAATAATTCCAATTTTATTATTCTTCCAAATTTAATCAATTATTTAATTAAAGTTTATTTTAATTATTTTTAAATTGTTTAATAGGTTTCTACCCTTTAATTATTTAAATTTCAATCATCCAAATCAGATTAAGATCAAATATTTTACTCTTTAATTTTATTAAGCCTAAAGTTTTAATTAAAGGTTAAAATTTTAATTACCACTTTGCCCCTTCAAGCTTAATAATTTCATAACTCACTAAATTGAGCTTAAATGAACTTTAAATTTTTATATGACTTCACTCATATGTCAATAAAGGCATGAGAGGAGAAAATGTGATTTTTCTGTATTTAGTTAATTTATGTAAATATTTTTGGTGGAAATTAGCGATTTCCAAGAAAAATTTAATAATATGACCAAGGGAAAGTTTCTGTCCTTAAGAAAATTATGGGACATTCATAATGACCAGAGGACCACTTGGACCAATTTTGGTGATTTTTTGAATTATATTCTTTTTATTATAATTATTTTGAATTTTGGAGTATTAATTAATTTAAAAATAAAATAAAGATTGAAAAATAAATTTTTATATTTTTCAAAAATCTCTCTGATATCAAGAAAATCAGTGAATTAATTTTTACAATTTTCTGATTTTTCTTTGATTTATTAGAATTATTTTAGTGGAAATACTAAAAATATACATTTTTTTTTAATTTTAAAATTACCTTAGGGCTTTAAAATTTAATATCTCATTATAAAGACTTAAGAAAAATATGGGATTTGTTCCCAAGTGATCAAAATTCAAAATGTGACATTTTGGTGAATTTTATTATTTTTGTGATTTTTATTATTTTTTTAATTATTAAAATATTAAAATAATGCAAAAAATCAACTTTTTTAGAAAATTGCAATTTTATTTTTCTTAAATTCCACTGATATTAGAGAGGCTCCAAAACCAATTTGGTGAATTTTTGAAAAGTATTTTGAAAGTTATGAATTTTTAAAGTTTAAATTGGCTAAATGGCTTAATCAACCCATTTAGTAGGGCTAACCAAGTCCAATCGACTTCAAATTTTTATGGTGGGTTCCTCTAATCCTAAAGGTTAGTGGAGAATTGATTTCAAGTTAATTTGATGTATGATTAGCTCTAATTAATTAAGGACCTATTTTGGGTGTTTAGAGCCAATTAGGGTTATTCCAAGTGAATTAATTTAAAACCTATTTTTCCTAAGGTCCTCCGGTCATAAGAAACATCACCAAATTTTTCTAGAATTTATTTCACAACATGCTAATTATTGGATTTAAAATACTCAAAACAGCAACATGAATTTGAAAAATCAATAACTTCTCATAGGGATGGCCTCGACTTTGGAAAATTCAGGGAATGTTCCCAAATTCAGAGGCTTCAAAAGCCCTATGGTCTCATGCCATGGTGAATTTCCTATATGCATGGAGAATTAAAACAATACAATGGGTAAATAAATCATTAAAAATAAAATACTTGATGAAATTAAATGATTTCGTTTCCACATTATTCTCCTCTGTTCACTGAGCAAGAGGGTATTTTTATTTTATTTTTTTGATTTTCCTACATAAAGTTATGCATTTTTGAAGTTTAGGGAATTAAATAAATAAGAAAATACCCTAATTTTCTACTTATCCACGCGACGTCGCGTCAACCTCGGCAGCTCCGAAATGCCGCGTGTCGCGCTGCCATTCGACGCCACCATCTAACTCAGCGCTCCGGGGGCTCGCTGTATCGTTCCATCTCCTCATCCGGCGCGATCTTGGCCGTCCGTCCGCGCGTGTATGGAATGAACGGCATCCGTTCATCGTCCCCAAGCGTCCTCACCCGAGAGCCATCCACACTAAAACCCTAAGAACTCACTCATTTCTCAACGGATTTTCGTGTTCTTATGCTCTATGGATTTGTCTTGAAGAGACGAATACATCTATACGGTGTTCATGCATTGAAATTAAGGCATTTGAAATAGAGAATCTCCAGAAGCTCGGGATGAAGAGTTAGCTCATACCTTTGTTCAGAGAAGTGTGGCTTCAATCTGAGGGTTGTGTCACATTCAATTGGGTCCCGACAAGCTCCAAATGAAGTCTCCCGGTCCGGTGAATCGCCTAGGTACGATTTCGACCAAGCCCGATCACAAAGCTCGGAGTCTCGGAACGGATGGGTGGCCCGGAGAGGGGGCTTTTGCTGGCGGACTCCTTCCTTGGTTTGGTGAAGGTGTAGGACCAATCAATTTGAGGATTGATCCACCGTGGAGAAGTGTCCTTGTTTTGGGTGGAATTTCGGCCGAGAAATCGGCTCTGTTGGTGGATTAGGCAAATTGTCACCGGGATCAACCGCTCTAAGTATGGAGAGTGTTCTGGAACAATTTTGGCAGTGGTTTCGGCAAGATCCGGTTCAAGACCTCACATGGTCGAGAGGGGGTGGTGTTTAAATAGGAGAGGGTGAGGGCCTCCTGTGGGAGTTAAGGCTCGGGATCAGCCGCTCTCGGCAAGAGAAGAACATCTACAATGGCCACCTGGGGATGGGCGCCTCAGCAGGTGAGAATTCCAAGCTTGGGCTCACATGCGAGCTCTCGGCCCGGTGGTTTCCGGCGGCCGTGGTGGCTGGCCGGCCAGTGGTCGGTCACCCTCAAGTTCGGGGAGGTCGGGGCCGGGCTTAGTGCAGTCAATTTTCATCGCCATGTGTAAAGGGCTTCGATTTAGATGGAATGGGGGAGGAGCTAATTTTGGGTCCAAATGGGTCCAAGTCATGGATTTAGGTTTGGTTCACCCTCCAAGGCCTGATTTTTGGGCTAAGGGAATCAGGTAAGTCAGCTAGCTTAGTGGGGAGAAGTCACCATCTAAGTACATTTATGTTTAATTAAGGTTTAAAGAGTCATGAAAAGGCTTAATCACCCTTAAGGGAATCATTAAAGGACTCCCTCCCTTTGCCAAAAATGACTTGGTGATGTGTAAAGTGGCTGCCATGGCTTGCATATGGCTTGTGCATGGCTTCATGGCTCCATTTGGCTTGGGACAAAGCTTAGCCAATTTCATGGAAGTAGATTTTAGGAATCTTGGCATTTTTGGTGGAAATTTGGATGAAGCTTGATTTAGAATGGTTTAATGAGGATTTTGAAACTTAGGGGTGATATCAATTAAAGGTATGATAAAAAGAAATTTCCATGTGGGCTTTAGAGCCAATTTTGGGCTTTTGTATTTGGTGGAAATGGGCTTTTAGAATGGTTTAGGAAAGTGGGCCTTTAGGTTTGAAAACAAATTGGTGGATGGAAATTTTGTGAAGGATTGGGCCAAAAAATGTTGGGTTTAGCTCATGGATGTGTCATGAGTGATTTGAAGCATGTTGGGAGTGATTTGGGTTTGAATTGGGTCGAATTTGGGCTTCTTCGGTGAATGGGCCAATATAGGTCAAATTGGGCTAACTTGGGCCAATGTTGGGCTAGGGTTGAAGTTGATGTAAAATAAATGTTTGGAAATGTTTATGGGAGTGTTTCAAAGAAGTTTTGGCTTTGGTTGGGTTTTGATTTTGGGGTTTGGGTTTATTTGGGTTAGGTTTGGGTTTAGGTCAAAATTGGGTTTTTTAGCTTTGGGTTGAATTTGAGTGGGGTTTGGGTCTAAATTTTGGGTAAATCATGTTAGTGTTTTGTTTGTAGGGATGTTAAGGAAGGTTTAGAAAAGGTTTGGGGTTAATTGGAGTTGAATTGGGTTAGTTTGGGTTAGGTTTGGGTCATGGGTCCAAATTGGGCTTTAAGGCCAAAAGTGAAATTGGATTCAAATGTCAATTAAATTGG
Organism: Papilionanthe hookeriana x Papilionanthe teres; assembly: GCA_022702705.1. Lineage (NCBI taxonomy): Eukaryota > Viridiplantae > Streptophyta > Magnoliopsida > Asparagales > Orchidaceae > Papilionanthe > Papilionanthe hookeriana x Papilionanthe teres. Next base: position 67,240,954 of record CM040436.1, on the reverse strand, counting down.
ACTTAGATTTGGTCTAGATTGGTGTTGGGAATATTGAATTGAAGTTTAGAATTTAATTGGACCAGAATTTGGGTCAATTGGATAGGTTTGGCATGACATTGGGTTCACTTTGGGTTAAAATGGGTCAAATTGGGGGTTTTGATAAAAGTGGGGTAAATTAACAAAATTGGCCCCTGGTGTAGTTGAACAAAATGAAATTGGGAATATTTATGATTTTCTGGAATTTTCTGGGAATTTTTTGAATTTTTGGATTTTTGGGTCAAGAGGGGTATTTTGGGTATTTGGAGGGTATTGGGAGGTATTTTTGGTATTTTTGGCTATGAGTGATCAATTTGAGTAATGTGGAAATGTTTGGGATTGGTTTTGAGGAATTTTGGGTGATTTGGGATTTTTGAAAATTTGGATGATTTCGATGGTTTTAGTTAAAGTAAGTGGTGTAGGTCCCGGGGTCAAAAATCGAAAATTTAGAAAATTGAAGATCGGGTGAATATAAGTGGAATGAAATCATTTTGGTTGAGCCATGAAGCCATATCAAGCCCACATGAGCCATGAAGGGACTCATTTGAGGCGTCCACTATGTTGTTCCTAACCTTCTTAGCCAAGGGATTAGGGGTTAAGGACCATCCATGTGAATCACCTACATGAGTCAGGAGGTCAAGTTGGGTATGGGTGTGGTTTTAGGTGGTGTGTGAAAGTGTAGTGTATAAGTGTAGTGTATGTGTAAGTCAGCCCTTCACTGCACTAAGCCACCTGTGGTAGTCCTAAGGCCAAAGAGTCCTATGAGAACTCATCCTTTAAACTTCCACATTCGGTTTCAACCCTCTAGGTGATTAGGGGTCTATAGTCAAGTTCATGGAGTTTGCAGGAGTTAAGAAGTGGTTTGAAATTCTAGGTGGTGGGTCCCAATTCTAATCCTCTAAGATAGTCAAAGGAAAAGCCTAAGGCTAGATCCTAAGTACTAAAAAGAAGAAGAGATGACCTCATCAAAAATGAGGTCAACAAATGGACCTCAATGGTGTGGTGAGCCGACGAGCACACCACGCGTATTGGTGTTGACCGAAGTGATCAACAAAACCAACACAAAAGTCCAAGTGACAAACTTGGGATAAAGTAGAAGAGTTTCCGCTGGGGAGTGTCAAGTATATCTCTGAGACTGGAGATCCCTGAACTCTCGCTGGGGAAAGGAAAAGGAGGTGAATTCCAAATCACATGATCTGGGGGAATCTCGATTTAGATTTTATTTTGTTTCAATTTAAGTTTTGATGTGTGAGCTTAGATTTTAGTTTGAGTTTCAATTTAGATCAAGTTTTGTTAAGATTAATTTGAAGGGATTCGATTCTGAAATGAGAATTGGAATTTTGTGGTTTTAGATGTAACATCTTCAACCTCAAAAGAAAATTGAATTGATTGGATTGAATCATTACAATGAGGAGAAATCTCAAAGCAATGCGGTATTGGATGTAAAATCCTTAACCTCAACAGTTTGATTTTGATGTATTTCATTGCAATAGGGAAAGAATCCTAAAGCAATGCAGCCTCGGATGTAAAATCCTCAACTCCAAAAGTTTGATTTTGATGTATTTCATTGCGATAGGGAAAGAATCCTAAAGCAATGCAGCCTCGGATGTAAAATCCTCAACTCCAAGAATTTGATTTTGATGTATTTCATTGCGATAGGGAAAGAATCCTAAAGCAATGCAGTCTCGGATGTAAAATCCTCAACTCCAAGAATTTGATTTTGATGTATTTCATTGCGATAGGGAAAGAATCCTAAAGCAATGCAGCTTCTGATGTAAAATCCTCAACTCCAAAAGTTTGATTTTGATGTATTTCATTGCGATAGAGAAAGAATCCTAAGCAATGCAAGTCTCTGATGTAAAATCCTCAACCCCAAAAGTTTGATTTTGATGTATTTCATTGCGATAGGGAAAGAATCCTAAAGCAATGCAGCCTCGGATGTAAAATCCTCAACTCCAAGAGTTTGATTTCGATGTATTTCATTGCGATAGGAAAGAATCCTAAAGCAATGCAGCTCGGATGTAAAATCCTCAACTCCAAAAGTTTGATTTTGATGTATTTCATTACGATAGTGAAAGAATCTAAGCAATGCAGCCTCGGATGTAAAATCCTCAACCTCAAAAGTTCGAATTTGATGTATTTCATCGCAATAAGGAAAGAATCCTAAAGCAATGCAGCTTGGATGTAAAATCCTCAACTCCAAGAATTTGATTTCGATGTATTTCATTGCGATAGGGAAATAATCCTAAAGCAATGCAGTCTCGGATGTAAAATCCTCAACCTCAAAAGTTTGAATTTGATGTATTTCATTGCAATAGGGAAAGAATCCTAAAGCAATGCAATCTCAGATGTAAAATCCTCAACATCAAAAGTTTGAATTTGATGTATTTCATTGCGATAGGGAAAGGATCCTAAAGCAATGCAGTCTCGGATGTAAAATCCTCAACCTCAAAAGTTTGAATTTGATGTATTTCATTGCGATAGGGAAAGAATCCTAAAGCAATGCAGTCTCGGATGTAAAATCCTCAACCCCAAAAGTTTGAATTTGATTAAGATTTGATTTGAAATCTGGAAGGTTGAATTTGAAATTTGATTTAAAATTTGTGCTCATTTTGTTTGTCCTTTAACGATTCAAATTTTATTTTATCGTGAACTTGGAGTTCGTAATTTTTTTATTTAGATTTTTAAGGAAAATTTTCTTTTATTCTTTTTTTTGTTTCTTTTCTGTTCTTTGTTTGAAGTTCATTTAACTTTAATGGCGTTTCTCAGTAAACTTGCACAAAAGAGGTGAAGGCCAAAAATGTGACATAGTCACTTTCATTCCAATCATGTTGAAGATACATCATATAACTCGATCTGGAATACATCTCATACAATCCATGTAGACTCAAAACGGACTATATATGATCTTTGTCGATCCATCCAAAAAGGTATCCGTCGAAATCCATGTCCGAATAAGTGAGGTACATGGTCAATAACATCACCTTCCAAGCCATCCTCGGCAAGGATGTCGTATGGATGTACGTCGGAGGTGTGATATTTTCCATGTAACTCACAACTCGTAAGGCCCGAGGCTCTCTAGCTCCGGTCCGGCCGGAAGTGGTAAGGTGCTTTCCTATCATCCATCCTTCTAAAAGTAACCGAGATCCGCTTCACGGTACTACCGGTATGCGATGTTTAGCGACATCCGCTCCGTTGCCCTTCGCATCATGACGGAACCTACCGGTAATGGTATCTTTATCGGCCCTCGGAACTCACCCGGGCCCGCTATCCGGAGGTCGCATCCGAACATGATATTACACTTGTTCGTAAAAGAAACCGTGCAGTAAAGGTCCGACAAAGTCGTGGTGATCTATGTGCGGGGGTATGCACCACCCTTCTTGTAAATGTTAATGATGCAACTATTGGGTATGCAATCCGCCGGCGTACCTTCCATGTTATCATTCTCTTTACCATCATTTTGATGACTAATGGCATTGGATCCACTCCGGCCATGCCGGAGTATCCCCGGTGGATTTCCCTTCCCGTCTTCTCGCGAAGTCGTAGCAGCATCCACATTGTATTGTAATTCTCCCTTTCCCCGGCATCCATCTCCGTGGTTCCGAGTAAGTGTTTTCTTCAGGCGGCCCGCTCGGCCCATTCTTTTTAAATCTCGGATGCAATCCACGATTTGTTGTTGTTCGTATTCCGAGAACACGTCCGTATGTAGCTCGAGGCCTTCTAGTATATTGATCCTCCCCGCCTCGATTCTCTCGAAGTATTCAAAAGTTTTCTTTTCGACATTCCGCATTCTTTCTAGCTCGTATTCCGGAATAATCCGCAAATGGCGAGGCCTCGGTGACGTATCGTAGGATATGCGGCTCAATCCCTTCACGTTCTCCCCGCATACCTCGGCTCCTCGGGGATGGTGTCCGTCGGGACATCCTCCGGGGTTGCTTCCGCAACAAGGTTATGCATTATCGGTGACTTTATCCGGTGGCGTGGTAGCCTTCCTTCTTCTAATCTCCTCGAGATTTCCCCGGTTTCTCTCGTTATCCTCGGAGCCGGCCTCCTTCCTTCATGTACCCGATGAACCGGCGTCCTCGAAGCATATGTACCGGCAGTAGCAACTCGCCTCGTCGCGCCGGTCCGCCGCTAGTTTAGTTAACATCTTGCCGATACGGCGATTTTTGTTTCTTCACCGAGTCGTCGTGAGAGTAGCTCTTCGTACTTCCCGAGTTTCGCGGCGCGGTGCCGACAAGCTCGCCCTCCGCCGTAGCGCACTACGTACTTGATTTTCTTGTCTTCTTTAGTGCTTGTTTTCCTTTTCTTGTTGCCGGAGTGGTGGCTTGGGCCACCCACTTTCATTATCGTCTCGACCGGCAGCTCTTCTCGGCCAACCGGGACCCGCCTACTTTCCTCGTATTGTAGGCCCGCCGGTGTGAAGTCCGAGTCAATCTCTATTATCGCTCCATCTTTCACCCTCTTTTCGTCGAGTGCAAGGCTTACGCCATTTCTAAAGTTCAGACCAATCGCCCGTTCGACATTTCCCTGCGAAAAGACAAGGAAAAGGATCAGGGGCTGTACTAAGAACAAGAACATTAAGAAAATGTTTATTAAAGACAGTTTTTTTTATTACTTTTTGTATTTTTTAAATTTAACAGGAATGAAGTGGGATAAGATCAGGAAAGAGATTTTGATATGGAAGAGAAAACAAGGAAAACTTTATTATCATGATTTTATTTATCTTAGCACTTTTTTTATTATTTTTGGGTTCGGACCCAGTCATAAGTAACTACTCCACCCGTGCTTCTAGGGATGAAAAATCCATTCCTTCGAAATATTAGGTAGCGTAATACTTCTTCAAGTATCGTCCGTTGATCGGAAGCATATGTCGTTCTCCTTGGTAGTTCACTAGCTGGTAAGAGCCTCCTGAGTATACTGCCTCAACCACAAACGGCCCTTCCCAAGTGGGTTCAAATTTTCCTCCTATCTTGCGGTGTACAAGAATAGGTCTCTTGAGAACGAGAACTAAGTCACCAACTTTCAAGGTTCTCGGGCGACTCGACTGTCATGGGCTTCGAACCATCTTGGCTTGGTATAGTTCTAAATCTCGCTGCGCCGTAAGTCTTTTCCCTTCCGAGCTTTCCAATTCTTCTAGCCGTAATTTGGCATTCTCTTCTCGTCGTGATTTTGTTTGCAATCGCAATTCCGAGCGAAGGAAGCCGAACCTCTAAGGGTAACACTCGCTCGGACCCATACACCGCAGCGTAAGGTGTAGCTTCGAGTAGGAGTTCGAAGGTTGTCCGCAGGCCTATAAGGCTTCTAATAACTTCTCGTGCCAATTTCTCTTATTATCGTCCAAGGTTTTCTTTAAGATTTAAACGAGAGTTTTATTAAAAGCCTCAGCCAGGCCGTTTGCTCTTGGGTAATAAATTGTTGAATATCGCCAGTCGATTCCGTATCTCCTGACAAAATTGTTGATTTGTGTGCTTCTAAATGCTGACCCATTATCTGAGATGATCTCGCGCGGCACTCCGAAACGGCAGACAACTCGGTTCTTGAAAACCGTAGCACGTGGTGTGCTTTCACTTCTCTAAGTGGAACCGCCTCGCCCACTTGGAAAAGTAATCCGTAGCCGCAAGAATGAAGCGATGTCCTTTCGAAGAAGGTGGTTCTATTGGACCCACTATATCCGTGCCCCAACATTCAAATGGCCACGACACAATTGTCGGATGTAGCGCATTCGGAGGTCGGTGTAGAACCACCCGCGCACTTGGCATCGATGACAGCCTCCGGCGATTTTCATGCGACTCGGCCATCATCGAGGGCCGTAGTACCCTAGTCTTTTAATTTTTATTTTCATCTTCGGACCCGATCGGTGAGCGCCACAGCAGTCCTTAATGCACCTCTTTAACAATTTCACGGGCCTCGGACCCGCTTAGGCACCTTAGCCACATTCGATCGAAAGACCTTCCGTATAACGTGTTGTTTATTAATGCGTAGGACTGCAGTTCTTTCTCGATCCGATGGGCTAGCGACCTATCGTCCGGTAGTTTTCCCGTTTCGCAGTAGTTTATTAATGGTCGTCGCCAATCTTCCGTGTTTTCTGTCACTGTTGCAACTGATTCTTTTTCTTTTTCTGATTTGTGTATTGTGTTTATGTCGAGTTGTGATAGGACCTGACGTCCGTGAACTGACACTTCTACTGACTCATTTTGCAAACAGACAAATTCTTTTGCGAGACGGTCTAACGCATCTGCTAAAGCATTTTCTTTCCTGGGAATTTTGTAGATTGTCACATTCAGAATCTGTTCCAACAGCTGTATGGCATACTGGGAGGTATTGCTCGAGCCTTGGTTTTAAAATCTCGTACCGTCCGGCGATCCGTTGAATGATTAACTGCGAATCCCCGTAGATATCGATGTCCGTTATCCCCATTCGAATAGCTAATTCCACTCCGTTATGAGGGCTTCGTATTCTCGCTTCGTTGTTCGTACACGGCTCCGTCAAGTGGTAGCAGTATCTTAACATCCCCCGCTCCGTGTTATAAAGATTAATCCGATTCCCGCCTTACCGGCACTATCACTTGCGATTCTTCATCTTTGTGTGCCGAAGATGCTCCGTCGAAATATAATTCCCAACGTCGATCATCGTGGTCTTCTAGGCTCATTATTTCTTCATCCGGTAAATCGTCATCGAGAGGAGATTCCGCCGCAAAGGGTGTGCCGCGAGGAAGTCCGCTAAGACTTGTCCCTTTACGGCACGAAGAGGCACGAAAGTTATATCAAATTGCAATAATATCATCGACCATCCGGCAAGTCTCGCCGAAAGCGTTGGACGAGTCATCAAGTATCGCAATGGATTAAATTTCGAGATCAGGTTGACCTTATGAGAAAGCATGTAGTGCCTGAGCTTTTGAGCGGCGAAGATCAGGGCCAAACAGTGCTTTTCAATTGTGAGATACCTTATTTCCGTCGAAAGTAAACGATGACTTAGGTAGTAAAGAGCATTTTCTTTACCCTCATCATTGACCTGGGCTAACAGGGCTCCGAGAGAGTCGTCTAAAGCCGCGGTATAAAGTATCTGCGGTCTACCTGAGACTGGGGATGCTAAGACAGGAGGTGTCATTAAATATTGTTTAATGTCCTCAAAGGCCTTCTGGCATTTCTCTTCCCAAATAAATTTGGCGTCCTTTTTAACTAGTGCCGAGAAAGGCTGACACCTACCTCGACAAGTTCGAGATAAAGCGTCGAAGATATGCCAACTTCCCTTGAAAAGATCGTAGTTGTTTCAAGGTTTTGGGAGGCGGCATTTCTAAGATAGCTTTAATCTTTTCCGGGTCGATTTCAATTCCACGATGTCGGACAACGAATCCTAAGAATTTCCCGGAGGTGACGCCGAAGGCGCATTTTAAGGGATTCATCTTAAGGTTAAATTGTCTTAATCGTTCAAAAACAATTCTCAAATCATATAGGTGGTTGTCCTTTACTTTGCTTTCGATGACCACATCGTCCACGTAGCATTCGACTCGATTGTGGATGAGATCATCAAAAATTCTTGTCATCGCTCTCGGTAGGTCGCTCCCGCGTTCTTCAGTCCAAATGGCATCACCGTGTAAAGCAATATACTCCGATCGGCGTTCGAATGTCGTAAGTTTTTCATCTTCTCGGAGCCATTTTTATCCGGTTGTATCCCGAAGATCCATCCATGAATGAGAATATTTCATGTGTCGAAGCAATGTCGATCATTAATTCCGGGATCGGTAGAGGGAATTCATCTTTTCGGACATGCCTTGTTTAAATCTCTCGAAATCCACACAAATTCCGATCTCGACCATTCTTCTTCTCGATCGGCACCACATCGGCTAGCCAAGTCGGGTATTGTTCTTCACGGACAAATTTAGCGTCTATTAGCTTTTTAACTTCGACCTATGACTTGTTGTTCGATTTCTAGACGCATTCTTCTCGGGACCTCGTCCGACCGGAATGCAGTAGGATCCACTCCTAGATTATGGACCGCAACCGCCGGAGCTAATCCCGGCATCTCGTCGTAGTTCCAAGCAAAACAATCTTTAAATTCCATTAATAACTCGATTATTTCCTCGCAGTCTTCTTTATTGAGTAAGGAGCTAACAAAGGTAGGTCTAGGTTCTTTGTTAGTACCTAAGTTAACTTCCGTTAACTCATCTATCGTAGATTTAATCTCTTCTTCGAATTCTAGTGGAGCGTCTCCAATTTGTAAATCTTCAAATTCTTATGTAGTTTCCATGCGCTTTCATTGACTCGCAAGTGACAACCAAGCAAAATTCGCATCATCAACCGATCCTACCGTGCCGAATCCGAGACCATGCTTTCGAATCGGGTGGACGACCGGAGTTATTCCATAATTTTTTAAAATGTTGTGATCGACCTTTTGTCCATTGTCGAGGTAAGAAACCACGCCGAATTAAATTTTGAACACAAGGAGAGTACCACTCAAAAGGTAATTCTATTAATTCCGATGAAGTGACATCTTCAAATTGTACATTATTTTCAGCTTTGGAGGAAGGAGCACCACGGTAGAATTTGATTGGCTTTGCACCGCCGCTACGTACCTCTTGACCACCATACCCTCGATCTTATTAGAATGGATCGGGGTCGTGGTCATAGTATGTACATAGTGGTTAATCTTCTCGTACATCGATTTATATTCTTCATTCTTTTCATCTTCGAGCGGGATCCCCGAATTGCGGCTTCTTCCGACTTATTGTCGCCGCTTCTTGCTTCGATTTCTCTTTCTTCTTCGAACTCGTCTTCCCAATCAACATTGATAGCTGGTTTCCTCGGTCCAACCGTCCTAACGTCTCTACCACGACCTCGTCCCCGCCTCGACCTCGATGCGAGTTGTGGAGAAACCTTCACCATCTCACCGTAAGGGAGTGGTGAGTGATCGTCGGACTAGAACTTCGTGTTCTTCGTCATCCCTAATTTCCTTCGCTTCATTCGTTATGGTATCTCCGGAGAAAATTGTTTTCTTCGGGGTGCATAATAAGCCGCATCTTCATGGATTCCAATTTCATGTACGGAGAATGGTTGTAAGTCACCTTTGATGCAATCGTTCCCCTCCATCGTAGTATTTGATGCACTCGGTGTAGGGATGATGGTACCATCCTGTTTTCATGTATCCATGGTCGGCCCAGTAGAGCGTTGAATGACGTTTCTGAATCAATTATGTGGAATTTTGTGGTTGTCTTTTCCAAATCACCGGTCTTCATTAGTAGTGTTATTGATCCGAGGGCTCTTTCTCCTTTCTGGTTGAATCCTCTTAATAACATTTTGTCTGCTTCAAGCTCGCGAGCATCAATTTCCAAGTATGCTAGCGTTCGAAGATTCATTATATCGATCGATGCTCCCGGATCCACCAATACTCTCGAGAGTGTAAACTTCCCAATTAGTAATCGAAATGTACAACTGGCTCGGTCGTGGTCCGTCGTCCCAAGTAGTAGGTCATTGTCCGTGAAGGTGACACCTCGTCGTTCTTTTAACGAGCAAACCTCATCTAAGGAATCTCCGGTCATTTGAACTAAGCAAATTTCCGGATCAAGTAAGGCCTCGATCGAGCTTCTCTCATCTCCTTTCGATAAGACGAGAGCGTCGTAGATGCTCGCTTGGCCGGTAGTTTCCTAAGATGGGCTAGCACATCGTAGTCCACTTTATTTTCAGTGTGTCTCGGCTTCTTCCCGAACGGGTATTTCTTCCGCCGGGTTGGTTCTTCCCGAACAACCACCGCTTTCCTTTGTCCTTCGGACCCATTCTCGGAGGTAGAACTCTTCCACTTCTTAAGTTAACCTCCGTAGTTTCTTCCGAATCTAGTATCGAGTTTGCTAGTGTCTCCTCTCGAATCGGAATGACGAGTTCTTCTCGGATTAGCTTCGCAGTCCGAAGGCTCTAACTCTATTGTGACCGGAGCTCCTCGAAACTCGCAAATAGATTCGCTGCTTGTTGAACTCTCGTAGCCTCCTTGATGGATGTCTTCTTCGTCATTTTGATCGTCGAGATTGTGTATGATTTGAGAATTGTCATTTGTATCGGAATCGACGTCCAGATTGTCGCTAGTTATGTAATCGTTAAAAACAATCAAAACGTAGCCAACGCCATAACCCTTATCATTATAAGATCCTACCGGAGTGAGCAGCATAATCATACAGCAGTCGAGGTTCGAGGGATTTCTCCCCCGAATCGAAACAACTATCCTAGGATAAGCAGCCCCTAGCCTAGCCTTAGGGGCCTCGCTTTCTCTTCTTCGTCGATTTTCTTCTTCTCTTCAATTGTCTCTTGTTGAGGTGGTTCTTCTATCGCAAGTGATAGTGTCGACTTAACAGTGCTTCGAACTCGAATCGAGGCTCGCACCGAAGCGGCTCGGATGTGATCCAAAATCTTTTTCGAAGACTTTGTCCAAGCGGTAGCCTCATCCATCATCGGCCGCATAGTGGGTCTATCGGCACAATGAGATCCGTCGAGATAACATCGACGGAACCTCCTTTCGGGGTTCCTTCATGTACTCCTTTGGGATCGTTATATTCCCTTTCCGAAGATCGTCGTCGAGCCAACTTTTCGAAGGTAATACAATCTTCTATCTTGTGTCCAAGCATCCGGTGGTAAGGGCAAAAGTTGGGATCACCTTTCTTGTTGACTTCTTCTGGTCTCTTAGGTTCTGGCAGTTGGAAATCTGGAGTCTTCATCAGACTGCGGAACATTTCGGCACTGCCTCATTCTTAAAAGGATATTCCCTACTCAAAAGCTCCCTTAACGTACGTTGCAGACGAGGCGGTTGTTCATACTGTTGAGATGACCGATAGCCGGGTCGGGGTTGCCGGTAATTCCGTCGAGGTTGCCGCGGCCGTTCGACGATATTTGTATCCGTTGCTTGCCTTTATCGATCGCCGCAATGATCTCGGACTTCTTTTCAAAAGTTTTCACGTGCTTTGTTTGTCCGTTTTGTCGTTGAAACTTAATTGCTTCACCTCCTCTTTCAAGCTTCCGGCTTCGCTTAACAACTTCTCAAAAGTCTTAATAGTAAATCCCTCGAGGAGAAGTGCTATCGGCCATGAATGCTCTTCAAGCAAAATGCCGATCGCATGCTGTTCTCGTAGTTGTGGCTCACACTTCATACTTAGGTTCCTCCACCGAAGTATGTAGTCCACCAAGGTTTCGTTGGCTTTCGCTTCTCTACCACTAAATCACCTATAGTGATGTGGTGCCGAGCTCCGCAAATCGCTCGATGAAGAGGTTCTCTAGTTCCGAAAATGTCTTCACCGAACCGTTCGGTAATTCCGCATACCAATCAAAGGCAATCCCCGATGTGCCGCCGACAAATTGTCCGAAGAGTAAGGCATCACTTCCGCCGCATTGCAACAACCGGCACGAAAATGTGCAACATGCCGCCGAGGGTTTCCGGCTCCATCAAAGGTCTCGAACAGAGGTGGTACAAAGCCTTTCGCATATCGGACAGCGTCAAATTCTTCGGGGTAAGGCCTACCAGTCCGAATGGATGTCCCGCTCTTTGATTGTGCCAAGGCTTCTCGCACCTGTTGTTCCACCATGTTCTTAATATCCTTTTCCGGAATCATGCTTTGTGTTGTATCCTTCTTTAACTAATCATCCCCGTTGACGGACGTAATCTCCTTTCCTCCGTCTATAATGTGAATGACTTCTGGGGGTGTTTCTCTTTTGGGTTGCACTTGAATCTGGAGAGTGGCTAGGGCTACAGCCATCTCTTCCATCCTTTTTGCCATTTGGGCGATCATATCATCTTTCTCTTGAAGCTGCCTCCTCATTACTTCCGGCTCCTCTCTTCGCGGCCGCAGGAGCACCTCGTGAAGCCGACGAAGCTCGTGTTTCAACCATGTTAATTTCTCGCATATTCATCATCCATGAACTTCGACGAATCAATCTCATCTCCGAATTTCTCTTCTCTTCCCTCGCTAATCCCCGAATATCGCTCTTAGCTTTTCCAAAGCATCTTCTAGCGGTCTTTTCCGTACATCCTTGCAGCTTGTCATGTGATAACCGTCGGGTTTCCTTCTCATGAGTCCCCTTTATCGCAGTAGCACTTTCTTTGGATTCAAGTCTCCCGACGAGACTTTCCTTCTCGTGTCGTTGTTTCAATCTTAATCGTCCGAAGAGGGACGCCATACCATCCTTCTAGCAGCAGAAGGTCTAGGACCGGATGGTCCGTCGCCCAAATGCCGGAAGGTGGTATCCTCCCTAATCCGTAGTCCCGAAACAACGACGGGCGGACTAGCTTTCATTCTCTTATTCGGCTCTTCCGCAGCCGATGAGTAGGTTCTACTCGCGCCCAAGACGAGATTCGATCGGCACCCGCCCTATCCTTCTTAAAATTTCGATACAGGCACCTTTCCTTCTTCGCTAACTTCTCATCAAAGTTTGCGTACGGGCAAATGGCGTAGTTCGGCCCTTTTCTTACGGCTATCATTGTAATATACGGCCGAGGCAATGCAGCAGAAGAATCTTGCGAACATTTTCTTCATCCTTCCGAGGCGGAGAGGGGATGGAACCCGCTTCCTCCCAAAAGTGGTATGTATTCAGCAATGTGTATACTCTGGGCAGCTCCGGGATTTCTTCTAGGAAAGCAACTTCGAGCAGCCTCCGGCTTCTCTAGCGATCCTTCTACTTCGTTCCTTCTTCGAGTCCGTGTCGCCGATGGAATTCTAGAGCCGGACCCGATTTCAAAATGTAAGGTCTCACAGAAGGTCCGTACCCTCCACGGTAACAGTTCACCATAGTTCCGAATTTCCTTCCCTTTAGCTCGGCAGGAGCCGTGTAGGTGCAGAGACAACTAGCACCAGCTGGGGGTAGCAACAACAGTCCTTCCGTGGACGCAGAAGATTCTCTCAGCTGAATCTTGCAGAGGAGGGAATTCGCGAGTCGACTCGAGGTCGAACTCAATCAACCGCTTCTCGCCTCGGTACTTCGCTTGTGAGTGAAAATAGAGCGACGTCGGGATTTTGATGCTCGTGTCCCCGAATCCTTGTCCGAATCGAATGATTCCATTGTCGTGCGCTCGTCCTCGAATATAGCCAGTCGAGTCCATCGACGAAGGAGAAGATCGCCTTGGGACTTCCATTTCGCAGTGCGCATTCTAAGTGTTAGTCCCCGAATCGTGCTTCTTCTTGTCATAAAACTTATGACGAAAAGAAAGAGTCCGAACACATTTCCATTTATCTTAGTAGTATTTGTGGTGTTAAAGGAAAATTGTCTTTTCGGAAAGATTTGTTCGTTAAGAAGGAGAATTATTAAAAGAAGGAGAGTTGTAGGAAGAGTAAAAGGAATTGATTAGGAACCGGAAAAGGAAGAGAAAGTCTTGCGTAAACTTCTCGACCCGCAAGACCGCTCCTAAACTAATACCTATCGGGATCCACCCCACCTCAAAAATGAGGTAAAAGGATCTCGAACCTCTCCGTTTAGTGGGTGTCTAAACAAATGGCTCCTAAATCCAAGAGAATGTTGGTTATAATTGTTCAAGGTAGAAATGAACATAGTATTCCAACGGAAAGAAGGGTAGTTTCGATCCACTAAGAACATGGATACACTACCGATTTTTGAAAGCGTAATTGTCCGATTAAAATGGAGAGAGGAATTTTCCTCACGTGAGTCGCCGTAAATAAGACGGCTTATTTTTTAGCGTCGTGTGTTTTATTTTGAAAGGGGGTCGCCAACGTAAATTGTCGGCGAATTTTTAATTTAATTTAAATAAATAATTTGAAAAGTAGTATTTGATTTTGAAAATAATTTTAAATTTGAAAATTTTAAGATATGAAATCAAACCGATTTCACATCCCAAATAGTTTATATAAACGAGCACCGCATCACAAACTATGTATCTATCTCGAAGAATGGACACACTCGTTTCGGTGATGGGGCTCGATTAAATAAACTAGAAGATTTCGTGACATCCGTTCGGTCTCGCGAACCAATTTTATAAGCCGACAAATTCCCCGCTTAATATGAAAGCATTAAACATGGTTTATATTACCCGAGTTCTTAAAATTCCCTATAAGGGCAAGCCCCTATAGTTAATTACATCTTACGTGACGGAATCACCTAAGAAAACTCTCGATAATAATCGTAGTTCTCGCTCTCAAGAATTTTAAAGTTTAAGTTTTCAAAGGATTGAATTTTGGAATTTCAATAGTGGAATGGATCAAGTTTGGAACATTTTGTTTTGGGAATTCAAAGGAAGAAAGGTAGGGAAATCACGCATTCGAAGCGAACTTCGTAATTTCCCAACTATCCTATTGTTTGGCTTGGACTTAGGAAAGTCCTAATGTTTGTTTAATGTTTTGATCTTGCCAATTTTAATTAATTAGGACTTATATTCGTATGACATGATCATATAAATAGCCTTGAAGATGTGAGGGTTTATGTAGTACCAAACGACTACCTCGTAGTCCTAAGACCTAGTTAGGGCTTAATTTGCAATGCAAATGCCTAACAAAAGGTCGAGGATTTATGTTGCACTCGTACAAACTACCTCGAAGTTCTATGGCTTAGTTATTTAATTCTAAGAAAGTTTTGTCGAAGTAGATCCGAGTTTTCGCTGATGACGATGGTCGTGCCGCCCACCATGCTCCGAGCTCCTTGTCGTTGCAGAGGATTAGTTATAGAAGTCATAAATCGAGAGATGAGAAAAGTGTTTTGGCTTTAGAGAAAATCTTAATTTCCAAGTGTTTTTTATGTTTTATTTAAAACAAATCTTAAAGTTGATTATAACAACACCGGTTAAGATCCCACTGTTCCATCCTTCCGCATCGTTATTTTTATCTGATTCACTTAGTCCAGATGAATTTGCTAGACTCAACTAAATGAGTTCCACACTTTCATTTAGACCGTGGGAAATCCCGTTAGCAACACGTAGATTACATCATCCGAGGTATTCCCGATCATCCAACGAGAAGTTTTAATTTAGTTGTAGTTGCTAGCTTTGTGTTCCGTTTGTGATTAAATTTCGAGTTGTTTTATATTTTGAAATGTCGTGGCGTGGAATTTTATCTTCAGTAATGACTTTTAATTTAGTTTTGGTTTCAGCTTTAGGGACTATCCTAAAGGTGTGGGTTTTCATGCAACAGCTTGTTTATCATGCAAGAAAAGTAAAGTGCATTTCGCAATAAAGTAAATTGCAAGAAAGTAAATCGCAAAGAAATAAAAGCGTACCCGGAGGGTCTTCCCGTCATCCCAGTGCCGCACTTAAACACAATTTAGAATATTTAAGCAAGTTCCTAGGTAAAGCTAAGGGAAGGGTTATGGTTTTCTACCAAATTCCTAATCCTATAGCTAGTCATTTCCTATGACGTCTAGGTTCCTGTGTTTTGGTTTGAGGACGATTTTCTTTATCAAAGAACAATTAAGTTCAATTGTTCTTATAAACATCCTATCATATCGAGGAAGTTCTTAGGATGAATCTTAAACATCTTTTCAATATTTCTAGGATTATTTTAAGTCCAAATGAATTAATCGTCCGGGAATTCAAGTTTTGTTATCTTGCTCAGTGAACTAGGACATTTGAATATCCTATAAGTGAAGTAACATTTCATTTAACGTTCTGTTTAGGAGTTATGATAACCAAAGCTCTCGAGGGCAAATTGGTGTTCAAATGGTTTGTGATTTAATTTAATTTCAGTTATCGGGTTTAAATTTGGAATAGTGTTCAAGTTGCTTTATTTTGACTTTCTTTATGTCTTAGGTGATGTTATTTTTAATTCAACTTAATTTAACTTTAGTTTAATTTAATTTGGTTTAGCTTTAATTTTAATTTAATTTATTTAATTTAAATTAATTTTAATTTTAACTTGATTTTATTTTTTTTATTTTTTTTATTTAATTTAATTCAATTTAGTTTGATTTGATATGCTTTAATTTAATTTAATTTAATTTGATTTAATTTAATTTTATTTTATTTTATTTAATTTAATTTAATTTAATTTAATTTAATTAATTTGTTTTAATTTAATTTTTTTAATTTAATTTAATTTAAATTTTAATTTAATTTTACTTTTAATTTTAATTTAATTGAAATTTTAAAAGGGTTTAATTTAAATAATTTAACTTTAATTTAATTTAATGATTAAGTCTTTTAACATCTTAAATCTTAAATTTGGATTATCATTTTAATTAGGAATTAAATATTATTGAGATGATTAATTTAGGGATTCTTAAATTAAAGAACAAATCTCTTCCTAATAATATCCCTATTTTAATAATTCCAATTTTATTATTCTTCCAAATTTAATAAATTATTTAATTAAAGTTTATTTTAATTATTTTTAAATTGTTTAATAGGTTTCTACCCTTTAATTATTTAAATTTTAATCATCCAAATCAGATTAAGATCAAATATTTTACTCTTTAATTTTATTAAGCCTAAAGTTTTAATTAAAGGTTAAAATTTTAATTACCACTTTGCCCCTTCAAGCTTAATAATTTCATAACTCACTAAATTGAGCTTAAATGAACTTGAAATTTTTATATAACTTCACTCATATGTCAATAAAGACATGAGAGGAGAAAATGTGATTTTTCTGTATTTAGTTTATTTATGTAATTATTTTTGGTGGAAAATAGGGATTTCCAAGGAAAATTTAATAATATGACCAAGGGAAAGTTTCTATCCTTAAGAAAATTATGGGACATTCCTAATGACTAGAGGACCACTTGGACAAATTTTGGTGATTTTTTGAATTATATTCTTTTTATTATAATTATTTTGAGTTTTGGAGTATTAATTAATTTAAAAATAAAATAAAGGTTGAAAAATAAATTTTTATATTTTTCAAAAATCTCTCTGATATCAAGGAAATCAGAGAATCAATGTTTACAATTTTCTGATTTTTCTTTGATTTATTAGAATTATTTTAGTGGAAATACTAAAAATATACATTTTTTTTTATTTTAAAATTACCTTAGGGCTTTAAAATTTAATATCTCATTATAGAGACTTAAGAAAAATATGGGATTTGTTCCCAAGTGATTAAAATTTATAATGTGACATTTTGGTGAATTTTATTATTTTTGTGATTTTTATTATTTTTTTAATTATTAAAATATTAAAATAATGCAAAAAATCAACTTTTTTAGAAAATTACAATTTTATTTTTCTTAAATTCCCCTGATATCAGAGAGTCTCCAAAACCAATTTGGTGAATTTTTGAAAAGTATTTTGAAAGTTATGAATTTTTAAAGTTTAAATTGGCTAAATAACTTAATCAACCCATTTAGTAGGGCTAACCAAGTCCAATTGACTTCAAATTTTTATGGTGGGTTCCTCTGATCCTAAAGGTCAGTGGAGAATTAATTTCAAGCCAATTTGATGTATGATTAGCTCTAATTAATTAAGGACTTATTTTGGTTGTTTAGGCCAATTAGGGTTATTCCAAGTGAATTAATTTAAAACCTATTTTTCCTAGGGTACTCTAGTCATAAGAAATATCACCAAATTTTTCTAGAATTTATTTCACAATATGCTAATTATTGGATTTAAAATACTCAAAACAGCAACATGAATTTGAAAAAGCAATAACTTCTCATAGGGATGGCCTCTGACTTTAGAAAATTCAGGGAATGTTCCCAAATTCAGAGGCTTCAAAAGCCCTATGGTCTCATGCCATGGTGAATTTCCTATATGCATGGAGAATTAAAACAATGCAGTGGTAAATAAATCATTAAAAATAAAATACTTGATGAAATTAAATGATTTCTTTTCTACATTATTCTCCTCTGTTCACTGAGTAAGAGGGTATTTTTATTTTATTTTTTTGATTTTCCTATACAAAGTTATGCATTTTTGAAGTTTAGGGAATTAAATAAATAAGAAAATACCCTAATTTTCTACTTATCCACGCGGCGCCGCGTCAACCTTGACAGCTCCGAAAAGAAGATGTCGCGCTGCCATTCGACGCCGCCATCCAACTCAGCGCTCCGGGGGCCCACTGTATCGTTCCATCTCCTCATCCGGCGCGATCCTGGTCGTCCGTCCGCGTGTGTATGGAATGAACGGCATCCGTTCATCGTCCCCAAGCGTCCTCACCCGAGAGCCGTCCACACTAAAACCCTAAGAACTCACTCATTTCTCAACAGATTTTCGTGTTCTTATGCTCTATGGATTCGTCTTGAAGAGACGAATACATCTATACAAAGGATCATGCATTGAAATTAAGGCATTTGAAATAGAGAATCTCTAGAAGCTCGGGATTAGGGCAAATTGTCACTGGGGATCAACTGCTCTAAGTATGGAGAGTGTTCTGGAACAATTTTGGCAGGGTTTCAGTATGATCTGGTTAAGCACCTCTCATGGCCGAGAGGGGGTGGTGTTTAAATAGGAGAGGGTAGAGGGCCTCCTGGGGGAGTTAGGGCTTGGGATCGACCGCTTCGGCAAGAGAAGAACAGCCTACAATGGCCACTCGGGATGGGGCAGCTCAGCAGATGAGAATTCCAAGCTCGGGCTCACATGCGAGCTCTCGGCCCGGTGGTTTCCGGCGGCCGTGGTGGCTGGCCGGCCAGTGGTCGGTCACCCTCAAGGTCGTGGAGGTCGTGGTCGGGCTTAGTGCGCTCAATTGTCATTGGCCATGTGTAAAGGGCTTCGATTTAGATGGAATGGGGAGGAGCTAATTTTGGGTCCAAATGGGTCCAAGTCATGGATTTAGGTTTGGTTCACCCTCCAAGGCCTGATTTTTGGGCTAAGGGAATCAGGTAAGTCACCTAGCTTAGTGGGGAGAAGTCACCATCTAAGTACATTTATGTTTAATCAAGGTTTAAGAGTCATGAAAAGGCTTAATCACCCTTAAGGGAATCATTAAAGGACTCCCTCCCTTTGCCAAAAATGACATGGTGATGTGTAAAGTGGCTACCATGGCTTGCATATGGCTTGTGCATGGCTTCATGGCTCCATTTGGCTTGGGACAAAGCTTAGCCAATTTCATGGAAGTAGATTTTTGGAATCTTGGCATTTTTGGTGGAAATTTGGATGAAGCTTGATTTGGAATGGTTTAATGATGATTTTGAAACTTAGGGGTGATATCAATTAAAGGTATGATGAAAAGAAATTTCCATGTGGGCTTTAGAGCCATTTTTGGGCTTTTGTATTTGGTGGAAATGGGCTTTTAGAATGGTTTAGGAAAGTGGGCCTTTAGGTTTGAAAACAAATTGGTGGATGGAAATTTTGTGAAGGATTGGGCCAAACAAATGTTGGGTTTAGCTCATGGATGTGTCATGAGTGATTTGAAGCAAATTGGGAGTGATTTGGGTTTGAATTGGGTTGAATTTGGGCTTCTTTGGTGAATGGGCCAATATAGGTCAAATTGGGCTAACTTGGGCCAATGTTGGGCTAGGGTTGAATTTGATGTAAAATAAATGTTTGGAAGTGTTTATGGGAGTGTTTCAAAGAAGTTTTGGCTTTGGTTGGGTTTTGATTTTGGGGTTTGGGTTTATTTGGGTTAGGTTTGGGTTTAGGTCAAAATTGGGCCTTTTAGCTTTGGGTTGAATTTGAGTGGGGTTTGGGTCTAAATTTTGGGTAAATCATGTTAGTGTTTTGTTTGTAGGGATGTTAAGGAAGGTTTAGAAAAGGTTTGGGGTTAATTGGAGTTGAATTGGGTTAGTTTGGGTTAGGTTCGGGTCATGGGTCCAAATTCGGCTTTAAGGCCAAAAGTGAAATCGATTCAAATGTCAATTAAATTGGACTTAGATTTGGTCTAGATTGGTGTCGGGAATGTTAAATTGAAGTTTAGAATTGAATTGGACCAGAATTTGGGTCAATTGGTAGGTTTGGCTTGACATTGGGTTCACTTTGGGTTAAAATGGGTCAAATTGGGGGTTTTGATAAAAGTGGGGTAAATTGACAAAATTGGCCCCTCGTGTAGTTGAACAAAATGAAATTGGGAATATTTGGGATTTTCTGGAATTTTCTGAGAATTTTCTGAATTTTTGGATTTTTGGGTCAAGAGGGGTATTTTGGGTATTTGGAGGGTATCGGGGGTATTTTTGGAATTTTTGGTATTTTTGGCTATGAGTGATCAATTCGAGTAATGTGGAAATGTTTGGGATTGGTTTTGAGGAATTTTGGGTGATTTGGGATTTTTGAAAATTTTGGGTGATTTCAAGTGGTTTTGGGTAAGTTAAAGTGTGTAGGGTCCCGAGGTCAAAATCGAAAATTTGAAAAATTGAAGATCGGGTGAATATAAGTGGAATGAAATCATTTTGGTTGAGCCATGAAGCCATACCAAGCCCACATGAGCCATGAAGGGACTCATTCGAGGCATCCACTATGTTGTTCCTTACCTTCTTAGCCAAGGGCTTAGGGGTTAAGGACCATCCATGCGAATCACCTACATGAGTCGGAGGTCAAGTTGGGTATGGGTGTGGTTTTAGGAGGTGTGTGAAAGTGTAGTGTATAAGTGTAGTGTATGTGTAAGTCAGCCCTTCACTGCACTGTGCCACCTGTGGTAGTCCTAAGGCCAAAGAGTTCTATAGGAACTCATCTTTTAAACTTCAACATTCGGTTTCAACCCTCTAGGTGATTAGGGGTCTATAGTCAAGTTTCGTGGAGTTTGCAGGAGTTAAGAAGTGGTTTGAAATTCTAGGTGGTGGGTCCCAATTCTAATCCTCTAAGATAGTCAAAGGAAAAGCCTAAGGCTAGATCCTAAGTACTAAAAAGAAGAAGAGATGACCTCATCAAAAATGAGGTCAACATGGGATCGATAACCAGGACTCCATTAGAGCCCTGTATTACTTGATACGATACGTATACTTGCATTGAATATGTGACTTTACTAAATCATTCTAAATATATAAATTCAACTTCATAAATTCTTATTTAATATATAAAGTCGCGGCCACTTCACCTCATTAAACCAAGGAACAGACAAAATAACCCAATTTGGGCTCGGTTGAGCCTTTATGAAGTGAAGTGGTTCAAACCATCCATAAATTCGTATGGATGAGTTCGTCTTTCCTTGATGAAGCTCATGGAACAATCCCCATGAAGTTTCATAAAGACCGGAGCGAGATCCTATGTCTAGATCATGGACGGTCTACGGGAAACACCAGGCTGGGGAAGACAACGAGATGCCGTCCATTCTTATGTATTAAAAATGATCGGGCAAGACCTCGT
Source organism: Papilionanthe hookeriana x Papilionanthe teres (assembly GCA_022702705.1). Classification (NCBI taxonomy): domain Eukaryota; kingdom Viridiplantae; phylum Streptophyta; class Magnoliopsida; order Asparagales; family Orchidaceae; genus Papilionanthe; species Papilionanthe hookeriana x Papilionanthe teres. The sequence goes on along the minus strand of CM040436.1, from coordinate 67,219,795 downwards.
TGGATAGCGGTTTCATCCATATGAAACAGATGAAACCGCGGGCCACGTGGCTGTCTGCGTGGAATCCCTACCCAATCAAATGGCTTATAAATTGTATTTAAACCTAATACCAACTAAACTTAATTAGGTATAACCCAACATTAGACTTAATTAATCAATTATACCTTACCTAAATTAGTTTTAATTAACCATAACTTAATTAGACTTAATCTAATTAAATCTAATTAATCAATTAAACTTACCAAAATTAGGTTTAATTAACCATAATACAATTAGACTTAACCACTATTAAGTCTAATTAATCAATTAAACCTTATAAATTTAATTAACCATAACCTAATTCGACATGACCTAATTAAGTCTAATTAATCAATTAAATCTTACCTAAATTAGGCATAATTATCCATAATCTAATTAGACTTAATCAATATTAAGTCTAATTAATCAATTAAAACTTACCTAAATTATGTTTAATTAACCATAACCTAATTAGACATAACCACAATTAAGTATAAGTAATCAATTAAAACTTACTCAAATTAGGTTTACTTAACCTTAATCTAATTAGAATTAACCACAATTAAGTTTAATTAATCAATTAAATTTTACCCAAATTAGGTTTAATTAACCTTAATCTTATTAGACTTAACCACAATTAAGTCTAATTAATAAATTAAACCTTACCCAAATTAGGTTTAATTAACCTTAATCTAATTGTACTTAACCACGATTAAGTCTAATTAATCAAATAGACCTTACTTAAATATGATTAATTAAACTTAACCTATAATTAGGTTCAACCCAACTTGAACCGAAATTAAACTTAAACCTTTTAGGTTCAACATACATTGAACTTAACCTTAACCTATACTTAGGTTCAACCTAATTTGAACCTAAGTGAAACTTAAAACTTTTAGGTTCAACATACATTGAACCTAACCTTAACCTATACCTAGGTTCAACCAACTTGAACCTGAGTCAAACTTAAACATTTTAGTTCAACATACATTGAACCTAACCTTAACCTATACTTAGGTTCAACCCAACTTGAACTCGAATCAAACTTAAACCTTTTAAGTTCAACATATATTGAACCTAACCTTAACCTATACTTAGGTTCAACCCAACTTGAACCTAAGTCAAACATAAACCTTTTAGGTTGAACATACATTGAACCTAACCTTAACCTATGCTTAGGTTCAACTCAACTTGAGCCTAAGTCAAACTTAAAACTTTTAGGTTCAACATACATTGAACCTAACCTTATCATATCCTTAGTTTCAACCCAACTTGAACCTAAGTCAAATTTAAACCTTTTAGGTTCAACATGCATTGAACCTAACCTTAACCTATACTTAATCCATCTTGAATCTGAGTCAAACTTAAACCTTTTAGGTTCAACATATATTGAACCTAACCTTAACCTATACTTAAGTTTAACCTAACTTGAACCTAAGTCAAACTTAAACCTTTTATGTTCAACATAAACTTATACTTAGGTTCAACCCAACTTGAACCTAAATCAAACTTAAATCTTTCAGGATCAACATACATTGAACCTAGCCTTAACCTATACTTAGGTTCAACCTAAGTCAAACTTAAACCCTTTAGGATCAACATGCACCTTAACCAATATTTAAGTTTAACCTAACTTGAACTTAAATCTATCAGGTTCAATCTAAATTGAACCAAACTCAAACCAAAATTAGATTCAACCTAGTTTGAACTTAAATCTTTTAGGTTTAATCTACATTAAATCTAACATAAACTTTGGTTCAATCTACGTTAAACCTAACTCAAACCAAAATTAGAGCCTAACCTAGGTTTAAAACATATTGAATCTAAACCTTTAATTTAAGATCAACCTAAAAGTTGAACTTAAGTCAAAATCCTTAGCTTAGGTCAAACTACGTTGAACCTAAACTAAATCTTTAACTTAGGATCAACGCAAAAGTTGAACTTAAGTCAAAACTCTTAACTTAGGTTCAAACCTTATTGAACCTAAACTTAAGATCAACTCAAAAGTTGAACTTAAGTTAAAACCTTTAACTTAGGATTCAATCTATATTGAACCTAAACTAATTGAGTCAAACCCAACTAAATCTTTAGACCCAAACTGACATCAGGACCAAAAAACCCTATGTCTAATCTATATAAGACTTAACCAAATCTCTTTAAGTCCAACTAACATTGGGACTTAAACATTAAGTCTAATTTACATTAGACTTAATCCAAAATATTAGATTCAAACGACACTGAATCTAAAATGTTAAGTCTGATTTATATTAGAATTAAGTTAGGGTTTTTGTTGCAGGTTGAAGACAAATTCTGTTTAAATTTACTTTTCATGTTATTAGAATATGCTAACTCTGTTTTACAGGACGACATTCTGAAGACGGGACAAACAACAAAACAAAATAAAAACATATTGAAAATAAAAATAAAATGACATAATTAAGACAAACAATAAAGAAAAATCTAAATTTTTAGGATAGCCACCAAACAAACAACAAAATACAAGACAAAACGATAATCAATGACAAACAACAAAACATAAATTTTAAATAACAAATGACATTGACAAAATCAAACATTTAGGGTATTACGTAACATTTAGAAATATATTACACCTAGGATTGAATATTGACAATACTTAAAAAATAAGTAGTTAACATTAATCAGAAGTTTTCTTAGACAATCCTAATTGTCTAAGATGTAATCAACTATAAGAGCTTGCTCCTATAGGAGATTTAAGGACTTAGAATATGTATCACACCTAAAAAAACTCTAATTATTGAAATTTTACTTGTGATCTTCCTTATATAAAAAAATTTTAGAATAGGGTATTCTAGAATTCCCTCTTTATAAGGATTATCACTGACATTTCTTTTTTACTGTTTTCTATCTTAACAGCCCTTATTTTCTTCAAATTTCTTAACATCTAAGAATCATTTACATGATACAAAGAGATAAAGACTTCTTGAAGACTAGGGCGATATGATAGATAAATAAAGTTGCCGACTCCCTCAAAATAACGACATTGACATTAACACGAGAAAATCTCAGTGGCAACGGACAGGTGACGAGCCGACATCCCATGACAATCCGGATGCCACCAGGGATGCCACGGATCCTGAGGATATTCTCGGTGACTTCTCAAGCTATCATATTTTTTTGCTTCAATTTCAAAGATATGTTTTTCAATATTTCATCCTATCAATTTTATTATTTATGGCTTATAATTACATGATACCAATCATTCAAATAACATAAGAAGATATGAAGGTTTACGTCATACCGAACGACAAATTACGAGCCTAAAAAGAGTTGGGACTTATGTTGCACGACAGAGTTGTGCAAAATCCTAAAAATAAGTTTGAGCATTTACGTCGTGCTTGACGAACTACCTCGAAATCCTATAGCTTGTTGTTTAATTTTAAGGAAAAGGTTGCAGTTGTGGACCTGTTTGCTCTCTCAAAGATGTTATTTTGTATGCCCTCGTTGTGCTGCTTACAGGGTTTGCTCTGAGCTCCTCATTGCGACGACTCTAGGTTTAAATTTTTATGGTTTTGTAGCTTATAATTTTATGGTTTATGTGTTATGTGTCAGGTTTTGTTATTGTTGTTGTAGTTCTTCAAGATTTTTTGGGGAATTTTAATTTATGTTAAGAGACATCGATTAAGGTCCTACAGTTCCATCATCTCGACACCACTATTTCTCTTTGAATTAACTTAGTCTAAACAAGTGCTTAAACTCATTCAGACCGGAGAATTCTCTTTAGAAATCATAGATTATCTCATCTGAAATATTCTAGTAAACCCAAGAGGGGTGTATTATGTTCGTTCAAAGTTTTTATAAATGTATTAATATTTTTTAAGTGTGTTTTTGTTGTTTTAATCATTGTTTTTTGTTTTGCTTTAGTTTTGGTTTTAGTTTTGCATGTAAAGTAACTAAATGCAGGTAGGATAATGTTGTAAAGTAAATAAGAAAAACTACACTACATGAAATGTAAATGCATACCTGGGCTTCCGCTACCGTTGCATGGTTAGTATCATAAAACATAATATAATTTAGGTAAATTACAGGAAAAGAAAGCATGAAAACCCAATACGAAGAAGTAAAAAAAAAAAGCCGTAGGAAAACACAAGCAAAAGAAAACCCACAGTCACATATGAAAAACCAGGACTAAGTTTAAGAAATTGTTGTAGATGATGGCTCAAAGTTGGACTGTGTGCTTCCCAACCTTTAGTAAGAGCTATAAACCTGATAATCTACGGATGGCAGTTCAAACCTCGATCCAAGTAATTAACCACAAATCTTTAAAAATTTTCATCAAAGTTCCTTAATTTTTCATGCAGGTGAAATTTACTTTGGCAAGAAAGTTGTCATGTTACAAAAAAGGATTGTTGTTTAAAATTTCTATATTTTATAGACTAATTACTCTAACTAAGTTAGGACTACTGGCGACCTAAGAGTGTTGGGGGCAACAATCTTACAAAGAGTTGGCGAATAGTATCATTGGTCCTTATCCTCTCCCTTCATTGAAGGTCCTTGAGGTAGGAGATACTATTCTAATAATCCTACATTTGACACATATAAGCATTAACATTAACATCATCGCTCTCGCCACTTAGACTCCAACTTACACTATTTTAATTGTTCATATATCGCTATGTAGGAAAGGGAGATTGTTCACTGATATGAAGTTTGATATCATTTTTTCTATCTACTCGAGGGTAGCTTCACAATCATCCAACGGTTCAACCACGACTGGATTTAGCTCCTAAAGGCGTACCAAGAGATTGGTATGAGAACATAGTGTTATGTAATCATAAGTTCTATGAAAGGGAAGAGAAAATCGTGCCTCATGAGGCTTATCCTAGGTTTTGGTTGTTGTTTTTATTGTCGTTGTCGTTGTCATTGTTGTCGTCATCGTTGTCGTCGTTTTTGTAGTCATTGTCGTTATTGACGTTGTATCATCATTGTAGTTGTTCTCGTCGTTTTGAAAAAAGTGCATTTGGATTTGATGACTGTTATGTATTATGTATGTATTATTGTATGTATGTTATTGTATTTGTATTTATATATATTATTATTATTTAATTTTTTTTATTATCATTGTTATTATTTATTATTATTTTTTATATATGTACATATTTTATTATTAGTATTATTATTATTACTTATATGTCATTATTACTATTAGTATTGTTGTTGTTGTTGTTATTATTATTATTATTATTATTATTATTATTATTATTATTATTATTATTATTATTATTATTATTATTATTGTTGTTGTTGTTGTTGTTGTTGTTGTTATATATAATTTATATATTATTATTATGTATTTATATTATTATTATCACCATTTTTATATTATTATATATTATTATCAATTTATTATTATTTATGTGTTATCATTTATTTATTTATTTATTATCGTTATTATTATTATGTATTTATTATTATTACTAGTATTATTATTATTATTATTTTATTATTATTATTATTATTTTTATTTGGTTATACATACATTTATATACAAATTATTATTATTATTCTTATTATTAATTATGTTTTTACATTACTATTATTATTATTTTATTTACTTATATACACTTGTATATATTATCATCTTTGTTATTATTATTACTATTAATTTATATTATTATTTTTATTATTACTATTTACATAAACATATTATTACATACTATTACTAGTTTTTTATTATATATATATATATATATATATATATATATATATATATATATATATATATATATATATATATATATATATTACTATTATTATTTATTATAGTTATTATTAATATATATTATAATTATTATTTATATTATTTTATGACTATTATTATCATTATCTATATATGTGTATTTATATATGTATATATATATATATTTGTGTCGTTTATGTCCAAATATTTATATGTAATATGTTTTTATTTGTTTTTTTTTTAATTCTTTAGATTTAGGTGGTATGCATGGATACATTCTTTTCTCTCTCTCTCTCTCTCTCTCTTGCATGTAAATGCATAGAAATTGAGTGGCATGTATGTAAAACAAACACATAAGAATTTTCATACGCAAATATATATGAATTGGGTAGTATATTTGTAAAACGTTTTGTACAAATAAATAAGAATTGTGTGGTATCTATGTAAAACTCCCCCTTTTTTTTTGCTGTAAATAAAAAGAATAAAATGGTTTGTATGTAAATCTCCCTTTTTTTGTTTTGTTCTGCCGTAAATAAAAAGGGTTGGGTGATACGTATGTCAATTTTTTAATATTTTTATTTGCGCAAATACAGAAATTGAGTGGCATGTACGTAAATTTTCCTATTATTCTTTTTTTAATCTCTGCATGCAAATATATGGAATCTGAAGTGGTATGCATGTAAGTTTTCCTCTCTCTCTCTCTCTCTTATTTGGTGTACGCAGCAAGGAAGAAGAGGAAGGGGAGGAGGTGTACTTAGCCGAGGCGCCAGAGGGGGTTCACTGATGGAAGAAGAAGAAGAAGAAGGGAGAGGATGAAGGGGGCTGTTTTGGCTTGGTTGGGGAGGTGTGGACAGTGGTTGGGAGGAGAGTTTGATGTCAAAGGAGGAGATTATCCATGGGAGGACGATTGGTGGGCTTATGTAGGAGAGGGAGTAGGGATGGAGAGGGCATGGCAGTAGGGAGGAGTGACGTGAGGGAGGAGGGGGGTGGTTGTGTCGTTAAGGATGAGTGGGAGCTCGAGAGAGAGATTTATTTATTTATTTATTTTTCTCTTATGCCGGCTGGCTACCGAGAGAGAGAGAGGGGTTTTTTTTTTTGCAATATATATATATATATATATATATATATATATATATATATATATATATATATATATATATATATATATATATATATATATATATTATTTTTTATATTTATTTTATTTTGTTTTTATTTTCTTGTTATTTTATTTTAGAAAAAAAAATCATTATTATTATTATTATTATATATATATATATATATATATATATATATATATTATTTTTTATATTTATTTTATTTTGTTTTTATTTTCTTGTTATTTTATTTTAGAAAAAAAAATCATTATATATATATATATATATATATATATATATTTGTTTTATTATTTTAATATATATATATATATATATATATATATATATATATATATATATATATTGTTTTTCTTATTGGATTATATTATTTATTATTTTGTTATTTATATTCCTCTCTTTGATGAGAAATTTGAATTCGAATTTTAATGATATGATAGTTTGAATTATCAATGAAGTAAATAATAATGTGTCTGTGTATGGTGTATGTATGTGCATGATTATGTGTGTTGTGTGAATTGTGTAAGAGATAAAAACCTCTAGGACCAGAAGTTCTCCCTAAGGCATTCCCCACCAATATTTATAGGAGCTCAACTTAAATTTCAATATGTTGGTTTCACTCGACTCAAACAAAGGTTTAGGATTTGGGACCACACATATGAGACTACAAGAAGTTAAGAAATGATTCGAATTCCTAATTAGTGTGGTTCCCAGTACCAGTCCTCTAAGAAACTCAAAAGGAATGTCCTATGGCTATATCCTAGACTTCAAAGAGAAAGAGTTAGACCTCATAAAAAATAAGGCCAACAAGAGTTTATTCTATTTAACTTGGTGAAAATCAAGTTATAAAGCTACTTTCCCTTACATTGATTTAAGTGGTTTAGGAGAAATAACAAGAATGCAAATTTTAAATTAGGCTAGTGACAAATATAAGTAATTATCTTATTTACCATCTTCTTACTGCTAAAAGAAGCTTGTTTAAACTGATTTAATTCTGTAAACCGCCATTTGAACCCAATATAGATCAGCTCCCTAAAATTTACATCTCCCTATAATCCATGTGAATAACTTAATTACACTTCCATAGCTCTCCTAAGTCATTATGAATCACAACAAATTTTAGCTAATCAATTGGCCAAAATGAAAAGTAAATGAAGACTTGAAGATTACTCATCACATTATTATTTAAAAAATAATTTTAAAAGCATTTATTTATTCCTACCATTCCTACTTAATCATAACAAGAGAAAGGTAAAAAGAACTGCTTACAAAGTTGGAGAAAACACCACAAAACATCGTTGAACAAAACAAATCCAGTAGAATTGTGTTACATAAAAAACTATACAAAATAGTACACAATACTTAGTTTTTTCCCTTTACAAAGTACTGGAAATGCCTCTTTAAAGGATCTCTTAATCCTCACTGCAATGTTGAATGTCTTCCCTCCAATACAACTCATAAATCTTACCATAATCTCTAAGTAAACTTATTTAAATCTTCCCTACAACAACCCTACCTTACTATCCTCCAGAAGTCCCCAAAAGACTTAGCCAAATGTCCTAAAAAAAACATCCCTTACATCTATTAAATAACTCCCCAAGTAGTGGGGAAAATTGCTGAAAAACTACCGAGCAGTTGATGGGGCCTAGAAGCCAGCCTCTCTGTATGCAATTCTGGGCATGGGTGCCTAGGTGCCCAAGAAGGCGGGCCAAGGCACTTGGTAGGAACGTCTAAGCACCCAATGGCTGGCGCCTAGGCGCCAGTCTCTTGAGTCATCTTTTGCTCCATTTTACCTCCACTTTGCTCCATTTCTTCTCCACTTTGTTCACATCTACTGTCTGTTGTACCTGCAAGAAAAAAATATAAAAATAGCATTCTTTAAAGTGCAATTTTATCCATAAAAATGTGTAATTCATAAAGGAAATTAAGAATACTTCTCTACACATTAAAATCCCTTAAACTTAAATGTTACTTGTCTTCAAGTTACTCTAGAATATTAATAAAACATTTATTTAATTTTAGAGAGTGGGTTTCCTTAAATTTATAAATAATTTTGCTTTAAGACTCATATCATAAATTTTGATTCACTAGCAAACAAGTCTAACCCTAAAGTATAATAAAACCTTTCATTTAACTAGGAAAACTTGCTTTTCTATTTAAATCACAAAGGAGATAATAATTGTTAACTAAAGTACCTTAGATGATGGAAAAATAGAATTTAACAATCCATTTAAAAATACATACAAATACACTTTGAACACACATATGCTTGGAATGTAATAATGTTTCAACTTTAAAAAAAAATCAGTGAAACTAATTTTTGATAAGACTTCTCCCCAAGCTTCTCCTCCCTCAATACTACATTTTAATCACTTCTTCTTTTCCTTTACTTTTTTTTTTCTTTTATTTTTCCTTGCTTTAGGATATATCCTTCAATCCTTAGCATTACTTTAGGAGGATTACTTTATTTGAATAAACCTTTAATAGTTTTCAATTTCACTATCAACTCCCTAAAGTGAAACTTATCACACTCCTCCACTTTTTAAAAATTTCCAAAGGTAATAGAAAATAATTGAAACTATGATTTGAATAGAGGCTCAGTTCTTATGAAGTGTACATCTAAAGATACCTTGTTAATAAATATAAAATACTTTGCAAAAATAAATAGTGAAACCATTATTCTACATGTTAAAATACAAGTTAACTTTACACTAGTCTAGACTCATTTACATAGAATTTAAAATGAAGATATTATGCTTCTCTTTTCTCAAAATTGCAATGATTCCAAGTTGACACCAAAAATCTCATATTCCTTTGAAAACAAAATAATTTGAAATACTGGTTACTGAGGACAAATAAATTTAAGCTTTTAAAAGGATTTTTCTCTTCCTTCAAACTTGATTTTCAACATATATTGAAATATAAAATATGAATATAAGCAAGGAGAAAATAGCACTAAAATACCCTCTCCACATGTATCTATCAACAAGATTAGCAAATATATGCAGGATAAACATATATGTAGCAATAAGAAAATCAAAGTTATGTGGGATTAACATGAAAGTACACTAGGAAAATATTACAACAGATAGATACAAATTTATGTCCAAAATAATAACATAAACTAATACAGAGAGTAATCAATAATAGCATTAGCGAGAATAAAATAGTGGCCAACACATTAGGAAATATAAAGAATAAATCGGCAACAACAGCAGCAAAATAACAAATACATCAGTAAATCGATATTAAAAGAAATCTAATCATCATCCTCATCATCACCAGAGTCATCCTCCATTTCAGCTACCTCTATAAATCGGCTGGTACGCTTGTGAAGCTGGTACAAAGGATATACAATAAATTTTATCGCATCGTCTTCACTAAACCAATGGTTCTTTCTGTACATTTCTGCTTCAGCTGGTTGGAACATGGCACTATGATCAAATTGAATTTTGTACTGCCCATCCAAGTATGAATAATGCTCAGCTAATCTATACAGCTCGCCATATAAAATTTCAATATCATTCTTTACTTTTTTCAATTGTTGTTCAAATAAACCAATCAAAGTACTAAGTTGTGATTCGTAAGAAGTACTAGGTTTCCCTATATATGATCCTTTTCCAAAATCTGCATGCCACTTATATAACTCAATTTTTTATGTGGAGATTGGTCGTAATGGATGAAGAATCTCCTTACCACTATTAACAGCAACTCCCACATGCTCGCATAAGGAAAAGATAATAGATGACTCCCCAAACAAGAGTCTTTCTCTCTTTTGTGAAATGTATTGTAGAATAATGAATGATGGAACCTACATCAATGTGATTATCATTATGGATACAATAATTCAATAAGGCTCGATCCATAGTCACTTCACTAGTATGGTAGAAGGAATCATTTCAGGTGAAAAGAGGAAGTGTCGAGCCTTAGATATTACATTTAATTTGGAAGCAAGAAATTTGATATGAACTCCATCACGACTTTCCACTTTCCTCTACCATCAGTTAAGAATTTCATAGCTTCATCAAGATAAGTGTTAGTAAGAGTAGAATCGACATAGGAGCATAAGGGAGATCACTCAAAGACAATAACACAATGATGCAGAAAGGAGAAATATCCACATAAGTTCCGCTCACAAAAACAAATCCATCCAAAGCTTTTGGTAGACTAGAATAAAAATCTCTTATTACTTGTACTACAACAATAGAGGTTTTACAATGGAATTTTTCCCATTTCTTACTACTAATTACTCACCACTCGACGTGGCAGACAAAACCTCTTAATAATAACAGATGCGACATGTCACTCAACGTGGTAGACAAAACCAACCAAACAACCAAGAGAATTAACGAGGTTAGGTAATCCAGATGGTTTAACCATAAGGGTGCTTTCACGTAAGCACTAGCGAAGCAAATTTCACTAGGGATGTATGGATCGACCATCAGGTTGATACAACATGGTACTTGACAAGGTGGACAAAACCAACCAAATTTATCTAGAATATCAACAAGGTTATATGACTTAGAATGGTATAACTTCGAGGGTGCTTCAAACGACCACACTGGTGAGGCAATTTCGCCCGGAATTCTCTAATTATATAACAAGGTATCTCTTGCTGGGGAGGCATCAGATATCCTAATGTAGACATGGGTCAGTTGAATGACTGGTGCATTACATCATTCGGTGGGGCGGACAAAATTAACCAAGCTGATCAAAAATAGGGTTAGATAATGATGCACCAAAAATATATACGATTTTTGCTATATGATTTTACTCATTTTTGGTGATATTGTACTTTAAAATGAAAGTATTTTATATATTTTTTTGTTTTAGGTACAAGAAATGGTGATTGGAGAAAAAATAAACAAAAACGGTGCAATTTAGAGCAAAAACGAGCAAGAAATGAAATTTTGCCCTAACATCTTTCGATAAGTCTTTTGATGCTTAATCTCTTTTACATTTCTTGCATATTTTTGAATGAGATTACACTTTAAAGGAATGTTGTTTTCATGCTTATTTTGTAGGGCTATCTGATAGGAACACAACGCAACTGAAATGAGGCGAAACAGAGCTAAAACGGAGCTAAACTGAAAGAAAACAGTGGAGCTGCGCAGAAATCTCGCCGAAGGCTCCCTCGAGCTCACCGACGGCGAGATTTTCCAGAGAAGACCGAAAATGATAGAAAAGCTCGCCGACTGTGGCCTCGAGCCCGCCGACGGCGCCCGGGACGACTATGGACCGACTTTTGGATGTTACGGGCTGAAATTCAACGTATTTGGACGCTTTTTGAAATGTTTCTTGTGAAAACTCTTCAAACATTGTCCCTACAGTTTAAAAGAACATCTTTATGTCAGAAAAGAAAGAGGAATGTTGGGAAAAACTTAGAGAATATTTAGAGTTCTTAGATTAGGAGTATAAATGTAGATTTCTACCCTTTTGGAGAAATTGGAGAGGAGATTTTGAGAATATTTGTAAGGGATTACACTGGCATTGCATGGATCGACGGGAGACTTTGTGGGAGAGATATTCTTCTTTCATTCAAAGAGAAAAAACTAAGTATTGTTCTTCATTATCTTATGATTTTGTAAATACTTACCTAGTGGATTTACTTTGGTTAAATGAAGTTTCTGTTGTGTTTTCTCCGTGCTTTATGACATATCTCTTTTACTCTTTCTTCTTCTTTGGAAATAGTGGCATGAGAAGATTATACCATTGTATTCCTTTTACTTTTCTTTTGTAATGAGTAGAATTCATGTTTAGGATGTTGAGATACATGCTTAAGAAGTTATATGTATAAATTTGATGATTTTTACTTGCACTTCATTTACATTGCAATTAAGGTCTGTTGTAATGTTAAAATTCGTTGTGAAAATATATGATCCGAGAGGGTTATGCTTTCTACAACTAAGTACGAACCACATTCAAATTTCATGGATGGTGAAGTTCATGGGGATTGAATACAAATAAATAGGGAAATATAATTATTGGACGTAGAAGTGGAGATTTTAGAGTGATAGACTAAAATCCCCAATTCGGTCATATTGTTTGAGTACTGAAGCAGATATGTTAGTCCTCAGGCGAGGGAAACGTGGGAGCTCCGAAGTGAGAGCCGGTATCCTCCCAGCCTAGCCACGGATTCAGTAAACAAGCATAGTATTAGTCAATGTTCTTTATGCCTGGACCAAAGGGTAAATAATAGGATTGCTCCTATTTGACACATACAATATTTAATGCATCTCATTTCTATACATTATCCATTTCATTAAATAAGAATAATTGTTTTCAGTATCTCAAAATTCTCCAAACCAATTCATCCAAAAAGGGTTGTCTTTAGAATTAACACTTGCATTTAGGTGTATTTGCTAGATAAAACATCATTTTAATCGACATTCCAAACTAAGGAGTAATTGTAGTTGACTAGAATTTGACTAAGGACATTTTATCTCGCTTCCCTGTGGGATCGATAATCAGAACTCCACTAGAGCCCTGTATTACTTGAGCGATACGTATACTTGCGTTGATATAAGTGACTTTATTACTAATCAATTGCACTCATTTTTATCACCACAAAAAGTCGCGATCAGATAAATAAGACAATCTAAACATAAGTGTAATCCACAAACACTAGTGAGATGACTCTCACCGGAGATTCTCCCATTTATCAAAGTAATTCTTGTTATGAGTGTATATAATAATTCGATGGGGACATGAGTCAGTTGAATGACTGACACAGCATGTCACTCGATTGGGTGGACAAAACTAACCAAACTGATAAAAAATGAGTTAGATAGCTAGGATAATCTAACCACAAGGGCACTTTAAGCAAGCACCATCAAGGCGACTTTCTCTAGGAATCTAGGTATTGGCTGCAAAATCGATATGATAAGGTATTCAACGTGGCAGACAAAACCAACCAAATAAATCGAGAATAGGGTTAAATAACTTGGTTAATCTAACCATAGGGGTGCTTTAAGCAAGCACCAATGAAGAGACTTTCGCTGGGGATCCATTGATCGGTTGTAAAAATGATATGAGATGGTACTCGATGTGGCGAACAGAATTAACCAAATCAATCAAGAATAAGGTTAGATAACTAGGATAATCTAACCATAGGGGGTGCTTTAAAGCAAGCACCGGTGAAGCAACTTTCACCGAGGATTCTCCCATTTAGCAAGCTAATGCTTGATGAGAAGGCATCAGATATCTCGACACGGACATGGACTAACACAACATTTTATCCTATAAGGCAACAAACTTTCTCAGGTCAAAGAGGGTGGATGACTAGAACATACCAATCCTAAGGGTATCTAGCTCTCAGGCTAACCCAAACATCCTCTAAGAGGGGAAAAAAATCACAACCATCTTAGATGACTATACAAAGATTCAGACCAACACGAGGAGGGTAACCAAACCAAAAGTAGGGAACAAATGAGTGGCTTTCCTGCATACGAGGAGCATCAATTGCTCTTAACATCGTCAATCATGATACCATAACAGATTGGTCATAATAGAGTGAACCAAACATGAGGCATTTGGCCCTATGTTAAAGCCAAAGCATATCCCATAAGTCGGGAATAAACCACTCTCATCTAAAGCAAGTGGGAGTGAGCATTTCCTTAAAAGGAGCTTAATTCGAACCCTAAATGAAATGGGTAACCGAACAAATATGCAAGGAACAAGCGCAAAGCTTTCCCGCATAACAATACAAATCTAGCTTGATTTCAATCAGTCTAGATACCCAAAACTCAAAGCAGAGTGCACAAACCATGTGGCATTTAGCACTAAAGCTAAAGCCAAAACTACTCGTTAGGAGAGAATATACCGCACTCATTTAAGGTGAGCGTATTCGTCATCTTCTTCCATGATGGATCATACGTGCTCTATTCAGATCCCATATATAAAGGGTAACCAAAATAGGTCATGGTAGTAGAGTTACGAAGGCCTCTCTCACACTGATCATGGGTCATGCCAGGTATAGACCGCCCGTAAGATTTCCATCTTGCCTATTAGACAATCCCACAATCAATTTAAGAGACGCACAAGGACTCTCTTACACATGAAAGTTTCAATCGTATTTGACTTTAGTCAATCGAGATACTGTGAAGGTTAGCTTGGCAAGGCGTGCTAAACAAGGAGTGCTTAGCCATAAAGCTAAGCTTAATTCCCATATAAGGGAATCTTCCACGCTTATTTAAGATGAGTGAGATAAACGTATCTACCACACTCATTTATGATGGGTTGGACACATATTCAGACACGCTTGGAGGATAACTAAAAACACATTTAAGGAATAAACCCTTTGCTTTTCTGCATACAACATGTATCGAGCTTGACCTCAGACAGTCGAGATACTGCGAAGGTGGGCTAGGCAAAATGTGCCACCCAAGATATGCTTAGCCATAGAGCTAAGCTCAATTCCCGCAAAGGGGTATTTTCCTCACTTGTTTAAAATGAGTGGGATGAACGTGTTGACCACACTCATATATGATGGGTGGACGCGCTTGTTCGGACCCAATCGGAGCATGTAACTGAAAAGAAAGGGTAAGAAAACTTCATGGCTTCTCCTATACCGATTACTGGTCGAGCCAAGTATAGACCACCCGTAGGACTTCTACCATGCCTGTATGGCCACTCAGTAATCAATTTTAAGAGATGCACAGAACCTCTCTTATATACCGATTTTTCATCCAGAAATACGTAACATGATCCTTTATCAAAGAGGAGGAAATCATCATATATAGCTCAAATAAATGCAGTATCAAATGATGTATTTTTGTTGCTAATTGACTGAATTACAAAGTACATAAAGCTTTGTACAATCACTTTCTAAAGAAAAATACCTTGAATAGAAAACGAGCCTAAGCATAGTCTCTTCTCAAATATCACCCGAGATAAGGGGCATCGTGTGAGATCCGGGCCAAGTAAACTGCTCCAAATGGGCTCTAAGTTGCATGAACATAATAGCTAATTGCAGACTTGACTTTACTAAACTTACTCAAGTGAAATAGAATCTTGTTCTAGGAAAATAATTTCTTTGACATTGTAATACCCAAAAAACATAGAGCTAGATCTATCAAAACTTGCTTCCATCAACGGCCTTTCAGTAATACAAACTGAGCTGCACATATACTAAAATATACTTTAAAAAAAAAGTTCATTTTATATTCTCAAGTATATGTTGAGTACACCATGTGATCCTTAGTCATCTCACCAATGACTATATTGTTTAATGTACATATAGCAGCCCCGACAGCAATGCACAAAAAAATGAAAAATCCTAGAAAAATAAAAAAATAAATCCAGAAAAACAACAGTTGAAATGAAATGTAGGAATGTAACGAGTAGGTGGATGATATCTTCTTCAATTCTTTTGCAGAAGCTTAAATTCAAACTCTGCAGTACAAAACTTGTATGAGGTATCAGACAACCTCGGATCCCAAAGAAAGTCATAAACTATCCAATGATGCACACAACACCATTGTGGCTATTTTCCATAGAACAATGCTTCCACATAGCTTTCTAATCATCATCTGCAGATAAAACCAACAGTTAATTTGGGTCAAGCAATCATAGCACGCTGTTTTAAAGTGGAAAATTCTTTCAGAGAAGAGAAGGACAATGGTGCGAACCAGAATCTACACTTTATGCACCATGCATAATTTTACAACCTACAAACTAATTTTCTTCTTAAAGAGCAAGTTCAACATCTGCAAACTAGAATGAAATAGTGTCATCTCATTCATTTGGCAAAGTCATGCATAACATTAATCCGACGTACATTAGTGGGAGGTTCATGCACTAGACACAATGTTTTTAGCATAATTTTTGCTCTCTCCACGAGCTTCAGCTTCACTGGTGGGAGAAAGAAGGTTCAGTCTTTCTTTAAATTCCTTGTCTGGTACATTTGCTTTTACATATGCCGCACCAAAGTAGTTGTAAATTGTAATAATGCTAATGATGATAATGTGGTTTCCTATGTTACGTTTTTTAGTTTGGAGAGAGAACAGGATGACTCTTCCCAACCTGTGGTTCCCATTGCATCAACACTACACTCCATGTACACCAGTAACTATGCTCTACTCGTCTAGCACGTGATTTACCTTGCACCTACTTGAAAACCACTATTAAGAGCCTGGGCACTAAAAGCAAGGCATTAGATGCAGAAGCATTAAGAAAATATGGTTTCTCTGTGGTTTAAATGCAAGCAACAAAAATTACTTGTAATTAAAATGTGGTCTTATTCCAGAGATCTCAAATATTGAACTTAAAATTATGCCGAAATAAACTATTTTCATGACTTACTGACAACAGGATCAATATGTACAAAGAAACTGGCAGCAACAATGAGATAGCACAAGATAAGCATCAGCCCCTTGAAGTAGTTAGCAGTGCCATCCTGGAGAAGGAGAAAAAAAACAAAGAAATTGATAGGTAATGTTAGAGCTTCACAACCTTTTCAAAAGTAAAATATCCTCCGAATAATATAACTCTATGCTCGCATCAAGAACTGTTATTATTAAAAGAGATTCTAAATTCAAATAACTAGTCCATCACCAATACATAAGTGAAAGATATGCATGCACTTTTATCCTATAGGACGAAAAGCCTCGAAAATGCATGTCAGATTGTTCCAGCTTGCTCGGGAAAATGCATTCTAGTTGAAAAAATAAATAAAACAAAATGTCATACAAAATCTTAAGTGGAGGTGCAGGATAACCAAAATGGTCTTCATGTTGATATCAACTCTTATCTACTTATGCATACATACCTGAAGCATAAAAGCAACAACAAGAACTGTGATAAAGAGAGTTGCCGTCTCAAATAGCTGAAAATTCAAATCCATCCTCTCTCCCATCATCCAGCCAATAACCACACAGAATGGAATCTGCGGTTATCATCAGTCACAAAAGTCATTAGTATTTTCCTTTTTTTTAATAGCCTTTTCAACAAGAAACTATCTTCAGTTCCCAAGTCACATTCAGTATACTAGTTGCAATAAAAAAGCAGAAGAAAACCTCCCTTCATCAAAAGAGAAATTTAAAATGAGAACTAGCGCATGATATTTAATGAGGAAAGGGTACAAAAGAAGAGCAACAAAGCCTGGTGTAGCTTCTCTGCATTCAGGGAGACATCTCTTGAATCTAGGCAATTAAAATAAATAGACTCAACAAAAGCTCATAAAGTAAAATCCATATTATAAAATTAAGCATGATTTTAAAAAATTAAGGCAAAGCAGTTGCAATATACAAATCATTTTTTATTGTGTTGTACATTATTCCAAACAAAGTGATCATTCATGCATATAGAAGAAAAACATCCCTCCATCCCTCACTTAAAATCACACAACTACAAATAGAGCGCATGGACACCAAAAAAAAAAGAAATGTTGTAAATCCTTGAGCAAAGTAGATGTGCTTCCCTTTAACAAGAGACACGGAAAATTCCCTTTAGCCAGCCAGAATATGAAACAGAAAGGGATAAAGAGCCTCAAATAGCGCTCGAAACATATAATGATAACTGTTGCCCTCCACTTATAATATCTAACAGCTTAGTAATGAGTTCAAGCTCATGCAACAGGTTAATTACTTAATAACGAAAGGGTGTAAAGTCAAAAAAAATTTTTACAAAATGGAGAAATGAAGAAATATACTTGCAACTACAGAAGAACTATAGAAAGATTTCAGAATGCACCCACCCCCTCAAGCAGGAAAACACCACTCGTTAATACCGAACACTGTAAAGGAACACTGTAAATCCAATAAGAAAAGGGTAAAAAGAATTTTCAAAGTAATACCAAAAACATTGATATTTGTGTAGATGATCCAATGGCAACGCCTAACGAAATATCCTGTAAAAAAGGAAAAGTGTCATGAAAAATGAAATAGCATTTAATTAAAATAGCATAAATATAGTCAAGCACTAACAAGCTTATCCTTCATGGCAAACATAATGGCACTTGCATGTTCAGCAGCATTTCCAACAATAGGAAGCAAAATGACACTGATAAAAGCCACAGGCATGTTCATAGCTTCAGAAGCACCCTGTTAGAGAAATTGAGGGAACCTTTAGATTTTTAAGGAAAAAAATAATAATTTATTAATGACCAGTCTAATAAGCATAAACAAATGTACTCCAACTAGGAGGTGGTGGAGGGTCTCCATATTAAGCTTTTTGTGAATATAGAATTTGAGAACCGAGTATGCAAAACTAAGAAAAAAGCTTACATGTACAATAATTGACAGATTAAGCAAAATATATTCAAGTCCAAAGAAATGAGGAAGGATGACCTGCTAAGGAGACATGCATTAAAGAATACATATGTTGACCCCAAGAGCCCTTCTTCATAATAGATTTTGATAAAAAAAAATACACTAAGAAATTTGTTATGTTAGTTTATTTGAGGTGTTTAGATAAACAACTTTTACCATTAAACCCCTTGGCCAACATATGAGGATTAAGCTTTAGAATAGGAATATTTTTTACCTTCTCAATATATAAGTCAAAAGAGAAAATTCTCAAAGATGACAAGCAGGCACGCTAATATGAAAAATAATTAATAAATTTATTAATTTTTACATTCAATTAAAATTATTTTTCAAGCTAAATTACTTTTAAAATACAGTACATAAAATTATTTCCAAGCCAAAGTTTTTTTAAAATACAGTATAAATTGCTTAAGAAAAAAAAAACTAAATTATATTTTCTAAATATAAGCTGTAAGTTATCAAAAAAACTTAAAATTAAAATTAACTTAGTTTAAGGGCATCCATAAGCCTTCGTGAATCTCCACATAGTTAATGGGAGGACAAAAACTTCTGCATAGGCTTTGCTATGTTAAAAAGGCTTTGGTTTGACCCTTGGAGAAGACGAGTATTATCACATCTCAGCTAACTTTTAATGGACCTCTGAAATATATTTAAAAAAATGTGATCTCAATGTTATGAGAGTAATTAGTGGTATTAGTGGCACTGTGGCAGCAATTGAATATACTGAACAGAGGGAATCTAAGGATTTTGAAATATTAATATAATTACTAATAAAATTTGAATTTACAATCACGTAATATAAATATATGACTTATGAGATTAAGGGAGGCTAATGTAAAAATTGTGAAACTCTAAGAGCATTATATTTTAACCCGACCCACCTATGACTTATGAGATTAAGGGAGGCAAATGCAACAATTGTGAAACTCTAAGAGCATCATATTTTAACCCTACCCACCTATGACTCTCAAAAAACCTACTTTCTAAATCCTATGTGAAAGAAAAGTGAGGAAAGACAAAAAGCTTTCCAAGTCATTAAAGCCGTCTTTGACTCACTTGCTCATAAATCCACGTGTAAGATTGATTAGCATTCATTAATCATTTTCAATTGTAACATACTTTGTGAACATCAATATTGCTTACAATATATCAAAAACCCCAAAAGAATTCATTGCCCTCTTCATAATAATCAAATAAAATATAATTATATAAGTGTAAGTAATCAGAGTTTGCACAACCTGGCTAGGTGAAAAAGAGAAGGTTAGGACACACAAGTGCCAATTCAGGCAAAATGCAGATAAGACATCAACCAAACAAAATAAAAGACACCAACCATAAGAGATACGTGGCATGCATAAAGCTAGCAATATTTGGATTTTATTAATGGCTCACTAAAAAGCAGAGAAAGAGTCGATCAATGGCTTCACTTGCAACCTCCTATCTCCATTGAAGATACTTGTCAAAGTCATTACGCCACGTTAATGGATAAGATGTGAACATACAATGCATTTCAAAGTTGTGCCTTGCTTGTGAAAGAATAGAGACATTTGATGCATCATCTCGCTCATGGAAAGGCATGAGGGATGGCTAGGGCTTGTAGGCAACAAGCAAGAGACACTAATTCACTAGGGCATGTGTAACATAGTTTACTTTTACATTCCACGCATTTCATGGCACATCCTTTCATGGCTTTGTGTGTTAAGCTACATCAAACCCAAATTTTTAGCCTGAATTACCTTGGAGACAAGTCTAACAGTGTTGGATGCATGTACAACATGAACAAAGAAGGCATTTAGAAGTGTTTGTACTTCATAGTTAACACATATTAGGAGGGAGGGAGGGAGGTCATGGCACGGGAAAAATTGAAAAAAGAGGTGCATGGTTCATATTTATACTTCCCTATCAGAACACCTTTTAATGATTATCAAAAAGGTTAGACCCAAGCAAAATATAAAAAAAGTTTAAACAACCTAATTATTTAAAATTTTTTTTAAAGATAGTCTCTTTTTTTTTCTATTTTTGTAAATACTTCATTGTGTTCCCCTGATCCACCCACAAACTAGTCATCCTTATTTTGAAGGCATTCAAGAACTAGAATGGCTTTGGCAAAAAAATGTAAAAGACCAAAGCATACTAAATCATTTAGGTAAATTTTGGTTGAAAGGTTCTTCAGATGGAATTCTAATGGTATATAACCACAGATATTCATAGGACATTCATAGTTCATATAACAACAAGAACAAACCTTTATCCCACTAAGTGGGGCCTGCTACAGGAATCCTTTTTCTCCATTGCGACCTATTGAGTGTCATATTTTCATCTAATTCTAATAAATTAAGATTATTTTTTATACGATACGCCCAAGTCTTTCTAGGTCTACCTCTGCCTTTCTTAACATAAGCCGAATCTAAAAGATCTACTCTCCTAATCGGATCATCAAATGGTCGATGTATAACGTGACTAAACCATCTAAGACGACTCTAATTTTGTCCGCCACTGGAGCTACACCAAACCTATCACGGATATATTCATTTTGTATTTTGCCTCTAAATGTAAAGCCACTCATCCATCTAAAGCATATTCTCATCTTGGCAACACTTAACTTAGTTTTATACTTCTCTTTTAAAGGCTAACATTCAGCGCCATAGAGCTACAGGTCTCACCACCATCTTATAAATTTTTACTTTCAGTCTAAACGGTACTTTTCTATCACACAATAGGGCTAAAGCATTCCTCCACTTCAACCAACCAACCTGAATTCTACTAATAATATCCCTATATATATAACCATCAATATGAACAATAAACCCCAGATATCTAAAGCATTCAAACCCTTTAATAACTTGATCATCCATAGTTACAACTGTCACTAGAGTTACTACTATTAAAATTATATTTTATGTATTCAGTTTTAGTTCTACTCAAAAGAAGGCCTTTCGACTCCGATGTGGACATCCATAATTAAAGTTTTTCCTGAGCTTTTTCTATAGTCTTATCCACAAGAAGGATATTATTAGCGAAAAGCATACAACAAGGTACATCCTCCTGTAAATGTCCAGTAACAACATCCAAAACTAAAGCAAAAAGATATGGGCTTAAAGCCGATCCCTAATGTAATCCAACTGAAATAGGAAAATATTTGGTCAATCCTCCTTTTGTTCAAAAACAAGTAACAACTCTAGTATATATATCTTTAATGACTTGAATATAAGTCATATCAACACCTTTCTTCTATAGAACTCTCCAAAAAATATCTCCTGGAACCTTATCATAAGCTTTTTCTAAATCAATAAAAATCATATGTAGATCTCCTTATTCTCTCTGAACTTCTCCATCAAACCTCCAATAAATGTAAAGCTTCCATAGTAGACCTGCACGACATAAATCCAAATTGATTATGAGAAATCTTTGTATCACATCTTAATCTATTTTCAATTACCTTCTCCCATAATTTTAAAGTATGGCACATCAACTTAATTCTTTTATAATTTGCAAACTCTTGTACATCCACATTAATCTTAAAAATGGGGACCATAATGCTCTTCCTCCACTTCTCAGGCATCCTTTTAAATTTTTAAAATATAATTAAAGAATTTATTAAGCCCCGAAACTCTCAAATCTCCTATATATTTCCACAATTCAATTGGAATATGACTTATATCCTAGAGACTTTCCACCATTGGTTTTCTTTAAAGCCTCCTCAACTTCTTTTTTACTAATGCGATGGAAAAAATAAAACATTTTATTATTATCAACAATATTAAGATCACTATATTCGATCGTATTTTCAAAAACTTCATTAAAAAGTTTATCAACATAACTCACCCACCTATGTTGAATATCTTTCTAAGAAAGCACAATTTAATTTTCATCTTTAATACACTTTACTTGAATTAAATCTTTATTTTTCTTTTCTTTTGTTTGGCTAGTTTATACATATATTTTTCACCTTATTTAGTATCTAATCTATTATAAAGATCACTAAAAACAGAAAGTTTAGCATCACAGATTATTCTCTTAAACTCCCTACGGGTCATTTTATATTTTTCCCAATTCTTTAAGCTTTTACATTTAAATCAATTTTTATAACATATCTTCTTATATCTTATCTTTTCTTACACATTATTATTCACTACAAATTATTTTTATTTATAGAAATTTTTTGTTTTGATTCTCCAAGTACATCATTTGCCACTTGTTTAATAGTGTTTGTTACTTTATCTCACAAAGAATTTGTTGTTTCATAAACATCCCAAATATTAAAATCTTGAAGTTTACTCAAAAAATAATTTTATTTGTGTTTTTTAGGTGTCTCATCTAATTCTACGTCAATGATTCCTAGTATTCTTTATTTTACAACACTTCATCTTAAAACCTAGAACTAATAATCGATGTTGAGTACTTAAATCTTCACTTGGAATGACTTTATAATCTTTACATTCTCAAAGATCTCTTATTCTCATAAAAAAATAATCAATTTGTGTTTTATTAAATCAATTCTCATAAGTAATAATATGCTCATCTCTTTCTTGAATAAAGTATTAGCAATAACAAAATCATATTATGACTCTACCTTCTTCATTAATCGCTCTAAAAATAGTAGCCACCATGAATATTTCTAAAATCTTCTAGCCTTCTACCGACGTGTCTATTTAAATCTCTTCCATAAAATTATTTTTTCAAGGGGTATTATTTGAATTAAGTCTTCTAGGTCATTCCACAATTTTTCTTTGGAACCTATATCTAAACTTACTTGAGAAGCATAGGCACTTATAATATTAAAAAACTTAGTATCAATGACAATCTAAAGAGTTATACTTCTATCTCAAATTCTATTAATTTTTATAACATTTCTTTCAAACTCTTATCTCTAATTACACCTACACCATTTCTAGTGCAACTCTTACCTGAATACCAAAGTTTAAAAACTAGGTTATCAATCTCCTTAGCCTTTTCTCCAACACAATTAGTTTTTTGAATACATAAGATATTTATCTTGATATGAATCACAATATCAACTAATTCCATTAATATACCTCTGAGAGTACCTATATTTCAAGATTTTATCATAATATTAGATTCATTGACTAACTTATTTACCCACATCCGTCGTAATGTGGGATCTCTTTCTTATTTGACACTACACCCGTGCGTATGTGTAGCGGCCCTTACACACTTTTCACTATATTCAGGCCATACAGCGTGTCGCTTACAGGGGACGCCCTAGCATTTACATAATGATCAAAATAATTCATGTCATGACTTTTCGATAAATTTTACATTGGTTGTCGACTACCTAACATAATCCTCCATTTTTCACATCGGAGACTTGAGACCCAGCAATGACAACGTTGTTAATGACAAAAAAAAATTAATGAGAAAGTTATTTAGTCTATGAACATAAAATAATACATGATCAAGAGTCTAACTATACAATAAATACCTTACAAGAGAGATTTTAGGTTCAGTATATGTTGGTAGTATATTATATTTAATTCACTCCACATAACTCAAGATTTAAGATATATTTCACCATTCCAAGTTAAGCATAACTTTTTAGAAATATTTTGATTAGACTTCTTATTTAATTTTTATATAAATCAATGGATTACAGTGATTCTTTTTCTTCTTTGTGAAAAGACATAACCATAGCATAATAACAAGTTAAAAGGTTCGATAGTCTAAATTGGACAGCAAAACAATATGAATTAAACCAGACCATGGTATTGGTACATTGATATGGGTGGGAAAGAGAGTGGTTCTTAGAACTCTAAGTGGTAAAAGATCATTTATACGCCATTTCTTGTAGAAAGGAGCGATCCATTTCGATAATAAAAATAACTTTTTCGTATGAAAACGTTACAAAAATAAAAACAAAAATAAAAAGATAACTAAATAGTGTCTTAAAGTCTATGATTCACTAATACTAACCTAAGATGAGATGCACAAAAAATATGCAAAGGATCATAATTTCTAGTTCCCCAAGTCTTATTTTATGCAATGATTAACAATCTTAATGTAAAACTATAGAACACATTTATTTCAGTCAAACAATAATACATAAGTTGCATTTATATGAAAAGCTATATAATTGAGAACATATAAATTTCGACAACGATTAAAATGCACACAACAATAAAGAAAATTAATATGAAATCAACTCATCAAAATGTAAAGCAATAGTACAAAATTACAAAACAATTAAAAAAACAACAATAGAAATCCCAAAATTGAAGATTTAAGTCACATGCTAGTACAAAAAAATACATCTCTGAAAAATTGTTGCCAAAACTTTAAACAGATATCCAATGACACATACAAGTTTGGAAAGAAACCAAAATTGTATAACATAGTGCAACAACAACAACAACAACAAACCTTTATCCCACTAAATGGGGCAGCTATATGAATCCTTTTTCTCCATTGTGTCCTATTGAGTGCCATATTTTCATTTAGTTGTATAATAGTGCATTAAAAAAAAAACATGTCTAATTGTAAAGAGTAATTAAATTAAGAATTGACCATGATTCAACAAAAGAAACTTTGATTCAAAAAGAAAATGTCCCAATAGCCAAAATCAAATTATGCTTAGCATAGCTAGAAAAACCGAAGTAGTAGAAAACAACAATAGCCAATCAAGAAAATTTTGAGAAGTGAACGGTGAAGAAATATATGAATTGGGCCATTGAAGGAGCTAGCTTATTTAAGGAAAGCTACAGACAAGCATGTGCAACATGTGAAACACCAAACCAAACATGAATCCAATAGCACTATCATCAGCTAATAAGACCAATCAATAATCACACAAGCATATGGCCTTAATAAATCACTCTAACAGAACACAAAACACCCCTATAGCACATGCAACCATCTCCTAGTGTTATAAAATAAAAAAAGATCCAATAAATTGTAAAAAAGGGATTATAAGCTCACTGCACTCATAAATCATTATAAGCTGAATCAAAACAATTGTCAGCAGTAAACCAAACTCACCAAGGTAAACAAATTGTAAAATGACATATCATGCTCTTATAGGAATTAGCATGCAACCATAATATAGCACATGCAACCATGTGAAGATAATGGATCAGTAGGATATGCTGACAGAGCTATAAAAGATGTCAAGGGGTTGAAGAGATTAGAGAAGATTGTGCGTAATCTGGATGGAATTTTAGGAAAGGCGACTCTCCTGTAACATGCCTGTGAAGATGAAATGAGAAGGCATTAGAATCTTAAGATGGAGAGACCCGGTTAGGTTGGAGTCATTTGATGCACCTTGGGTCAGTCTTGAGTCAAGGTCATGTTCAAAGTTATGATACATGCTTGACAACATTTGGGGAAAGAAAAAGGAGCAGATAAAAGCAAACGGAAGGAGATTTGTACATGAATTGCATAAAAAGATGGATCGTCACACATAAGTACTCCTGCCCGTTATTCCAACGTCGCGGGAAAATTTTTATGCTTGTGTATTCTCTTTCATGCAGGTATCTCAAGCCGCATGTATGCTCTATTAAGTACTGCGGGTTAAAGAACCATCTGTGCTGTATCGTCACGTCAAGAATAGCAACGTGTTCATGTAAGACTACCTCCGCTAAAGGGATCAATGTTGGGTCAACTATCTCCGTTGACTAAGTTGACGAGGGATCATGACAACCCGAGATGACTAAACACTGAGATTTTGATTGGGTTGATCATTATTTCTCCCACCATCCCCTCATGGGGATAACTTTACAATTTAAAAATATAAATATGTTGCCACTATATGTTAAATCTAAGTACTTATTATCTAACGACTATCCTTAATTGAAACTGCTCTCCCATTATCGAGAGGGATAATTAACCATAGGGGCATGCATTTATGGGAAACTTCGAACCCCATATCTTAAATTCCTCACAAAATGAGGGCGAGATCACTGGGTAGTGTCTTATCTACTATAACATCTGCCTTCTGAAAATTTGACCCGGACTTAACACATAAGCTCTCACGAGAGTCTGAGGTATTTTGAAGTTTCGGAGCCCACAATAAGGACCTCAAAATTTACCATCAAAGACATTCCTTACATTCAAGCTTAAGGAAAACTTCTGATTTCAGATAGCATAACATAAAATCATGAGTCAAATATTTCATCAAAGCAAAACTAGCAAGAAACAAGAAAAAAAAGGTCTACTCTAATGGACTCTGGTGTTGTTCAATTATTGAAGCATAACCATCAGCTCTATCACACGTAAGCTAGCAAAGTTTAATAAGCGCTGTGTGAATTTTTGTTGAAGTTATACGACGTAAACTAGAGTAACTAAAAAGACAACTCTTCTTATCAGCAAATCCTCATTTTCCTGAGTATAAAACTCATGTTTCATTATCCTTTGCAATGCCGACAATGTTTACCATCCCAATGCATGAACTTCTGCCCATTGTTTATCTTCCTTTGAATTCTATTCGAAATTCAAATTTCAAAAACATAACAGTCTAATATGACAAAAAAAAGAAGCATCGAAAAACAAAAGAACTAAACATGCACCAAAACATTTTCTACCTGAATCGCATCAACAAGGTATCCAGAGAGAATAGAAACCCAAGAAGTTAAAACAGCAAGCCATGCTATAGATTCCCAAAGAGTTATCTCAGGTACATCCACCTCATCTGGAACATCATCATTCTGTCTTTCTTCCTACATTGACAGCAAATGATCAAAGGGTATAAGAATAACATGAATTCAAAAATAAAAACTAACCTAGGAAATATGATTTGTAAAGAAGAAAGATAGAAACGATATAAAGCAGCTTTTTCTGACTTAATGAAAATACCTGTTACAGTGTATTTTCTGGGAATAACAAATACTGACTAAAATGAAAAAGGTTAAATTTCCATTTTCATAAACAACAATGGCTAAACAAATATCGGCCAGAGTATCAACTCTTCTTTCTCCATCCTTGCCACCAAGAGCACCGGAGTGTAGTTAACATATTTTAAAACTTCTAGTCAAATTATTTCCTATCTACCCACTTGTTTCCTACTAACTACATTGTTAGCCATAACAAAGCTTATTGTGGTCTTCTTTAGAATGAATACAACAAAAACAAGCCTTTACCCCACTAAGTAGAGTCGGCTGCATAAATCCTTTATCTCCATTGCGTCCTATTGAGTGTCATATTTTCATTTTTTATACAATATGCCCTAGTCTTTTTAGGTCTACCGCTACATTTCTTAACATAGTCTAATCTTAAACACCTACTCTCCTAACCAGATGATTAGATGGTCAACGTTTAATGTGACAAACCATTTAATACGACTCTCTCTAATCCTGTCTATCACTAGGGCTACACTAACCCTATCACAAATATATTGGCATTTTGTAAGTTTCAAGACAACCATCCACCTAAGCATTCTAATCTCAACCACACTTAACTTTGTTTTATACTTCCACCATCTTATAAATTTTCCTTTAAGTCTAGGCAGTACTTTTCTATCACACAATAGGCCCAATGCATTCCTCCACTTCAACCAACAACTTGAATTCTACTAATAACATCCCCATCTATATCACCGTCCCTTTGAACAATAAACCCGAGATATCTAAAACGTTCACACCTTTTTAATGATTTGATAACTCATAGTTACAACTCCATCACTATAGATACTACTACTAAAATTACATTTCATGGATTCAGTTTTAGATCTACTCAAACGAAGGGATTTAGATTCCAATGTACAACTCCATAATTCAAGTTTTTTTTTGAACACTCTCTCTAGTATTATCCACAAGAAGGATAACATCAACCAAAAGAATACACCAAGGTACATTCTCCTGTAAATGCCTAGTAAGTGCATCCATAACTAAAGCAAAAAGATATGAGCTTAAAGCTGATCCTTGATGTAATTCAACTATAATAGAAAAATACTTGGACAATCTTCCTTCTGTTCGAACACAAGTAACAACTTTAGTATACATATCTATAATGACTTGAATATAAGTCATATCACACATTTCTTCTCTAGAACTCTCCAAAAACCTTCTATTGGAATCTTGTCATAAACTTTTTCTAAATCATTAAAAATCATATATGTGGATCCTCCTTATTCTCTTTGTACTTATCCATCAAACCTCTCAAAAAATGTATAGCTTCTATGGTTAGACTTGCCCAGCATAAATCTAAACTGATTATGAGAAATCTTTGTATCACGTCTTAACATATATTCAATTACCCTCTTTCATAATTTTAAAGTATGATACATCAACTTAATTCCACGAAAATTTGCACACTTTTGAGCATCGTCTTTATTCTTAAAAATAATAACCAAAATACTCTTTCTCCACTTCTCAAGCATCTTTTTAGTTTTTAAAATAAAATTAAAGAGTTTAGTAAGCCAAGAACTCTCAAATCTCATAAATATTTTCACACTTCAATTAGGATATCATCAGATCCTACTGATTTTTCACCTTTGGTTTTCTTTAAAGTCTCCTCAACTTCTTTTATACTAACACGACGGTAAAAAAAAAAAATTATTATTATTATCAACGATATTAAGATCACTAAGGTTGATTGTATTTTCAGAAACATTATTGAAAAGTTTATCAAAATAGTCCACCTAATTGAATATTTGCATATAGGAAAGACACTTTGATTTTCATCTTTAATAAATTTTACTTGAATTAAATTTTTACTTTTCTATTATCTTTGTTTGACTAGTTTATACATATATTTTTCACCATCTGTAGTATTTAATTCATTATAAATATCATTAAAAATGGAATTTTTACCGTCACAAATTATTATCTTAGACTCCTTGCGAGCCACCTTATATTTCTTTCAATTCTCTAAGCATTTACATTTAAACCAATTTTTAGAACACAACTTTTACTTTATCTTTTCTTACATATTATTATTCCACCACTAGCTATTTTTATTTATAAAAACTTTTCATTTTGATTTTCCAAGTACATTTTTTGCCACTTGTTTAATAGTGTTTGTTATTTTATCCCGCATAGAATTAGCTTCTTCATGAAAATCCCAAATCTTGAAATCTTAAAGTTTATTAATAAAAATAATTTCGTTTGTCTTTTAAATGCCCCCATCTAATTTCATGACAAGATTTCATTGTATTATTTATCTTTCAACTCCTCATCTTAAAATCCAAGACTAATAATCGATCTTGAGTACTTCAATTTTACCTTGGAATAACCTTACAATCTTTACATTCTCGACAATCTCTTTTTCTCATAAGAAAATAATTAATTTGTGCTCTATTAGATCAACTCTTATCAATAATAATATGCTCATCGCTTTTCTTAAATATAATATTAGCAATAATAAAATCATATGCAAAACAAACATGTTCTACCTTCTTCATTAATCACTTCAAAACTGTAATCATTATAAATATTTCTAAAATCTTCTGTCACTCTACCAACAAGTCCATTTAAATCTCCTCCAATAAGATTTGTTTCTTCAAAAAGTATCAATTGTATTAATTCTTCTAGTCATTCCAAAATTTTCTTTTAAACTTATATCTAAACCTACTTGAGGAGCATGAGCACTTATAACATTAATTAACCAAAATCTTCAGGGCTATGATTCTATCTTCAATTCTATTAATTTTTACAACATTATCTTTCAAACTCTTATCTATAATTACACATACACCATTTCTAGTGCGACTCCTAACTGAATACAAAAGTTTAAAACCTAAGCTATCAATCTCCTTAGCCTTTTCTCCAACCCATTTAGTTTCTTGAATACATAAAATATTTATCTTCGTATGAAACATAATGTCTACTAATTTCATTAATTTATCTATGAGAGTACATATATTCCAAGATTCTATCCTAATATCAATTTCATGGACTAATTTCTTTGCCCACATCTATCTGTAATATGGAAACTCTTGCTTACTTGATACTACACCCAGGCATCTGCGTAGTGGCCCTTGCATAGTGTTCACTATATTCAGATTATACAGCCCTAGCATTTACAAAAAGATTTAAGGAATTCATGTCATGATTTTTCGACAAAAATTTTACGCCGACTGTCGACTATCTAATGAAGCACTCTACTTATTCAGTATTAATAAAATAATAAAATCTATGTTCTATCACCTTTTCCTATGAATACTATTCTTGCATTTTCTCCACACCTAACTTTACACACTTTACTTTTATTAACATTTACCTTAGCATTTTAATTTTCCTAAACTCAGTTCATTCCATCCATCTTTAGCACCAAACATTAAGTTTAATAAAATAAATAAAATATTAATCTAAATAAAAATTGAGCATAACGTTTGAAAAGCATTACTATCATAACATAATATATCCATCATATTCTAAGTAAACAGCAGAGAAAGGATTAATTGAAATGAAATTAATTGCAAGGCATCAAATTTTACAATGTAGTTATCAAGATTCTTATTTAAAACACCAAAAACACTTCTTTTTCAATCATTGGGTTCATCAAAGAAAAAAAAATACAATAAAATTTTTTGAAACTAATGATGGAAAATCATTCAAAAGAGTGAAGCCACTTTGTTTATATTATCTCCACGGAAGCTTAACAAGAATATTACTCTATAAAATTCGATGCAAATTCATAAGGTAATAGAGCCAAGGCATGAAAGATTTAGCTGGATTTTATTTATTTATTTATTTATTTATTTATTTATTTATTTATTTTTTGCCTACTGCTTTAAAAAAATGATTTAAAGATGTTGGAGAAACAACAACATACATCGTTAAGTTGGTCAGATTTCAGGTTTCATACCTAAAAATAATGACAGAAGGAAATGACAGGGCATTGGTTAAAAATTTTAGTAATTCCATAAAAAAGACACTTCCATTCCCTCCTCAGCAAACCAAATGCACAAGGATAATGCGCAAACTAGATTTATAATATATATATATATAGTTATAGGAATTCAATTAGGAAAAATGACTAAGAAAAACCAATGGAAACCAATTGGGGCAATGCAGCTGCTGCTGCTCCTCATGATAATGATATGGAGTGATTGAATATATTCAAACAAGCTACCAAAAAGAGTAAAGGAATAATTTTTATCACCATAAGTAATGAGTTCATCAAGCATCTTACCGAACTATATGAAACTGCTAATGCATACCTTATATAACCACAAAAAGAGCATTATTTACAGAGAAATATATCATAAATTGTTATTTATCAGTTTTACTACTCTAATAAGTGTAATTGTTAAAAGTTTCGTATGAAACAAAGCAACTTAAATTAGACGGGATATGAAAGGATTGAAAAATCAAATACTAAAGCCTTCAAGATGAAAGCAGGATCAGATGACTGACCCCTTCAATTGGACTATACATGTTGTGTCGAGTTTTGAGTTGAAAAAAAAGATATCCAGCATATGCCACAAGCATAATGCAACTGCTGAATCTTGAAAGGGAAACTTCGGACTTTCCATACTGTATCTCTGAGTGTGTAAAGTGAAGAACTGCTGGAAATGTCAGACCCATCACAGCCATGAGGAGTAACCCTGAGTTTACCACAGCAGCTGCCTGCTATGATTGAGTTCTACTGCTTTAGTAAAGCAACCTTCTATGCTCATGTAAATATTTAAAGAAATGAGTTCAATCTATATATATCTATCTATATATATATCTATATATATATATATATATATATATATATATATATATATATATATATATATATATATATATATATATATATATATATTGACACACACACCACACATAGATACATTGTTGCACATGCCTTGTTGAATATCTGATCTTTCTTTGAATACATAATCCCGCCACAAAAGAAAGCACATCCAAGAACTAAAAGCATATTAGACAATATAGATCCAAGTAAAGATTGCTGAACAACACGGGTCATTCCATTTTTTAAAGCATATATTGATATGATCATTTCTGTTGCATTCCCGAAAGTGGCATTTAAGAGACCTCCAACTGCAGGCAGAAAAATGATTTCGGTGAAGTAAATCAATTTACCTGCATACAATACAAAATTAAATAATCTAATAAACATTATATGATAAATAAATAGAGATTACCTGTGGGGCCAGTGTAGAATGCAAGCTGTCTGAATCATTCACAAAAAATAAATAAATGCTTATCAGCTCAATAAACTAACATAAAGGAGTGTTGATAGAACTCAATTCCAGGTAATACTTACTCGGTTGCATAACCCAAACGCTCGGCTAAGGGTGTTATGCCCACAAGGCTAAAAAAGAAAACCCATCCCTAGAAGTGGAACACAAAGTTAAAAATGTCAAGTTCAAGTCTCAACTTAAACAATGCATAATTGTTGGCTTTCTAGAATGCCAAGGATTATGTGGAAGTAGCCGCACAAACATGTACTTTAAAATAATTCAAAAAGCATATGAAAATACAGATAATCAAAACTTAATATTGTAAGCAAAATCAATATACAGAGACCTGAATGGTTTGTTAGTTTATTGGTCTCAAAAGCAACTAATTATTCGAATAGACTGATTAAGGGCCTGTTTGGTTCGGCTGCAGCTTTCACTAGAATTTAGCAATTGCACTGCCTATGTAAGCAATTCTTGAAGCATTACTGTCTGTTTTGTTCATAGTGTAGGAAAACAGTACATGAGCAACTTTTTCTGTAAAAATGATCAGACAACCCCTATTTATTAAAACTGTTTAAAATTTTCGATTTATTTATATGATATACAGGATTTGCAAATGCAATTTTTTTTTAAAATTTTATGTTTTAAATATTCAAACTAATAAATATAAATTTTATTTATAAAAATCTAAGCGTCATTAGTGGTTAAATATATTCAATTATTAATAAATAAATAATAGCAGCATTAAAGAGCATGATGTATTCAAACGAAGATGTATAATCCATACTAATTGCAATAATAAGTGTATAGCTTCCAGAGTAGACTTATTTGGCATAATCCATACTGATTGCAATAATAGTCAATCACATCAAACAATTTCAGACCTAGTAAAAGAAATAAGAATAATTCATTCCTTTCTCAATAGTTAATCGCATTTTAACTGCTACTAATATTTATTGGGCCCAGTAAAAGTGAAATGAAATCCATAGAAATAAACTTTGAGAATAAAGAATTTCTCAGAAAGCCAAAACAAAATTTTGAAGGGCAAAAGGATTAAACATTTTCTAACATATAAGCACAGAAAAATTTTACCCTCGGGCATAATTTTGGA
Source organism: Papilionanthe hookeriana x Papilionanthe teres (assembly GCA_022702705.1). Lineage (NCBI taxonomy): Eukaryota > Viridiplantae > Streptophyta > Magnoliopsida > Asparagales > Orchidaceae > Papilionanthe > Papilionanthe hookeriana x Papilionanthe teres. The sequence goes on along the minus strand of CM040436.1, from coordinate 67,185,486 downwards.
CAAATTCTCGTTATCGATTTCCGGGAGGAGAAAGCAGGCATGGAGGGACAAAGGAAGGTGTAGATCATCGAAACTGAGATAGTGGCAAGCCCTAAAGATCTTAAGATAACATTGTGATATTCAACTCAATCCAACCTCCAGTAATGTTCCAGATGGAACGAATCGCGAACGAAGGAGATTTCCGACAACGAATCGCGAACGAAAGAGAAGAAGAACAAGAACAAGAAGCGGAGGGGGAATCGGGAGAGAAGGATCGTTACCTTGGATTCGCGATTCGCTTTCTCTCGGTCGAGGAAGACGAGCGTCGGCTCGCGATTAGGGATTTCCGGAGCGTGGCGAAGCGAGAGCAGCGAGAGATAAAAAACACTTCAAAGCTGCTTCCAAGTCGGGACCGCGCGGGTTATCCCGCGGTCCGCTTTAAGGAGACTTCGTGGCAAAGTGCCGCGAATCCATCGGCTTTCCCTCCTACGTTCGCTTGACTTCGCGTCGACCGACCGCGCCGCAGGGTTCGAAGCCGAACCAAACAGACCCTAAGAGAAAATACATATGGATTAGGAACACAATTCTGGCCAGTTTAGATCTTTACCAGGCGAATCTAAGAACCAACCCAGATTTACATGGTTCAGATGCTTTTTTTCTGGATCAGATCAAAGACAATTGGTTTTGAGCATCCAAAATACAGTTATGCCGTTTAATTTGGGACTAATTATTAGATATAGGGAAATATTGAATCGATTTTGTGTAAATACTTGCTCAAACACAAGCAACTCACCCTCATTTGCTGAAAGCTGACACTCCTCACCCAACTTTTCAGTTGCCTCCTTGCTCATCTCCTCTATTGCACCTGCTCAGAGAATGAAATAACTTTGCTTTTTCGGCAGTTAGAGGCAATGTGTCCACATCCATCGCACCTGAAGCATTTCTTGGTTGGAAGTGTGTTGAGCATACTACTCTTCTCAGGATTCTTCCTGCTTTGATCAGCTTTTCTATGCTAAAATGAGAATCATGCTTTGGAGTTCTGAAATTTCTCAATTGTGATCAAACACAACATCAAATAATAGTATATCACAATGAGGGACGGAAGTTCTACCCTAAGATGGATCTAATCCAAAAGTAATTATTTCATAACTCCGAAAATTTCCCCAATTGTAAAGGACAAAGTTTATTTTAACTTTAGGGTTTGATATCCCATTTGTTAATTTATGGACTTGGAAAGAACAACTCTCGATTAAAAAAATGGTTACTCATTTATGCGGAATATAACGGTAGATATCAAAACTATTATGTAAAATTTCAAGTAGGAAAGCTCAAATTTAGAACACTTATTGTCATAAGTCAATGGAGGAAAAGTTAGGGAGCACCGAATACTGACTCAGTGGTTACTCCGGTCTATCCTATAATTGGGCTTTATAATTTTGAAAGTGAAATGATGTTTTTTTTTTTCTTTTTTTTTAGTTGAATAAATTTTAGGAAGTTGGGACTTATATTGACGGAACGAGCCATAGAAGAGCCTAGGGGATGTCAGTTTCGTGGCAACGACGATGAAACTATCTAAGAACTCATGCTAAGATGGGTTCTACCGATAAGGTAGAAGCTCAAATCAATCAAAAAAATGTGGGACTTATGGGTTACGTTCCTACCAAGGAACAAAACTCAGCTCAACTCTCCCGGACTTACAACTCTCCAGGAATAGGTTGCTAACTAACACCTCTAACATTTTAAAACCATGATGTTAGTCATATACATATTAATAGTGGTAGGTTGTTATTAGAAAAGATGCATTGGGACTTATGACCATATCTCAAAGATCGAGTGGCTCGGGTAAATGTATACTCCTCACTTAAATATTTTATCATTTTAAAACTTAAAATTTTATTATTTATGCAAGAAGAAGTTGACTCAACAGAATCAACTGAGAATGATGATTTGATCAATCAAGACACGATCTATCGAGAAAAGTCCATTTAATTATTTTTTATTAAAAATGAGACACTGACTGTGAAGTGTAAGCTGTGAAAAAGTTATGCAAATCCTTATATCATGTTAAACGAGTCATTAAGACTAATCAATATAAAAGGTAGCTTCACTCTTTAAGGGGGGTGATCCTCACAGATCGGATCCCCCTTCTATTCAATGAGTGAAGACCCCGAAAAGAAAAAAAGAATGTACAATAAGATGCTATATATGCAGGATGGTTCACTTTAATCGTGAAGTTTTCTAATTGAATTTATTTAAATTGATGTATTAAATGCATGATGATGCAAATGCAAATATTTTTATTAGGTTATGAGTTTAATTATTTTAATTCTAATTATGAGTTTGTTTTAAAAAAATTACGTTGAAGTTGCAGTTGAGTAGAAATCTCACAATTCTAAGAGCCTATCGAAATCCAGGTCTAGCTAGGCACACAATCACAGAATAAAACTACAAAAAAAAAAAAAGATATCTCTAATGCACATGCAAACATACAAGAGAGAAACTAAGGGAAAAAAATCAATAAAAAAAAATGAGTGGCTAAATGCCACCATATAGCAAAAAAAAAAAAAAAGAAAAAAAAAGAAAATGCGGCAGTCCAGCATCTATCTCTCATACATCTCGATCTAGACATACTAAAGCCCCATTGGTGGCTTAACTTTATGGGTGTCTTCAGTTCGTGTTCTGGTAAGTTGAGGATCATCATTTAGCTCCGTCGCCTTGAGTTGAGGTTCATCCCAGTCTTTAATTTTCATCCTTATGCTAAGGTTCATCCTCGCACCGTCACCTAGATGAGGCTTGTTCTCGCTCTGCTGTCGAATAAGTTCCACTTCGAAAAAGTCGAGTATCCAAGTTAGCCAACGAGGACAATCCTAACTCTGGACTCAAAGAAGAAGAGAAACCATACGCTTACTAAGGTGCCTGCAAAAAAATGTTAGTGTAGTAAATATTATAAGCATATTCATCACATAAGTGTTATTTGGACCTAGCGTTGCCCTGCGCAGTAGCACCATGTCCCCTGTAAAAAAAGTGTTAGTAGAGTAAAGATCATCCCAACATATAGTCTACACAAATAGTAATCGGCCTAAATGTCCATCTATGAAGGCATGACAACATCCACACAATTCAGGGAGGCAATCAATGCTCATAAAAAAGAAGAGCACGGACAAATATGATTCGCCTAATATAAATCTGGTTTTGTGGACTAACAAAGAGGACTAAAAGTGAAGTATGTGAGATAGTCATACAAATCATTATTTTAAGTTTAAGATTTAATTTATTAGCATTGGGTAATTCAAGTTTAAGTTGATTAAGTGTTGTGCATATATATATATATTAATTTTATTTTTTTTCTTTTAGTTATGTTCCATTTTTACTTTGTTATAAAGTGTTGTGAAAAGTGGGTCCCAACTGGTTGGAGGTCCCACTATTCACAATTCTCTAGTCCTCACAAAGTGAAAAATCCCACTTGTTGAAGTGAAATGTACCACCCTGGGTTGCTACCGGTGATTTAATTACACATTATTTATTTAAAGTTTGTTGGTTAACATTTTACTCGATTTTATGTTTAAATTTTGCTTAATTTATCTTAAAAAGGATTAGAATGTTGAGTCGCGGACTAGATTCCAATGGGAATGATGGAATTCTAAGCGAAGGGTGGAGAATTAAAGTTCCTAAAAGCCTTTTCAAGGTCTAAAGTCAATTGTGAAATACTGACGATTAGGGGATTATAAAATTTTTTTTTTTAAGTTTGTCTTAATTAAACCAAACATTTGTTTAGTTAAATTTAAATCATCCAAATAGGCCTTAAATCTTCATTAAATTATCTTCTAATCTCATTTAGAGTCAGACGATAAACCTTAAGAAAATTTGTAGGCCATTCAAAATTTCCTCTCTTTTCTTCTTTTTATTAATTAATTAACCTTTAATCACACAAAGATTAAAATAAATCTAAAAATTCTGAAAATTATCAGTTGATTAAGGACGTTTTCTTAAGTATATTGTGAAACTTTCAAGAATTTTTGCAATATAATTATCAAGTTGAATTATTAAAAGCTTAATTCATTTTTTTGACTTTTAAATTTTAAGAAATATTATAATTGATAAAATATTTTTATTATATTTTATAATTTTCTTCTCTGTTCAAAATGTCAATGGTTAATGTTTCATTAAATTTTGTAAAATATATTAATTCATATGAATTTTTTAAATTCTGGTAATTTAAAGATAATCCTAATTAAAACTAATATTTAGTATTTAATATTCACTTAAATGCTATAATAATCTTTAAATGCCTCTAATTACTTTCTGATTTCCGAAGTTTTTTTATAGAAAAGATCATGTTAGGGTGAGAGGTCACCCAAAGTAATTAAATTAAATTTTAATGGTTGATAATGCTAATATTAATGATTACTAAATAAATTAATTATTTAATTTAATTTAATTTGATTAACTTAACCTTCTAATCATCTTAAATCTAATAAAATTAACCCTAAATTTTATGTCAACCCTTAGAAAACTTAATTAAATTAAGATTAACACATTTTATGATTTCAGTGATTTAATTAAACTTTAGGTAATTAAAAATAATTAATTAATTAGCTTAATTAAGGATTTAGAGAAAATTAGGAGAAAACCTCTAAATTGAACTCCAAAAATTTGGAGAAAATTTTCACAGGTCCACAGAGACCAGGAAGACATCCCAACAAAAGTTTGGATGCCAAAGAAGGTTTAGAGTTTAATTTAAATTTAATGATTTATTGTATTTTTCAAATCAACCCCAGTTAATGCATGAAGAATCGAGGCTTTTATTTTTCTGAGGAAGAGCTTATTGAGATGAGCATTCCCCACTTTTCATTTTATTTTCCTAATTTTTATTTTATTTTTCATGATTTTATAAAATCATTGCAATTAAATAGATTTTTAATAAATTATTCAAACAGTTTAATAAAGGTGTCAGGTCAGCCGCCATATGGCAGCGCGCGGCAGGCGCCGGTTGGCTTCGTGATGATGTAAGGGAGAGTCCAACGGTAGACGTGCTTTTCCATGCAATGAAATCACGACCGTCCGTCCCAAACAACGGGAAACGGACGAGCTTGATCTTAATCTCCTACCTCCCGCGGAGGAACGGAGACAGTTCGCACGAATCAGCCTAATTCGGCCACTCCGGCAACCTAATTCGGCCACTCCGGCAACCTAATTCGATCCAATCCAAACCAAAAGGATCAGGGAACAAATGCAAAGGTTTCTATCTTAAAGCTTTGGTCAACCTAGGTTTTGACCTCTAAGTTCCAAAGCCCAAAGATAAGAGGGGAAGAAGATTCCTTCAAACGAAGCGGCAAGGGACGATTCCACGCTAGCCAAAAGCTTCAAGGAGATGCTGCGAGCATTTTTCCTTCAGGCGCCGAGAGTTGGGGGTGCTGGAGTTGCTCTCGAGGCCACCACAGTGCACGAGTTTGCAGAGTCAGTCGCAGGAGTATGCCAGAGTGCGGGGAGATGAGGGAAATGGTGAGGAGTGATCGCTTTGAGCTTTAGAATGTGTGTGGTCTCCATTTTTTAAACCCGAGGGTCCTATCAATTTGCAATCCTCCTCCTATTTGCTGTCATGGTTCACCCGGGGAGGGTCAATTTACCATCATACCGTGAGGCTGATCTGATGGTGGGGAGCCGCTTTCAAGATACTCTTTGGAGGGTAGGCTCTGAAAAACAGAAAAAATTTGCTTACTTAAAGCATACGTAGCGCTGCGTACATCCAGCAGGTTATCTGGAAGTTACATTGAGGTTATATGGGGGTATTTTTGTGTTTTATCCCTTGTAACCTCCGTGTAACATGCATGTAATCTTTCTACGTAACCTCCTTGTAACCTCTTTATTTTTGTAGGTTGCAGGTAGGTTATATGGAGGTTATACGTACGTAGTATCCTCCTATTAGATGACGTACGCAGCACTGCGTACATTTTACGTACGCAAATTTTTTCCCTGAAAAATAGTGGATGGAGCAGAAGTGTGGAGAGAGCCTTTCGGCTGGTTGTGGCCAACATGGCCACTCGGCTTGCGCACTGCTGACGGAATGGGAGCTTTGGCCAATGAAGGAAGGCCATGTGACCGCTCCTCTCCGAAAGAGAGATCAGAGGAGGCTAGAGCTGAATTGGCATTGGAGGGGGACCTCATGGGGGCTCTCGGGTTCTCCTAGGGTGATTGTCACGGTGGCTGAGATGGCCGGAGCTAGAGCTAGGTGGGCAATCCTAGGGAAGGCTAAGGCAGCCAATAGGAGATGCCTAAGTGGCCAAGGGAAACGATTTAGGGCTAGAATGGCTTTGGGTTGAGCTTTTGGAAAAGTTGAGTTAGTCATGGGCTATATGGGGTTTGGGTTAACTGGACTTAAGTTTGGTTAAGTTGCATTGATTTTAGATTATGTTTGGTTAAAGTTTAATTTAAAGCTTAATTAGTTCGAGTTTTAATTTAGGTTTGTTCAGTTTGATTTAGATTGGATTTAATTCTAAGTTTAATTTTAGTGTTATTTAGGATTCATTTGGATTTTATTTTAGTTTTTGTTGATCTTAAATTAGGTTAGGTTAGGTTTTAGTTTAGTTTAAGTTTAATTTAGTTGAACTTTAAGCTTGATTTTACATAGGTTTTAGTTTAAGGTTTAGATTTATGTTTAGTTTAGATTTAACATACATATATCACACACACACACACACACACATATATACACACATAAATGCATATGGATGTGTGACTTAAGATTTTAATTTTGATTTTAATTAATTCATGTTAAATTTTAATTTAATTTGGACACATTAAATTTCAAGTTAAATTTCTTAATACTAGATTTTTTTTTTTTTGAGTTCATTTAAATTATTCTTCCATTTAATTAACGGTTTTAAACTTAGAATTTGTTTGAATACTTTTTTAGTTAGATTTTAATTTAAGCTTTTACTCAAGCCCAAGTTATCCAACAAAGGCACTAAAATCCCACTTGAAGCTCAATCAAGCCAACATAGGGCCCAACCTAATCACGCGAGGACTTTAGGAAGGAAATCTAGGTCTAGATGGGAGAGTGATGAGGAGAATATGTTGACTAAAAATTAGGCCAACAAAACTTTGTTAGTATCTTGACTAGCCCAACTTCCCTGGGTGTACTACTGATGCCTCCAACTATGAGTGGTTGTTTGAATGGAGGTTGGTGTCTGCTTTGTTTTTGTTCTATCTCCACCTACAATACCAAGTTATGAACATCACCCAATGATCATAGGTTATAGTTTGACAACCTTGCTGATGAAGTGCTTCAGGCCTTCAAAGTATATGGGTATCGCGTGCTCCTCAGGCTTTGTCAGCTTATATTTTAACTTAAGCTACTTAAATTCTATCTTGAACTCCAACAACTACTATGTTTTAGGTGTTGTAGTCTCAAGAACATGCCCTGGCAGTAGTGTGGGAGTAGATACTTCCTCTGCACCCCCTCATCTTCTCCCATGTAATGATCTTATTTCGACCTTTTTGTCTCTCTATCCCTCTTCATATTCTCCCGCCACTAAAAGACACTTTTCATGAGGTTGATGGCAGCAAGCTTTACTCTCCTGTCAGCTGACACCATCTTATATTAAAAAATTTGCTTGACAATCGGCAGCCACCAATATTGAAATCATCCAGATTCATTCTCCCCTCGACATCTGGTAGGTCTTCTTTCACTCTCAGATTTCTCTGTCCTATAGCAATAATGTCATCTAATATTAAATCCCAAAGTGTTGTGGTCAACCTTTCTCTTTACTGGTATCATCCTGTCGGCGTATTTTTGGGTGTGAAGTGCCCGTAAGAAGCTGTCGGTCGCCGGAATCGAAATCCCGTCGCCCGCTTCGGAAGGATCCTTCAAGAAAAGAAATATGAAATCAAACTGACCCCATATTTTTCATAGTTTAAATGAAAGAGCGCTACACCTCAAGTTATGCATTTATCCCGAAAGACAAACACAAAACTTGAAGGTGAGGCTCGATCAAATAAACTAAGAAATATATGACGTCCGTTTGGTCTTCGAAACCATTTTATTTGTCGACAAGTTCCCCTATTTAATATGAAGAATTAAATAGGGTTTATTTTAAGCTGGGTTCGGAAATGCTTCCTATAAGGGCAAGCCCCTATAGTTAATTACATCTTAAATGACCGAAATCACTTAAGAAAACTCTCGATAAAAATCAGGAAATATTATCTTCAAGGAGATCAAAAGGAAAAGACTTTTTAACGTAATCGGACAAAGAGGTGTGAAAGGGGACTGGCTCAAATCTGGAACATTTTATTGTAGGATCCAAAGGAAGAAAGACTAGGGGATATCAGAGATCCGGAGGCGAACCTCGGTGACTTCCCAAGCTATCCTATGATTTGGCTTCGATTTAGAGGAGATATTATTTAAGTGTTTCATCCTGCCAATTTTATTTAATTAGGGCTTACATTTGTGTGAAAACGATCACACGAATAGCCTAGAAAATATGAGGATTTAGGTCGTAACGAACGACAACCTCGGAATCCTAAAACTAGTTGGGGTTTATATTGTACAGCAGAGCTATACAAAGACCCAAAAAGAGGTTGAGGATTTATGTCGCACTAGGCGAACAACCTCGAAATCCTATGGATTATTGTTTAACTAAGGAATGATTTAGCTGGTGAAGACATGTTTTACTGTTGAAGATGGCAGTGCTGCCCACCGCTAGCTCTAAGCTCCTTGCCGCGAAGAGGTCGAGTTTTCTAAGGTGGCAAGTCAAAATGTTCAATCAGGTGGCCCTATGGTCGAGTTCACCTAAACATCCTATGCAAGTGTGTTTAAATGTTGTACAGTGTATAGCAATGTATGTAGCACAGGAAAACAATAAAGCATGCAGTAGAGTATAGTACAACGTGCTAAGCAGGAAAGCATGCAAGAGTAGGTATGCAAAAAGTAACAGCTAAACAGTATAGCATGCAGTAGCAGGTACGCAAAAGTAACACGCTGTAAATGTAAACAAACCTGTATACCTGGAAGATCCGTAGTCTTCTTATGTGTAGCCGGCAGGAGTGTGTCACGTGAAAGCCAAGCAAAAGAAGAAAAAGGTCGTCGAAAAGCTCGAGAAAAATAAAATGACTGACTCACAACAGAAAGCCCGAGAAAAGAAATAGTAAAAAGTCATCAAAACTCCGGGGAAATCCTAAAAAGGGACCACGAGTGCTCTATCAAAAATCAAACGAAAACCCGAAGAAAACCGCAAGCACTTGAGTCGGGGCTAGGCTCAGAACTGTGTAGTACTGCTCGAAGGGTCGTCGAAGGCTACTCGGTCACCCGAGTGTATAGAGCCCGCTACTCAGCTAGAAGGGTGTCCAACTAAACCTAACTCAGGAGGGTGTTCCTCGACCCAAACTGATAATCAACAAGTGGACAATCAGATTTTATAATATAGTTTTAAATTTTATATATATTTTTTAGCATGCACGTGGATTTCAGGCATACAAAAGAGAGTTATCAATATTTGTTTTTAGTGAAATAGCATCCATTCTTATCAGATTTTGAAAATTGGGATTGTCCACGAGTCGATTATTTTGTTGGGTGTAGGATCACAAACAATCCTAAGAAGGTATGGGTGCCCCGCTAGCCTTATAGCGGTGAATGATACCGTCATCCTACGGTTCACCGGGGCCCTGGAGCGAGTCCTGGTGTCGTAGGATGAGATATCATTCTACTCTATCACTGGCGTGCCTTTAGCATCATCGCCGTCATTGCCCCAAAAACAAAACAAAAACCAAACTCCGAGTGGAGCGGGGGAAGACGTGTCAAGTAGCAAAGAGGGGAAAAGAAGGCTAACCCACCCTCGAATTTGAAGGGTTAGTTCGACAGGTGAGTTAATTTAAGACTCCCCTAAGACATGTAAAACATTGGAAGTACAATCCAAGCTCCTTGAATCTACCCCTAGGGTGTCCTCTTCTCGCTTGAGTGCAGTTATATTAAAAGAGTGTTTAGAAACGAGATCCGAGAAAATCTTTCAAGGCCTTTAAAATCAAGCAAAAAAAAAGGAAATGGCTTGGGACAAACACTGGTTGCTAATGTTTCCAAACCCGTGCTAGAATTGAACCTTCATATCACCACCATAAATTCCATGGGCAAAGGTGACTAAAAAGTAAAACCACTATCTGGCTCGGTACCTAGTCAACAACAACAAGATCCCTAAACTCCCAATGAAAAGACAAGCTTCTAAATTTATAAGAAAGTGAATGGACAAGCTTTTCAAAAGAAATTTCAAATCAATTCCAATTCCATCATATAAAACCTCCCAAGTGTGGCATTCCATTCCCTCCACAAACTCCACAAATTGAGTAAAAGAGGAAATAATCCAAGAGAAGCCTTGCTAGTACATCCAAATCCCCAAATTATCCAACCCTCTGTGTGATTCGAACCTCCACATACATCATAAATATGAAATCCTCCAATACAATCAAACAAAAGCTCACGGCCAAGACTATAGGCACCAAGGAACTCACGGGTAGGGTACAAACATGAAGCACAAAAGGAGGACTGCCCCAAACATAACCTTTGACACATAAGAAAGTAAATGGGTAAACTCTCACAAGTCTTCTAAACTAGCTCCAATTCCACCAAGTAAAATATAGGAATGATGCCCCAAATCCAATCGATAATCATCTCATTCCACAAGCAAGCCAACACAAGGCATAAACCTGAGCCACCATGAGGCAAGAACCGTGCCGACACCAAGTTGCATCCCACCCACGACACAACCAAGGAAGGGAACAGCACCACAAGGGCAAAACCGAGCCACTCTGCAGCCCAACCCGAGCCATAGCAAGGCTGGGAACAAGCCTAAAATCAGGTTACAACAATCTCAACTCAAAGCCAAAACCGTAAATACCAAAAGAGTCAAAATCGAGCCACATGAGGCTAAAATCAAGTCCTGGATTAAGCCAAAACAAAGGACACAACAAAACTCCACAAAAATCGAGCCACATGAGACTAAATTCAAGTCCAGCATAAGGCTACAACAATTTTCTTCAAAAGCTCAATTAAATGAAATACATATATATTTAAACATTGCCTTGGCTTGAAACTAAGAAAGAGGTCGATCTTAGGCCACAATAACACCTTTATGTCTTTCATATATCAAACTACAAAACTATCACCTACTTGCAAGCAAGAATGAGCATAGAAGCTTTTCAAATTAGTTAATCATGCTTCATGAAGGGCTAAGATACAAGTAGCCCAAGAATTAAGCTTCCAAATATTCAAAACATAGAACCACAATATGCTTTATATAAGAACAAGCATGAAACTTCTCAAATTGAACTAAGCTCCTTTCCAACATGCCATTTTGATAAAGAAAAGTTACAAAGGGCAAAAGCCGAGCCCCACATGCATATTGAAAAAGCCAAATGAATCCTTCCATGCTTCATACCAAGGTAAGGAAAGAAACTATTCTAATATTCATTTCAACATGCTTGCAAAAGAAATTATTCATTGCCTCAAGCTTATGCTTTTAATATATCATAAGTAAAAGACCAGCACATGCTTGAAATAAGAACACGCATAGGATCTCCTTCCCAACATTCCTAGTATGCACTTTCCTTTTTAAGAGTGAAGCTTAAAACATTTAAACCCAATCTTGTCATATGCTATCGAGAGAGGCTAGCTTTACCTCAAAACCATATTCCATCAATCTCAACTTGCTTTAAACAAGAGAAAATAGAAGCTAAAGCCATGCTAAAACTTCACCATGTTAAGCAAATAAAGCAAAAGGAGGACCTAATATCATGCCATATCCCCCACTCCCACACATGCTTCATGTAATAAACCCCTCAGATTTTCATATAAGAGCAAACTATCATGCTACTGAAGAGAGGGAATAAGAAAACACCATTTAAGCAAATAGGTAAAGCTCTCCATGACATATAAATGCTTAGCCGAAACCATAAAAAGGGTAAATCAAGCTAACAACGCAAGTGACAGCCTCTCCCTGGGCCAAAACTGAGAGTAAGAGAGGGGTAAAGGGAAGTTACCAGACAACAGGAAGCACACAAAATGAATAGCAAGCTCAGGTAACAATCCAACAGCACCTCCCCTTCCTCACAAGGATTTTCGGGCCAACCCTAAATCATCCCAGAGTGGGGTTTTTATAGGCGAAGGAGGGGAGAGGAGTGCCGCTACTCACCTTACAGGAAGGTGCGCAAGTGGAGCTGGCGACAAATTACCGCAAGGAGGAGACACCGCAGAGGATCGGGCGACTCGCAAGGATAATGCATGCGCAGGAAAACACCGCAAGATACCACTTACGCGCGCAGGGATTAGGGATGGGTATCTGCGGCTCGAGGAGGAGACCACAGGAGATGGGGCGAGAGGCGTGCGGCTCGAGCGCGGGAGAAGGCTCGTCGAAGCTTCTCTCGCGCGCTTACGGGAGAGACGGAGTCAACCGAGCGAATCAGAGGAGCGGGAGAACAGGCCGAGTCGCGCGTGAGAGGGAATTAGGGCTTAGGAAATGTGTTATATATAAATACATATATTAACAATAATAATATAAATATTATTATTATTAATATAATAATTATAATCATCTCGTAAGTTTCGTCCCCGGCGTGCTATCGTCGCAAATTGAATGTCAATTTTAGGCAGAAACGACGTTCCGGATGCAACGGCGCAGTCCGTTTCGTGATCCGAGGTTGTCTGGGCAAACTCGTCGACGGTCAAGTCAAAGTCGTATCGAAATTTGGTCTCGTCACAAATTTTGACTCGAGTTCGATCGATCAGAATGGTGCAAGTGTGTAAGACGTGCAAGAGGCTGTCCTAATGTCCAGGGGTCCTATAGGTACTCAATTTGAATTTCTGACATCAACTTCGACCAGCTATAGACTAGCGGTACGGAATCTCGTACAGGATTTCAAAGAGTAATGAAGTGGCTTCCAGACACTCTAAAACGAGGTGGGTCCCATCACTAGGAATCTAGGATCGTCGGGGAAGCTCCTGAGGCTAGAATCCTAAATCTAGGAGGAATACTAAACCTCGACAAAAAGTGAGGTCAACACATCCCTATAAAAAGGATTCAAACTTCCCTCCATCTCTTTTCAAATCTCGCTATCACGATTGATGATGACCTCTCCATGGGTCATTTCCTCAACTTCAGCAAGCCTCTCTTGAAGGCTTCAGAGTTCCCGCTGCACCTCTTCAATGATAAGTTGTTGAATGGCGTACGACACTTGTCTCTTCGGTGGCATAATAAGGGTTTAGGTTTATGGGTGAAAGGGGGTGTATGGGGTGTTCTAGAGTGGGAAAAAAATTTTTCGGGAGTTTATGTGCAAAACCAGCAAATGGAAAGGTTTTGGGAGGAGATTGGGCTAGGTATTGGTGGATTTAGGTGATCGTAGGATAAGACTTGGATTATGCTAGCTTTAATACTAAATGAAACCAGATTTAGCCAACAATGATGCGAAAAACAAATAATATTAAGTAAGTTACAACCCAACTAAACGAAAATTTGAAGTTGCAACAAATGAAAACACAAACTCAAACTATGGTAGATCGTGGGGTATGGGTGGTGGTCGACAAGGGTTTAGACCTCCTAAGAGGTAGCAAAGGAGGGGTTTTAATTGGCTGAAATGCGTGGCGACACTAAAGGGGGTGTAGATAGCAGCAAAGAGGAAGTGTGAAACTGCAAGAACAACAAGTGGTGTTGTCATACCTGATGACAACAAGAAAGATGACTCGATAGTAGTAAAATAACAGATAACAAATGTTTTGAGTGGTAAACGCAACAGTAAGGGTGAATGACGATGGCGGCGAGGGGAGATGTGGAGGGCTCCAGGATAGCTAAATGATGGCTGCCCGGGGCGGCGATAGCGAGGATAGGCGTCTTGAAAGTGGAAATCCAAAAAAAATCCAACAACTACTATTTGGGGCGGCTGTAGCAATGGTGAGCGACAGGGAGCAATGTGAGAAAAATGGAGAATGGTAGGGAAAAGGATAATCACCACCTTGATAGCAAGATTTAGTCGAAGCACCACATGACACTTAGATGCAACCCTAGACGAGAAAATAAAGACATCGGTGATTGTCTCGAAAAAATTCACAACCAAAACTGAATCCTACAACATCACAAAAGCAAAATAAGGTACTAGGATAACTAGGGAGGAACCGATTCTCAATGGCAGCAAGCCTTAGGATTGGCCGGCCCCTCCAACTCTTAGACCGGTTTGGTCCATGTGGGGATGCGGTAATTGCCATGCCTATTTGACACTTATATTATGAAAAGAGGGAGGTTGCATCATATTACTTCCTACATGATCAAATTCTTTCTTAATTACTCCACCTCAATTGCAGATGTTGATATCAAATTTTATAAAGGAAATACTATTTATTTCAAAATGATCAATTTTTTATTTTTTCCAAGATAATTATCAACTTCTTCTAAGAGATGGTGATAATGATTTGCAAAATAGAAAATTTTTCATGAAGTATTGATGATTATATTCTTTCCATAATAAATTATCCTCAGAATTCTTTTATGTTTGCACTTTGATAGTCAACTTGTTACATAATAAGCAGTCTACTTACAAATTGTCTTAAATATCTTCTTATATTAAGAACAGATTTCAACCTCAAAAAAATATATGTTATGATAAAGTAGACTTTTGACACGACCTTTTGTACAACATCATGTATGAACTAAGAGATAAATAACACTAATCAATCGATTAAAATATGAAAGATATCAATGCTTTGGGTTGAACAGTTTATTCAATGTTATTTTTCATATTCATCAATAACAAGGTAATAAAAAGAAAGGAGCTATTCAATCATCCTGGTCATTGAGTCCTTCCCAACAATCACCTATCAAATGAATGTTTAAGTAAAGATTGGATCATTGTTAAATCCATTGTTCTTGTGGAAGGAATAAGATTTGGAGAGCAAAATGAAATTGGCAATTCTTGGAGCTATATGTTAAGATTGTGCATGACTATGTAGAGTGTTTTGATGTGGTCATAACATGGAAGAATTAGTCAAGAAAGGTGAACCTTAGGAAACCGTCGAGAATGTTATTACCTGAGATTTGGCTGGCCAAAGAACAACAATGGTTAAAACCATTATTGTAGTTGTCGAAAATTGTAGGTGACACCAATAAGTATGATGGTGTTTCGAGAATCCGATGTGGTATCTATTGATTTTTGGATGATGTTGAACAATCGCATGGGCTAATGAAATTTGACAGTATTTATGTAGGCAGAGATATGCGGGCATCGATGGGGTGTACTCGATCGAAGTTAATTCTAAGAATCGATTGAGGTTGGTGGTGATTTTTAATGAAGGCAGCACTAAATGGGGCCTAGATCAAATCTAAAAATTTTGAGCTATTCATAACTCAAGAAATTTGAGGGAGAAGAGACAACTAATAAAAAAGAAGGAAAAATTAATTTGTTTCATGTGCTCAACCTCCCTAAATAGAGATATTTATAAATACAAAGCTAACCCACTAACACCAACTAGCCAACCATCCTCACCAATGGTATTTACAAGAATGGCCTAGATACTGACAAACTTCTAACAAATTAAGCATCTTTATTGACAACGATAGGCTCGTTAACACTCATATCAAACTTCATGCATAACGCAATGCGTCACTTTAGTAAAAAAATAATAGTTACAAGAAGAAAATTACAAACATTGGAACAAATATTGGAATTCAGAACTCAAAAAGAATTTAATGCTACCAATAGGTAAATCCAATTAAATTGTTTGGCATGTTATCAGAAGATATTTAAAAAAGTTAATCATAATCTTACCTGCTTTCGAGTAAGATAATGGAGAATCATTGCCAGAGGTCCAAAAGGAAGAAGCAAGTTGATTTTTGCTTTAAATATCACAATATAAATACTCATCAAAAGTCTACACCGACTTCTCATAGAGCCATATGACTGAGAAACAGAAGCCATTGACCCAATATGTTCGAATGTGTGTATCTTCCTAACGCCTAGTGGTGATTCATCAGCTGTCTCTCCATTAAGTTGATGGCCATGGTCCATCTTCTCTATGTCCCTCATCTGCATATCCAAACCGCAACTAAGCAAAACCCTGATAATTTCCAAACAGACATTCTGCAGAAAATCAGAGATTTAAATTCATCCGGGTAGATATCGTTGCTTAACATAATAGAAGTCCCAAAACGACAATCCAAAACCATGGAATCTCAATACTTGGAAGAAACATCACAGCACAATAAATAAGATTAATGTTTTAAAGGAACTGATAGGAGAACTGTACAAAAGAGCATCTAGATCCGGTAATTGAAATAAGAAGCCACCGGAATTGGCGCAAATCCAACCATGAACAAACAAACAAGAACCAAATTTCTCAAAAAAAAATGAAACAAGCAGCAGTACTATCCAAATAAAAATAGAAGATACCAATATTACCAGAAAAATATAACAGCAACCTTATTCGCTGTCTGCCTTCTCTTCCTCCCTTTATTCAGTACAATCAACGCCGGCAAGCAGACCCAGATTTGAAGCAAGGACAAGAAAATCCTAAATCCAAGCCTGTGTCCCTCGCTCACGAAGCTGCAACGCAAACTTAAAGACCGAGATTGGAGGAAGGCGGTTTTTTATATTTATTTGTTCGTTTTTTCCTCGAGCAACCAAGTTGAAAGGGTGCCCAAGGCGATTTTTCGACGCAGTTCGATCGGTTCACTTTAACCGAAAACATTTTATGGTTCCGCGGCTCAGATATCCGGTACGAATCGGTAAAATCTCGTTTTTATTATTATTATTATTATTATTGATAAGAAGTGCATTTTATGGTACGGTTTTATATTAGTTGTTTTTGGCTGTGATTATTAGTTAAATTGATTTTAAAATATTAATAATTTTATTAGTTGAGAATCGAGAGAGATCATAAGGTTTGATTGTGGACGATCTCAGTTGATCGTCCCCATGATCGTCCAGTGGGAATGATCAACCGATTCGTCCATTTTCGTGTTTTAGAAATGAATGGCGCGGATCGAGTCAAACCACCGAACTGCGGTGGGGGAAACACCGAACTGTGGGACAGCGCGGTATCGACGTGGAAAATGCAACGAATCAACATGGGACGCATGGGTTTTCGACGGTGCCGAGGATGACGAGGCACTAACTGGGTTAAGTGGGAATATCTAGTTTTCCTATTTAATTAAATCTAGAAAATTCAAAAAAAAATTGAAAATTCACAACTTGGTGAAGAAAAATCACAAAATAAAATAATAATTTCTCTGAAGTCAATGAATAGAGAGAAAAATAATGAAAGAAAAATTGAAAATAATTACATTATAATTATTTTTAATTTAATTAAATACAATAGTGAGTATTTTAATTATTAAAAATTAAATATAAACCTAAAAAACATTAAAATTTTAGGGATTATTCCACCCACCTCTGAGAACATTTCCTGATTTTTTTCAAGGTCAAGGGTCTTCTCTAAAATTGAAATAACTAATTTTCTACCAATTTTATAATCATTTTAAAAAATAATTACAACAAATCAAAAAAATGGAAAATAAAAATGGAGATTAACAGAAAAATTTAGGATGATAAAATTGATCCTTAAAATGCTAATTTTCACCTTTGAAAATTTAAAAATTGGAAATTTATACTTTAGCCCAAATTATCTCCAAAACTTAATGTAAATCACTAAACCAATCCTAGGACCAGGGTTTTAGGGGATCAACAACATGGTTACCCCCTTTAACCATGAGGTTGCCCATAATGACCTATGGTTAGCCCAATTTGAGCCTTAACCTATTTTAGGCTTAACTTAACTTAAGCCTAGGCCAATAGGTTCATAATTGAACTCAACCTCATTAAGTTTAATTCTAAGTTCTAATTAGGTCTAACTTAAACCCAATCCCTTAGGTCTAACCTACATTATACCTAACCCAATCCCATAGGTCTAAGCCACATTAGATCTAACCCACCTTTTTGTCCAATCAATCTTTTAGGTCTAATCTACATTAGACATAAGTACGAACCTCCCTTGGGTCTAGCTGACCTAATTCAAGCTTAAGTCTAACCTAACTTAGACTTAGTTCAAATTTAACCCCCTTTAGGTATGGCTTAACCTAGACTTAACGTAAATCTAACTTAACTTAGACCTAGTTCAACTTAAACCCTCTTGAGTCTAAACCAACAAAGACCTAAACACACCCTAAGCTCCCTTAGATCTAACCAACATTAGACCTAAACCTAAGCCCTAAGTCTAACTTAACTTAGACTCATCCAAAACCTTTTAGTCTAAACCATATTTGACCTTAACCTAAAGTAAACTTAAACTCTAAGTCTAACCCATTTTACACATAGTCCAATTCTTTAGGTCTAACTTAACATGCCTAAATCAAACACAAACCCTTAAGTCTAACCCACATTAGACCTAACCAACCTTTGGGTCTAAAGCACATTAGACCCAACCAACCTTTCAGGTTAACCAACCTTTTAGGTCTAACTCACATTTGACCTAGCATAAATCCTAGGTCTAACCTAACTTAGACCTCGTCTAACTCTTTTAGGTCTAACCCACATTATACCTAACTTAAACCCTACATCAACTTGACCTAACTCAGATCAAACCAAGTCAACTTTTCTTCGATGAGACATGCCTCAGATCGACCTAATTTGATTCTCAACTTTATGCTTAGCTTAAGTCTCAAACCAAGTGTGTATAAGGATTGATTTAAGTCTAACATAGACTTAAAAGAAAAATTCAAGTCCAAATTAATTTAGACTCCAAGTCTGAATTAACTTAAATTTGATTTAACCCGGGAGGTTTAACTCGAACCAACTCAACTTAACCTGATTCAGTCCTACGTTAACCCAACTTGAATTGACTTGGCCTAGCCTGAGCTAATCTAAATTAGGTAATAATATTTTGACCTCAAACTAGGCCAAACTAAGTCAATCATATTTAACATTGGTTGACATAAAAAAAGTTCAAAGATAATCCGAGGGAAAAACAACCAAATTCAGGTTAACTCAGTTACCTAGAGACTCATCTTGGATCAATTTAACTTAACTTGAACTAATCCAAAAATCAACTTAGACTTAGGCGAGTAGGCTATTTAACTTAACTTGAACTAATCCAAAAATCAACTTAGACTTAGGCGAGTAGGCTCTATAGAGGGTTTTACTTCTCGTACGAGAACAAAAGCACACGTAGCCTTGGTCGGGGATAATTTAAGCCAAGGTATCTATCAACCTAGATTTTGTTCGGTCGCTTTTGAAAATAATTTAAATTATATATGTGTGTGTGTGTGTCTATATATATATATATATATATATATATATACCTAATATATAATGGAGGCGGTTCTAGGGTTTTGCTCTGGTGATTTCAAGGCGTTTCATGGCTTCTCCTCGACCTGATGACTCCTTCTGGCTCTATAAGTTTCTTTCCCCCTCCCCTCCCTCTCCTATGGCTCGAAGTTATGTCGCTACGGTTTCTGGTGATTCCCTTACTGGATCTACCTGACATTCTTGTTTTTTCCATCAAGCTTTCCACAATTTCGTTGCTTCGGGTAGTGTTGAACACACTTTCCTAAGGAAGTTGGGAAAGAAAAACGGAAAAACTGCACTTTTTTATCTGATGTTGAAACTAACATCTTAGCTTCTGCTTGTCATTCTGCTTTGGTTGGGAAGTTTTTGTATGGGCATCCTAAGCTGGAACTCATTAGGCAATATTTCGATTCTCTAAAATTATCTGGCAGTTGGAAGGTTGGTATGCTAAGTGGAAGACATATTTTAATACAGTTGAGTAATGAAACAGACTATACCTTGGTCTTTTCTAAGAAAGTTATCAAAATCGACAACAGATTTATGAAACTCCTAAAATGGACTATTGACTTCGATCCTAAGTCCAAACCCCTTGTAATCCCTGTATGGGTCACACTACTTGAGCTAAAATGACACCTTTTCAATTATGAGATTCTTTATAATCTTGCTCAAGCATTTGGTAAACCTCTTCGTATAAACACCCCTACACTTGAAGGAAACAAGCCTTTTGAAGCATGTTTTTTAGTAGAATGTGATATAACACAAACCTATCCAGATGATATTTGGATAGGTTTCTCACATCACGGTTATTCGCAGAAAGCTATTATTGGCCCACACCCCCATATTGCACTCACTGTTCCATGTTTTACCATTCTTCTTCTGTTTGTTATCGTCTTCACCCACACCTAAAACCCACTATCCCTTCCCTTATTGCTGCTTAGACTAGATATACCCCTGCCCAACCTACAATTGTGCCAATTAATTCTTCCATCCCATTAAACCCCTCACCCACTCCTTCATCACTCCCTCCCTCTGAAGCACCAATTCAAGATTTGTCACTGGCCCCTGCACCCATCATTCCTTCTGAGTACCCTCTATTACCAGCATCCCCCACACCCCCTTTACCAACTGCAGTTGATGGAGGACAACAGGATTCTCATGTGTCTTTGCCCCCTAATCCCATCCTTCATACTGAGCACCCCCTAGATCCAACACCAGTTTCCCACACACCCTCATTATCATTTGGATTTGATGATGGTTTACTTGATCCTCCTCATATGGATCTTGGTGCCAAATCTTGTATTATCCCAACCAACCCCACTACCCAACATCCTACTAATACTACACTACATTTGGAAATTGCTGATGAGTTTCCTAGCTTTCCCCCTGCCACCACTTACACCCACATCCAAATTACTTCACTCTGTCCATACTGCAATTGAAACTGAGTGGCAAATTTAGAAGCACTCTAGGAAAAAAACAAAATGGGAGTTAACTCAGTTAAATGCTAATTATATAATTTAAGAAGATGTGTACAATTTTGATGATGAAAATGGGGTTAATCCTTCTACTTCTGCTAGAAGGACCAGCTCACGCCATCATGTTTAACATCCTAATTTGGAACATAGGGGAGTGGTTGACCCTTCTTCCCTTAATAGGTTAAAACATATTTGCAGGGTCAATAAAGTTTCCATTTTTGCTATTTTGGAACCCATGATGCATGTTAATAAGCAGAGAGTTTTGAATCACTTCAAAAGATATAATTTCTACTGCAATAACAACAACAAAATTTGGCTTTTTTGGAAAGCAAACATTACTTTATCTATTATTAAGAATGATGACCAGTTTCTTTTAGCACATTTCAAGATGGATGTCTTTCATAGCTTTGTCACTTTTTTTATGCAAGTTCTCTTCTCCAAGATAAACTCTCTTTGTGGAATAAAATTACTTTTATGGGTGGTGCTATCATAGACAATTGGTTCATTGGAGGAGACTTCAATATGATTATGAGCCCTATCGAAAAAAAGGCAGTGCTAGGTGTGACTTACACCTGATCAATAAGTTTTGTGATGCAATTGGTATGGCTGGTTTGTTTGATTTGGGCTATTCTGGCACTCCTTTCACTTGGCGTAGAGGGTTACTTTTTTAAAGGCTTGATCGTTACCTTGCTAATTGTTGTTTCCTTAACCACTTTCCTATTGTTCATGTTCAACACCTCAACTTGTCATATCTCATTTTAAATTCCTCAATGTATGGACTACTCATGAGTCTTTTCTTAGCACTGTTCAGCAGGCTTGAACTTTACAATTTTTTGGTTCTCCTTGGTACAACCTCTGGCAGCTGCACAAGAAGGTCAATGCTCACTTGAAGGCATGGAATTATAATGTTTTTAGTAATGTGCATACTAAGGTTGAGGAAGCTAAAAAATTAGTTGATCACCTTGAGGCACTACCTGTTTTAACCCCTACTTGGATGGATAACCTTTCTACTGCTCATCAGGCTCTTTTGCAAGCTATAAATTTAGAAGAACAGCTTCTACAGTAGAAAGCAAATGAAAATTATTTTATTGCTGGGGATCAAAACACTAAGTACTTTCATGCCACCATTAAGCATAGAAGAAATATCAATTGCATTCTAAAATATTAAAGATGCACAGGGAAACATTTTGACTGATTTTGATGCTATTAGCAATAATTTTGTTCATTACTTCTCTTCTCTCTTTCACTCCTCTGAACATAATCCCTGTGTTGATCAAACTCTTTTTCAAGATACTTTGCATACTTAAACACTTTATCTTTAGCTGCAGTGCCTGATGAGCAGGAGATATTTAATGCTTTGAAAGCTATTAATCAAAACAGAGCTTTAGGCCCTGATGGGTTTTCCTCTTCCTTTTATACTCATTGTTGGGATATTATCAAATTGGAAGTCATAACTGCTGTCAAGTCTTTCTTCCTTGTGGAAAACCCTAGTAAGTATTTCACAACTCCATTAATTGTCCTTATACCTAAGAACAATGATAAACTTACTTGGGAAGATTTCAGGCCAATATCTCTCACAACTGTCTTGTCCAAAGTCTTGAGTAAGATTATTGTTGCTAGACTTCAACCACACATAACTAAGCTTATTTCCCCACAGCAGTCTGCCTTTATTAAAGGCAGGGATATTACTGATAACATTTTATTAGCACAGGAATTGGTGGAAGACTTAGACAGGAAATGCAGAGGGGGAAATATGATTGCTAAACTTGATCTAAGGAAAGCTTTTGACACCATTTCTTGGGACTTCATTCTTAATGTTCTTAATGCTAGAGGTTTTCAGGATGATTTTTGCATGCTTATTAAAAGATGGCTTACTGCTAATCATTACTTAGTGCTTGTTAATGGAAACAATTATGGATTTTTCTCTACTACCAGAGGCATTAAATAAGGGGACCCTTTGTCCCCCATCATCTTTATCTTAGCTTTTGATTACCTCTCTCGACTTCTTAATAGGTCCCATATTTAGCATCCCCATCTTCACTATTCTCATAAATAAAAAATTTTGGTGTCTCACCTAGCATATGCTGATGAAGCTATTATCTTCTCTAATGCTAGTAAGCTTTCTATCAAGAATCTAATGCATACCTTAGATGCTTTTCAAAGCATCTCTGGTTTAACTGTCAATAAGAACAAATGTTTTTTTTAATTTAGCAAATCAGTTTCTCAAGAAATTATTAAATGGGCTTCTGATTTTACAGGTTGTAAAGAAGCTAAGCTACATCTCAAGTATTTAGGGGTGAACATCCTTAGAGGCAGGAAGAAGAAAATTCAGATGGATGTTGTGGTTCATAAAATCAAGGCCAGGATCAATGACTGGCACAACATATTTATTTCTAATGAGGGTAGAATTACCCTCCTTAAAAGTGTTCTTTGCAGCTTCCCTCTTTACACTATGCAGGTGAACAAAATAAAAAAGAGCACTCAACGATCTCCTGAGGTGCTCTTTAACAAATTTCTTTGGGTGGGAAATGGTACTGGTAAGTTATGGTCTAATTGGGCAAGGCGTTGTATGCCTAAATTTTCAAAAGGTTTGGGATTTAAAACTTTGTAGCAGAATATGGATATAAATATGTTAAAACTGTGGTACAAATTCAGACATGGGAATTCCTTATGGGCCCAATTCATGCATGTTAAATACTGCTATTCTTTTCACCCTTCTACTGTTCAATGGAAAATTGGAGATTCCAGGCTTCGAAAAACAATACTCCAAGCTCGGCAAACTGCTTCCAATTTAATTTTTTGGGAAATGGGAGATCAACAAATTTCTTTCTAGCATGATCACTGGGGCACTTCTAACACTGTCAACCTCCCTCACTCCCCTAATGTCACTAATCTTTTGGTCTTTGTTCTCTGGGGACAATGGCAGCTGGAGTATTATTAAGCTTAGAGAACTTGTGGGTGATATTGCTCCACTGATTTCTCAGACTCCCATCAAGGTAAATCTGAGGAACAAACCTATCTAGAAATTTCAGTCCACTCATAATATCACTAAAGCTCTTTATGCCAATACCTATATCTATCATAAGTGGCATTGGAGTAAGTATATTTGGCATAATCTCATCTCTCCCTCTATTTCATTATTCCTCTGGAGATTTCTGCACTCTCTTTTACCATTAGATGATATTTTGAAATTGAAGGGGTTAAAAATAGCTTCTTACTGTTACATATGTAAAAGGGATGTTGAATCCATATCTCATATTTTTTATGACTGTTACTTTGCAAAGGGGATTTAGCACACATTGGGTCATCATTTTGGTGTATCTTGGCCAAGGAATTTCTGTTTGAAGGGTATTTTATCATCTTAGCAGGAAGCTTCACACCTCCCTTCTAAGTTAACTTACTTTTTTTTAATTTTCCTTTGGTTCATATGGTCTGCTAGGAATGGTTATAAGTTTAATGATTCACCCCCTTCCCCTCTTGGCACTGTTTCCTTCATCTTAGCTAATTTTCAGAAAGCTTTTAAAGCTTTGCCTATGGGGAGCCATAGTTCTCCTTGACCCACACTGGTCAAATGGCTTCCCCCTCCTATTGGCTGGATGAAAGCCAACATTGATGGGAGTTGGAATACAATTGTTGCTTGCAGTGCTGCCATCTTCAAAAATTATGTGGGCACTTGTACTTTGTTTTTTGTATCATCTGTTGTGGCTTCTACTCCTCTTGAAGCTGAGGCTTGGGCTCTTTTATTATCCCTACAGGATGCCATAATCTAAATTTTTTCTTTTCTGATTATTGAGATGGATTCTCATATGCTCTTTAACATTCTCACAAAAAAACCCCACTCCACCTTAGTTTTTACACTGCTTACCGAGAAGATTTCATGGTTTAGTGTCTAATAATCATTTACAAATTCAAATTTCCTTCATTCTGAGGGAAGGAAATAAGCCTGCTGACTGACTTTCTAAACATGGACATGATCGTATACTTATTGGTAACAAATCTCCCCCCTTATTAAAAGCTTACTTAAATGGAGATCTTATGGAGGCCCCTTACATTCGACCTTAATGTTGTTTATTGCAAATGTTTTTTTATCCTGATTATTTCACTTAATTTTTGGCTTTTTCTTTTCTTCTTTCGCCATAGTTCCCTTCCTACATTGTTTTGCACTGCCTGGATGCTACCATTTGGTTACCTAGAGTCCTGATATACTTCGTTTCATGTTCCCTAGAGCTGTCACAGCTGGCTGTTTCATTTTTTCTGGTTTTCTGCACCTTCTTTTGCTGACATGCCAGCTATGTTTTTTGAATCCACCTACTATAGTTGCAGGGTGAAGTTGTTGCTTTGATGACTGGGAGGTTTCTTTCCTGTATGCTGGAGCTTATGCTGTCTTGTGTGCCTTTCTATGTGGCCTTTTTCTGTCCTTTGTTATTTTTTTCTTTTGTTGGTCCCAATCTGTTATAGGTTTTTTTGTCTTGGTTTCCTCTCTTATCTACTTGGTAGCTCTATCTTCATGCTTTACTGTCTGAGGCTTTCTGCTACTACTGAGGTTTTGATGGATGCATGGCGGATAGACTCTTGCTCTTTTGTCTGCATATCATGTCACTGAGGGGTTTTCTCATTTTGGTATACTCGTATATTTCCTTTATAATTGTATTTTTTTTGTAGATTTTTGGTGTGAGTTGTAATGTGGCTGGTGGAACCCCTAGGGGTGAGTTAAATTGTATTTTTTGTGTTTTTTAGTTGGGGATCCACCATCCCTCCCTATTTGTTCCTAATTTTTATATATCAACACATAGGGAGCCACAAGTGCTCTTTCCCCTATATATATATATATATATATATATATATATATATATATATATATATATGGCTGACCTCTGGTCTTAGTTGCATCTGATTAATGCCTCTATGGCCTCCTGCTGGCTGGTGGCAGGGGACTTCAATTGCATTTCCACATCTGCTAAGAAAAAAGGAGGGAGGGCCCCCCAACCTGTCCACACTCTCATTATTCAGTGACAACATCCAGAAAGCTGGACTATTTGATTTAGGCTTCAAGGGCCCAGAGTTCACTTGGAAGAGGGGCCACACTTAGGAGAGACTGGATAGAGTGTTGGTCAATGACGTTTGGCACAAAATCTACCTCTACACTTATGTGGCACAAAATCTACCTCTCCATGTGTGTGGTAACATCTCGTATCAAAACCTAAAACAATAAACCAAATTTGGGGGCATTAGTCTGTCACCTTAAAGACCTCTAATTCTACACCCATCAAAGTATATTTCTCTATTTATTTGCACAAAATTATATGAATTACTCTCTTATCCATATAATCTCATGTGATTTCTACCAATATTTGACTGAGATAGTACCATCACGGATCTTATATGTTCTCACAGCAAATGTTAACATTCTAATTGGCCAAATAAAGAAGGTGATCAAATCATCACAATTTATTCCAACATTAAATATCAATACTTCCACAACTTTCATCCAACACTTAATTACTTTTCATTTTAAGGAAAAAAAATAAAAAAAAATTACTCAGAATCCATGGAGAAAACACTAAAATAAGTAATTTAAAAGTAGAAATCATGTATAAACATAAGAAGTCTCAATTAAAACCAAATGAAGTACAAAGATAAAAACTTATCTCAAGTTGCCCCCCACCAAACTCTTGAAGTTCCATTAAATCTCTTCTTTTCTCTTATAAACCTCTCTAGGACTAGTCGCTCAACCCTAGAGAGTTAAAATCTCTCTAGAATAATAGATTTTACTTAGAAATATCTACCCGCCTTCCCTTTTACTAGGAATGAGATAAATTTAAAGAAACCCTAAGTAATAATCCTATAAGTTCTTACTACAACTACTCTTTCCTAACTCTCTATACACACAATTTTTCAACCTCTTTAAATTCTATTCAGGTCTTTCTTTTTATATTTTCTCAAAATGTGTCTTGGTGTCTCTTCAAAATATGTTCATATTCAATGCATCCTTTTAAGAGCTTTTTGAATGTCTTTTGGCGACCTTTATCAGTTACCCACGTTTGTACTAATGGTTTCCTAAAAGAACCCTTCAAAATTCATAAAAAATTCTTTGAAATTGCATAGTAACTATCCTGCACTTAAGCGCGAGGCCTTTGGTGCTTAGGCACGGCCTTCTCTGTTTGCTGGAGCATAGGCGTGAGATCTGGGCTCTTAAGCACCTCGGTTCAATTTAACGCCTTCATTTTTGCTTCAAATTTGATTCTTTTTCACTCATTTTGACATATCTAGTCCATGTAATTGTACCTGAAAGAAAAACATACAAATACCTTCCATTAAAGTATAATATCATCAAAAATAGGTATAAAAATGTGTAAACAATGTTATATATTATAGGTATATCAGCTAGAAAAACTACCTTGAAGTCCTATGACTTGTTATTTATTTCTAAGGAATGGTTTAGTTGATGTAGATTTGTTTTGCTGTTGAAGATGCTCATGTTGCCCGCGGTATTCACTCTGAACTCCCTTTTATAGAATGTTTCAAGTTTGAAGTGTAAAGATTAGGAGGATCAAATAATTTCAAAGACGTTTAAAGTATGTATGTTAGGTTTTATTATTGTGATTATTGTTTAAATGTTATATGGAGGAATTTAAGTTGTTTAAGCGTTACCAATTAGGATCTTATGGTTCCCTCATTCTGACACACTAATTTCTCTGGATTCACTTAGTATAAACAAGTTGTTAGGCTCATTTAAATTGGGGAAAGCTCGTTAGCAGCCGTAGGTTGCCTCCTCAGAGGGAATTCCAAAGAGGGTGTATTAAATTTAGTAATCCTTTTTAGGTTTTGAAAAATATATTTAACTTTTAAAGTTTGTTTTTTTCATGCAAATTTGTTTTAAGTTTTGCAGGTAAAGTAAAATATGGGTAAGTAAAGGCGATAAAGTAAAATGAAAGGAAATTGCAATACGTAAATGTAAATGTGCACTTATCATATTCTCATGCATCCACTGAAATTTTAGCTTTTGCAGTGTCTATAATCTTAAGAGAAATGTAAATTTATTGTCAGAAAGAAAAAACATGAAAACTAGTTTAAGGTGTATGCCTACTAAGTCATAGGTCATAACTTGGTGGATTCCTGTTCATTTGTTTTAAGGAAGAATTTATTGAGCAAAAAATTATTAGGTTCAACTGTCCTCTAAGACATCTAAAAGACTATAAAAGTGTTCAGGGTGTCCCTCTAAATAACTTTTATGTCATCTCGAGTTCTTCTGAACTTATTATAGTGCTATATTATTCAACCACAAGTGGATCAAAGCTTAATGAAGATGTTTTACCCTGTGCTCAATGAACCCTGATGTTTTAATCATCCCGACAAGTGGGGTAACTATTTATCTAGTTAATGTTTCACCTATGAATTATGTGGGTGAAGGCCCTTAAGGGCAAAATTGATTAATTAAGGAACTTAAACACTTTAATTAAAGTCGGGCTAGTAGTGTTTTCAAAGTGTTTTACTGTCTATTATGTTTTCTTTCCTAAACCTCATTAAGCAAATTTGGATTAAGCCTTGCTCACTTCTAAGCCCTTAAGATTTAATGAGTGAATTTGTAATTATAAGAGTGTAAAATTAGGTGAACTTAATCCTGATAAAAGATTGCATTATAATCAAACCAATTACTAGGGGGTTTGAATTAGTGAATCATAACCTTCCGAAATCAAACCCCTCATTCTAGGATCATTCATTTTAATTAACTTCCAAATTACAATAACTCAGGAAATTACAATTTTACAATTGTTATGAAGAAGTGAGAAATTGGTTTCTATCTCTTAATCCCTTATGTTTCAATCATCTAGAGAAGTTGATTATGATCATTCATTACTCATTTACCTTTTAACTTAGCCTAAATTTTAATCAGAGCATAATCCCATAATTACTATTTTTTCCCTTTAAGGCATTATCACTTCATAATTCTTTATGTTAAACTCAAATAACATTGAAATTTCATAGTTACCCCACTCAAGGGTAAATTAAAATATGAGAGGATAAATGTAATATTTTTTTATTTTTATTTTATTAACTTATCAAAAAGTATACAATCTGTCCTTAAGAAAATTATTGGAGGTTCTCTTAGGTCAGAAGACCACTTAGGTCAATTTTCAAGATTTTTAAATTTTATTTTAATTATTAGATTTATTTGTTGATTTGTAGTATAATTTAAATATAAAATATTATTTGGCTTGAAAATTATTTTTTATATTTTTCTTAAACCTCTCCGACTTCAGAGAACCTAAAGAAACAAATTTTATATTTTTTTATTTAAATTGTATTTACTGTAATTATTTTAGTTCTAAATTAAAGAAAATTCATTTTAAGCCTTTAATAATTCATAACTATTTTTAGAAAATCAGGAAAAATATCCTAATTGCTCTCAAGTGGTTAAGAAACAATTTAAAACATTTCGAGTGCATTTTTATATTTTGTGATTTTTAAAATTTTTAATTATTTTAAATTTAAAAATAAATTAAAAAATGAAACATTTACTTTAACATCAATTTTATTTTTCATAGGTGTCCCTAATTACAAGAAACTCCCAAAACTACTTTTTAAATTTTCTTAATTTTATTTTAAGCTTTATAATTATTTTAATGCAAAAATCCTATTTTACTTGAAAAATTAAATTTAGTGATCAAATCAATTAATCTTAATTTCAAATTTTTACAAGGGGTTTTTACAACCATTTTATTTAGTGTGGATTGATTTATGTGATTTTTTTAATTATATTTTAATTATTTAATTTTTTTTTAAGTTTTAATGAGTTAAATTCATAAAGTATTATTTTTAATTACTTAAACCCAATTTATATTATTCCTAGGGTCTTCCGACCAGAGTGAACCTACCAAACTCATTTTGGAATATTCTGATTTATATTTTAATTTTATAATTTTTAATTAAAATAAAGATGATTTACTTTGAAAATTAGGGCTTTCACTCTTAGAGGTGTTATTTGATTTTAGAAAAATCCAAGAACACACCTAAGGATGAGAAGTTTAAACCCTCCAAATTTCAAGTCAAGGTGATTAATATTTAATAAGTTATGATTTGATGAAGTTTTAAAGTATTTAATTAATTTAAGAATAAATACAAGTCAAATCTTTTTTTATTTTTATTCCACATTGTTCTCCTCTATTCACTGAGCAACAAGGTATTTTTCTTTTATTATTAGCATTTTTCTACACCAAGTTAATTCTAAGCTAACTGAATCAAATAAATCATTTAAATGGTTAATTTTCTACTTAATCCAATCCAGTCAGAAAGACCACACGACGCGCTCTGATTTGACGCTGCCTTCGGAGTCAGCTGCCATGCGGCTCCACGTTCACATCTCGATTTTCATCCAGTGCAATCCTACCCATCCATCCATTACAACCGTGATCTGACGGCTATGGGATCTCATCGTGAAAGCAGAACCATCGAATCGCTTGTGTATAGAGAACCTTCCACCTTAAAATGCTTCAATCTCACTCGATACTTAACCAAATTACTCACAGTTTGTTCATGCGCCTTCATTTAGTTTAAACGAACACATATATATGGTTAGTCAAGGATGGATTTAAACTTTTCTTCATAAAGACCCAAACCGAGCTCAGATTTTAGGGAAATAGTCCATACCTTCGTCCAAGATGTGTAGCCTCAATTGGAATGTTTTTACAAGTTTGCCTTAAGTTCACAAAGCTCCTCCAGGTGTTAGTTTGAGCAGGGGTTGCAGCTATGTAAGAGTTTGATCAAAAGGTGGTGCAGCCTTGATAAACGTCCAGTGCAAAGAGCTCTAGGGATAAGGTATTCAGTGGGGAACTTCCTCGTTTGGTTTGGGGAAGCTTTTAGGTTGATCAATTGCAAGGTTGGTGGAGTTTTGGGGGATGACAGAATATGTCCTCTTTTTTGGTGTTTTTGAGTGGCCAAATTAAGCTCAGGCAGCGGGGAAAA
The DNA here is from genome assembly GCA_022702705.1 of Papilionanthe hookeriana x Papilionanthe teres. NCBI lineage: Eukaryota > Viridiplantae > Streptophyta > Magnoliopsida > Asparagales > Orchidaceae > Papilionanthe > Papilionanthe hookeriana x Papilionanthe teres. The sequence goes on along the minus strand of CM040436.1, from coordinate 67,154,761 downwards.
ACTGGAATTCGATTGGGATGAGCTTAGGGAAGTTTGGAGAAGCTCTGGTGTGATTTTGGCAGGGCTTCACCGGGGAATTGGGCACACTTAAATTTTGTTATCGAGGGGTCAATTTATAGCCATGGCCAAAGGGGAGGCCTAAGGCTCTGATTGGCTAGTCTTGATTAGCTGAGGTGGAGGACTAAGCGGCGCCAATGACCAATTGGAGGTTACCACATTGGCTGGTGTCGGCATATTTTTAGGTTATGTGTTTTATTTTGAAAAGGGGTCGCCTAACAGAAATTGTCGGCTAATTTTAGATTTTAAATTTAATTTAAATATGTATATATGGTTTAGAAAGTAGTATTTGATTTTGAAAATAATTTTAAGATATGAAATCAAACCGCTCTCACATCCCAAATAGTTTATATAAACGAGCATCGCATCACAAACCGTGTATCTATCCCGAAGAATAGACACACTGCTTGATGATGGGGCTCGATTAAATAAACTAGAAGATTTGTGACATTCGTTTGGTCTGCGAACCAATTTTATAAGCCGACAAATTCCCCTGCTTAATATAAATGGATTAAGCAGGGTTTATATTACCTGGGTTCTTAAAGTTCCCTATAAGGGCAAGCCCCTATAGTTAATTACATCTTAAATGACTGGAATCATCTAAGAAAACTCTCAATAATGATCAGTGGTTTTTCTCTCAAGAATTTCAAATTTTAAGGTTTTCAAACAATTGGATTTTTGGAAATTTTCAATAGGGAATGACTCAAAATTGGAACAAGTTACTTTTGAGGATCCGAAGGAAGAGAAGTAGGAGAAGCTGAGGATCCAATAAGAATCTTGGCAACTTCCCAAACTATCCTATTATTTGGCTTAGTTTTAAGAAAATCCTAATATTATTTGATATTTCAATCTTGCCAATTTTAATTAATTTGGACTTATATTTGTATGGTAAAATCATACAAATAGCCTCGAAGATGTGAGGGTTTGTGTCGTACCAAACGACTACCTTGGAGTCCTAAGACCGGTTAGGGCTTAATTTACATGACATGATCATGCAAATGCCTAACGAAGAGTTGAGGATTTATGTTGCACTAGGCAAACTACCTCGAAATCCTATGGCTTTGTTGTTTAAAACTAGGAAAGGTTTTGCTGAAGTAGACCCGAGTTTTGTTGATGACGATGGCCGTGCTGCCCACCATGCTCCGAGCTCCTTGTTGTTGCAGAGGTTTAGTTTTAGAAGTCATAAATCAGAAGATGAGAGAAGTGTTTTGGTTTAGAAATCTTAAAATTCAAGTGTTTTTAATATTTTTATTAAAACAAATCTTAAAGTTGATTATAACAGAACCGATTAAGATCCCACGGTTCCGTCATCCCGACACCGTTATTTTCATTGAATTCACTTAGTTCAGATGAATTTGCTAAACTCAACTGAATGAGTTCCACACTTCATTTAGACCGCAGGAAATCCCGTTAACAACACTTGGGTTACATCATCCGAGGTATTCCCGATCATTCAATGAGACGTTTTAATTTAGTTGCAATTGTAGTTCTGTTGTTCTGTTTGTGATTAAATTTTGAGTTGTTTTATATTTTGAAATATTGTGGCGGTGAATTTTATCTTGCAGTGATTTTAATTTAGTTTTAGTTTCAGTTCAAGGACTATCCTAAAGGTTTTGGTTTTCATGCAACAGTTGTTTATCTTGCAAGAAAAGTAGAGTGCATTTGCAATAAAGTAAATTGCAATAAAATAAAAGATTATCTGGAGGGTCTTCCCGTCATCCCAAGCTGCACTTAAAACACATGTTATGTCATTTAAATATTTCAACAAGTACCTAGGTAAAGCTAAGGGAAAGGTTTTGGTTGTCTATCAAAGTCCTGAGTCACATAGTCTAGTCATCTCCTATGACGTCTAAGTTCTTGTATTTTGGTTTAAGGACGATTTTCTTCATCAAAGAACATTTAAGTTTAATTATTCTTATAAACATCCTATAATATTGAGGAAGTGCTTAAGACGAGTCTTAAACATCTTTTCAATATTGCTAGGATTGTTCTAAGTCCAAATGGATTTAATTAATCAGGTGAAGTAATCATCCGAGGTTTAATTAAGTTTTGTTCTTTTGCTCAGTGAACTAGGATGTTTGAATATCCTATGAGTGAAGTGCCACTTCACCTAATGCTCCATCTAGGAGTTATGATAACAAGAGCTTTTAAGGGCAAATGATGTTTTAGTGATTTGTGATTTAATTTAATTTTTGATTAATGGATTTAAGTTTGGAATATTGTTCGAGTTATTTTAGATCTCGTTTCGAATTCTTTATGTCTTAAGTGATGTTATATTTAATTCTATTTAATTTAATTTAATTTAATTTAATTTAATTTAATTTAATTTAATTTGGTTTGATTTAATTTTAATTTAATTTTATTTTTAATTTAGTTTTGATTTTTATTTTAATTTAATTTTTGATTTAATTTAATTTAATTTAATATGTTTTAATTTAATTTAATTTAATTTACTTTACTTTAATTTTAATTTAAATTTTAATTTAATTTTATTTTAATTTTAATTTAATATTTTTTTTATGTTTTAAAGATGATTTAATTTAATTATTAAAGTATTAATTTAATTCAAATTTTCATTTAATTTAGTTTGAATAATTTAATTTTTAATTTAATTTAATGACTAAGTCTTTTAGTATTTTAAGTCTTAAATTTAGATTATCATTAGGAATTAAATATTATTGAAGTGATTAATTTAGGGATTTTTAAATTGAAGAATAAATATCTTCTTAAATAATATTCCTATTTTAATAATTTCAATTTTTATTAATCTTCCAAATTCAATTAATTGATTAATTAAGGTTTATTCTTAAAATTGATTGATGGGTTTCTACTCTTTAATTATTTAAATTTCAATCATCCAAATCAGATTAAGATCAACTATTTTACTCTTTCATTTTATTAAGCCTAAAATTTTAATTAGAGGTTGAAAGTTTTAATTACCATTTTGCCCTTCAAGCTTAATAATCCCATAACTCACTAAATTGAGCTTAAATGAATTTGAAATTTTTATGTGGCTTCACTCACATGTCAATTAAGACATTAGAAGAGAAAATGTGATTTTTCTGTATTTAATTTATTTATATAATTATTTTTTGTAGAAAATAGGGATTTCCAAGGAAAATTCAATAAGATGGCCAAGGAAATTTTTCTGTCCTTAAGAAAATTATGGGGCACTCCTAATGACTAGAGGACCATTTGGACTAATTTTGGTGATTTTTTGAATTTTATTTTATTTATTATAATTATTTTTAGTTTTGGAGTATTAAATAATTTAAAAATAACATAAAGGTTGAAAAATAAATTTTATATTTTTCAAAAATCTTTCTGATATCAGAGAAACCAGAAACCAATTTTTATAATTTTCTAATTTTTCTTTGATTTATTAGAATTATTTTAGTGAAAAGGTTAAGAGAAATACATTTTTAATATTAAAAATTACATTAAACCTTCAAAATTCAATATCTTATCCTAAGGACTTAAGAAAAATATTTAGTTTGTTCCTAAGTGTTTAGAATTCAAAATATGACATTTTGGTGATTTTTGATATTTTTGTGATTTTTATTATTTTTTAATTATTGAAATTATTAAAATATTGATAAAAATCAACTTTTTTAGAAAATTATAATTTTAATTTTCCTAAGTTCCTCTGATATCAGAGAAGCTCCAAAACCAATTTTGTGAATTTTTGAAAAGTATTTTGTGAGTTATAAATTTTTAAAGTTTGATTTCATTAATGGGGCTTAATTAACCCATTTTGTGGGGCTAACTAAGTCCAATTGATCTCAAATTTTTATGTGGTGTTCTCCTATCCCTAGAGGACAGTGGAGAATTGTTTTCAAGTTAATTTGATGAATGGTTAACCCTAATTAATTAAAGTTCACTTTTGGGTGCTTAGGCCAATTAGGGTTGTTCAAAGTGAATTAGCTCAAAAAATTATTTTTCCTAGGTCCCTCTGGTCATAAGAAATATCACCAAATTTTCCTAGAATTTATTTCTCAATATACTAATTATTGGAATTAAAATACTCAAAACAGTAACATGAACTTGAAAAATCAATAACTTCTCATAGGAATGGCCTTTGACCTTAGAAAATTCAGGGAATATTCCCAAGTTCAGAGGCTTCAAAAGCCCTATGGTCTCATGTCATGGTGAATCTCCTATATGCACGGAGAATTGAAATAGTGGAGAGAGTAAATAAATTATTAAAAATAAAATACTTAATGAAATTACTTGATTTCTTTTCCACATTATTCTCCTCTATTCACTGAGCTAGAGGGTATTTTTATTTTATTTTTGTGATTTTTCTACACAAAGTTATGGATTTTCAAAGTTCTAGTAATTAAATAAATAAGAAAAATCCTAATTTCCTACTTATCCACGTGGCGCTGACTCAACCTCGGCGTCTCCGAAAGGCCACGCGGCGTGTTTTGATTCGGCGCCGCCATCCGACTCAGTGCTCCAGGGGCCGCGGTTCATGTCTCATTACTCTGTCCGGCGCGATCCTGGCCGTCCACTCGATACACGTGCGATTCAACGGTTCCCAGTCATCGTTTACGACTGGTGTGAACCCGTGACCGTCAACCTTCTAACCCTAATTTCTCACTTGATTCTCAACGGATTTTCAAGTTCTTATGCTCTATGTATTCGTCTTGAAGAGACGAACACATCCATACGGTAAACATGTATTGAAATTGACCCAAACTAAATTGAGAATCTCTGGAAGCTCGGGAGGAAGAGTAAGTCCATACCTTTGCTCAGAGAAGTGAAGCTTCGATCTGAGAGTTGTGTCATGTTCGATTGGGTCCAAGCAAGCTCCGGATGAAGTCCCTTGGCTCGGTGAATTGTCCAGGTATGATTTTGACCAAGCCCGATTACAAAGCTTGGAGGCTGGAAGCAATGGCTGGCCTGGAGAGGGGGCTTTTAGGGGAAACCTCTTCTCTTGGTCTGGTGAAGGTGTAGGACCAATCAATTTGGAGATTGGCTCACTGTGGTGAAGTGTCCTTGTTTTGGGCTTGAATTTCAACTCTAAAATTGAGCTTACAGAGAGGAAATGGCAGGGGGATTTCAGTGGGGATCAAGTTCTCTATGTGTAGAGAGTAGTCTGGGATGATTTTGGCAGGGTTTCAGTAAGGTTTGGTTCAGCACCTCTCATGGCTGAGAGGAGGTGGTGTTTAAATAGGAGAGGGTGGAGGGCCTCCCAGGGGTGTTTAAGGCTTGGGATCAGCTGCTCAATACAAAAGAAAAACAGCCATGCTGTTCAATTGGGCTGGGACAACTCAGCAAGGCAGAATTGAAAAGTTTGGCTCCTCCCAAGGTCTCGACCCATGGTGTTTTCCGGTGATCCAGGCAGCTGGCCGGCGAGGCATGGGTCACCTTCGAGTCCGAGTGGGTCGAGAGCTGGAGGTTTGTGCGAGCAATTGAGCTTTGCCATGTGTAAAGAGGATGGCTTGGAATGGAATGGGGAAGTGTGTATTTTGGGCTTGGTTTGGTCAATCCATGGAAATAGGCTTGGTGCACCTCCCCAAGACTTGATTTTGAGCTGAGGGAATCATTTAGGTCAGCTTAGAAGGGGTGGTGAAGTCTCCATCCATGGTGAGGTGGCTAAGCATGGTTTAGTGTGTGACATGGTTATGGTTAAAAAGGCTTAATGAAGGATTAGGAAAGGGGGCCCTCCTTTTGCCATTAATGGCTTGGTCACATGTCAAACCTTCCATGGCTTCATATGGCTTGTAAATGGCTGTCTCATGGCTCCATGTGGCTTACGACAAGGCTTAGTCATTTACATGAAAAAGGATTTTAGCAATTTTGGTAATTTAGGGGTGATTTGATGGGATTTGGCATATGGCTTGATTTGGAATTATTTTATCATGATTTAGAACATAGGAGATGGTTTTATCAAATGGATGATGATAGAGGCTTGTCATGTGGGCTTTGAGATGAATTTTGGGCCTTTTGAAATCATTTTTGATGGGCTTTTGGGAAGGCTTAAGGGGATGAGCCTTTAGGTTTAAGAATGAATTCATGGATGGGAATTTTATAGAAGTTTGGGCCAAATAATTGTTGGGTTTGGTTTAGGGATATGTCATGAGTGATTTGAAATGAATTTGAGGTGGTTTGGGTTTGAATTGGGTGGAATTTGGGTTGATTTGGTAAATGGGCCAATGTAGGTCAATTTGGGCTAATTTGGGCCAATGTTGGGCTAGGGTTGAAATTGATGTAAAATTAATGTTGGGAAATGTTTATGGGAGTGTTTCAAAGAGGTTTCAACTTTGGTTGGGTTTTGGTTTTTGGATTTGGGCTTATTTGGGTTAGGTTTGGATTTAGGTCAAAATTGGGCTTTTTGGATTTGGGTTGAATTTGAGTAGAGTTTGGGTCCAAATTTTGGGCAAATCATGTTAGTATTTTTTTTATGGGGTGTTAGGGAAGGTTTAGAAAAGGTTTGGGGTTAATTGGAGTTGAATTGGTTTGGTTTGGGCTAAGTTTGGGTCATGGGTCCAAATTGGGCCTTAAGCTCAAAAGTGAAATTGGACCCAAATGTCAATCAAATTGGACTTGGATTTGGTCTAGATTGATATTTTGGATATTGAATTGAAGTTTATAATTGAATTGGACCAAAATTGGGGTCAATTGGGTACGTTTGGTTTGACATTGGGTTCACTTGGGTTAAGAATGGACTAAATTGGGGGTTTTGGTAAAAGTGAGGTAAATTGACAAAATTGGACCATGGTGTAGTTGGACAAAATGAAATTGGAAATATTTGGAACTTTTTGGAATTTTCTGGGAATTTTCTGAATTTTTGGATTTTTGGGTCAAGAGGGGTATTTTGGGTATTTGGAGGGTATTGGGGAGTACTTTTGGAATTTTTGGTATTTTTGGCTATGGATGATCAATTTGAGTGGAGGGAAATGTTTAGGAATGGTTTTGGGGAATTTTGGGTAATTTAGGTGATTTTGCAAATTTTGGGTAGTTCCAAGGGCATTTGGTAGGTTTGGTGGGGTCGGGGCCCCGGGGCCAAAAATTGAAATTTTGGAAGAATGAAGATTGATCAAATTTGAGTAAAAAGGAATCACTTTAGTTGAGCCATGAAGTCATATTAAGCCTATATAAGCCATAAGGGGACTCATTTGAGGCATTCACTATGTTGTTCCTAACCTTCTTAGCCAGGGGCTTAGGGGTTAAGGTCCATCCATATGAATTACCTACATGAGTCAAGGAGTCAAGTTGGGTATGTGTGTGGTTTTAGGATTTGGATTGTGTGTGTGAGAGTGTAGAGTGTGAGTGTAGTGAGTGTGTAAGTCAACCCTCACCAAACCAAGCCACCCAGGGTGGTCCTAAGGCCAAAGAGTCCTATAGGGAACTCATCCTTTAAACCTTCACATTTGATTTCAACCCTCTAGGTGATTAGGGGTCTACAATCAAGCTTGTGGGGTTTGCAAGGAGGCAAGGAGTGGTTCAAACTTCTAAAGGGGTGGGTCCCAATTCTAGTCCTCTAAGATAGTCAAAGGAAAAGCCTAAGGCTAGATCCTAAGTGCTAAAGAGAGAAGAGAAGACCTCATCAAAAATGAGGTCAACAAATGGACCCCCAATAGGTGTGGTGTGCTAACCAAGCACACCGCGTGTATTGGCGTTGACCGAAGAGATCAACAAAACCAACACAGATGTCCAAGTGACAAACTTAGGACGAAGTAGAAGAATTTCCGCTGGGGAGTATCAGGTAAATCTCTAAGACTGAAGATTCCAGAACTCTCGCTGGGGAAGAAGGAGGTGAATTTCAGATCTCAAGATTTCAAGAGATTGGATCTTAGATTTGTTTTATTTTCTGTCTCAAGTTTTAATTTTGAGTTTGAATTTCGATTTGTGTTTTAACTTGATTTTATGCAGAGAAAAGAGTAGGGCTAAGGTCCACCCGAATGCATTTGTATGCTGAGAAGGAAGTAGGACTGAACCTATTCCAAATGCTGAGGAAGAATAGGATAAAGCCTATCCAAAATGCAGAGTGTTTTAATTTCAATTTCTTACTGAGAGGATCAAATTTTGAGATTACTGAGAAAGGAGTAGGACTGTGCCTATCCCGAGTGCTGAGAATTGCTGAGATGGGAGTAGGGTGAAAGCCTATCCCGAATGCTGAGATGGGAGTACCGCGGAAGCCTATCCCGATTGCTGAGATGGGAGTAGGGCTAAAGCCTATCCCGAGTGCTGAGAATTGCTGAGATGGGAGTAGGGTGGAAGCCTATCCCGAATGCTGAGATTGCTGAGATGGGAGTAGGGCGGAAGCCTATCCCGAGTGCTGAGAATTGCTGAGAAGGGAGTAGGGCGAAAGCCTATCCCGAATGCTGAGATTGCTGAGATGGGAGTAGGGAGGAAGCCTATCCCGAATGCTGAGATGGGAGTACGGCAGAAGCCTATCCCGATTGCTGAGATGGGAGTAGGGCGGAAGCCTATCCCGAATGCTGAGATGGGAGTACGGCGGAAGCCTATCCCGAATGCTGAGATGGGAGTACGGCGAAAGCCTATCCCGATTGCTGAGATGGGAGTAGGTCGGAAGCCTATCTCGAATGCTGACATGGGAGTACGACGGAAGCCTATCCCGATTGCTGAGATGGGAGTAGGGCGGAAGCCTATCCCGAATGCTGAGAATTGCAGAGATTCTATGAGTGCAGAGACATTGAAGAATTTTGCTGACTTATGCTGAGACTGAAGAATTTTGTTGAAATTTATTTATGCAGAGATTGAGGGAAATTTTGCTGAGGTCCATGGGGAATTTTTGCTGAGATTCGGTTTATGCAGTGGTTGTGAAAAATTTAGTTGATATTTAATTTATGCTATGACTATGAAGAATTTTACTGAGATTTGGCTTATGCTGAGATTTGAGAAAGATTTTGTTGATATTTGGGAATGCAGAGTTTTATGAATGCAGAGACTGAACATATTGCTGAGATTTATGAATGTAGAGATTGTGAAAACATATTGTAAAGTGCAGAGAATGTTTGTAGAAGTTCATGTGGATTTGAAATTCTTTTTAATGTTCAGATTTTTATGAAAAAGAGTCTCTTATTTATTTTCCTTTTCTTTCCTGTTCTTTGTTTGAAGTTCATTTAACTTTAATGGCATTTCCTACCAATTTGCACAAAAGAGATGAAGGCAAAATGTGACATGGTCACTTTCATTCCAATCTTGTTGAAGACACATCATACAACTCGATCTGAAATATTCCTCATACAATCCATGACTCAAAATGGACTATGTATGATTCTTGTTGATCCATCCAAAAAGTATCTACTAAATCCATGTCTGAATAGTAAGGTACATGGTCAATAACATCACCTTCCAAGCCACCCTTGGCAGGAATGCCGCATGGATGTGCTTTGTTGGTGTGCTATTTCCCATGTAACTCACAGCTCGTATGGCCGGAGACTCTCAAATTCTGGATCTGGCTGGAAATGATATGGTGCCTTTCTGTCATCCATCCTTCTAAAGGTGACGGAGATCCGCTCCACTGGTATTCCTGGTATGCAATGTTTTGCGATGTCTGCTCCATTTCCTTGTAATATCATGACAGAACCTACCGGAAGTGGTATCTCCACTGGCCCTCGGAACTTACCCGGGCCTGCTATCCGGAGGTCAGATCCGAACATGATATTGCACTGGTTGACGAACGAAACTGTGCAGAAAGGTCTGACAAAGTCGTGGTGGTCTATGTGTGGAGGTATGCAGTCGCCCTCCTGATAGATGTTGATGATGCAACTGTTGGGTATGCAGTCTGCTGGCAGTACCCTCCACGTTATCATTCTTTTCACCATCCTTTTAATTATTCTCGGCATGGGATCCACCTCACCGTGATGGAGTATCCCTGGTGGATTCCCTTTTCTGTCTTCTGCAAAGTTATAGCAACATCCGCATTGTATTGTGACTCTTCCTTTCCCTGGCATCCATTTCTTGGGTTCTGAATAAGTCTTTTCTCTCAGACGGCCTGCTCGACCCATCTTCTCGAAGTTCTAGAATGCAATCCACATCCGTCGTTGCTCGTATTCTGAGAATACACCTGTGTGTAACTCGAGGCCTTCCAAAATGTTGATTCTTCTGCCTCCAATCCTTTCAAAGTATTCAAAGGTCTTCTTTTCAACTAGCTGCATTTTCTCCAGCTCATATTCTGGAATTATCTGAAGTCCTCGGTGTCTGGTAACGTACTGTGGGATGTATGGCTCAACCCCAGCACGTTCTCCTACATGTCTCGGCTCCTCGGGAATAGTCTCTGTAGGGACATCCTCCGGGGTTGCTTTCGCAACAAGACTCCTCGGGTCCGGTATATCCGCCCGCATTGAGGCACCGACTCTATTTCCTCGCTCTCCCCGGTATTTTTTTCATCTGTTCCAACCTTTTTGGAGTTGGCTTTCTTCTTTCTGGTTCCTGGCAAACTGGTCTCTTTGGGGCATTTGCACTAATAGTACCCACTGTCTGTCCATGTTGATCTTCTGTTAACTTGGTCAACATTTTGCGAATACGACGATTCTTATTTCGTCGATGGGTAGCAGTGAGAGTAGCTCTTCTTACTCCTTGAATTTCTGCGGGCGCGACACTGACAAGCCTAACTTCTGCTGTAGCAACCACGGACATAATTTTCTTATCTTCTGCGGCGTTTGTTTTTCTTTTCTTGTTGTTGGATTGGTGGCTCGGGCCACCCACTTTCATCACTGTTTGGCTGTGAAGTTCTTCTCGATCAACTGGGATCCAATCATTTTCTTCGTATTGTAAGCCAGCTGGTGTGAAGTCCGAGTCAATCTCTATCACTACTCCATCCTTCACCCTCTTTTCATCAAGTGCGAGACTCACGCCATTTCTAAAGTTTAGGACCAACCGCCCGTTCGACATTTCCCTGCACAAAAGACAAGGAAATGATCGGGGCTGTACTAAGAACAAGAACATTAAGAAAGTATTTATCACTGAAGATTCTTATTCACTTACTCCAATTTTAATTTTTAAGGAAAGTAGGAAAGATGAAGAAAGATCAGGAACAAGATTTAATTTGAAAAGAAGGGTAAAACTTTATTATTATGATTTTCACATATTTTATTTTTAGCACATATATTTTTTATCCATTTTTTATGTTTTTGGGTTCGGACCCTGTCACAAAGTGATTACTTTACCCGTGTTTCTAGGGATAAATCTCTATTTTAGAGGCCACCCTTCGAAACATCAGGTTGCGTAATACATCTTCAAATATCGTCCGTTGATTGGAAGCATTTGTCGTTCTCCTTGGCAATTCACAAGTTGATAGGAGCCTCCTGAGTAGACTGCCTCAACTACAAATGACCCTTCCCAAGATGGTTCAAATTTGCCTCCTATCTTGCGATGTGCAAGAATAAGTCTTCTGAGAACAAGAACTAAGTCACCAACTTTGAAAGTTCTTGGGCGGACCAGTTTATCATGGGCCTGGATCATCTTAGCTTGGTACAGTTCCAAATTTTGTTGTGCTGCAAGTCTTTTTCCTTCCAAGTTTTCCAGTTCTTCCAATCGTAATTTGGCATTTTCTTCTGTAGTAATTTTATTTGCAACTGCAATCCCGAGTGATGGAAGTTGAACCTCTAAAGGTAAAACTGCCTCGAACCCGTACACCAAAGTATAAGGTGTAGACTGAGTAGGAGTCCTGAAAGTCGTCCTGTAGGCCCATAAGTCTTCTAACAACTTCTCGTGCCAATTTCTCTTGTTGTCATCCAAAGTTTTCTTTAAAATCTGAACGAGAGTTTTATTAAAAGCCTCGGCCAAGCCGTTTGCTCTTGGGTAGTAGATCGTTGAATACGCCAATCGATTCCATGTATTCTGACAAAATTATTGATTTTTGTACTTCTGAATGTGGACCCATTATCTGAAATGATTCTGCGCGGTACTCCGAAACGATATACAACTTGATTCTTGAAAAATTGTAGCACGTGGTGTGCCTTTACTTCTCTGAGTGGAACTGCTTCTGCCCATTTAGAAAAGTAGTCTGTAGCTGCAAGGATGAAGCAATGTCCTCTTGAAGAAGGTGGTTCTATCGGACCCACTATATCTATGCCCCAACACTCAAATGGCCACGATGCAATTGTCGGATGTAGCACATTTGGAGGTTGGTGTAGAACCACTCCGTGCACTTGGCACTGGTGACAACTTTTGGCAATCTTCATGCAATCGGTCATCATCGAGGGCCAATAATACCCTAGTCTTTTAATTTTCATTTTCATTTTCGGACCCGACTGATGAGCGCCACAAAGTCCGGAATGCACTTCTTTGACAATTTCATGAGCCTCGGACCCGCTCAGACATCTTAACCACATCTGATCAAAAGACCTTCTGTATAATGTATTGTTTATTAATGCGTAAGACAGAGCTCTTTTCCTGATTTGATGTGCTAATGACTTATCGTCTGGTAATTTCCCTGTCTACAGGTAGTCTATTAGCGGCTGACGCCAATCTTCTGTGTTTTCCGTCACCGCTGCCACTCGATTCCTCTCGCTTTTCCCGATTTCGTATCATATCCATGTCGAGCCGTGATAGGACCTATCGTCCTCGAACTAACATTTCAACTGACTCATCTTGTAAGCAGGCAAATTCTTTTGCAAGGCGAGCTAACACATCCGCGAGAGCATTCTCTCTTCTGGGGATCTTGTAGATTGTTACATTCGGAATTCGTTCCAACAATTTCATGGCATACTGAAAGTATTGCTCGAGTCTTGGCTTTAAGATTCTGTATTGTACTGCAACCTGTTGAATGATCAACTAAGAATCTCCGTAGATGTTGATGTCCGTTATTCTCATTTGAATGGTCAGTTCTAGTCCTATTATGAGGGCTTCGTATTCTGCCTCGTTGTTTGTGCACGGCTCTGTTAAGTGGTAGGAGTATCTTAACATCCCTCGCTCCGGTGTTATAAAGATTAGTCCGATTCCTGCCTTACCAGGCACTATCGTTTGCAATTCTTTGTCTTTCTGTGCTGAGGATGCTCCGTCGAAGTATAGTTCCCAACGTCGATCATCGTTGTCTTCTAGGTTCATTATCCGCTCATCCGGCAAGTCGTCATCGAGAGGCGATTCTCGCCAAAGAAAGGGCGTGCTCGCAAGGAAATCTACTAGATTTGTCCCTTTACGGCACGGAGAGGAACGAAAGTTCTGTCGAATTGCAATAATATCATTGACCACCTGGCAAGTCTGCCAGAAAGTATTGGACGGGTCATCAAATATTGGAACGGATTAACTTTCGAGATAAGGTTGACCTTATGAGAGAGCGTGTAATGCCTGAGCTTTTGGGCGGCAAAGATCAGGGCCAAACAATGCTTCTCAGTTGGAGGATACTTTACTTCCATCGGAATCAAACAACGGCTTAAATAGTAGTTTCTTTCCCCTCATCATTGACCTGGGCTAGCAGGGCTCCAAGGGAGTCGTCTAGAGCCGTGGTATAAAGTATCAACGGTCTACCTGAGACTGGGGCTGCTAAGACAGGAGGTGTCATTAAGTATTGTTTAATGTCCTCGAAGGCCCGTTGGTATTTTTCTTCCCAAATGAATTTGGCGTCCTTTTTAACTAATGCCGAGAAGGGCTGACACCTACCTGACAAGTTCGAAATAAAGCGTCGAAGATATGCCAGCTTCCCTTGAAAGGATCGTAGCTGTTTTAAGGTTTTGGGAGGCGGCATCTCTAAGATAGCTTTAATCTTTTCCGGATCAATTTCGATTCCGCGATGTTGGACAACAAATCCTAAGAATTTCCCAGAGGTGACGCCGAAGGTGCATTTTAAGTGATTCATCTTAAGGTTATATTGCCTTAGTCTCTCGAAGACAATTCTCAAATCATACAGGTGATCTTCCTTCAGTTTGCTTTTGATGACCACATCATCCACATAGCACTCAACTTGGTTGTGAATGAGCTCATCAAAAATCTTTGTCATTGCTCTTTGGTATGTTGCTCTTGCGTTCTTTAGTTCGAATGGCATTACTGTGTAACAATACACTCCGATTGGTGTCCTGAATGCTGTGAGCTTTTCGTCTTCTGGTGCCATCTTTATCTGGTTGTATCCTAAAGATCCATCTATGAAAGAGAATATTTCATGTGTCGAAGCGATGTCGATCATCAATTCTGGGATTGGTAGTGGAAATTCATCCTTCGGACATGCTTTGTTCAAGTCTCTGAAATCCACGCAGATTCTGATCTGACCATTCTTCTTCCTCGATCGGTACCACATTGGCTAGCCAAGTAGAGTATTGTTCTTCACGGACAAATTTAGCGTTGATTAGCTTCTTAACTTCAGCTATTACTTGTTGTTCAATTTCTAGACGCATTCTTCTGGAAGCTTGTCTGATTGGAACGGAAGTAGGATCCACTCCTAGCCTGTGAACTGCAACTTCTGGAGCTAATCCTGACACTTCGTCGTAACTCCAAGCAAAACAGTCCTTGAATTCCATTAATAGCTTGATCATTTCCTCGGAATCCTCTTTATTGAGTAAGGAGCTAACAAAGGTTGGTCTAGGCTTTTCGTTAGTACCTAAGTTAACTTCCATTAACTCATCTATTGTAGATTTGATTTCTTCTTCGAATTCTGGAGGAGCGTCTCCAATTTGTAGATCTTCAAGATCTTCTGTAGTTTCCAAACAGTCTTCATTAGATTCACAAGTGACAACCAAGCAAAATTCCGTATCGTCAACTGAACCTACTGTGCCGAATCCGAGACCATGTTTTGAATTGGGAGGCCGACCGGCATTGTTCCATAATTTTTCGAAGTGTTGTGATCGATCTTTTGTCCATTATCGAGGTAATACACCATGCTGAATTAAATTTTGAACACAGGGAGAGTACCACTCAAAAGGTAATTCCATTAATTCGGAAGAAGTGACATCTTCAAATTGTACATCACTTTCAGTATTGGAAGAAGAAGTGTCACGGTAAAGTTTGATTGGCTTTGCACCGCTGCTATGTACTTCTTTGACCACCATACCCTCAATCTTATTAGACTGGATCGGGGTCAGGGTCATAGCGTGTACATAGTGGTTAATCTTCTTATACATCAATTTGTATTCTTCGTTCCTTTCATCTTCGAGAGAAATCTTGAATTGTGGTTTCTTTCGGTTTATTGTAGCTGCTTCTTTCTTGACTTCCTCTTCTTCTTCAGAGCTGTTTTCCCAATCAACGTTGATCATCGGCTTTTTCTGTCCCAGTGTCTCTTCCACGACCTCGTCCCCGGCCTCGACCTCGAATGCGAGTTCTGGAGAAACCTTCACCATCTCGCCGTAAGGGAGTGGTGAGTGACTGTTGGACTAGAACTTCAGGTTCTTCATCGTCTCGAATTTCTTTTGCTTCATTTGGCACGGTATTTCTGGAGAAGATTGTTTTCTTCGGAGTTGCGTAATAAGCTGCATCTTCATGGACTCCAATCTCATGTACGGAGAAAGATTGCAAATCACCCTTAATGCACTGTTCTCCTCCTTCGTAGTATTTTATGCACTGATGCAGAGACGACGGTACCATTCGATTCTCATGTATCCATGGTCGGCCCAGTAGTGCGTTGAACGATGTTTTAGAATCAATTATATGGAATTTTGCGATTGTCTTTGCTAAGTCACCGGTCTTCATAAACAATGTTATTAATCCAAGGGCTCTTTCTCCTTTCTGGTTGAATCCTTTTAGTAACATCTTGTCCGCCTCAAGCTCAGGAGCATCAATTTCCAAGTATGCTAGTGTCCGAAGATTCATTATGTTGATTGATGCTCCTGTATCCACCAATACTCTGGAGAGCGTAAATTTTCCGATTGTAACTGAAATGTACAACGGTCGGTTGTGATCGGTCGTCCCAAGTAGTAGATCATCGTCCGTGAAGGTAACACCTCGCTGTTCCTTTAACGAGCAAACCTCATCCAAGGAATCTCCGGCCATCTGAGCTAAACAAATCTCTGGATCAAGTAAGGCCTTGATCAGAGCTTCCCTCATCTCTTTTGATAAGATGAGAGCGTCGTAGATGCTCAGCTTGGTCAGTAGTTTCCTAAGATGGGCTAGAACGTTATAGTCCACTTTGTTACCATGTGTCTCAGTTTCTTCTCGAATGGGCAATTCTTCTGCTGGGGTTGATTCTTCCTGAACAACCACCTGCTT
Organism: Papilionanthe hookeriana x Papilionanthe teres; assembly: GCA_022702705.1. Lineage (NCBI taxonomy): Eukaryota > Viridiplantae > Streptophyta > Magnoliopsida > Asparagales > Orchidaceae > Papilionanthe > Papilionanthe hookeriana x Papilionanthe teres. The sequence continues at coordinate 67,138,594 of CM040436.1, read as the reverse complement.
TCCTTCGTCTTTTGGACCCATTTTTGGAGGTAGAACCCTTCCGCTCCTTAAATTGACTTCTGTGATTTCTTTTGAATCTGGTACTGAATTTACAGGTGTCTCCTTTTGAATTGGCATGACAGGTTCTTTTGGAGTTGCTTCAGAATCTGAAGGCTCTAACTCTATTGTGATTGGAGTTCCTTGGAATTCACAAATAGATTCATTGCTTGTTAAACTTTCGTAGCCTTCTTGATGAATGTCTTCTTTGTCATCGTGATTGTCGAGGTTGTGTATGATTTGAGAATTATTATTGGTATCGAAATCGGGATCCGGATTAGATTGGTTCTCCTTAGTTACGTAATCGTTAGAAACAGTCAAAACGTAGCCAACGCTATAACTCTTATCATTATAAGATCCCGCCGGAGCGAGCAAATAATCATACAGAGTCAGAGGTTCGAGGAATTTTTCCCCCGAATCGGAAACAACCATCCTAGGATAAGCAGCCCCTAGCCTAGCCTTGGGAGCCTCGAACTTTTCTTCTTCTTCAATCTCCTTCTTTTCTATGATCTTTTCTTCCTGGGGCGGTTCTTCAATTGCAAGCGATAGCGCCGGCTCGACAGGTTTCAAACTTTGAATTGAAGCACGTGCCGAAGTGGCCTGGATGTGATCCAAAATTTTCTTTGATGACTTCGTCCAAGCGGTACTCCATCCATCATCAGTTGTGTAAGGGTCTATCAGAACAATGGGATCCGTTGAAATCCTATGCAAACTACCTCAAAATCCTATGGCTTTGTTGTTTGAAACTAGGAAAGGTTTTGCTGAAGTAGACCCGAGTTTTGTTGATGACGATGGCCGTGCTGCCCACCATGCTCCGAGCTCCTTGTTGTTGCAGAGGTTTAGTTTTAGAAGTCATAAATCAGGAGATGAGAGAAGTGTTTTGGTTTATAAATCTTAAAATTCAAGTGTTTTTAATATTTTAATTAAAACAAATCTTAAAGTTGATTATAATAGAACCGATTAAGATCCCACGGTTCTGTCATCCCGGCACCGTTATTTTCATTGAATTCACTTAGTCCAGATGAATTTGGTAAACTCAACTGAATGAGTTCCACACTTTCATTTAGATCGTGGGAAATCTCGTTAGCAACACGTGGGTTACATCATCCGAGGTATTCCCGATCATTCAACGAGACATTTTAATTTAGTTGCAATTGTAGTTATGTTGTTCTGTTTGTGATTAAAATTTGAGTTGTTTTATATTTTGAAACGTTCTGGCGGTGAATTTTATCTTGCAGTGATTTTTAATTTAGTTTTAGTTTCAGTTCAGGGACTATCCTAAAGGTTTTGGTTTTCATGCAACAGTTGTTTATCATGCAAGAAAAGTAGAGTGCATTTGCAATAAAGTAAATTGCAATAAAATAAAAGCGTACTTGGAGGGTCTTCCCGTCATTCCAAGCTGCACTTAAAACACATGTTAAGTCATTTAAATATTTCAACAAGTACCTAGGTAAAGCTAAGGGAAAGGTTTTGGTTGTCTATCAAAGTCCTAGTCCTATAGCTAGTCATCTCCTATGACGTCTAAGTTCTTGTATTTTGGTTTAGGGACGATTTTCTTCATCAAAGAACAATTAAGTTTAATTGTTCTTATAAACATCCTATCATATTGAGGAAGTGCTTAAGACGAGTCTTAAACATCTTTTCAATATTGTTAGGATTGTTCTAAGTCCAAATGGATTTAATTAATCAGGTGAAGTAATCATCCGAGGTTTAACTAAGTTTTGTTCTTTTGCTCAGTGAACTAGGATGTTTGAATATCCTATGAGTAAAGTGCCACTTCACCTAATGCTCCATCTAGGAGTTATGATAACAAGAGCTTTTAAGGGAAAATGATGTTTTAGTGATTTGTGATTTAATTTAATTTTTGATTAATGGATTTAAGTTTGGAATAGTGTTCAAGTTATTTTAGATCTGTTTCGAATTCTTTATGTCTTAAGTGATGTTATATTTAATTCTATTTAATTTAATTTAATTTAATTTAATTTAATTTAATTTAATTTAATTTGGTTTGATTTAATTTTAATTTAATTTTATTTTTAATTTAGTTTTGATTTTTATTTCAATTTAATTTTTGATTTAATTTAATTTAATTTAATATATTTTAATTTAATTTAATTTAATTTAATTTACTTTACTTTAATTTTAATTTAATTTTTAATTTAATTTTATTTTAATTTTAATTTAATATTTTTTTTATGTTTTAAAGATGATTTAATTTAATTATTAAAGTATTAATTTAATTGAAATTTTGATTTAATTTAGTTTGAATATTTTAATTTTTAATTTAATTTAATGACTCAGTCTTTTAATATTTTAAGTCTTAAATTTAGATTATCATTAGGAATTAAATATTATTGAAGTGATTAATTTAGGGATTTTTAAATTGAAGAATAAATATCTTCTTAAATAATATTCTTATTTTAATAATTTCAATTTTTATTAATCTTCCAAATTCAATTAATTGATTAATTAAGGTTTATTCTTAAAATTGATTGATGGGTTTCTACTCTTTAATTATTTAAATTTCAATCATCCAAATCAGATTAAGATCAACTATTTTACTCTTTCATTTTATTAAGCCTAAAATTTTAATTAGAGGTTGAAAGTTTTAATTACCATTTTGCCCTTCAAGCTTAATAATCCCATAACTCACTAAATTGAGCTTAAATGAATTTAAAATTTTTATGTGGCTTCACTCACATGTCAATTAAGACATTAGAAGAGAAAATGTGATTTTTCTGTATTTAATTTATTTATATAATTATTTTTTTGTAGAAAATAGGGATTTCCAAGGAAAATTCAATAAGATGGTCAAGGGAATTTTGCTGTCCTTAAGAAAATTATGGGGCACTCCTAATGACCAGAGGAACATTTGGACTAATTTTGGTGATTTTTTGAATTTTATTTTATTTATTATAATTATTTTTAGTTTTGGAGTATTAATTAATTTAAAAATAAAATAAAGGTTGAAAAATGAATTTTATATTTTTCAAAAATCTTTCTGATATCAGAGAAACCAGAAACCAATTTTTATAATTTTCTGATTTTTCTTTGATTTATTAGAATTATTTTAGTGAAAAGGTTAAGAGAAATACATTTTTAATATTAAAAATTACATTAAACCTTCAAAATTCAATATCTTATCCTAAGGACTTAAGAAAAATATTTAGTTTGTTCCTAAGTGTTTAGAATTCAAAATATGACATTTTGGTGATTTTTAATATTTTTTTGATTTTTATTATTTTTTAATTATTGAAATTATTAAAATATTGATAAAAATGAACTTTTTTAGAAAATTATAATTTTAATTTTCCTAAGTTCCTCTGATATTAGATAAGCTCCAAACCAATTTTGTGAATTGTTGAAAAGTATTTTGTGAGTTATAAATTTTTAAAGTTTGATTTCATTCATGAGGCTTAATTAACCCATTTGGTGGGGCTAACTAAGTCCAATTGATCTCAAATTTTTATGTGATGTTCTCCTATCCCTAGAGGATAGTGGAGAATTGTTTTCAAGTTAATTTGATGAATGGTTAACCCTAATTAATTAAAGTTCACTTTTGGGTGCTTAGGCCAATTAGGGTTGTTCAAAGTGAATTAGCTCAAAAATTTATTTTTCCTAGGTCCCTCTGGTCATAAGAAACATCACCAAATTTTCCTAGAATTTATTTCTCAACATGCTAATTATTGGAATTAAAATACTCAAAACAGTAACATGAACTTGAAAAATCAATAACTTCTCATAGGAATGGGCTCTGACCTTGGAAAATTCATGGAATGTTCCCAAGTTCAGAGGCTTCAAAAGCCCTATGGTCTCATGCCATGGTGAATTTTCTATATGCACGGAGAATTGAAATAGTGCAGAGAGTAAATAAATTATTAAAAATAAAATACTTAAAAAAATTACTTGATTTCTTTTCCACATTATTCTCCTATATTCACTAAGCAATTGGGTATTTTTATTTTATTTTTGTGATTTTTCTACATAAAGTTATGGATTTTCAAAGTTCTGGTAATTAAATAAATAAGAAAAATCCTAATTTCCTACTTATCCACGCGGCGCTGACTCAACCTCGGCGTCTCCGAAAGGCCACGCGACGTGTTTTGATTAGGCGCCGCCTTCCGACTCAGCGCTCTAGGGGCCCGCGGTTCATGTCCCATTACTCTGTCCGGCGCGATCCTGGCCGTCCACTCGATACACGCGCGATCCAACGGTTCCCAGTCATCGTCTACGACTGGTGTGAACCCGTGACCGTCAACCTTCTTACCCTAATTTCTCACTCGATTCTCAACAGATTTTTGAGTTCTTATGCTCTATGGATTCGTCTTGAAGAGACGAACACATCCATACGGTAAACATGTATTGAAATTGACCCAAACTAAATTGTGAATCTCGCGGAAGCTCGGGAGGAAGAGTGAGTCCATACCTTTGCTCGCAGAAGTGAAGCTTCGATCTGAGAGTTGTGTCACTTTCGATTGGGTCCAAGCAAGCTCCAGATGAAGTCCCTTGGCCTGGTGAATTGTCTAGGTATGATTTCGACCAAGCCCGATCACAAAGCTTGGAGGCTGGAAGCAATGGCTGGCCTGGAGAGGCGGCTTTTAGGGGGAAACCTCTTCTCTTGGTCTGGTGAAGGTGTAGGACCAATCAATTTGGAGATTGGCTCACTGTGGTGAAGTGTCCTGGTTTTGGGCTTGAATTTCAACTCTGAAATTGAGCTCACAGAGAGGAAATGGCAGGGGGATTTCAGTGGGGATCAAGTTCTCTATGTGTAGAGAGTAGTCCGGGATGATTTTGGCGGGGTTTCAGTAAGGTTTGGTTCAGCACCTCTCATGGCCGAGAGGAGGTGGTGTTTAAATAGGAGAGGGTGGAGGGCCTCCTGGGGGGTTTAAGGCTTGGGATCAGCTGCTCCATGCAAGAGAAGAACGAGCCATGGTGTTCGATTGGGCTGGGACAACTCGGCAAGGCGGAATTGAAAAGTTTGGCTCCTCGCAAGGTCTCGGCCATGGTGTTTTCCGGCGATCCGGGCAGTGCCGGTCGGCGAGCATGGGTCACCCTCAAGTCCGGGTGGGTCGTGGTTGGAGGTTTGTGCGAGCGATCGAGCTTTGCCATGTGTAAAGAGGATGGCTTGGAATGGAATGGGGAAGAGTGTATTTTGGGCTTCATTTGGTCAATCCATGGAAATAGGCTTGGCGCACCTCCCCAAGACCTGATTTTGAGCTGAGGGAATCATTTAGGTCGGCTTAGAAGGGGTGGTGAAGTCTCCATCCATGGTGAGGTGGCTAAGCATGGTTTAGTGTGTGACATGGTTATGGTTAAAAAGGCTTAATGAAGGAGTACGAAAGGGGGCCATCCTTTTGCCATTAATGGCTTGGTCACATGTCAAACCTTCCATGGCTTCATATGGCTTGTAAATGGCTTGCTCATGGCTCCATGTGGCTTAGGACAAGGCTTGGTTATTTACATGAAAAAGGGTTCTAGCAATTTTGGTAATTTAGGGGTGATTTGATGGGATTTGGCATATGGCTTGATTTGGAATTATTTTATCATGGATTTAGAACTTAGGAGATGGTTTTATCAAATGGATGATGATAGAGGATTGTCATGTGGGCTTTGAGATGAATTTTGGGCCTTTTGAAATCATTTTTGATGGGCTTTTAGGAAGGCTTAAGGGGATGAGCCTTTAGGTTTAAGAATGAATTCATGGATGGAAATTTTGTAGAATTTTGGGCCAAATAATTGTTGGGTTTGGTTTAGGGATATGTCATGAGTGATTTGAAATGAATTTGAGGTGGTTTGGGTTTGAATTGGGTTGAATTTGGGTTGATTTGGTAAATGGGCCAATGTAGGTCAAATTGGGCTAATTTGGGCCAATGTTGGGCTAGGGTTGAAATTGATGTAAAATTAATGTTGGGAAATGTTTATGGGAGTGTTTTAAAGAGGTTTCAACTTTGTTTGGGTTTTGGTTTTGGGATTTGGACTTATTTGGGTCAGGTTTGGATTTAGGTCAAAATTGGGCGTTTTGGTTTTAGGTTGAATTTGAGTAGGGTTTGGGTCCAAATTTTGGGCAAATCATGTTAGTATTTTGTTTATGGGGATTTTAGGGAAGGTTTAGAAAAGGTTTGGGGTTAATTAGAGTTGAATTGGTTTGGTTTGGGCTAAGTATGGGTCATGGGTCCAAATTGGGCCTTAAGCTCAAAAGTGAAATTGGACCCAAATGTCAACCAAATTGGACTTGGATTTGATCTAGATTGATATTGTGGATATTGAATTGAAGTTTAGAATTGAATTGGACCAAAATTGGGGTGAATTGGGTAGGTTTGGTTTGACATTGGGTTCACTTGTGTTAAGATTGGGCTAAATTGGGGGTTTTGGTAAAAGTGGGGTAAATTGACAAAATTGGACCATGGAGTAGTCGGACAAAATGAAATTGGAAATATTTGGGATTTTCTGGAATTTTCTTGGATTTTGCTGAATTTTTGGATTTTTTGGTCAAGAGGGGTATTTTGGGTATTTGGAGGGTATTGGGGGGTACTTTTGGAATTTTTGGTATTTTTGGCTATGGATGATCAAGTTGAGTGGAGGGAAATGTTTAGGAATGGTTTTGGGGAATTTTGGGTAATTTAGGTGATTTTGCAAATTTTGGGTAGTTCCAAGGGCATTTGGTAGGTTTGGTGGGGCCGGGGCCCCGGGGCCAAAAATTGAAATTTTGGAAGAATGAAGATTGATCAAATTTGAGCAAAATGGAATCACTTTGGTTGAGCCATAAAGTCATATTAAGCCTTTATAAGCCATGAGGGGACTCATTTGAGGCATTCACTATGTTGTTCCTAACCCTCTTAGCCAGGGGCTTAGGGGTTAAGGTCCATCCATATGAATTACCTACATGAGTCAAGGAGTCAAGTTGGGTATAGGTGTGGTTTTAGGATTTGGATTGTGTGTGTTAGAGTGTAGAGTGTGAGTGTAGTGAGTGTGTAAGTCAACCCTCACCAGACCAAGCCACCCAGGGTGGTCCTAAGGCCAAAGAGTCCTATAAGGAACTCATCCTTTAAACCTTCACATTTGATTTTAACCCTCTAGGTGATTAGGGGTCTACAATCAAGCTTGTGGGATTTGCAAGGAGGCAAGGAGTGGTTCAAACTTCTAAAGGGCTGGGTCCCAATTCTAGTCCTCTAAGATAGTCAAAGGAAAAGCCTAAGGCTAGATCCTAAGTGCTAAAGAGAGAAGAGAAGACCTCATCAAAAATGAGGTCAACAGCTGGGCCAAATTTTAAGTTCAAAGGTGGGGTGACCCTCTCGATTTTGAGTTCTCTAGTGACTAGGGTGGCTGGCTAGGTGATGCACCAAAAATATATATGGTTTTTGCTATATAATTTTACCCATTTTTGGTGATATTTCACTTTAAAGTAATGTATTTTTCAGGATTTGTTGCAGGTATGATGATTTTAGGTGATTGGAGTGAAAAGAAGCAAAAAGGAGCAAAAAGGAATAAAAATGAGGAAAACATGTTCTGGCGCCACCGAAGCCGGAATGGGCGCTGCTGGCGCCATTTTCCAGAGACTTCAGCATTATTGACACCTATGGAAACTTTTTGAAGGGATACCTATGGAAACTTTTGGGATTTCATCCTTAACTTATAAGTAACTATTTTTTGACGAAAAGAAGGGGGTTCTCTTAGTTTCTCTTGCTCTCTCTTAGTGGTTTAATGTGTGTTCAGTGTTAGGGTTTAGGAGAAGAGTGTGTAGAAGTGAGGATTTAAGAGGAATTCTTTTCTAAGGAGTGAAGGAGAAGAAGTAAAGTGAGAGATTGCTTCTTCCTTTCCATTCTAAAGAGAGAATCAAGTGTTGTAAAGAAGAGAGAAAAGGATTCAAAGGAACTTCAAGGGAATTACATTGGGGAAGAGAAAAAGATAAGTTGTATTTTCTTTTATGGTTTGTATAACTTTTCTTTTATATATAAAATTCATGTTTTATTGTATCTTCTTCATAAATTCTGAGTAGTCTCCCTTGTCTTTCTTGTTCCATAGAGATGTGATGATGGATTGATGTGGATTTGATGTGCTTTTAATGTAATGAAGAAATTATGATGGTTTTTCATTTCAAACTTAATTTACTTTTTGATTTGGCCAATTGAAATGTTAAAATATGTTGTTGAACATTAATTCTGAAAGGATTTAATGTCCTACAACAATAATGAAGAATCCATTCAATTTTCATGGATGAATTGCGTAGTTTATGGGAATTGAGTGTAAATAAATACGAAAATATGTTTTGATGGACTTCAATGTGGAGATTTCAGGGTGACAGGCTGAAATCCCCAAATTTGTTCTAAGATTAGTGACTAAACTCGAATGTTAGCCTTCAGGTGAAGGGTGAGTGGGAGCTCCGAAGTGAGAGTCGGTATCCTCCCAGTCTAGCCTTAGATTTAGTGACTAAACTTAGGATATGTCAATGTTCATTTCATGCTTAGAAGAGGTGGTACTTTTTTAAAGGTAAAGAAACATCTATGCTCCTATTTAGCACAATAACATAAATAATTGTTCCATATCAATCCACACATCCTATTGTCATTGCAAGAGGAAATATAGTTTTCTCATATATTAAAAAACTTTCAAATACATAGTTTAGTGTGTCTGTTAGTTAACTTTGCTTTTAAAGTTGTTAGAAGTAATTGTAGTTTGATTTAATATTAATGTTTTCTGCATAGTGGTAGTAGAAGTAAGTAGTAAACTTTAAGTGTAATTTGAGTATCGGATTTCAGTGCTATATTATATATATTGTGAAACACTTTCTTATACTTAGTACTTCCCTGTGAGATCGATAACCAGAACTCCATTAGAGCCCTATATAACTTGATACGATACATATATTTGCATTGAGTGTTTGGACTTTACAATATCATTATAAACATATATAAATTTGAGTTCATACATTCTTGCATATATAAAGTCCGCAGGTCAAGTTTTTGGCGCCTTTGTCAGGGAAGGTAATGAAGTAATTAAGTAAGTAAGGAAGTATGAACAGTTGATCTACCTAAAAAATACCCATTTTTATGCCTTATTTATGATTCAATTCTTAAGAATATTATGCTTTAATGAAAGGTATTTTCATGTTTTTGGATGTAGATAATTAAAAAGAGTCCAAGAAAGAAAAAGAAGGAAAAAGGAGCAAAAAGGAGCAAAAATGGAGCTTATGGAGCAATTTTTGGAATTATTGACCTGGCTCCTAGGCGCCAGAGTTCGGCGCCTAAGCGCCAGTTCGATACAAACGCTGCTAAGTTTTTTTGATGACTTTGGGCAGTTATTTTGACGGTGTTAAGCACTTATTAGAGCTTCTAGAAGACTGGAAGTTATTCCTAATATATAGGACATGTGATACAATGTATTTGGACACAAGGAAACAGTCTGGATCGTGAAGAGGTGCGACCCAAAGTGAAGAGGTGCGACCCAAAGTGAAGAGGTGCGAAAGACCTGGTCACGGAGTCCGGCGCCTAGGCGCCAGATCCCGGCGCCTAGGCGCGACGGTTACCTTCTAGAAGATACATTGATTTTGGATGAATTTTAAAGAGGTGCCTTTAGCAACCCCTGGTCAAATTCAGAGCTCTATAAATAGGAGCCCATTCTATAGAGAAAATTGCACCAACCCACCTCTAAGTACACATACCCATTTTAACATCTTCTCTCTCATCTCTAGTTTAATTTAGACTCTTCCATACTTAGAGTGTCACTTTATTTTGTATCAAGTGAGTTTATTTTGAGTGTTTATAGTCTGTAATTGCTGTTGGAGTCTTTCATCATTGCTTTGGAGTCAGTAGAAGTCAGCGGAGCTCTTGAAGGAACACTTCAGATAAGTATTTGTACTTTGGTTCAAAGTTTTATAAATATGTTTTATTGTGTTATTTTAATGAGTTCTGAGTAGTTAGTTATCTTTCTCCTTTCAACTATGAAAGATTATAAATTAATTAAATTTCGTAGGAGAATTAAATATAAAATATTTTAAAATATTGTGATGATATTAATACCTGATCTTAGTTTACTTTTTAAATTAGCTATTTAATTTGTTAAAAACTGTTGAAGAATTTTGAGACCTATCCGGAGATAAATTCTTAACTAGTAGATATCACATGAATCCTTAGGTAATCGCAGGCTATACGCGGATTGTTTAAGGTGAAGTGCAAATAAATAGGAAGATATTCTTTATTAGGCGTAAAATTAATTAGTTTTTAGAATGACAGACTAAATTCTAATAATTTGGTTTATAGAAAGATAACGGGTCACTGGTAGGGCCGACCATAGCCACCCTTGGATAGCTAGTAGTGTGAGCCTAGACTAACCCATTCTACTAATAAAACATCCTGAGCCTAACTATAAATTAGTCAAGGTTCTTTGCACCTAGACCAAAGGGTAAAGAATAGGAATGCTTCTATTGGCACAATACCATAATCTTAATTCCCTACAAAAGATAATTAATCTATAATTCTTGGATTAGTTGAAAAAGGATAAAGTCGATTTTACACTTGCATAGAATTTTTATTACTGCTTATCTTAATTTACTGCTTACTGCTTCCTTTATTTTAGTAAAAGTTATTATTTGAATATATATAAAACAATTTAAAAAAAAGGTATATATAATTTGCATAAGAAAATTTCAAAATATTACTTATATTTTACTTTTTATTTCACAATCCCTGTGGGATAGATAACCATGACTCCACTAGAGCCCTGTATTACTTGAAAGATACGTATACTTGCGTTTAAAATTATGACTTTTACAATAATTAAATCTAAATATAAAATTATAAAAGTAAACCTCGCACATCAAGTTTTTGGCACCATTTGCTGGAGGTTAAATCTTCTAAAAAGTGGTATCAAATTCTTGTATTTTAAAGCATATTTAAAGTCGCATCACATCAACTTTTTGGCGCCGTTGCTGGGGATAAGATAAAATAAAAAGTAAAAGTAAAAAAAAACATAAAAACAAAACAGAGAAATAAAAATATTTTTTAAATTTTTATGCGTAGTTCTGGATCTGAAGGATTACTACCTTTTGATTATGAATTAGAAAGAACAATTAAAAGAATTAAAAAAGGAAAACAAATTTTAAAACATAAAAAATGGCTAACTTACATAATAATAATCAAAATCCAATCGAAATTAATGAACAAAATATTTATAAACCATTAAGGGAATATGCAAACCCTACAAGTGATGAACTTCATGTTAGTATTCAAATTCTAACTGTAGATGCTAATTCTTTTGAGCTTAAACCTTTTATTATTCAAATGGTTCAAAACAATCAATTTGGAGGAACACCTAATGAGGATCTAAATTTACACCTTGCTAGTTTTTTAGAACTTTGTGCTACCTTTAAATATAATAATGTTTCTGATGATGCTATTAGGCTTAGACTCTTTCCTTTTTCCTTAAAAGATAAAGCAAAGATGTGGCTTAATTCATTAGCAACTTGTTCTATTAAAACATGGGCAGATATGGCACAAATTAAATATTTTCCTCCTTCTAAAACTGTTAAATTAAGAAATGATATTACTTCATTTACTCAATTTGATGGAGAAACAATTTATGAAGCTTGGGAAAGATTTAAAGAACTATTAAGAAAATGTCCTCATCATGCTTTACCAGATTGGTTAATTATTCAAACATTTTAAAATGGACTTATTGGATCACTTATATCAATTATTGATGCTGCTGCTGGTGGTTCTTTAATGGCTAAGACATTTGAAGAAGCCTACACCTTAATTGAAGAATTGACTAACAACAATTTTCAATGACCTTTTGAAATGGTTAATCCTAAAAGAATGGCCAGTATTCATGATAATGAAGTCTTTTCTATTTTAGCTTCACAACTGGCTGTGATATCTAAGAAATTAAATAATTTTGCTATTAATATATCGCATGTAAGTAATGATAATGCTGCAAATTCTGATGATTCTCAAATAATGGAAACTTGGCAAGCTATTGCTAGTAAAACTAATAATCCTTATTCTAATTATTATAATCCTGGTTGGAAATATCATCCTAATTTTAATTAGAGTAATGGACATCAAACCAATCCAAATTGGAAAAATCAAGGAAATTCAAACTATAGAACAACTTATCCTCTTGGTTATAACAATCAGTAGAAAAAGTTGTCTGTAGAAGAATTGATATTGCAACTTAGCAATCAGCTACAAAGTCAAAGTACTGTTATTCGAAATATTGAGAATCAGATGGGTCAAATTGTTAATTTCATTAATTACAGACCTCGAGGAACACTGCCTAGCAATGTCGAAATTAATCCTAAAGGATCTAGAAGAGAACATGAACAAGCAAAAGCTATATAACTTAGATGTGGAAAGGAATTAAAAGAGAAAATACAGAATGAGATTGAAAAAGAGAAAGAAGTTGAAGAGATTGAAAAACCTAAAGATACCCTTTCACCAAGTAAAAATAACACTGTTGTACCTATTGAAGTGGAAGTTGAAAGATCACCACCACCTTTTCCTCAAAGACTTAAACAGCAGAAGCTTGACCATCAATTTTCTATGTTCTTTAAAAATTTTAAGAAACTTACCATCAACATTCCTTTTGCTGAAGCTTTGGAGCAAATGCCAAGCTATGCAAAATTTATGAAGGACATTTTAAGCAAGAAGAGAAAATTTGAAGCTTATGAAACTATTGTATTAAGTGAAGAATGTAGTGCAATAATTCAGAAGAAATTACCTCAGAAACTTAAAGATCCTGGATGTTTCACTATACCATGTGTTATTGGAGAAAAATTCTGTGGCAAAGTCTTATGTGATTTAAGATCTAGTATTAATCTCATGCCATTTTCAATCTTTTGAAGGTTAGATTTAGGAGAGATTTCTCCTACCACTGTAACTCTTCAGTTAGCTGATCGATCGATCACTTATCCTAAAGAAGTTTTATAGGATGTTCTCGTTAAGGTAGATAAATTTATCTTCCCTATAGATTTCATTGTTCTATATATGGAAGAAGATAAAGAAATACCCATCATTTTAGGAAGACCTTTTCTAGCTACTGGTCGAGCTATGATTGATGTGCAAAAAGGAGAATTAATGATGAGAGTTAATGATCAAGAGATAACATTCAATGTTCTGAAATCAATGAGGTATCCTGAAAAGAAAAATGCTATCGGATGGATATTTTTGATTATATGATTGAAAAGCATAACCAAGAAAGATGTAAGGTCATTTTTAATGATAAAGATAAAGAATCTATATTATATGATGAGTCATTAAATGAAGAAAATTCATCTGAAGAAGCTCATTATATTCATGAAAATTGGAAAATTTTAGACACAACTACAAATGAGATATTATTACCCTCAATTGAAAAAGCCCAGAACTGGAATTAAAGATGTTACCTGCACATTTAAAGTATGCATTTCTTGGAGATTCATTAACTTTACCTTTAATTATATCTTCAGAATTAAGCAAAGATCAAGAAGAAAAATTAACTAGAGTGCTAAAGAATTATTCGAAAGCTTTTGGTTGGACTATTGCAGATATAAAAGGAATATGCCCTTCAATCTGTATGCATAGGATTTTAATGGAAGAAAATTGTAAACCCACTATTGAACCTCAAAGAAGATTAAATCCAATTATGAAAGAGGTTGTTAAGAAAGAGATTTTGAAATGGTTAGATGCTCGAATTATTTATCCTCTTTCGGATGACCAATGGGTAAGTCCTATTCATTGTGTTCTGAAGAAAGGAGGAGTAACTGTCATTTTCAATGAAAAAAATGAATTAATCCCAATAAGACAAGTTACAGGATGGCGAATTTGCATTGACTATAAAAAATTAAACAACGCCACTAGAAAGGATCATTTTCCTTTACCTTTCTTGGATCAAATGTTGGATAAACTTGTAGGATACTCATATTTCTGTTTTCTGGATGGATATTCTGGTTATCATTAATTACCTGTTGCTCCTGAGGATCAAGAAAAGATAACATTTACTAGTCCTTATGGAACATTTGCCTTTAGAAGAATGCATTTTGGTTTATACAATGCACCTGCAACTTTTCAAAGATGTATGATGTCAATATTCTGTGATTTGATTGATAAAGGAATTGAAGTATTCATGGATGATTTTTCAGTTTTTGGAACTTCTTTTGAATCTTGCTTGAAAAATATAATGAAAATTTTGAAGAGATGTGAAGAAACAAATTTAGTTCTAAATTGGGAAAAATGTCAATTTTTGGTCACAGAAGACATTGTATTTGGACATAAAGTTTCACAAATAGGGATGGATGTTGATCAAGCAAAAGTGAATATTGTTGTTGAACTGCAACCACCTACTACTGTTACTGATGTAAGAAGTTTTCTGGGTCATGCTGGATTTTATAGGAGATATATAAAGGATTTTTCTAAGATTGCTAAACCTCTTTGCCATTTATTAGAAAAAGAAGCTAAATTTGGATTTAATGAAGATTGTCTGAATGCGTTCAATATTTTGAAAGAAAAGTTAATCACTGCACCTGTAATTGTTGCACCTGATTGGAATAAACCTTTTGAATTAATGTGTGATGCAAGTGATTATGCAATTAGAGCTGTATTATGAGAAGATTTTCAAAGTTATATACTATGCTAGCAAAACTCTTAATGAAACTCAAGTAAATTACACTACTACTGAAAAAGAGTTGTTAGCAATAGTTTATGCCTTTGATAAATTTAGACCATATCTTCTTGAAACAAAATGTATTGTGCATACTGATCATTCTGCTATTAAGTATTTAATATCTAAAACGGATGCTAAACCTAGATTGATCAGATGGGTTTTACTTTTGCAAGAATTTGATTTTGAAATTGTGAAAAGAAGAGGGACTAACAACCAAATTGCTGATCATTTATCAAGAATAAAAAATAATAATGAGAAGATTTATGAAGAAAATATAAATGAGAAATTCCCGGATGAGCAATTATATGTCATTCAAGGATTACAAATGTCGTGGTATGCAGATATAGTTAACTACTTGGTTAGCAATATTTTACCATATGGGATGAATAGTAAATATATTAAGAAATTCAAGAATGATTGTAAATCATATATTTGGGAAGATCCTCATTTATTTAAAATAGGAAGAGATTTTGTGATTTGAAGATGTGTACCTTATGAAGAAACTTTTGCAATTATTCAAAAATGTCACGATTCTGAATTTGGAGGACACTTTGGAGTGGATAAAACTGCATTTAAATTTTAAATTCTAGATTTTATTGGCCTACTTTATTTAAAGATGTTGGAAATTATGTGAAAACTTATGATCGATGTCAAAGAATGGGAAATATATCCAGAAAAGATGAAATGCCTCTAAACTTTATATTAGAAATCAAAATTTTCATTGTATGGGGTTTAGACTTTATGAGACCTTTCATACCTTCATCTGAAAAGATTTATATTTTATTAGCAATGTTTCAAAGTGGATCGAAGCTTTAGCTTTACCAAACTATGATTCCAAAAGTGTTTAAAAATTTTTAAAGAAAATGATTTTTACAAGATTTGGAATGCCTAGGATAATTATCACAGATGGGGGAAGTCATTTCAGAAATATAAGAATTCAATCATTGCTGGAAAAATTCAGAATTAAGCATAGAATTGTAACTGCTTATCATTCTCAAACAAGTGGAATGGCTGAAGTATCAAACATAGAAATTAAAAGAATATTGGAACAGACTGTTAATCCTAAAAGGACTGACTGGGTTGATAGACTTGATTCTGCATTATGGGCTTATAGAACAGCTTATAAGACACCTAACGGAATGTCATCTTATCGGTTAATTTATGGTAAATATTGTCACTTATCTGTTGAACTGGAGCATAAAGCTTATTGGACGATAAAGAAGTTCAATTATAATTTGAATACTGCAGGAGAAAAATGACTATTACAACTGAATGAAATGGAAGAGATTAGAAATGAGTCTTATGAAAATGCAAGAATTTATAAAGAAAGAATGAAAAAATTGCATGAAAAAATGATTTCAAGGAAAATATTCGAGCCTGGTCAAGAAGTATTATTATTTAATGCTCGTTTAAGAATTTTTCCTGGAAAATTAAAATCTAAATGGATGGGACCATTTATAAATTAGAAAGTATACCCTTATGGAGTTGTGGATATTAAAGATCCCAAAACTGGAAAAGTATTTAAAGTTAACGGATTAAGACTGAAGCCTTATATGGGTGAAATGAAATTAAATTACAAAGAGGCTTATGAGCTGATTCTACCCGATTAATTTAATTAATTAGGTCAGGCTGACGACATTAAACCAAGCGCTTTGTGGGAGGCAACCCATATTTATTAGTTTGAGTTTAATTATCGCTATAAGGTTATGCCTTGGTCTTGACTGAATTTGTATATAACTTCTAGAAATAGAAGGCTAACAAGTCTGTATTGGCTTAAGCTAAACATTTTCTTGAAGTATATAGAAATTGGACTTGGACCACTCCATGTCAAATGTGAGTAAAAAGGAGATCAAGTTAACCTTCGTTTGTGATTGTTTGTGATTTAAATTTTTCATAATTGTGTTTGTATGTTGATCATACTTGTTTATTAGACCTATTTTTACGACCAAAACTTTGTAAAATTTGACGATAGGCGAATCGGAGTCGATCGAGGTTCCGACGCCTAGGAGCCAAAAGTTGGCACCTAAGCACCAGAATAACTAGCGTATCAGCACCTAGGCGCCAGATTCCGGCGCCTAAGCGCCGCAATTACAGATCATGGAAAAACCAAATTTCTTCAGGTTTTCACACGAAATCTCTTTATTTATAGCCTATTTTTCATCCCCAATCCCATAGACACACTAATTTCAACTAGAGTAATTCATTTTGGAGGAGTTAGGAAGGATTTGGAGGCCATGGATAGAGGAAATCATGGAAATGAGGTAAGAGACAAATCTCCTAAAGATCCTTAGCCTTATTTTAATGGTTTTATTGATGTTAGTTTGGAGAAGATGTTTAGTCGAATGGATAAGATTAAAGAAGAACTTCAAAGTATTGGTAATCGTCTCCATGAGATGTATCACCAATATGAACACTTGGAATGGCAAACCAAACTTCAATCTGATCACATGGCTGCCTATCATGACGCTCAAGTAGAAATGTACGCAAAGAACAAGTGGATTGATGAAAAGGCGGCTTTGGAATTTCCAAGGGCGTTGGTGTTCTATCCCTTCGGTCCTAGCGAACTTCATTGTGAAAGAGATGGAAATTGAAGATCGGTGTTAAATAGATTCTATATGTATTTTAGGTGTGATCGAGTCTTATTTTAGTATCTTGAATATCTAATGTGTGTATTTGCTTAAATTGTTTAATGTGTGTTGTTGGATTTGAATGTTTGCTTTGTTGATTGTTAGTGCTATTTATAAAACTTTGAACCATGATACAAGTCTTGTACTAAAGATTGTTGAATTTGGAATGGATATTAGAATTTTGAATTGAAGAATTTGGATACATTTATGTGGATCTATACTTTCATTTTAAATTGATTGTGAAAATATTTGGAGGATATAAATTAGATTAATACTCTCATAAGAGTAATTAGGAGTCAAATTTGATAAGATTTGGTGGAAAATATTTAATTTAAATCTAATTTTTGGAAAGGCGAGTCTGGCGCCTAGGCACCAGAATTCGGCTCCTAGGCGCCGGTTCGGCCTGAACCCGAAAACTCATCTTCTTAAACCCCCCCAAGCCATTTTTAACCCCTAAGCTTCCTTCTCCACAGTATTTCGCAAAAATACTACTTAGAGATCCCATTTAGAGCCAGATTTTCAAGTTTATGGGCTTGAAATCACCTGATTTCTTCATCTCGATGTCAGATCTATATTCTAAACTCATTATTTTTTATTTTCACCATGGATTTTGCTCTCATCTAGAAAACCCAAAATTTTGAGAAAAATTTTGATTTTTTATGGTCAAATCCATGAGTGTTTAAGCTATTTCAAGTTTGAAAAGCTTAAATTAGTTTATTTTTCTAGATCCATTGAATTTATTTCATGTTTTGCTTTCACGTTTAGATGACACTCAAATCTAAGCGAGGAAAGGAACGAGAAAACTTTGATCGTAGCAAGTTTGTCACTGCTACTGCACATTTCTGATATAATGATTTTGCTACGACTCGGAAGTTTATCTCAGAGCAAAGTTTTTATAATCTTGGAGGAAGAATTGAGGAGACAATCGTTGCACTCAACTGGCAACAATTTTGCTATTTCACTGTTGTTGTCGTTATCCCAGTGGTAACAGAATTTTATGCTAATTTCGTGGATGCGGAGGAATACGACATTTTTGTTCGAGATGTTGGAGTAGGATTCACTCCTGAATGCATCAACATTTTCTATGGCCTTCCACCAAACATTGAGTGTTATTACTCAGGTTTGTCTCCATCTGAGGAAGATTTGGACATGATCATTGCCTACCTGACTGATAGTACTGGAGCTTGGAAAACTCGGAATGGAAAAAGAGTGAATTTTTCATCTTCTAAGCTTAATGGTGTTTCCAAGGCATGGCACTACTTTATTTCTGCTCGTCTCCTTTCATCCAATCATCTGAGTGAAGTTACTAGAGATAGAGCTATTCTAAACTACTGCATTCAAGAGAGGAAGTCTATTGATGCAGGGATCATTATTTATGATTCTGTGGAGGCTACTGCTCATTCTAGCACATCTATTGGACTTGGTTTTCCATCACTGATCTATTCTCTATGTCATAGTGCCGGAGTAGTTGCTGAGCTTACTGAGGAAAAGCTCAAGTCAACGAAGCCTATAGGAAAAAAAAGCGTCAGCATTTATGATCGACTGTGATGTAAGAGTTCTACTGCACTCGCTGGTTCATTACCTACTTTAGGTAGAGCTTATACTTCTAGACCATCTACTTCTGTTGAGCCATCATCTACATTTTGGGAAACCATGCATAATCAGTTCATAGAGCAGCAACATGAGTTATTCTTAACTCACTGCAGGTAGATACCATAGACAAGAAGATTGATCACCTTTCTGAGTATACACAAAGAAAGAGTGATTATGATGCTGAGTATTCAGAGTCTTTTGTGAGATTTCTAAAGGGAGAGCATGATGTTCAGTTCCCTACATGTCCCAGATTTTCACCCTATGTTGATCCTAAAGATATGGAGTTCTCTTTTGGTGATGATGATGATGAAGCTACAGACAATGATTAGTAGCTTGACTTATCTCTAGAGTTTATTGATTCTGTTTTTAGAGTGTTTTCTTATTTATTGTACTGTTTATTGTGATGTTATTTGTTAGAGTTGTTGTGAACTTTTTAGGTTAAAACTGTTTTTCTTAGCTTATCTGATGTGTGTTTAAGACTGAGATGCGAATGAATTTCTATAAAAGTTTATTTCTGTTTCAGCTTATTTTTTAGTGTTTATGAATAGTTAGTAAATTTGCATGTTTAAAATAAAAAAAGATTTATTTTTAGAAATTAACTCCTGCTCTGCAAAACTTTTCTACATAAGCTTAATCATTTCTGTTATATTCATATTGAAGCATGTGTAGAAGTAGAAGTTAGTTTTTCCTTACTACATCATTGTTATACTTAGATTAATTCCTGTTTTTATCTTTCTCTCATGCTTTAGAAAATTTCATAATTCATATTTATACTAAAGCTGAAGTTTGGGGGAAGGAAAAATATCTATCAAATTTAAATATTATTTGTCCTTAAAGAACTAATATTTTCTTTAAAAATATATTAACATAACATAAGGAATGAAAAATATGTTTAACCTAAATTTTTGAATTTATAAATAATTTTGTAAACTTAACTAAAATTTCAAAAAATTTGATTGATTTTAAGAATAGAATTATTTAGCTTAAAGAATAATAAGATAAAAAATTTTCTATTAGTAAAGAGAATTGTATTTTTGAAATACTAAGGAATCAAGATTATTGCTTGAAAAAGAAAAGATTGAAACATTTTTTGAAAAATAATAAATTATTAATGTCATATTTATTAAGTAAGAATGTATAAGTTTTTGAAAATAAGTTAAGGATAGTGAAGTTCAAAATCATTATCAGGCTATCCAAAAAAAGTAATCCTCACTTAAAAAAAAGGGATTGAAAAACAATCCAGAAAAAAAGAGAGAGAAAAGAAAAGAAAAAAAAAAGAAAAGGAAAGTGAGGAGAAGCTTGAGGAAATGCCTAATTAAAAATTGGCTTCACTTGGATTATCTTATTGTAAGAAAATTGATTACATTTTTAACTTAATTTCTATGTACATGTATTTTTACTAAAAAAATATATTTCATGAAAATCTTCTTCTTGTAAATATTCTGTGACATTGATATGATAAACTATAGTTATTCTTGAAATAAATGAAAAATTGGAAGTCTTATGATTTGGTAGTTAAATATTCTTAAATTATTAAAATTAAACTTAATTAGTGAAATTTGGTTAATGATTTGCTAAAGCACTTCTAAAACCGAAAATTATAAGAAATCTTAAATATTTTAATTTCATTCCAAATGTTATCTATTTTATGTAATTAAAAGGGTTACTCGAGGACAAGTAAAGTTTAAGTTTGGGGGAATTTGATTTACCTAAAAAATACCCATTTTTATGCCTTATTTATAATTTAATTCTTAAGGATATTATGCTTTAATGAAAGGTATTTTCATGTTTTTAAATGTAGATGGTTAAAAAGAGTCCAAGAAAGAAAAAGAAGGAAAAAGGAGAAAAAAGGAGCAAAAATGGAGCTTATGGAGCAATTTTTGGAATTATTGGCTTGGCGCCTAGGCACCAGAGTCCGGCGCCTAAGCGCCTGTTCGATACAGACACTGTTATATTTTTTTGATGACTTTGGGCAGTTATTTTGATGGTGTTAAGCAGTTATTAGAGCTTCTAGAAGACTGGAAGTTATTCCTAATATATAGGACATGCGATACAATGTATTTGGACACAAGGAAACAGTCTGGATCGCGAAGAGGTGCGACCCAAAGTGAAGAGGTGCGAAAGACCTGGTCACGAAGTTCGGCGCCTAGGCGCCAGATTCTGGCGCCTAGGCGTGATGGTTACCTTCTAGAAGATACATTGAATTTGGATGAATTTTGAAGAGGTGCCTTGAGCAACCCCTGGTCAAATTCAGAGCTCTATAAATAGGAGCCCATTCTACAGAGAAAATCGCACCAAACCCCCCCTTAGTACACATACCCATTTTAGCATCTTCTCTCTCATCTCTAGTTTAATTTAGTCTCTTTCATACTTAGGGTGCCACTTTATTTTGTATCTAGTGAGTTTATTTTGAGTGTTTATAGTGTGTAATTGTTGTTGGAGTCTTTCATCATTGCTTTGGAGTCAGTAGAAGTCGGCGGAGCTCTTGAAGGAACACTTCAAATAAGTATTTGTACTTTGGTTCAAAGTTTTATAAATATGTTTTGTTGTGTTATTTTAATGAGTTCTGAGTAGTTAGTTATCTTTCTCCTTTCAACTATGAAAAGATTACAAATTAATTAATTTTCGTAGGAGAATTAAATATAAAATATTTTAAAATATTGTGATGATATTAATACCTGATCTTAGTTTACTTTTTACATTGGCCATTTAATTTGTTAAAACCTGTTGAAGAATTTTGAGATCTATCCGGAGATAAATTCTTAACTAGTAGATATCACATGAATCCTTAGGTAATCGCAGGCTATACGCGGATTGTTTAAGGTGAAGTGCATATAAATAGGAAGATATTATTTATTGGGCGTAGAATTAATTAGTTTTTAGAATGATAGACTAAATTCTAATAATTTGGTTTATAGAAAGGTAACGGGTCACTGGTAGGGCCGACCAGAGCCACCCTTGGACATCTAGTAGTGTGAGACTAGATTAACTCATTCTACTAATAAAACATCCTGAGCCTAACTATAGATTAGTCAATGTTCTTTGCACTCGGACCAAAGGGTAAATAATAGGAATGCTTCTATTTGGCACAATTCCATAATTTTAATTCCCTACAAAAGATAATTAATCTATAATTATTGGATTAGTTGAAAAAGGAGAAAGTCATTTTTACACTTGCATAGAATTTTAATTACTACTTATCTTAATTTAATGCTTACTGCTTCCTTTATTTTAGTAAAAAATATTATTTGAATATATATATATATATATATATATAAAGGTATATATAATTTGCATAAGAAAATTTCAAAATATTACTTATATTTTACCTTTTATTTCACTATCCCTGTAGGATCAATAACCAGGACTCCACTAGAGCCATGTATTAGTTGAACGATACGTATATTTGCATTTAAAATTTTGACTTTTACAATAATTAAATCTAAATATAAAATTATAAAAGTAAACCTCGCACATCAAATTTTTGCACCATTTACTGGAGCTTAAATCTTCTAAAAAGTGGTATCAAATTCTTGTATTTTAAAGCATATTTAAAGTCGCATCGCATCAACAATATTTATTAATAATACAGTAACAGAAAACCTTTACTTTGTAGGGTGTAATTGTGTGTTTATTTACTTTTTAAAAGTATTTGTGTGATTGATTATGCGTCGTAGTGGATCTATAGGTTTAGTGCCTTACGATTCAGAGTTAGAGCGTATTGTCAAAAAAATTAAAATACAACAAAAACAAATTGAAAATTCTTATGAAATGGAGAATAATCAAGATAATTAGAGAAATGATATTGAAAATTTGCCAAGACCTTTAAGAGATTATGCTAACCCAACAACAGACGAAATTCACATAACTATTCAAAATCCTGATGTTGCTGCTAATTCATTTGAACTTAAACCTGTTATTATCCAAATGATACAAAATAATCAATTTGAAGGAACACCTAATGAGGATCCAAATTTACATCTCACTAGTTTTTTAGAACTGTGTGCTACTTTTAAATATGACAGTGTCTAGTGACGCTGTCAGACTTAGACTTTTCCTTTTTCATTAAGGGATAAACCTATGGAGTGGTTAAACTCGTTAGCACCTGGATATATTAGAACTTGGGGAGAATTATCTCAGAAGTTTCTATCAAAATATTTCCCTCCAACAAAGATTGCTAAACTAAGAAATGATATTACATCCTTTTGTCAGTTTGAAGGAGAGTCAATATATGAAGCTTGGGAGAGATTTGAAGATCTTCTTAGGAAGTGCCCACATCATGCTTTACCAGATTGGTTAATAATTCAAAAATTTTATAATGGATTAGTGAGATCATTGAGATCTTTTATAAATGTTGCTACTGGTGGATCGTTAATGTCAAAACCTTTTGATGAAGCATACACATTAATTGAAGAAATGGATATTAATAATTTTCAATGGCCCTCTGAACAGGTAAATCCTAAGAGAGTAGCTAGTGTTCATGATAAAGTTATGATGACTATGGTAGTTTCTCAAATTGCAGCCATTTCTAAGAAAATAGATCAATATGGAATAAATTATTCTCAATCACCTCAAGTGTTGGAGGAAAATTCATTTGGACAGATAACAAAATCTCAAACACCTTATGAGCCTTTAAATGCTATTCATAGACCTAATAATCCTTATTCAAATTATTATAATCCTGGTTGGAAGAATCACCCAAATTTTAATTGGAATAATAGCAATGCCAATGTTAACCCACATTGAGCTAACAGTTCTATAAATCCAATTGTAAATTCAAACAATCAAGGAAATACCAATTTTATACCATCTTATCCTCCTGGATTTAATAGTAACCCACAATTTAAGGATAAAAAGTTGTCTACTGAAGAAATGATTCTGAATATAGGAAATCAATTACAAGCTCAAGGTGTTTCTATGAAAAATATTAAAAATCAATTGGGACATATTTTCACTGCACTTAATAATAGACCTTCTAGAACACTTCCAAGTAATGTTGAGATCAATCCAAAATATCAAAAAAATGAACAACTTAAGGCTATTCAATTAAGGAGTGGAAAAGAATTGGAAATTAGAGTGCAAAAAGAAGTTGAAGTAGAAAAGGAGAAGGTGGAAATTGAAAAAGGTTCAAACAAGATTTATCCAGACTTGGATTATCCTCTTGAGCCAATGAAGATAACAGTTGAAAAATCACCACCTCCATTTCCTCAAAGATTGAAGAAACAAAACAGGGATAACAGATTTAGAAAATTTTTGGAGATCCTTAAGAAATTAATGATAAATATTCCTTTTGTTGAAGCATTAGAACAGATGCCTGACTATGCCAAGTTTATGAAGGATATTCTGAGAAAGAAAAGAAAGTTTAAAGATCATGAAACTGTTGCACTTAGCGGAGAGTGTAGTGCAATTATTTAGAAGAAGCTTCCGGAAAAACTTAAAGATCTTGGTAGTTTCACTATTCCGTGTGCTATAGGTAAAAAATTTTTCGGAAAGGCTTTATGCGATCTGGGAGCTAGTATTAATCTTATGCCTTTAATAACTTCCAAAAGGTAGGGAATAAGAGAAATTCTCCTACATCTTTGACTCTTCAGTTGGAAATACCAATTTTAGACCACCTATAATAAAACCTCCTGAACTTGAGATGAAAATTCTCCCTAATCATTTAAAGTATATGTTTTTAGGAGAATCATCTACCTTGCCAGTTATTATATCTTCAGAGTTAAAAGATTATCAAGAACAGAAGTTGTTGGAAACTTTAAAAAGATACAAGAAAGCTTTTGGATGGACTTTGGCCAATATTAAAGGAGTTAGTCCTTCGATTTGAATGCACAAAATTTTATTAGATGAAGAACATAAACCGAGAGTTGATCCACAAAGGAGATTAAATCATATAATGAAAGAAGTAGTTAAGAAAGAAATTTTAAAATGGTTGGATGCTAGAATTATTTATCCTATTTTGAATAGTGCTTGGGTGAGTCCAATACATTGTGTACCAAAAAAAGGAGGAGTGACTGTTGATGTGAATGAATGTAATGAAATTATACCCACAAGATAAATTAATGGATGGAGAATTTGTATTGATTATAGGAAATTAAATGCTTCCACCAGAAAAGATCACTTTCCTCTTCTCTTTCTCGATCAAATGCTAGATAGACTTGCTGGACACAAGTACTACTATTTTCTGGATGGATATACTGGTTACCATCAAGTACCTATTGCTCCTGAGGATCAAGAAAAGACAACATTTACTAGCCTTTCTGGAACCTTTGCTTTTTGAAGAATGCCTTTTGGACTGTTCCTGCAACATTTCAGAGATGCATGATGTCTATCTTCAGTAGTATGATAGATAATGGAATAGAAGTTTTTATGGATGATTTCTCTGTATTCGGGACTGTCGGCATATTTTTAGGTTAAGTGTTTTATTTTGAAAGGGGGGTCGCCTAACAGAAATTGTCGGCAAATTTTTAATTTAATTTAAATAAATAATTTGAAAAGTAGCATTTGATTTTGAAAATGATTTTAAGTTTGAAAATTTTAAGATATGAAATCAAACTGATTTCACATCCCAAATAGTTCACATAAACGAGCACCGCACCACAAACCGTGTATGTATCCTGAAGAATAGACACACTGCTTGATAATGGGGCTCGATTAAATAAACTAAAAGATTTGTGACATCTGTTTGGTCTGCGAACCAATTTTATAAGCCGACAAATTCCCCTGCTTAATATGAAAACATTAAACAGGATTTATATTACATGGGTTCTTTAAAATTCCCTATAAGGGCAAGCCCCTATAGTTAATTACATCTTAAGTGACGGGAATCACCTAAGAAAACTCTCGATAATAATCAATAATTCGCTCTCAAGAATTTCAAAGTTTAAGTTTTCAAAGGATTGAATTTTGGAATTTCAATAGGGAATGGATCAAGTTTGGAACATTTTGTTTTGGGAATTCAAAGGAAGAAAAGTAGGAGAAATTACAGATTCGAAGCAAACTTCGGTAATTTCCCGACTATCCTATTGTTTGGCTTGAATTCAGGAAAGTCCTAATGTTTATTTAATGTTTTAATCTTGCCAATTTTAATAAATTAGGACTTATATTTGTATGATAAAATCACACAAATAGCCTGGAAGATGTGAGGGTTTATGTCGTACCAAACGACTACCTCAGAGTCCTAAGACCAGTTAGGGCTTAATTTAAATGACATGATTATGCAAATGCCTAACGAAGAGTTGAGGATTTATGTTGCACTAGGCAAACTACCTCGAAATCCTATGGATTGGTTATTTAATTCTAGGAAAGTTTTGCTGAAGTAGACTCAGGTTTTGCTGATGACGATGGCCGTGCTGCCCACCATGTTCCGAGCTCCTTGTTGTTGCAGAGGTTTAGTTATAGAAGTCATAAATCAGGAGATGAGAAAAGTGTTTTGGTTTAGAGAAAATCTTAACTTCCAAGTATTTTTTATGTTTTATTTAA
Organism: Papilionanthe hookeriana x Papilionanthe teres; assembly: GCA_022702705.1. Lineage (NCBI taxonomy): Eukaryota > Viridiplantae > Streptophyta > Magnoliopsida > Asparagales > Orchidaceae > Papilionanthe > Papilionanthe hookeriana x Papilionanthe teres. Next base: position 67,112,225 of record CM040436.1, on the reverse strand, counting down.
AACAAATCTTAAAGTTGATTATAACAACACCGGTTAAGATCCCACGGTTCCATCCTTCTGGCATCGTTATTTTTATCGGATTCACTTAGTCCAGATGAATTTGCTAAACTCAACTAAATGAGTTCTACACTTTCATTTAGACCGTGGGAAATCCCGTTAGCAACACGTAGGTTACATCATCCGAGGTATTCCCGATCATCCAACAGGACATTTTAATTTAGTTGTAATTGTTGTTTTGTGTTACTGTTTTGTGATTAAATTTTGAGTTGTTTTATATTTTGAAATGTTGTGGCGGTGAATTTTATCTTGCAATGACTTTTAATTTAGTTTTGGTTTCAGTTTTAGGGACTATCCTAAAGGTGTGGGTTTTCATGCAACAGTTGTTTATCATGCAAGAAAAGTAAGTGCGATGTGATTAAAGAAATTGCAATAAAATAAAAGCGTACCTGGAGGGTCTTCCCGTCATCCCAAGCTGCACTTAAAACACAATTAGAATATTTAAGCAAGTTCCTAGGTAAAGCTAAGGGAAGGGTTATGGTTTTCTACCAAATTCCTAATCATATAGCTAGTCATTTCCTATGACGTCTAGGTTCTTGTGTTTTGGTTTGAGGACGATTTTCTTCATCAAAGAATAATTAAGTTCAATTGTTCTTATGAATATCCTACCATTTTGAGGAAGTACTTAAGAAGAATCTTAAACATCTTTTTAATATTGCTAGAATTGTTTTAAGTCCAAATGAATTTAATTATACAAATGAATTAATCGTCCGAGAATTCAAGTTTTGTTATCTTCGCTCAATGAACTAGGACATTTGAATATCCTATAAGTGAAGTAACATTTCATTTAATGTTCTGTTTAGGAGTTATGATAACCAAAGTTTTCGAGGGCAAATTGGTGTTCAAATGGTTTGTGCTTTAGTTTAATTTCAGTTATCGGATTTGAATTTGGAATAGTGTTTAAGTTGCTTTATATTTAATTTCTTTATGTCTTAGGTGATGTTATTTAATTCAATTTAATTTAACTTTAATTTAATTTAATTTGGTTTAGTTTTAATTTTAATTTAATTTTAATTTTTAATTCTAATTTTAATTTTAATTTTATTTTTATTTTAATTTTTTAATTTAATTTTAATTTTTAATTTAATTTTAATTTTATTTGATTTTATTTTATTTTTATTTTATTTTAATTTAATTTAATTTAATTTAATTTAATTTAATTTAATTTAATTTAATATGTTTTAATTTAATTTAATTTATTTGATTTAATTTAATTTAATTTATTTAATTTCTTTGATTTAATTTAATTTAATCTTTAATTTAATTTAATTTTTTATTTTAATTTAATTGAAAATTTAAAAAGAGTTTGATAATTTAACTTTTAATTTAATTTTAATGATTAAGTCCTTTAACATTTAAAAACTTAAATTTGAATTATCATTTTAATTGGGGGTTGAATATTATTGAGATGATTAATTTAGGGATTTTTAAATTAAAAAACAAATCTCTTCCTAATAATATCCCTATTTAATAATTCCAATTTTATTATTCTTTCAAATTTAATCAATTATTTAATTAAGGTTTATTTTAATTATCTTCAAATTGTTTAGTAGGTTTCTACCCTTTAATTATTTGAATTTCAATCATCCAAATCAGATTAAGATCAAATATTTTACTTGTTAATTTTATTAAACCTAAAGTTTTAATTAATGGTTAAAATTTTAATTACCACTTTGCCCTTCAAGCTTAATAATTTCATAACCCACTAAATTGAGCTTAAATGAACTTGAAATTTTTATGTGACTTCACTCATATGTCAATAAAGACATGAGAGGAGAAAATGTGATTTTTCTATATTTAATTTATTTATATAATTATTTTTGGTAGAAAATAGGGATTTCCAAGGAAAATTTAATAACATGACCAAGGGAAAGTTTCTGTCCTTAAGAAAATTATGGGACATTCCTAATGACCAGAGGACCACTTGGACCAATTTTGGTGATTTTTTTAAATATATTATTTTTATTATAATTATTTTAAATTTTGGAGTATTAATTAATTTAAAAATAAAATAAAGGTTGAAAAATGAATTTTATATTTTTCAAAAATCTCTCTGATATCAAGGAAATCAGAGAATCAATTTTTACAATTTTTTGATTTTCTTTGATTTATTAGAATTATTTTAGTGGAAATACTAGAAATATATATTTTTTTTAATTTTAAAATTACCTTAGGGCTTTAAAATTTAATATCTCATTAAATAGTCCTAAGAAAAATATGGGATTTGTTCCCAAGTGATTAAAATTCAAAATGTGACATTTTTGTGAATTTTATTATTTTTATGATTTTTATTATTTTTTAATTATTAAAATATTAAAATAATACCAAAAAATCAACTTTTTTAGAACATTGAAATTTTAATTTTTTTAAATTCCCCTGATATCAGAGAGGCTCCAAAATCAATTTGGTGAATTTTTGAAAGGTATTTTGAAAGTTATGAATTTTTGAAATTCAAATTGATTAAATGGCTTAATCAACCCATTTAGTAGGGCTAACCAAGTCCAATTGACTTCAAATTTTTATGATGGATTTCTCTGATCCTAAAGGTCAGTGGAGAATTGATTTCAAGTCAATTTGATGTATGATTAGCTCTAATTAATTAAGGAGCTATTTTGGGTGTTTAAGCCAATTAGGGTTATTTTAAATAAACTAATTCAAAACCTATTTTTCCTAGGGTCCTCTGGTCATAAGAGACATCACCAAATTTTTCTAGAATTTATTTCACAACATGATAATTATTAGATTTAAAATACTCAAAACAGCAACATGAATTTGAAAAATCAATAACTTCTCATAGGGATGGCCTCTGACTTTGGAAAATTCAGGGAATGTTCCCAAATTCAGAGGCTTCAAAAGCCCTATGGTCTTATGCCATGGTGAATTTCCTATATGCATGGAGAATTAAAAGAATGCAGAAGGTAAATAAATCATTAAAAATAAAATACTTGATGAAATTAAATGATTTCTTTTCCACATTATTCTCCTCTCGTTCACTCGAGCAAGAGGGTATTTTTATTTTATTTTTCTGATTTTTCTACACAAAGTTATGGATTTTTGAAGTTTAGGGAATTAAATAAATCAGAAAATACCCTAATTTTCTATTTATCCACGCGGCGCCGCGTCAACCTCGGCAGCTCCGAAACGCCACGTGGCGCTCTCTGATTCGACGCCGCCATCCGACTCAGCGCTCCGGGGGCCCGCTGTATCGTTCCGTCTCCTCATCCGGCGCGATCCTGGCCGTCCGTCCGTGCGTGTATTAAATGAACGGCATCCGTTCATCATCCCCAAGCGTCCTCATCCGAGAGTCGTCCGTCTTCTAGGCCTAAGATCTCACTCGATACTTGACCAAATTGAACGTTCTTATGCTCTATGGATTCGTCTCGAGAAGACAAACACATCCATACGGTTTATGTGGCATGAAATTGACTCAATAAAAATGGAGAATGTTCAGAAGCTCGGGAAGAAGAGTGAGGCCATACCTTTGATCAGAGAAGTGTGGCTTCGATCTGAGGGTTGTGTCACCTTCGATTGGATCCCAGCAAGCTCCAGATGAAGTCTCCTGGTCTGGTGAATTGCCTAGCTATGAAAGTGACCACGGCCGATCACAAAGCTTAGAGGCTGGAGCAACTGGGTGGCCTGGAGATGGGGCTTTCAGTGGGAAACTTCTCCTCTTAGTCTAGTGAAGGTGTAGGACCAGTCAATTTGAGGATTGGCTCACTGTGGCAAAGTGTCCTGGTTTTGGGTGAAATTTCAATTGAGAAATTGGATTCTGTCAGTGGGGATTAGGGCAAATTGACACTGGGGATCAACTGCTCTAAGTATGGAGTAGGGTTTGGAACAATTTTGGCAGAGTTTCGGCAAGGTTTGTGCAACTCTCCTCCATGGCCGTGAGGTGTCCGGGTTTAAATAGAGGTGGTTGGAGAGCCTCACAGGGATGGCCAAGGGTTGGGATCAGCTACTCTGGGCATGGGAAGAACAGCCATGGTGGCCATTGGGCATGGGGCAACTCAGCAAGGTGGAATTCCAAAGTTGGCTCACATGTGAGCTCTCGGGTGTGGTGTTTTCCGGCGACCTGGTGGCTGGCCGGCCAGGCACCAGGTCACCATCTTGTTCGGGTGGGTCAGGGCTGGGGTTTAGTGTAGGCAATTGGCAAATGCCATGTGTAAAAGGCTTGGATTAGAATGGAATGGGAGAGGGCTCATTTTGGCTCAAATTGGTCAACCCATCCATTTGGGCTAGGTGCACCACCCAAGGCTTGGTTTAGGCCGAAGAGAAAGTGATTTAGGTCAGCTTAATCAGTGGGGAAGGGTCACCATCCAAGTACAATTAAGCTTAAGCAAGGTTTAGTGGAATCATGGGAGTGGTTAATCACCTTTACGAATTAAGGAAAGAGTCTCCTCCTTTTGCCCAAAATGGCATGGTGACATGTAAAGAGGCTCTCATGGCTTCCATGTGGCTCATGCATGGCTTCATGGCTCATCTTTAGCTTGGGAAAAGTTAAGTCAATTTCATGGAAATGGATTTAAGAAAAATTTTGGTATTTTGATGGGAATTTGTATGGGGCTTAATTTTGAATGGTTTCATGATGAATTTTCAAACTTAGGGATTGATTTTAATTAAGGGTATGATGAGAAGAATTTGTCATATGGGCTTTAGCAAGAAATTTGGGCTTTTAGGATGGTTTCATGTAAGTGGGCTTTTGGTTTAAAAATAGATTTATGGATGGGAATTTTGTGAAGGATTGGGCCAAAAAAATGTTGGGTTTAGCTCATGGATGTGTCATGAGTGATTTGAAATGAGTTTGGAATGATTTGGGTTTGAATTGGGTTGAATGTGGGCTTCTTTGGTGAATGGGCCAATATAGGTCAAATTGGGCTAACTTGGGCCAATGTTGGGCTAGGGTTCAAATTGATGTAAAATTAATGTTGGGAAATGTTTATGGGAGTGTTTCAAAGAGTTTTTGACTTTGGTTGGGTTTTGATTTTGGGGTTTGGGCTTATTTGGGTTAGGTTTGGGTTTAGGTCAAAATTGGGCTTTTTGGCTTTAGGTTGAATTTGAGTGGGGTTTGGGTCTAAATTTTGGGTAAATCATGTTAGTGTTTTGTTTGTAGGGATGTCAAGGGAGGTTTAGAAAAGATTTGGGGTTAATTGGAGTTGAATTGGGTGAGTTTGGATTAGGTTTAGGTCATGGGTCCAAATTGGGCTTTTTAAGGCCAAAAGTGAAATTGGATCCAAATGTCAATTAAGTTGAACTTGGATTTGGTCTAGATTGGTGTTGGGAATGTTGAATTGAAGTTTAGAATTAAATTGGACCAGAATTTGGGTCAATTGGGTAGGTTTGGTTTGACATTGGGTTCACTTAGGGTTAAAATGGGTCAAATTGGGGGTTTTGACAAAAGTAGGGTAAATTGACAAAATTGGCCCATGGTGTAGTTGAACAAAATTAAATTGGGAATATTTGGGATTTTCTGGAATTTTCTGAGAATTTTCTGAATTTTTGGATTTTTGGGTCAAGAGGGGTATTTTGGGTATTTGGAGGGTATTGGGAGGTATTTTTGGAATTTTTGGTATTTTTGGCTATGAATGATCAATTTGGGTAATGTGGAAATGTTTGGGATTGGTTTTGAGGAATTTTGGGTGATTTGGAAATTTTGGAGGATTTCAAGGGTTTTGGGTAGAGTTTGAGCGGGTGTAGGGTCCCGGGGGTCAAAAATTGAAAATTTGGAAAATTGAAGATTGGGTGAATGTAGGTGGAATAAAATTATTTTGGTTGAGCCTTGAAGCCATATCAAGCCCACATGAGCCATGAAGGGACTCATTTGAGGCATCCACTATGTTGTTCCTAACCCTCTTAGCCAAGGGCTTAGGGGTTAAGGACCATCCATGTGAATCACCTTTATGAGTCAGGGAGTCAAGTTAGGTATGGTTGTGTTTTAGGAGGTGTGTGAAAGTATAGTGTATAAATGTAGTGTATGTGCAAGTCAGCCCTCATCAGACCAGGCCACCCAGGGCAGTCCTAAGGCCAAAGAGTCTTATAGGAACCCATCCTTTAAACTTCAACATTTGATTTCAACCCTCTAGGGGATTAGGGGTCTATAGTCAAGTTTGTGGAGTTTGCAGGGAGTTAACAAGTGGTTTGAATTTCTAAGTGGTGGGTCCCAATTCTAGTCCTCTAAGATAGTCAAAGGAAAAGCCTAAGGCTAGATCCTAAGTACTAAAAAGAAGAAGAGAAGACCTCATCAAAAATGAGGTCAACAGGGACTTCATTTGAAATTTGCCTGAAAAACTTAGCAAAAGTTTTGGAGCTCTATGAGAAAATAAATGTAGTTCTGAATTGGGAGAAATGTCAATTTAAGGTTGCAGGAGGAACTGTGCTTGGGCATAAAATTTCTAAACATGGTATGGAGGTCTATCCTGCTAAAATTAGAGTGATTGAGAGATTGCTGCCACCCACTACTGTGAGAGAGGTGAGGCATTTCTTAGGACACGCTGGATTTTACAGGAGATATATTAAAGATTTTTCTAAAATTACCAAACCTTTATGCTGACTTTTAGAAAATGATAGAAAATTTTATTTTAATGATGAATGATTGAGAGCTTTCGAATTATTGAAAGAGAAATTAATCACTGCACCTATAATTGTTTCATCATATTGGGAGAAACCATTTGAACTTATGTGTGATGCTAGTGATTATGCGATCGGAGTAGCATTGGGGCAAAGGCATGATAAAGTTTTCAAAGTCATTTACTATGCTAGTAAAACTCTTAATGAGGCTTAAATAAATTATACCACAAAAGAAATAGAGTTATTAGCTATAGTATTTGCTTTTGAAAAATTTAGACCTTATTTAATTAGAGCTAAAAGTATTGTGCATACAGACCATTCAGCTATCAAATATTTAATGCAAAAGAAGGATGTGAAACCTAGACTCATTAGATGGATACTTCTTCTGCAAGAATTTGATTTTATGATAGTTGATAGAAAGGGAGCTGATAATCAAATAGTTGATCATCTGTCAAGAATAGAGTATGATAAATTATCTAAATTTGAAAATGAAATTACTAAAATTTTCCCTGATGAGCAACTTTATACTCTTATGGGAAGCAATTTGCCTTGGTGTGTTGATATTGTAAATTATATTGTAAGTGATATTGTACCACCTGATTTAACAAGGCAACAACAAAAGAAGTTTAAATATGATGCAAGATTTTATTTTTGGGATGAGCCCTATCTATATAAACAGTGTAAGGATCTGATTATTAGGAAATGTGTGCCACAAGAAGAAATGAATTTGATTATTCAACGATGTCATGATTATGAATTTGGAGGTCATTTTTGTACTGATAAAACTGCTTTTAAGATTCTACAATCTTGATTTTATTAGACTACTCTTTTTAGAGATGTTTATAGATATATTAAATCATGTGATCGATGTAAGAGAGTAGGTAATATCTCTAGAAGAAATGAAATGCCTCTAAATTATAATTTGGAAGTTGAAATTTTTGGATGTATGGGGATTAGATTTTATGGGACCATTTACTCCTTCATTTGGAAATTTATATATATTGGTTGCCGTTAATTATGTCTCGAAATAGATTGAAGCTTTTGCTTTACCTAGATGTGATGCTCGGAATATTTCAAAATTTTTAAAGAAAAATATATTTACAAGATATGGAATACCGAGAGTGATCATAACTGATGGTGGATCCCATTTCAGGAATAATTGAATTAAGAGATTGATTAAGAAATATAATATCATTCATAGAATCTCTACTGCTTATCATCCTTAGACAAGTGGTTTAGCAGAAGTGTCTAATCTTGAAATTAAAAGAATTTTGGAGAAAACTGTGGATAATCATAAATTAGATTAGTCTGCTCGATTAGATACTAATTTATGAGCTTATAGGACTGCTTTTAAAACCCTTATTGGAATGTCTCCTTATAGACTAATGTTTGGTAAGACTTGTCATTTACCAATTGAATTGGAGCATAAAGCATATTCAACGATAAAACAGTTGAATTTTAATTTAAAAAATGCTGGAGGGAAAATATTTATGCAATTGAATGAATTGAAAGAGATTAGAAATGCATCTTATCACAATGATAGGATTTATAAAAAGAAAATGAAATTGTGGCATGATCGGAAGATATCAAAAAATAACTTGGAATTTGGAAAAAAAATTTTATTATACAACACAAGATTGAAGTTATTTCCTGGAAAGCTCATGTCTAGATGGTTAGGACCTTTTACAGTTGTAAAAGTTCATTCTTTTGGAGCTGTTGATATTAAAGATCCTGATACTGGAAAGATTTTTAAGGTTAATGGGCATCGATTAAAAGCTTACTTTGACAGGTTTCAACCTGACTTCAAAGAGGTTTTAATGCTGAGTCATCTCGATTAACTGAATGGTTTGTCAGGCTGACGGCGTTAAACCAAGCACTTTATGGGAGGTAACCCATATGTATTTTTGTGGTGTGTTTGCTTGTTCAATGTAGTTGTGCTTTTTAGATTGTTGTTTTTGAATCCTAACTATTCCTAAATAATTTAAAATTGATAAATGGTGGATCAAATTGAGATATTGGAATATTTTGGGCCAAACAAAGTTCGTTGAGAATTTTTTACCACTGGCGTTGCCGGCGCCAAAACGGGCGCCGCCGGCGCCCTATTGAGCGCCGCCGGCACCCAAAACCTGTTGACGGTTTTTAAGTTTTAAAATGCGAGTTTTGGCGATTTTGGGCGGGATCTTCGTCCTTATAACTCCCAAAACTCCATTTTTGACTTCCTAACTCTAGAAAAATGAAAACTACCATTCTCAATTCGTATCCCATGGATTGCTACTCCATTGAAACCCCTCGATCTCACATTTTCAACTCAAGAAAGTTCATAAGTTTCAAGGCGCAGCGTTTGTTCAACAAAGTTATGGTGAAGAGAAGGATTATCAAGAAAAGAGGCTTCATAAATCGAGGTATGGATAATCCTACTACTAGAATTGAAGAGATTATTAAGGAGAGTTGTTGGGAAGTGCTTTGCTACACTATCGCTGCCGTTGTTGTTCCTATTGTGAATGAATTCTATGCAAATCTTCACGGGATCAACCAAGGGTTCATATTTGTGCATGGTAGATTTGTGCAATTCACTCCTGCACGAATTAACGATCTTTTCATGATTGAGAATGTACCCATTTGCCATTATTCTAATTTTAATGTCACAATAAATAATATGAATGATGTGTATCGATATTGACAGATGACAATGAGGATTGGAAAATTAGAGAGAATGGATACATTAGTTTCCCATCTGCATCTCTCAATCCAGTGTCGAAGCAGTGGCACTACTTTGTTTCGGCAAAGTTATTTCCATCATTGAAGATTAGCAAGGTAACCAAGGAAAGTGCCATTTTGAATTTATGTATTCAAAATGGAAGACCGATTGTCATTGGTAATATCATTGTAAAATCAATTTTTGGGTTTAATTGTTCATGGATCTAAATATGGGCTTGGACACCCGTCCACCATATTTCTGTTATGTAGTCAATCACAAGTTCCGTATGAAATTTGGGAAAAGGTTCTTTTTCCATGGAGGCCTATTGATCCAACTAATCCTTATGACTACCAGACAGTGGGAAATGAAGATGACATGAATTTGCTTGTTGATCAACCAACACAGACTTCACAACCAATTCAACCCTATTTTCCCGAAGGTTCTAGAATGATATTGAAGAGGATCAAATAGTTGGAGAAAGAGGTACAAAACATTATGAATGCAATCAATAACATTTCTGATTTATTTGATCATATAGATTGGAGAATGAAGGAAGAATTCGATCACACTGGTCGAATTGAGATGGGCTTGATTAACTTGATGAAGAAGAACACGGTGATTACTGAGGAATCATCTGACGAATTTCCATTTCATCCATTTTATAATTTGTTCGTGCATCAGCAATCGATTGGAGACATTAGAGGAGAGGATAGTTCTGAAACCGATGTGGAGTAATTAATGGATTCTACTTATGCTTGTTGTGTGTTTAGTTTACATTTCTTAAATATGCTTGGTGTGTGTAGTATTTGCTTTGCTTTGTAATTTGAAATTTGGATTTGGATATTCTTACTTTCATTGTGTGCTTAGATTGTAGTGTTTGCCTATCGTAGAGTACTTGCAACACTAAACATCTAAGAGTTGGTTTGATTTGAATAAACATATTTGGTGTTTATGTTGTAACTTAGATTTTATATATATAAGTTTGTTGTGTATTGTTTGTGTAAAGAATTGTGTTAATTATTGCTTATGAGTTGATGTAAATGTCTATTGAAGTTTTAAACATCATTGTGGATGTCGAAACAATTGAAATTACGAAAAAAATTTTCGGACCCAGAAAAAAGTTTGGACTGGCGCCGCCGGCGCCCAAATCCAGAGAGTTTGGTATTTATTTTAAATAGAGCGCCGCCGGCACCCGAACCCAGTAAAAGACCAAAAACCCTCATTTTCGCAATTTTTACCCTAGGACCTGCAAATTTTTCCATTGCCTTCATCGTCCTCCTCTATTTTCGCGATTTTGAAGATCTAGGGCTTGCTAGATCTCGGATTTAAGGAGATTTCAAAGCTTTTCGACACCGGATCTACACTTCTCTTAGTAAGAGCTTCACTTTAAGTTAAAATTTTTTTATTTTCACCATGGAAATCTCTCACATTGCTTAAGTTGGATTTTTTGAGTTATAAAGAGATTTTGAGATTTCCATGATGAAATTTGCTCTTACTTGTGTAGAATAGTATTTGGAGTTTGTTACATTGTGAATTTGGGATTTATTGGAATTTTCTTACAAATTTTAGAAATTCACATGGCTCTAAGGTTGAGTAAAGGGAAGAGGAAGTTAAATTTTGATGAGGAGAAATTCGTTAATATAAAAGCCCAATTTTGCTTTAACTCTTACCTTTACAATAAGAAGTGTATCGATGATCGAGCTTTTGATAGTCCTGGTGGATCTGTAGAACAGTTAGTTGCAGAAAGGAACTGGTAGCGATTTTGTTATTTTACTTTGAATGTTGTTATGGGAGTTGTTAGAGAGTTCTATTCGAATCTACCCTGGACTGAGACTGAGTATGTGCTAGTTAGAGGAAAAATGGTTGAGTTTACTCCTCAATGAATCAATGTTTTCTATCAGACTCAGGAACCATTTGTTTGTGAATACAAAAAATTTGACACTCGAGGGGAGAATATGAGAGAAGTGATTGTTTTTCTGACAGACGGAAGAGGGAAATGAAAAGTAGGTCAAAAATAGTTAATTAACTTCCCCGCTTCCACATTGAATGTTGCATCAAAAGATTGTCATTATTTCATCTCTGTGAGGCTATTACCATCTTATGACCACAGCAAAGTTACAAGGGATAGAGCAATTATGAACTATTGTATTCAAATGATAAAAAAGATTGATATTGGAGCTATTGTTTACAAGAACATTCAGACGATTGCTATACGCGAGACCGCTGGAGGATTAGGACAATCTGCCTTAGTTCATGCCCTGTGTGTTTAGTCTGGAGTGGAGTTCAGTAGTTCTGAAGAATTGGCTATACCATTGAGGCCAATCACAAAGAATATTATCTGTACTTATGAGTCTCATGTGGGAGCCCGAGTTGAGCGTAGGAGTACTGATATTCCTAGTACGAGTTATGATGTTCCATCTACATCTGAGTCGCTACCTTATCTGATATTATGGAGCAGCTGAGATTACAGAGTGCTAATGTGGATGGACTCCATGGGCGGATGGATGTTTTTGAGGCGAGGAGTGGTGTGAATGAAGATTATCTGCAGAGGAGAGTTGAGTTTGATATTTCCTATTATGATGCTCAGGTCAGATTTATGAGGGGGGAGTCTGATATGATATTTCCTAACCCTGCTGATCCTGGTGTTGGAGATTAGTAAATTATTTGTTTCTATTTTTGTTGTTCTTGTTGTGTTGTGTTGTACTGTTATGATGTAGTAAATATTTATTTTTCATGTGATGTGTAACCCTATTGTTGTACTACTGAGATGTAGTAGTTATTTGTTTTTCATGTGATATGTGACCTTGTTGGTGTATTGTTATGCTGTACTGAACATTAAAATTGTTAGCTGGAATGTGTAGTATTGTGATAGTCTGTTTCATGTTGTAGAGTTTTGTTGGATGTTTAGATGTTTAAAGTTAATTTCTCTTTACCCATGCAAATATTTAAAATTGTTATATCACTGCTATTAATTGTTTCATGCTTACTAGTTGTAAATTTTGACAAATACCAGATGGCTGTTGAAGATTTCAAGATCCCAACACATAAAGGTTAGTTTTCTTTTACTATCAACAGTTTCAAATTTACTGAAAAGTTTAAGTTTGGGGGATGTTAGAGAAATATTAACTTTTATTTGTTCTCAATTATTATATTTTCAAAAATTATTAGCATAACTTCTAGCAAATGAACCTCACTGTAAGTAACTAAAATTTTTTATTTCAGTTGAATATTATGGAAGGATTGGATGAAATTTTTAGTAATAAAGGTTAATTTTATAGAAGTAAGATAGTATGAAAGGATTTGATTATAGTTAACTATTTAAAGTAAAGAAAACTGTATTTTTGAAATGTTAATGGATTTAAAGTATTGTGTGTTAAGAAGAGATTGTGACTTTATGATGAATAATAAAGCTTGTACTTAACTATAAAGTAAGGAGGTGACTCAAGTTTGAACTTTAGAAAGAGGAGAGTGAAGTTCAAAATCAGTAAAGGCTATCCAGATATAGTAATCCTCATTAAAAGAAAAGAAAAGAAGGATTGAAAAACAATCCCAAAAAGAAAAAAGAAGAAAAAGAAAAGAAAAGAAAAAGAAAGAAAAATATTTATGAGGAGAAGCTTGAGGAGATGCCTAATCAAAAATTGGCTTCACTTGAGTCACCCTAAAGGGAGAACTTGATTTCATTTCAGAATTCATATTTAAAGTATTGGCCTACATTCTAATAAAGTTTGCATGAAGTCCTTTTCACATAGTCTTTTGAGGCACTACTAATGTGACAAATTATGGTTCATCTTGAAATAAATAGAAGACTAGAACCCTTACACTTGATTGTTGAATATTCTTATACTTGTAGTGTTGACCTGAGTTACTAAATTTCTTTCTGAAAAATAATCTATATATTCTTTTGAATGAAAAGTTTTAGTGTCTTATAGTTTAAAAGCACATTGTCTATAGTTATAATTTTATGTAGTAAAAGGATTACTTGAGGACAAGTAATAGTTAAAGTTTGGGAGATTTTGATGCACCAAAAATATATACGGTTTTTGCTATATAATTTTACCCATTTTTGGTGATATTGCACTTTAAAGAAAGGTATTTTTCATAATTTGTTGCAGGTATGATGATTTTAGGTGATTGGAGTGAAAAGAAGCAAAAAAGAACGAATTCGGAGCAAAAAGGAGCAAAAAGGAGGAAAGCCTGTTCAGGCACCGCAGACACCATTTTCCAAAGACTTCAGCATTATTGACATGACAGACGCCGCCGGCGCCAGAAGTCAGTGGAATTCAAATTTGAAGAGTTTTGGCGACTTTTTGAAGGGATGCCTATGGAAACTCTTGGGATTTCGTCCCTAACTTATAAGTAACTGTTTTTGGATGAAAATAAGGGGGTTCTCTTGGTTTCTCTTGCTTTCTCTTAGAGGTTTAGCGTGTGTTAAGTGTTAGGGTTTATGAGAAGAGTGTGTAGAAGTGAGGATTTGAGAGGAATTCTTTTCTAAGGAGTGAAGGAGAAGAAGTAAAGTGAGAGATTGCTTCTTCCTTTCCATTCTAAAGAGTGAATCCAGTGTTCTAAAGAAGAGAGAAAAGGATTTAAAGGAACTTCAAGAGAATTGCATTGGGGAGGAGAAAAAGATAAGTTTTATTTTCTTTTATAGTTTGTATGACTTTTCTTTTATATATAAAATCCATGTTTTATTGTATCTTCTTCATGAATTCTGAGTAGTCTCCCTTGTCTTTCTTCTTGCATAGAGATGTGATGATGGATTGATGTGGATTTGATGTGCTTTTAATGTATTCAAGAAATTGTGATGATTTTCATTTCGAACTTAATTTACTTTTTGATTTGGCCAATTGAAATATTAAAAAATGTTATTGAACTTTAATTCTGAAAGGATTTAATGTCCTACAACAATAATGAGGAATCCATTCAATTTCCATGGATGAATTGCGTAGTTCATGGGAATTGAGTGCAAATAAATAGGGAAATCTGTTTTGATGGACTTCAATGTGGAGATTTCAGGGTGACGGCCTGAAATCCCTAAATTGGTTCTAAGATTAGTGACTAAACTTGAAAGTTAGCCTTCAGGTGAAGGGTAAGTGGGAGCTCCGAAGTGAGATCCGGTATCCTCCCAGCCTAGCCTTAGATTTAGTGACTAAACTTAGGATATGTCAATGTTCTTTTCATGCTTAGAAGTGGGGGTACTCTTTTAAGTGTAAAGAAACATCTATGCTCCTATTTGGCACAATAACATAGATAATTGTTCTATATCAATCCACACATCATATTCTCATTGCAAGAGGAAAGATACTTTTATCATATATTAAAAACCTTTCAAATACATATTTTAGTGTGTCTGTTAGTTAACTCTTTTTTTAAAGTTGTTAGAAGTAATTGTAGTTTCATTTAATATTATTATTTTCTTGATAGTGGTAGTAGAAGTACGTAGTAAACTTTAAGTGCAATTCGAGTATCGGATTTCAGTGTTATATTATATATATTGTGAAACACTTTCTTATACTTCGTTCTTCCCTGTGGGATCGATAACCAGGACTCCATTAGAACCCTGTATTACTTGATACGATATGTATACTTGAGTTGAGTGTTCGGACTTTACAAAATCATTATAAAAATATACAAATTTGAGTTCATACATTCTTACATATATAATGTCCGCCGGTCACTAAGGCTGAGGTGGTGGTTTGCCGTTTCAGGAGAGCTAGAGGAGTTAATGGTGATGGCTTGTGGGCTTGGGGGCTTGGGAAGGTTGGTGGGAAGGATCCCTTTAGTTTAGATATTTTTGGGGTGAAATCCCCTAATTCAAGGAACCTTTAGTCCATGGCTCAATTAGCGATCATTAGGCATTGTGATTAGCATCTAAGAGGTGTAATCATGGTAGGATAGGTTAAACAGTCCAATGGGTTAAGTTAATTTGGGTCATGATGTCAAATTTGGGATTTTAGGCTAAAATTTGGATTTGGGCTTGACTTAGGTTTGGATCCAAACCATATGATGGCTAAATTTGGTCTAGAAAAAGGTCATGAGGGTTTTGAGAAGTGAATTTGGTGAAAATTGTGGAGTTATAGAGTTCAATTTGGTGAGATTTGGATTTTAGGGAAAAATTGGGTTTTAATTTAGAATGGATTTAGACTAGATTTGTATTTAGGTCAATTCTAATTTATGTTTCAAATTGTTCTAGGGAAATGTTATGAAGAGTTTAGAATTCAAATTCGGGGAAATGGATTGATTATGAGGTTCCATTTGATGGAATTTTGGGATATGATCAAATTGGGGATTTAAATTGGGCTTGAAAATTGGGTCTAATTAGGCTTGAATTTGGTTTCAATTGCGATTGGACATGATGAACTTTGATTTGGAATTGTAGTTGGGAGAGATTGAAATCAATTTGGTGAAAATTGGGGGTGATTTAGGGACTCTTTATGGCAATTTGGGATTCTTTTCAAAATAGATCAATTTAGGTGCAATTAGAATTAAGGAGTGGTTGTTGGTTGTTAAAGAGTTGAAAAGTTTGCTTTGGGTTTAATTTAATATAATTTATATGGTTTTAGAAAATATTATTTTGATTTGAAAATATGAAATCAAACCGATATCATATATGTAATAGTTTAAAAAATGAGCATTGCACTGCAAGTCATGAATTTACCCCGAATAATAGACACATCACTTACTAGCGAAGCTCAATTAAAGAAACTAAAGAATCTATGACATCCATTTTATCTACAAACCATTTATGTTGACTGATAAGTTCCCTTATCTAATATTGGTTTTCTTGGGTTCATAAAGTTTTCTAAAAGGGCAAACCTCTATACTTAATTACATCTTAAATGGCCAAGGTCACCTAAGTGTACTCTCGATATGAATCAAAAAATAATGTCTTCATGAATTCAAAGGTTTAGGATTTTCAAGGTCGGACAATGGGAAATTCATATGGAAAGGTGCAAATTTGGAACAATTATTTTTGGAATCCAAAGGAAGAAAGCTATGAGATGCCACAGATCCTAAGGCAAACATTAATGACTTTCTAAACTATTCTATAATTTGGTTTCAATTTAGAAGAGATATTATTTAATGTTTCCTCCTGCCAATTTTATTATTTAGGGCATCTGCATGATATCGATCATACAGATAACTTAAAAGATAGGAGGACTTTGTCGCACCGAATGACAATCCTAGGAGTCCTAAGACGACTTAGGGCTTATATTACACGGTGTGCGAAGCCTAAAAGATATGGTGAGGGTTTATGTTGTAATAGACAAACTACCTCGAATTCCTATGGCTTGTTGTTTATTTCTAAGAAGGTTTATTGTTGTAGACCTATTTTTTCTCTCAAAGATGTTCTTCTACATGCCTCGTCGTGCTGGCCACGGTGTTTGCTCTAAGCTCCTCGTTGCAGCAGGTTTAAGTTTAGAAGTGTCAAATTATGGAGGTTGAGAGAAGTATCAATTTTAGAGTTCAATTTTTGATGCAGTTGTCACAATTATCTATATGCCTTATTAGGAGGGAATTTAAGTTGATTAAAGCGACACCAGTTAGGATCCCACTGTTCCCTCATTCTGGCACCATTATTTTCTTCGGAGTCACTTAGTTCAGATGAATTTACCAAAATCAACTAAATGAATTCAATAATCTCATCCAGACCGGAGGAAATCTCATTAGCAGTCATAGGTTGCCTCATCCAAGAGATTCTCGATCATCCAAAGAGATGTATTTTTAGTTGTAACTGTCTTTTTTTTTCTTTTTTTTTTGGATTAATCTTCAAAGTTGTATTATCTTATAGTTATTATGATTTTTTTTTTGTTTTTATTTTAGTTTAACTTGCATTGTGGCATCACTTGCAGAAAATGAAAAGTACTGTAAAGTAAAGTGTAGTAAAGGAAAGTACTGTAAATAAACTATAAAAGCGTATCAGTCTTCTTTTTTCACTACGGCTGAAATGTCAGTATTTGCAGTGTATTTATATAATCTTGCAAGGCATTAAAATATGTTGCATGTTTGGAAAACAAGGAAAAATTGATTTAAGGTGTGCCTACCGAGCCCTAAGAAATAACTTGGTGTTTCCTGTTCATTTGTGTAATGGATGATTTTCTTGAGCAAGGAATAATTGGTTCAGATGTCCTACAGGATATCCAAAAGACCATAAAAGTGTTCACGGTATAAGTGATCCCCATTATTTCTACTGCAGTATATGATTTATTTATATATGATATAATATTCTATCCTCCTTTAATGATATATCATTCTTTACAACTGTGCCAAAAAAACTCGATTCTGATGTAAATAAGAGTTCAAGAGTTATATTTAAATTCAAGGATTCTACTCATGTATACATACCGTTATAGTGTAATATAGGACTTTCTGATTAAGCCCCAAAATATCAAAACCATAGGGAATCTTGTAAATTATTATGAAGGAATTAAATCATAAAATCTATTTAGAAAAAGACACTTAAACAGTTTAAGATATCAAAAGATTGAAAATACGATTCTTTTTTGTCATTTTTAATATTTTTAAATAAAGTAAACAATGAACTAACTATAAGAAAATTTTTGTAAGATTAAAGATGTATAAATCAAAATATATTTTTCCTTATCATGAATAAGTAATAAGTATAGGAGTTCTGTTATGGAAGTATTCAAAATGTGATGTGCCAAATAGGAGCAATAATATTCTTTACCCTTGATAGAGATGCTATAAAGAACTTTACCTATTTTAAAGTTTGATTAGTTTTGAAGATGAGTTTGGTAAGGAAGATAATAGCTCTCACTCTAGAGTTCGCTCCTTTCCCTCCACCTAAGGGCTAACATCTCGTATTAAAACCTAAAAGATTAAACCAAATCAAGAAGTATATAAAGTGTAAGGATTAAATCATCACAAATTATTCCATCATTAAAGATCAATACTTGCAAAACGTCCGTCCAACACTTGATTACTTTTCATTTTAAGGAAAAAGATAAAGAAAACTACTCAGAATCCATGAACAACTAATTTTAAGAGTAGAAATCATGTCAAAACACAAGAAGTCTCAATTAAACCCAAATGAAGTATAAAGATAAAAACTTATCTCAAGTTCATCTCCACCAAACTCTTAAAGTTTCTTTAAATCTCTTCCTTTCTCCTACAAGCCTCCCTAGGACTGGTCGCCCAGCACTGGAGGGTTAAAATCTCTCTAAAATAATGGGTTTTTTACTTAGAAATCTCTACCCACTTTCCCTTTCACTAGGAATGAGATAAGTGTGAAGAAACCCTAAGTAATAATTCTACAAATTCTTACTACAACTACTATTTTCTAACTCTCTCTACACACCCTTTTTACCCTCCTCTAAGTTCTCTTCAAATCCTTCCTTTTAAATTTTCTCAAAAAATACCTTGGTGCCTCTTCATAATGTGTCCATATTCAATGAATCTTCCCAAAAGATGCATCCTTTTAAGAGCCTATTGAATGTATTTTAGCGCCCTTTATCAGTTACCCACGTTTGTACCAATAGTTGCCTCAAACACAACTTCAAAATTTGCTAAAAATTCTTTGAAATTCCATAGTAACTACCCTATGCTTAGATGTGGGGCCTCTGCGCTTTTGTGCGACCTTCTTTATTTACTGGCACTTAGGCGCCATAACTAGGTGCTTAAGCGCCCTAGTTCTTTTTAACACCCACTTCATTATTGCTCCAAATTTAATCCTTTTTCACTTTTTTTTCATATTTTGTCCATTTAATTGTACCTGAAAGAAAAACACAAATACCTTCCATTAAAGTGCAATATCATCAAATATAGCTATAAAAATGTGCACAAAAATGTTATATATTATAGGTATATCAAATTCCCCCAAAATTAAAATGTTACTTATCCTCAAGTGACACTATAATCTTTCAAAACCAAAGTAAGCAAATATTTGAATGAGTTTCTTTAGGAGATTCTATATTTTTGTTCTATAAATGTAGTATTCCAATTTAGAAAAAACTTTAGTAAATGAGACCAATTTAAAGTTTAGAAATCTCTAAAGTGAAGAAGTATGAAAAGCTATCTAATTCAAAAATACTTGTAGATTTCCAAATATAGAGCTTAGGAATTCTATCTTCTTTACTTAAAAATTTTTCATTAAAAATAATTATACTTACTATATTATATCCTTAAGCTTAGGAGTTTCTCAATTCTTATGCAATAAAAGATCAGATATGGAACCAATTTTTGATTAGGTGCTAATCCTCAAGCTTCTCCTCCCTTTTTTTTCACATACTATACTTCTCTTTTTCTTTTTCTTTTCTTTTCATTTCTTTTCTTTTTTTTTCTCTGGCAAGGATTACCATATCTAGATCAGCCTTTATTGATGTTGAATTCCACTCTTTCTTGCCTAAAACAAAGGTTTGATATATATCCTTTACTTAAAAATATAATAATAGTTTTGAAAATTAATTTTAATAAAATAAATTTAAGTATTGAAAATAAATGTCTAATTCTCTATAATTTTCAAAAATACAACATCTCTTACTAAAGATGGTTACAGAATATTTAACATCTATTCACTAAGAAAATTCTTAACTTGAAAATTTTCATCATCAATATAAAGTTTTAACTAAATTCTCTTACTCATTTATATATTCAAAATTTGACTACCCTAATATAACTTCATACACATAATCATTTTTCAATCAAAATTTAATTTATTTTGTATCACATTTGAGAACAAATAAATTTCAGGGTTTGAAAATTGGTTTTTCATCCCCTAAACTTAAATTTTTAATAAAATAAAACATTTTAGCATATCATATATATAGACAGGAATGAAAAATTAAAACATCATGCTTACAGGAATTTTCATATTCTAAATATACAAGTACAAAAATTAAAAACAGGAGTAAAAATAATATGATTAAGTTTTATTTTGATTTTAATATATATGAATTTCAAAAGACTTCTATGCAGTGAAGGATAGCATAAAAGCAAATCACACAAACTAATCTAATATCACAACCACAATAGAAGGAAAATACATGGTAGTAAATTGAAACATAAACATAAAATTTTAAATAAAAGTTAGCTCTATTCTAAACTTTCCTAAAACACTAGGAATAAGTTCAACACAAACCAACAAAATACACTTAAAATAATAAAGTTCACACAATTACTACCACATTAAACAAAAGATAACTTCACATCACAACATCACCACATACAACACTGTCTATCACAACAACAAATACTGCAACAGTAGTCCAAACAACAATGACAAATAAGAGTTCAAACATAACACAACATAATCCAATCACTCCTCATACTTGTGACCATCATCATCATCTTTATCATCACCATCATACCATAAACTTGTAGAATCATAATGAGGGTATGGTGGATATGAAGGAAATACTACACTCTGATCACCTTGGATAATTTTCTCCAACGATGTGTTGTATTTCTCTTCATAATCACTATGCCATCTCATGTAAGTATCAATATGATCTACATAATTCTCTAAATTTAATACCTTATCCGCAGTATAGTTGATTTTGTTCATCATCTTTTACATTAATTTTCTCTGCAAATCTGGGCTGGTAGATTGACCATGGCATGTTGATGCATGAGATGTACAAGCACCAAAACTTCTAAAAAATTCTTCTCTCTAGCCAAAAAATAGAATGCTCAGAATAAGACCTCACATTCACACTAGTAATGGGCTTTAAAGGTTGTAAAATCTCCTCCCAACTATCAAATTTCACACCAGCTTGCTCACATAAAGAAAAGATTAAGGATTTGAATCACAAACCTGCAGTGGTGGCAATTCTAGCGGAACTAGTGATAACTTGATAAATCAGAGATCCAATATCAATTGGCTTATATTGTTGAAATTAATAGTTCAACATAGCACTTTCTCTGGTCACTTCATTAAGATGATTCATAAGGAGTAGAAGAGCAAAAATTAAATAGTGTCATGCTTTCGCCGTGGCATCCATCTTTGATGTAGGAAAATTTACTCTTCTTTCACTAGTAATTTTTCATAATCCTCTTCACGCAGTTAATGAAGATATGATCTCATCTAACTACTCCTCCATAGGATTGTAATTAGCATAAAAACACGTATTATCCATAGGAAGGTGGTAAAATGAATTTATTACCTCGGGTGAAAATTCTACTGATTTTTCTCTTACCATCTCCAAATCATCCTCAGCTTCAGGGAGATTAGCATAGAACTCTTGAACTACAGAAATTACAACAACAACAGAAAAATAGCAGAACCGATCCCACTGCCAGGGGATAATCAAATCTTCCACTTCTCTGCCTAGATTATTGAAACATCGCGTAGGAATTAATTTCTCGATTGCATTGCGTTAGTGTATCTATCCTAAGCTTTCAAACTTACGAACTTACTCGAATCAAAAGTAGCTTTCCCTTTGCCCCTCTTCATCTTTGGTCACATTTCTAAAATTCATATAAAATTCAAAATAAATTCTAAAATCAAACCTAAATCACTAGATCTAAATTCTAAAAGCTTGAACTCGTATTTCCATGTAATATCCATCAATTTTCATCAAATATTCACCATAAATAGTAAATTTTGGATTTTTATAATGCATTCCAAATCTATGGTGAAAATAAAAAAAATTTACATAAAAGAGAAGCTCTAGCCTTGAGAAGAAGAAATCTAGCAAATTTGGCTCAATTCCACCAAGTTTTCTTCGCTTTTGGGAATGCCCTAGGTCAAAACTCAGGAATGCTCGAGGAAGAAGACGACTCTTAAGGTAAAAATGGTGGTTTTTGGCTCAAATTTTCACTTAAAACTATTTACGAACGGACTTTCGTAAACTGGCACTTAAGCACGACTGGTGCTACACTTAGGAACCTATCTCTTGTGTTTATTTACATTTAAGTGCGGGGTTATGGCGCTTAAGCGCCAATGCGCAATTTTTTTATATTTTCAATTTTTTATTTAAATGCACATCTTCTTAAGTCATCCACCCCTAAATGGCCTGATGTCAAATGAATTGGCGTCGCATGTCCACGTCGTCAATTCTCATGTCATGTCAATGTCATGGAGTCGCCACTCTGTTTTGATATTACCCTAATCTTATTTCTATGAATCCTATAAAGGAATCAAGAAATTTAGGGCTAATATAAAACAGAGAAAAAGGAAATGTTTCGTGATAATCTTTATAAAGAAGGTCCTAGAATGTCATATCCTAGAGTTTCTATATAAAGAAGATCGTGAAATGTCAACCAGAGATTATGTCATGGGTTCTTTAATTCTCCTATAGAAGCAAGCTTCTATAGTTAATTACATCCTGAGTAATTAATATTGCCTAGGAAAACTCCCGATTAATGTTAACATTTATCCTCAAAAAAGAGTAAGTGTTAGTGTGTTAAGTTTGATTTAAATCGAACATAAGAATTATGTCAGTTTGTGACATGTTAAGTTCAATTTAGGTCAAACTTATGTCGGTTTATGTCAAATCATGCTGATTTATGTTGAATGTCGAATTATGCTAAGTTTGGTTTGAAATGTCAATTAATATCATTTAATGTCGGTGATTGTTGAATTTGATTTGAAATGTCGATTAATGTCATTTAATATCAGTGATTGTTTAATTTAGTTTGAAATGTCGATTAATGTCATTTAATGTTGATGTTTGTTGAATTTAGTTTGAAATGTCGATTAATGTCATTTAATGTTAGTGATTGTTGAATTTAGTTTGAAATGTCAATTAATGTCGGTTTGTTTTTGGGAATGTTGATTAATGTCAAAAAATTTATTCTGAAATGTTAAGTTTGTTGAGTTTCGTTTGGAATGTCGGATTTATGTCGATTTATGTTTGAAATGTCGAATTTATGTCGGTTATGTTGATTTTTGTTTGAAATGTCAAATTTATGTCGATTATGTTGATTTTGCTTTAAAATGTCGATTTTATGTCAGTTATGTTTGAAATGTCGATTTTATGTTGATTAATTGTTTGGAATGTCAGATTTATGTCGATTATGTCAATTTTGGTTTAGAATGTTGATTTTATGTCAGTTATGTTGATTTTGGTTTAAAATGTCAATTTTATGTCAGTTATGTTTGAAATGTCGAATTTATGTCGGTTTTGTCGATTTTTATTTGAAATGTCAAATTTATGTCGATTATGTCGATTAATTATTTGGAATGTCAAATTTATGTTGATTATGTCGATTTTGGTTTAGAATGTCGATTTTATGTCGGTTATGTTTGAAACGTCGAATTTATGTCGGTTTTGTCGATTTTTGTTTGAAATGTCAAATTTATGTCGATTAATTGTTTGGAATGTCAAATTTATGTCGATTATGTCGATTTTGGTTTAGAATGTCGATTTTATGTAGGTTATGTTTGAAATGTCGAATTTATGTCAGTTTTGTCGATTTTTGTTTGAAATGTCAAATTTATGTTGTTATGTCGATTTATTGTTTAGAATGTCGATGTTAATTTAAACTTAAATCTTGAGTTCATGTCTGTTTGTACTTAAGTTGAATTAGATTAACATGAGTTCATGTCTGTTTGAACTTAAGTTAAATTAGATTAACTTGAGTTCATGTCTGTTTAAACTTAAGTTGAATTAGATTAACTTAAGTTCATGTCTGTTTGAACTTAAGTTAAAAGGATTAAAGTTAGATTCAATATTGATTGAATTAACTTGGGTTCATGTCTGTTTGAACCTAAGTTTGGTTTGACTTAAGTCTAACATGGGTTAGACTTAAGTTAAGTTTAGGTTAGACTTAGGTTCATGTGGGGTTGAACCTAAATTTGGTTTGACTTAAATCTAATGTGGGTTAGACTTAAGTTAAGTTTAAGTTGTTTGAATTAAGTTAGGTTGGACCTAGAATTAAAGTTGACTTAAGTTCAATATGGGTTAAACTCAAATTAAGATTTAACTTAGGTTAAGTTAGGTTCAAGTTAGGTTGAACCTAGACTTAGGGTTGACTTAAGTTTAATATGGGTTGAACTCAAATTAAGATTTAACTTAGGTTATGTTAGGTTCAAGTTAGGTTGCACCTAGAATTAGGGTTGATGTAAGTTCAATATGGGTTGAACTTAAGTTAAGTTTGAACTTAGGTTTGGGTTTGGTTAAACCTTAGTTAGTTAAGGCTTAATGATTTAATTAGGTCTAATGAGTTAGACCTAATTAGAGTTTATGTTTGATTAAACATTAGTTAGTTAAGGTTTAATAGTTTAATTAGGTCTAATGAGTTAGACCTAATTAGAGTTTATGTTTGATTAAACCTTAGTTAGTTAAGGTTTAATGGTTTAATTAGGTCTAATGAGTTAGACCTAATTAGGATTTATGTTTGATTAAACCTTAGTTAGTTAAGGTTTAATAGTTTAATTAGGTCTAATGAGTTAGACCTAATTAGGATTTATGTTTGATTAAACCTTAGTTAGTTAAGGTTTAATAGTTTAATTAGGTCTAATGGGTTAGACATAATCAGGGTTTATGTTTGATTAAACCTTAGTTAGTTAAGGTTTAAAAGTTTTATTAGGTCTAATGGGTTAGACCTAATTAGGGTTTATGTTTGATTAAACCTTAGTTAGTTAAGGTTTAAAGGTTTAATTAGGTCTAATGAGTTAGACATAATTAGGGTTTATGTTTGATTAAACCTTAATTAGTTAAGGTTTAATAGTTTGATTAGGTCTAATGGGTTAAACCTAATTAGGGTTTATGTTTGATTAAACCTTAGTTAGTTAAGGTTTAATTTTTAAATAAGTTTAATATGTCATTAAACTTAACTAAAGATTTGATTTGTATTAAACCTAATTTAGTTAAGGTTTAATGGGTTAATTAAGTTTAATATGTCCTTAAACTTAATTAAAGATTTGATTTGTATTAAACCTAAATTAGTTAAGGTTTAATGGGTTAATTAAGTTTAATATGTCCTTAAACTTAATTAAAGATTTGATTTGTATTAAATCTAATTTAGTTAAGGTTTAATGGGTTAAATAAGTTTAATATGTCCTTAAACTTACTTAAAGATTTGATTTTGGTTAATTAAGTTTAACTTAAACTTAATTAAAGAGTTTGATTTTTATATTAAACCTAATTTAGGTAAGGTTTAATGGGTTAATTAAGTTTAATGTGTCCTTAAACTTAATTAAAAATTTGATTTTTGTATTAAACCTAATTTAGGTAAGGTTTAAAGGGTTAATTAAGTTTAATATGTCCTTAAACTTAATTAAAAGATTTGATTTTGGTTAATTAAGTTTAATTATGTCCTTAAACTTAATTAAAAGGTTTGATTTTTGTATTAAACCTAATTTAGGTAAGGTTTAATGGGTTAATTAAGTTTAATATGTCCTTAAACTTAATTAAAGATTTGATTTTGGTTAATTAAGTTTATTATATCCTTAAACTTAATTAAAATATTTAATTTTGGTTAGTTAAGTTTAATATGTCCTTAAACTTAATTAAAAGGTTTGATTTTTGTATTAAACCTAATTTAGGTAAGGTTTAATGGTTAATTAAGTTTAATATGTCCTTAAACTTAATTAAAGATTTGATTTTGGTTAATTAAGTCTAATATGTCCTTAAACTTAATTAAGGAGTTTGATTTTTATTAATTAAGTTTAATATGTCCTTAAAATTAATTAAAATGTTTAATTTTGTTAATTAAGTTTAATATGTCCTTAATCTTAATTAAAAGGTTTGATTTTTGTCTTAAACCCTAAGGTTTAATGGTTTAATTAGGTTTAAGTTGTCTTTAAACCTAATTATTATTTGATTTGAGTTGGATTCATCACTTGCTTAATCTATGATGAGATGGACTAAATATCTGAAGAGCAGGTTTTGAATTATTAATTTTAAAATTAATAAATCTTAACCTTATTTCAAAATGTCTTTTAGATTGTTTTGATGACTTAAGAATTGTTGTTTTAGGATTGTTGTCTGTTATCCTAATGTTCTCAATCATTTTGCATTTAAATTTTCCAATTTTTCCAAATTTTATAATTATTTTTTAAAATAATTACAAAATATCATGGAAATTAGGAAATCATATCCTAGAGAGCTATCCTAGCCTTAGAAAAATCAGAAGATGTGCCTAAGGACTTAAAGGTTATTCCCTAAAAATTTCATATTTTTCTGATTTGTAAATAATTTTTAATAATTAAAATACTCGAGAGAGTATTTAATTAATTAAAAATTAAATACTGAGAATAAAATTATGATTTTAGTTTCATAATTTTCTTCTCTTCAAGAGTTTTCCAGAGGTATTTTTATTTTATTTTTGTGACCTCTAGATCAAAAGATATGAATTTTTGAAGTTTTTAAGGTTTTTCTGAATTCAATTAATCCATAAAAATCGATGGAGTGACGCGTGTCCTCGTACCGTCGAATAGGCGGGATGAGCTGGTGTACGGCGCGGAACAGCGGACACCGGTTGGGAAGATCAGCACCGTCCATTCCAAAACACGGGAACGGACGGCAGAGATAAATCGCCCAAAAATTTG
Source organism: Papilionanthe hookeriana x Papilionanthe teres (assembly GCA_022702705.1). Classification (NCBI taxonomy): domain Eukaryota; kingdom Viridiplantae; phylum Streptophyta; class Magnoliopsida; order Asparagales; family Orchidaceae; genus Papilionanthe; species Papilionanthe hookeriana x Papilionanthe teres. The sequence goes on along the minus strand of CM040436.1, from coordinate 67,085,454 downwards.
AAAATTTTGACCTGTTAAACTTCAAACTTCAATATCTCACTCATTTCTCAATGAAATTGAGTGATTTTTGAACCTATGGAATCATCTGGACATATAGAATGTATCTATACGGTGATGATACATTTATGGGCTAATTTAACCCATGATATTTCAAAAATACAAATTATTTTGGAGAAAATAAATCCATACCTTGGCCACAAGTATGCCGAGCTTGATCAGGCCTGATGGTCAGCTTCTAGGACTCCCAAAGAAGATATTTGTCACTTCAATTTAGTTTTGTAGCTAGCCTTGGTGAGCAATTTGGGCAAAATGGCCACGTTTGGCTGATTTGGGATTTTGGCCAAATTGGCTCGATTGGGCTACCCTATGGCTTGGGCTTGGTTGGAATAGGTTGTTGAGGTCCCCAGGAAGATTTTTTGTGTTGGGAGCCAAGGGATTTGGGCAGCCTATAGGATTTTATGGGTTAATTCTCTCCTCTTGGATATTTTGGCCAAGGGGGGGTATTTATAGCCATGAATGGCTATGGATTAACCTTAGTTGGCTTGGATTTGACCATGGTATAGTTAGGGCTGTAGAGTACAACCTCCCCCATGTAAACCAAGCTTCACCTCTTCTTCCTCCATGAGAATTTTGCCACTTAAGCAAGTGCACATTTCATGGCAATTCTGGCTTAAATCTTGTCATGATGGATTTTAGCCTCTTTGTTTCCATTCCATTGGCTAAGTGGGTGGTTCATGGTGACTCAAATGGTTGAGACCCTCTCCTTGCAACACCTCATTTACCATTTCATGAGGTGGTGACACATTAGCCCCTCTCTTAATATTTCATGAAATATCATTATGGTTTTTACCATGGTGTGAAAGATGGTTAAAGCTTTGTCTCCTCACTATTGGATGGCTAGGGAGGTGGCTAAACTAACCTCACCATGGCAAGACACCTCACACTTTAAATTACCATGGTTTTCCACCTAATTTTTCATGTCATGATGGCCTTTACCATGGTTAAATGTGAGTGATTTATGAATTGATTTTTCTTTAATGGATCATGTGTGATGTCATAAAAGAGTTTTAGAATTTTTAGAAAACCATATGTCATAGGTTATAAAAATTCCATTTAATGCCCTCTTAATTTTAATTTCCATATTTAATTAATTATGTCATTAATTAAATATTGAAAATTATTTTATTAATCAATAATTAATTGGAAATAATTCCAAATTAATTATTTGATTAATATCCATGTCATTAAAATTGATTTTTGCCTCTTTTCATAACTTTTCAATTTAATTTTCATTTTGATTAATTATGTCATTAATTAAAATATGAAAATTAAATTATTGATCAATTAATTAATTAAAAATAATTTTGAAATCAATAATTTGATTAATTCCATTATTTTTAATCAATTTGTGGATTTTATGATTTTATGGCTTTTGAATTTAATTTTTCATTTTAATTAATTATGTCATTAATTAAAATTTTAAAATTAATTAGCCAATTAATTAATCAAAATAATTTTGAAATCAATTATTTGATTAATTTTGTCATTTTATGACTTTTAATTTATTTTTCATTTTAATTAATCATGTCATTTGATTAATTAAAATATTGAAAATCAAATATTAGTCAATTTAATTAATCAAAATAAATTTTTTTGATATTAATTTGACAAATTTTTGTCATTGTGGGGTTTTAAACATGTCATTGGTTGTTTGATAAAAAATTGATCATTTTAACCAAAATTGACTTTTTACGTCATGTGTTGACCCACTGGGTCAATAAGGTTGGTGAATGGATCTGGGTTGGTTATTTTGACTAAAATTGTCATTTTAGGTCAAAAGGTTGACCTGTGGGGTCAACAGGATTGGTCATAGGGTCTGGATTGACCATTTTGACCAAAATTGTTATTTTGGGCCAAAAGGTTGACCTCTTGGGTCAACAAGGTTGGTCATTAGGTCAGGATTGACTATTTTGACCAAAAGTTATCATTTTGGGTCAAAAGGTTGACCTGTGGGGTCAATAGGGTTGGTCATTGGGTCAGGATTGACCATTTTGAATAAGATTGTCATTTTGGGTTAAAAGGTTGACCTATGGGGTCAACAGGGTTGGTCATTGGGTTAAGATTGACCATTTTGACCAAAATTGTCATTTTGGGCCAAAAGGTTGACATGTAGGGTCAACAGGGTTGGTCATTGGGTCTAGATTGATCATTTTGGGTCAAAAGGTTGACCTATGGGGTCAACATAGTTGGTCATTGGGTCTGGATTGACCATTTTGACCAAAATTGTCATTTTGGGTCAAAAGGTTGACCTGTGGGGTCAACAGGGTTGGTCATTGGGTCAGGATTGACCATTTTGACCAAAATTATCATTTTAGGTAAAAAGGTTAACCTATGGGGTCAACAGGGTTTGTCATAAGGTGTAGATCGACCATTTTAACCAAAATTGTCATTTTGGGTTAAAAGGTTGACCTGTGGGGTCAACAGGGTTGGTCATTGGGTCAGGATTGACCATTTTGACCAAAATTATCATTTTAGGTAAAGAGGTCAACTTGTGGGGTCAACAGGGTTGGTCATTGGGTCTGGATTGTCCATTTTGACCAAAATTGTCATTTTGGATAAAAAGGTATTGACCCATTGTAAAAATGAGGTCAACAAAAGGGCCCATAATATGTGTAGAATACTGCAGAAGTATTGTGCACATATTGGCGTTGACCGAAGTGATCTGATGAAATGTCTCATGATAATCAAGAAAGGAGTAGGTGTCATACCGTTCTTAGAGAATGTCAGATAACTCATATGTTGGTTCTGAGAAGGAACGTCCTTCTCGTGTCTTAAAAGAAATTTACTGAGAGAGAAAATGAATGTCATATTCCATTTCTCAAAATGTCAATGTCAAGATTTTGTTAGAGGAAAGTCATAATTTACGTGTCAGGCAAAGACTTATATCTAATAACCAGAGAGAGAAAATGGATGATTATTTTGCACCATTTATATTATAGCAGGTTTAAGCTCAAACGAATTTGCTGCTACAGCAGGAATTTGAATACTTAAATGAATTTCATTTGTTGTAGGGTTAGTGTATACCTTTAAAGAATTTTGTAAATTTTGGTGTTCATTATCTTGCATCGTATTTCAGGATTATTTTGAGGTATGTTTGACATTTCTTGAATGTTATAAAGTTATTTTTCTTTTCTAATTTTTTTATAGTTCGTTCTATTTCAGAATCGTAAGGAACTATTCCTTCAGATCCTGAACTACGCATAAAAAGATTTACTAAAAACAAAGCAGCACACAATAAAAACAAATAATTATGATTTTTACATTTTTAAACTTCTGTTGTTTTTTTATATTAAAAATAAGTGTATATAAATTTTCTCTAAATTCTAAATTAGCTCCCCGGTAACGGCGTCAAAAATATTACCCGACCTACAAATATGTAGATAACTAAACGTATAAAAGATAGGTAAACTTGACCCTAAAATAAGCAGCTAGTGTGCAAGATTTAAATATTTTTTAGATAATAATAAACACACTATGGATACTATGCAAGTATACTTATTGTTTCAAATAATATAGGATTTCTTGTTAAAACCCTAGATATCGATCCCACGAGAAAATAAGTATGAATTAAAAGAAATTTAAAATACTAAAAATTAAATGTAAATGCTAATTTTTAATTTTACTTTAAAACTAAACAAGAGTAAAATCAAACTTACTAGATTTTATGAATTATGCAAGAAGGTATTTATGCAAACGAATTAAACTCTTAATTAAAGATACTTTCTTCTGACAAATATTTAGTAATAAGTAAAGGAATTTAAATTTTTTAGAACTTAAAATTTTGTATTGTGACAAATAGGAGCATAAATATTCTTTACCCTTTTGTCCAGGTATAAAGAACATTGACTAGTCTAAATGTTGGTGCAGAATGTGTTATTAGTAGTGTTGAGTAGATTTTAGGCTCTCACTTCTATATTACCACTGTGCCCTCTCTATAGGACTTACCAGTGACCCTTTTTTCTCACTTTAAACCAAATTGATAGAATTTAGCCTGTCACTCTAAAAACATTCAATCCTATGCCCATCAAATCTTATCTCCCTATCTATTTGCATTCCTCTTCGGATGATAACTTTTGATCTTCCAAAGTGAAATGTGATACTTACAAGATAAGAAATCTTAGGTCACTGTCAGGTTTATAAGATTTCTCCACAAGTTTTAACAATACAATTGGCCAAATTGTAAAGTAAAAGAAGTTTAGGTAAAATATCATCACAGTTTCAGGCAAGAAAGATAAAAAGTTCTTAAACAAATATCCAAACCTCTTGATTTAATTACATTATATTTGTAAGAAGAAAAAGAAGAAAACTACTCAGAAAGCATTGGATTAACACAACAAAACCTATTCATAATAATTACAACTAAAGTACACAACTTAAGAGTTAAGTTACAAATACTTATCTAAAATGTTCACCAAAGAAATCCTTTGAAGTTCTCTGACTTTACTGACTCTTATAGAACTCTAAACTTCAAGAAATCACAAAACACTCACTAAACAGTTACAAACTTGAACTTAAAGTGAAAGAAACTTAAGAATAATATTAATCCTCTCTAAAACAACTCTCCTTTACTGTAGAATTAATTCTTATTTATATAGCTTCAAAAATGACCAAGTATTGCTTCAAACATCTCATCAAAATTCGTCCAAATTTGTTGAATCTTCCAGAATATAACTTTCGAACCTAAGCATCAGTTCTAGCACGTAGGTTCCAGTTCAAATGATCCATTTGAGCGCTTTTTACTTCAACAACATATCTCTTTAATCAAATGTGTCTAGATTCATTGTATACTTTATTTGAAATGTGCAATATCATCTGGGATTTTCTAGAATACATTGAAACCGCAAAAATTTAAAAATTAACTACTCCAACCATCTCTGGCGCTTATGCGCTAGACATAATTTGTCAAATTTTCTTCATAAAATCCTAATTTTTCTCATTTTTGCTTCTTTTCCTCCTTAAACGCATCTTATTATACCTGCAACCAAAAACATCAAAATATCTTTCAATAAATCATAATATTTTTAAAAATATAAGAGTAATTTATCCATAAAAAAATGGTTAATTTTAAGGTAGATCACCTTCTCCCAAGGTGAATTTCTTAGTTAAAGTGGTTCCTAGGGTCCATGGGAAGGCTCCCAGAGTTTTGGTTTGATTCGGCTGACCCAGGCATGTCTAGCCCATAGGGGTCAACTTAGGTTCCCCGCCAAGTAAAAAAGCTAAACGTACTCAACCAAAGCTTGAGGGCTTAAGCTTGACTTGATGAGGCCGAAGAATTCACAACCCTGATCTATGGTCATAGGGACGTAGGTGGGGTGAGTCCTCACAAAAGTGAGGTCAACAAATGAACCCCAATGTGTGTTGTACTGAATAGTTATGCCGCACATATTGACATTGACTAAACTGGCCAGTAAAATCCTAGAACAGTTCAACATGTCAAAATTGCTCTAAGGAGTGATCAGATCCAATACAATATTGCCGCTGAGGATTCTGGTACAATATTGCCCAAGATGTTTAGCTAGCTTAAAGAGGAATGCAGTCACTTTATGCTAGAAGGATCTCACATTTGCTTTGAGAACTTGCTGGGGAAAGAGGTGTCAGGATCCAACAAACGATATCAGCAACCTCAAAGTTTCATTATCCTTAAGAAAAAATGTCAATGTACTTACATCTTAACTATGATGAGAACATCTAAGTTAGAGGAAATTCATGATTTTGTGTTAGGAGGGCTATAGATTCTACTAGTAAGAGAGAATGGATGCTTTCAACCTAAAAACCTAAACCAACCATGCCCAACTTCTGAACCCTAGGGACCAGACTAGATCCACCTAGCCCACCCTAATTGAGCCATGGACCAAGGGTCCCATGATTTAGGGGCTCTCTTCCCATTTTTGGCTAAACCAAAAGAAATCCTTACCCTCAACCATCAAGCCTTGATGTTAATCACCATTAAGTCCCATTAAGCACCAGCTCCACCCTGGCTGGCCGACTTAGTGGCTGGAAAGCTTGAAATCGAGAGCCTCCACCAAGCTTTGAACTCCAAATTGGGACCATCCCTTGTGGCAAGCTTCCATTAAATGTGTGCGTAGTTTAGCTCTCACCCAAAACTTACTGAGACCAACCTATGGAATTCTGAGCTCCACCCATTCGCCATGGCTTTAAATTGGCCCCTTCAAGGCTAAAATGGAGTGTGCATAATCCTCTAGCGAAGCACTGCCAAAATCTTACCAGAGCTTCCCTAAACCTCCCTTAGTGCAAACCCACTACTTCAAGCCACCCACAGCCACTGTCCAGAGCCAATTTCCCCACCCAATTTTCAACCGAAACTAGGACACATTTCACCACTCCTCCACAGTCCACCAAACTCCAAATTAAGGTCCTCCTCACCATCCCTTGACTAAAAGAAAAAAATCCTCTCTGAAACCCCCATTCTACAGCTGCCCTAACCTAGCTCAAGACCAAGGCCTTTAAAATAGTTTGAGTGATTTCATAGTTCGACAGTTCACCAGAGCTTAACAACACTTCTATGTGGTTCGTCGGAGTCTTCTGAAGCTTCTGCAAGCACCTGATTGAGGCCACACCTTTCAGGTGAAGTTATTGAACTCTCCCCCCAAATCGAGCTCATTTTCAGCTTTCATAACAATATACTTTATTTCATGGGCATGTAACCATATAGATATGTTTGTCTTAATTAGATGAAGCTATAAGAACAAACACAAAGGAATTTGGTTTAGTCTAGGCCGAGATATTAGAATTTTTGTGTGAATGTTTACGAGTTAGGTCAATTGGGGGTGATGGCTAGGAGTCGTTGGATTGTCTGTGTATCGTTTGGACGGATGGGATAGCGTCAGACTAGTTGAAGATGCATAAAGCGCAGACATATGGCGGTTGACTTAGACAGCGATGAAGAATATGGTGCCGCGTGGTCTTTCGATGCTGCTAAGGTTGTGTTGGTGCTGGCTAGGGTTAAGTAAGAAAATATAGATTTTCTAGATTTATTTAATTCTAGAAATTTTAAAAATACATATCTTGGTGTAGAAAAATCACAAAAATAAAAAAGTGCTCACTTGCTCAGAGAAAAACAATGTGAAATAAAAATCAAAATTGCTTATAATGTATTTTATTTTTAATTAATCAAATATTCAAAAGCCTATTTTAATCATAACTCACTAAATACTAACCACCATGGATGAGGTATGGAGGGCTTGTAAGCTCTGTTGTTAGTGGTCTTGTCAAATTTTTCCAAGGTCACGGGACATCTCTAGCCAGAGATCCCTAATTTTCAAGTTAATCCCCTCTGTTTTGGTTTAAAAATTATTAAAATTAAAACATAAATCAGAAAAATACAAAATTTGTTTGAATAGGTTCACTGTAGTCAGAGGACCTTACTATAAAATGAATTTATCTAATTAAGAGTGGCACTAAGTGTAATTAACTCTTTAAAGTACTTAAAAAATTAAATACATAAAATATAAATAGAAAAATAACAAAAATAACTCCCCACTGTAAATAATAATCATGTTAAACCCCTATAAAAAGTTGAAGTCAATTGGAATCGATCTAATCACTAAAATAGATTTTCTAAGTAAAATAATATTTTTGGCATTAAAATAATTGTAATAATTAAAATATAATTAAGAAAATTATAAAAATGGTTTTGGGAGTTCATGTTAAACAGAAGGAATTAAGAAAAATAAAATTGGAATTATAATAAAAATTTTACTTTCTTAGCTATATTTTGAATTTAAAAATTTAAAAATATTTAAAAATAATTAAAAATTATAAAAGTATAAAAATATAAAAATACACCAAAATGTCACATATGATTCTCTGGTCAATTAGAAATGATTAAAATATTTTTCCTGGTTTTCTAAATAAAATTATAAATTTTTAAAGGCTAAAAAATGGTGTTTCCTTAATTTTACAGTAAAATAATTATAATAAATAAAATAAAAATAATAAAAATATAAAATTTGCTTCTCTAGGTTCTCTGAACTTAGAGATTTATGAAAAATATAAACACTAATTTTTGATTTAAATAATATTTTATATTTAATTAATACTCAAAATAAACAAATAAATATAATAATTAAAATAAAACTAAAAAAAATTTTTGAAAATTACCCTAGATGGTCCTCTAATCTAAGTGAACCTCCAATAATTTTCTTAAGGATAAATGATTTGTTTTGGCTAAGTTAATGAATTAACATTGAAACTACCTATTTTTGCATTAAATTTATTATAAAAATAAAATAAAAATCAGAAAAACCACATTTTATCCTCTAATATTTTAATTGACCCATGAGTGGGGTAACATAAAATTTCAAAGTCGTTTGAGTTGAATTTAATGAATTATGAAGTGATAGGCCTTAAAGGGGCAAAATGACAATTATGGGATTTAAGCTTTAAATTAATATTTAGGCTTAATCAAGGGTAAATGGGTAATAAATAATTTTAATTAACTTTGTTTGATGATTGAAACATAAGGGATTAAAACTTAGAAACCAATCTCACCTCTTTCCATAGCAAGGGCATAAATTGTATTTTCTCCTAATCATCATAAATTGGAAGTTAATTAAACTAGATGATGCTAAAGTATGGGGTTTGATTTTGGAAGATAATAATTCACTAATTTGAGACCCCTAGCTAATGGTTTGATGATAATACAATCATGGATAAAGAATAAATGACATGTAATTTAAACATTCGTATAATTACATATTTACCCACAATCCTAAAGGGCTTAGTAGTGAACTAGGCTTAATCCAAAGTTTTAATTAATGAGGTTTAGAGATGAAAACATAATTGATCAAGAGTATTTTGAAAAAACTACTAGCCTAAATTTAATTTAATTAGCTAAATTTCTTAATAAATCAATTTACCCTTAAAAAATTTCACTCACGTAATTTATAAAATGAAATATCAAGTGATAGTTACCCCACTCATGAGATAATTAAAACATTAATGTTTACTGGGCACACACTCACTAAATTCCACTAAAAATGGATTAATGATTTAGCAACATAATAAGTTAAGGGGAACTCGAGACCTTCCAAAGGATTTTTTAAAAGTTGTTTAGGGTCATTGATATATATATATATATATATATATATATATATAGTTATATATAATATAACATTTTAGTACACATTTTTAGATCTATTTTTAATGATATTGCACTTTAATGGAAGATATTTGTGTGTTATTCTTTCAGGTATAGTTAAATGGATAAAATATGACAAAAGAAGTGAAAAGGATCAAATTTAGAGCAAAATGAAAAAGGTGTTAAAATGAATTGGGGCGCCTAAGCGCCTAGATCCGGCGCCTAAGCGCCAGCAGATAAATAAGGCCACACCTAAGCGCCAGAGGCCCCATGCTTAAGTGCAGGGAAGTTACTATGGAGTTTCAAAGAATTTTTGGTGAATTTTGGAGGGTTGTTTTAGGCAACCTTTGGTACAAACGTGGGTAACTGATTAAGGGCGCCAAAATACATTAAAAAGGCTCTTGAAAGATTGCATCTTTTAGGAAGATTCATTGGATATCGACATATTTTGAAGAGATGCCAACACACATTTTGAGAAAATATAAAAGGAAGGACTTGAAGAGAAATTAGAGAAGGCTAAAAAGGGTTTGTAGAGAGACTTAGAAAAGAGTAGCTGTAGTAAGAGGTTGTAGGATTATTACTTAGAGTTTCTTTACACTTATCTCATTCTTAGTGACAGGGAAGGTGGGTAGAGATTTCCAAGTAAAAAGTTATTATTTTAAACAGATTTTAACTCTCTAGGTTGGGCGACTAGTTCTAAGGAGGCTTGTAAGAGAAAGGAAGAGATTTAAAGTAACTGCAAGAGTTTGGTGGAGAGGAACTTGAGATAAGTTTTTAACTTTATTTTTCATATAGTTTTAATTGAGGCTCTTGTGTTTGTACATGATTTCTACTATTAAAATTAATTGTTGTGGTGTTTTCTCCATGGATTTTGAGTAGTGTTCTTTATCTTTTTCTTAAAATGAAAGTGTTAGATGAATGTTATGGAAGTATTGATCTTTAATGTCGGAATAAGTTGTGATGATTTAATCCTTGTATTCATTTACTTCTTGATTTGGTCAATTAAGATGTTAACATTTATTGTGAGAACCTGTAAGATCTGTGATGGTATTGTCTCAGGAAACTATTGGTCGAAATTACATGAGATTATATGGATGAGAATGTAATTCATATAACTTTGTGAAAATATTAGAGAAATATACTTTGATCGGTATAGAATTAGAGGACTTTAGGGTGACGGACTAAAGCTCCCAATTTGGTTTATTGTTTTAGGTTTTGATATGAGATGTTAGCCCCCAGGTGGAGGGAAAGGAGGGAACTCTAGAGTGAGAGCTAGTATCTTACCTATCTAACCCATCTTCAAAACTGTTTAAACTGTAAACTAGTCAATGTTCTTTATAACATCTCTAGTAAGGGTAAAGAATAATATTGCTCCTATTTGGAACAACACAATTTGAATACTTCCATAATAGAACTCCTATACTAATTACTTATTCATGATAAGGAAAAAGAGATTTTTATTTATACTTATTTTATCTTACAAAAATCTCGTTATAGTTAGTTAATTGTTTACTTTATTTTAAAATATTAAAAATTACCAAAAAGAATCACATTTTTAATCTTCTGATATGTTAAACTGTTTAAGTAAGTGTCTTTTTCTAAATAGATTTTGTGATCTAATTCCTTAATAAAAACTTACAAGATTCCACGTGGGTTCGATATTTTGGGGCTTAATCAGAAAGTCCTATATTACTTGATAACGATACGTATACTTGTGTTGAATCCCTAAATATAAATATAACTATTGAATGCTTATCTACATCGAAATCATTTTTTCTTTTTGGCACCGTTGTAAAGAAGGAAATTTTATTAAAGGAAAATATAATATTATATCATATATATATATATAAATATAAATATATATATATATATATATATATATACATACATATATATATATATATATATATATATCAGATCATCATTGTAGAAATGTCGGGGATCAATTTTTTGGAGCCATTGCCGGGGAATTGGAATTAAAAGGAATTTTTAGAAAAACAAAATTTCTATTTTTAGAAAGTCTTATTTAAAATTTTATTGAATATTGCAGTGTTACTGTTTTTATAAGTTTATGTGTGGTGTATTTTATTTTTATTATTATTTTCTAATAGTATATGCGCAGTTAAGGTTCTGAAGGTCTACTGCCCTACAATTCTGAATTAGAAAGAACTATTAGAATAATTAAAAAAATTAAAAATACATAAAAATTAAAAATACATAAAAATTCAAAAAGTTCAAGAAATGACAAACCAAAATAATCAAAATGTTGAAATTCATCAAGAATTTAGACTTTTAAGAGATTATGCAAACCATACAGTGGATGAACTTCATGGTAGTATTCAAAATTCTGTTGTAGCTGCTAATTCATTTGAAATTAAACCTGTTATTATCCAAATTGTATCAAATAATCAGTTTAGGGAGCACCAACTGAAGATCTAAACTTACATCTTGCCAATTTTCTAGAATTGTGTGCTACATTTAAATATGATGGTGTTTCGGATGATGCTATTAGACTAAGGCTTTTTCCATTCTCACTTAGGGATAAAGCTACGATATGGTTGAATTCGTTAACACCTGGATCTATCAAAACTTGGGGTGATTTAGCACAAAAATTATTTGTTAAATATTTTCCACCATTCAAAACTGTGAAGCTTAGAAATGCTATTTTATCTTTTTGTCAGTTTAAACTGGAATCTATTTATGAAGCTTGGGAACGATTTAAAGAACTCATAAGAAAGTGTCCACACCATACTATATCAGATTGGTTAATTATTCTAACTTTTTATAATGAATTAGTTGAATCTCTTAGATATATTTTCAATGTCGCTACAGGTGATTCATTAATGTCAAAACCATTTCATGATGCTTATGCTTTAATTGAAGAAATGTCTACTAATAATTTTAAATGTCCTTTTGAGAGGGTATATCCTAAGAAGGTAGCCAAAATTTGTGAATCTGGTGCTTTTGCAATGTTAACAAATCAAGTTACTACAATTTCAAGAAAGCTAGACCAATTTGGAATGAGTTTTTCTCAATCAATTCCATTGATTAAAGAAAATTCATTAGGTTAAATGGTATATTCTCAAACATAAATAGAAAATTTAAATGCTATAAATAATAAGTCAAACAACCCATATTCAAACTATTATAACCCATGATGGAAAAATCATCCTAACTTTAATTTGAATAATAATAATTCTGGTGTTATTAATCAACAATGGAGGAACAACCAAGTAAAACCATTGAGGAACTAGAAAATCCAAGGTAATAGTAATTATAGACCTACTTATCCTCCAGATTTTAACAATAATCCACAATTTAAGGATAAGAGTTTGTTTATAAAAGAAATGGTGTTACAGATGGGAAATCAATTACAAAGTCAAGGAGCTGCAATTAGAAATATTAAGAATCAATTGGGACAAATAGCAAATTCATTAAGTAATAGAACCCAATGAACACTTCCTAGTAATACAGAAGTAAATCCAAAAGGCCAGAATAAAGAGCAAGTAAAGGCTGTCCAACTTAGAAGTGGAAGAGAGTTGGAAGGTAGAGTTCAAAAAGAGATTAAAGTAGAGAGAGAAGAAATTAAAGAACCTAAAGAGGACACTCCAAATGGTTTCGAGAGACCTTTTTCTTTACTTAAAATAGACTTAGAAAAACCACCACCGCTTCCATTTCCTTAGAGACTTCGTCAACAAAAGTTAGATAAACAATTATCAAAATTTTTGGAAATTTTTAAAAAGCTTACAATTAATATTCCATTTATCGAAGCCTTAGAACAAATGTTAAGCTATGTGAAGTTTATAAATGATATTCTTAACAGAAAAAGGAAGTTTGAAGATAACAAGGCAGTTATGCTTAGTGAGAAGTGCAGTACTATAATTCAGAAAAAAACTTCATGAAAAGCATAAAGATCCCGGTAGATTCACAGTTCCATGTGTGATTGTTGACCTCATTTTTGATGAGGTCTTCCTTTTCTTCTTTTTAGTGCTTAGGATCTAGCCTTAGGCCTTTCCTTTGACTATCTTAGAGGACTAGAATTGGGACCCGCCTTTTAGAAATTCAAACCACTTCTAAACTCCCCGCAAACTCCACAAACTTGACTATAGACCCCTAATCACCTAGAGGGTTGAAATCAAATATGGAAGTTTAAAGGATGAGTTCCTATAGGACTCTTTCGGCCTTAGGATCGCCCTCGGTGGCCTCGGTCCGATGAAGGGGCCGACATACACTACACCCGCACACTACATTTCCACACACTTCCTAAAACCACACCCATACCCAACTTAACCTCCCGACTCATGTAGGTGATTCACATGGATGGTCCTTAACCCCTAAGCCCTCGGCTAAGAGGTTAGGAACAACATAGATGAATGCCTCAAATGAGTCCTTTCATGGCTCATATGGGCTTGAAATGGCTTCATGGCTCAACCAAAATGATTTCACCCCACCCAAATTCACCCAATCTTCAATTTCCCAAATTTTCAATTTTTGACCCCCGGACCCTACACCTACTAAACCTACCCAAAACCCTCGAATTACCCAAATTTTCGCAAAATCTCCAAATTACCTAAAATTTTCCAAAATCAATCCCAAACACCTCCACATCACTCAAATTGATCATCCATACCCAAAAATACCAAAAATTCCAAGAAAACCCCCCAATACCCTCCAAATACCCAAAATACCCTTCTTGGCCTAAAAATCCAAAAATTCAGAAAATTCCCAGAAAATTCCAGAAAATCCCAAATATTCCCAATTTCATTTTGTCCAATTACACCATGGGCCAATTTTGTCAATTTACCCTACTTTTGTCAAAACCCCCAAATCGACCCATTTTAACCCAAAGTGGACCCAATGTCAAACCAAACATACCCAATTGACCCCAATTTTGGTCCAATTCAATTCTAAACTTCAATTCAACATTCCCAATACCAATTTAGACCAAATCCAAGTCCAATTTGATTGACATTTGGATCCAATTTCACTTTGGGCCTTAAAGCCCAAATTTGGACCCATGACCCAAACTTAGCCCAAACTAACCCAATTCAACTCCAATTAACCCCAAATCTTTTCTAAACCTTCCTTAACATCCTCATAAACAAAACACTAACATGATTTGCCCAAGATTTTGACCCAAACCCCACTCAAATTCAATCCAAAATCAAAAAGCCCAATTTCGACCTAAACCCAAATCTAACCCAAATAGGCCCAAACCTCAAAATTAAAACCCAACCAAAGCCAAAACCTCTTTGAAACACTCCCATAAACATTTCTTAATATTTATTTTACATCAATTTCAACCCTAGCCCAATATTGGCCCAAGTTAGCCCAATTCGACCTACATTGGCCCATTCACCAAAAGAATTCAAATCCAACCCAATTCAAGTCCAAACTACCCCAAATTTGCTTCAAGTCACTCATGACACATCCATGAGCTAAACCCAATAATTATTTGGCCCAACCTCTTTACAAAATTTCATCCCAAAATCCATTTTAAAATTCAAGAGCCCACTTTCCTAATCCATCTTAAAAGCCCATCTAAAACCCTTTCAAAAAAGCCCAAAATTCTTCCAAGGCCCATATGACATTTCCCCTCATCATACTTTCAATTAAAATCATCCCTAAGTCCTAAATTCATCATCAAATAATTCCAAATCAAGCCTCATGCCAAATCACCCCTAAATACCAAAATTTTCCTTAAATCCATTTCCATGAAATCGACTTTACTTTTCCCAAGCCAAATGGAGCCATGGAGCCATGCATAAGCCATATGCAAGCCATGAGAGCCTCTTTACATGTCACCATGCCATTTTGGGCAAAAGGAGGAGGCTCTTTCCTTAACTCCTAAAGGTGGTTAACCACTTACATGATTCCACTAAACCATGCTTAAGCCTAATTGTACTTGGATCGCGACTCGACCCCACTAATCAAGCCGATCCAAATCACTTTCTCCTCAGCCTAAACCAGGCCTTGGGTGGTGCACCTAGCCCAAATGGGTGGGTTGACCCATTTAGGTCCAAATCTAGCCATGCCCCATTCCACTTTGGATCAAAGCCTTTACACATGTCCATGGCCAATCGATCGCACAAACCTCCAGCCCCCGACCCACCCGACCTCGAGGGTGACCCATGCTCGGCCGGCCGGCCACCGAGCCGCCGGAAAACACCATGGCCGAGAGCTCACATGTGAGCCAACATCGAAATTCTCACTTGCCGAGCCGCCCCATCCCTAGTGGTCACCATGGCCGATCTTCTCCTCACCGCAGCAAACTCGATCCCAAGCCCTAACTCTCCCCGGGAGGCCCCCGACCAGCTCTATTTAAACTCCACCCTCTCGGCCATGAGGGGAGCCAAGCACAAACCTTGCCGAAACTCGCCAAAATTGTTCCAAACCCTTCACCATCCTGTAGAGCGCTTGATCCCCAAGTGTCAATTTGCCCTAATCCCCACCAACAGAGCCCAATTTCTCAACCGAAATTCCACCCAAAACCAGGACACTTTGCCACGGTGAGCCAATCCTCAAATCGACCGGTCCTACACCTTCACCGGACCAAGAGGAGAAGTTTCCCACCGAAAGCCCCATCTCCAGAGCCACCTAGCTTGCTCCAGCCTCCAAGCTTTGTGATCTACCGTGGTCACTTTCATAGCTAGCAATTCACCGCACTCAGGAGACTTCATCCGGAGCTTGCTCGAACCCAATCGAAGGTGCAACAACTCTCGGATCGAAGCCACACTTCTCCGAGCTAAGGTACGAGTTAACTATTCATCCCGAGCTTCCGGAGATTCTCCATTTCAAATGCCTTAGTTTCAATGCATGTTAACCGTATAGATGTGTTCGTCTCTTCAAGACGAATCCATGTAGCATAAGAACATGAAAATCCATCGAGAATCGAGTGAGATCTTAGTGGATTTAGTGTGGACTGGCTCTCGAGCGAGAACACTCGGGGACGATGAACGGATGCCGTCCATTCGATACACGCGCGCACGGCGGCCGGGATCGCGGCTCGGACCAGAGACGGTACGAGAACCGCGGGCCCGGCCGCCGAGTCGATGGCGGCGTCGAACGGGAGCGCGACACGCGGCGTTTCGGAGCCGCCGAGGTCGACGCGGCGCCGCGTGGATAAATAGAAAATTAGGGTATTTTTCTATTTATTTAATTCCCTAAACTTCAAAAATTCATATCTCCGTGTAGAAAAATCACAAAAATAAAATAAAAATACCCTCTCGCTCAAGTGAACGGAGGAGAATAATGTGGAAAAGAAATCATTTAATTTAATTAAGTATTTTATTTTTTATGATTTATTTACTCTCTCGCATACATTTAATTCTCCATGCATGTATACAATTCACCATGGCATGAGACCATAGTAGCTTTTGAAGCCTCCGAACTCGGGAACATTCCCCGAATTTTCCAAGGTCGAGGCCATCTCTCGTGAAAAGTTATTTATTTTTCAAATGCATGTTGTCGTTTTGAGTATTTTAATTCCAAAAATTAGCATGTTGTGAAATAAATTCTAGAAATATTTGGTGATGTTCCTTATGACCAGAGAACTCTAGGAAAAATAAGACTTCGAGTTAATTCACTCGCATTAACCCTAATCTGGCTTAAACACCTAAAATAGGTCTTTAATTAATTAGAGTTAACCAGTGCATCAAATTGACTTGAAATCAATTCTCCACTGACCTTTAGGATCAGAGGAATCCACCATAAAAATTTGAAGTCAATTGACTTGGTTAGCCCCACTAATCGGGTCGATTAAGCCACTTAGCCATTTTAAACTTTAAAAATTCATAACTTTTAAAATATTTTTTTAAAATTCACCAAATTGGTTTTGGAGCCTCTCTGATATCAGGGGAACCCAAGAAAATTAAAATTTCAATTTTCTAAAAAAGTTGATTTTTAATAATATTTTAATATTTTTAATAATTAAAAAATAATAAAAATCACAAAAATAATAAAATTCACCAAAATGTCACATTTTGAATTTTAATCACTTAGGAACAAATCCCACATTTTTCCTAAGTCTATTTAGTGAGATATTAAATTTTAAAGCCCTAGGGTAATTTTAAAATTAAAAAAAAATGTATTTTCTAGCATTTTCACTAAAATAATTATTATAAATCATAGAAAAATCAGAAAATTGCAAAATTTGTTTCTCTGGTTTCCTTGATATCAGAGAGATTTTTGAAAAATATAAAATCCATTTTTCAACATTTATTTTATTTTTAAATTAATTAACACTCCAAAACTTAAAATAATTATAATAAAAATAATATAATTCAAAAAATCACCAAAATTGGTCCAAGTGCTTCTCTGGTCATTAGGAATGTCCCCTAATTTTCTTAAGGACAGAAACTTTCCCTTGGTCATGTTATCAAATTTTCCTTGAAAATCTCTATTTTCCACCAAAAATAATTATATAAATAAATTAAATACAGAAAAATCACATTTTCTCCTCTCATGTCTTTATTGACATATGAGTAAAGTCACATAAAAATTTCAAGTTCATTTGAGTTCAATTTAGTGAGTTATGAAATTATTAAGCTTAAAGGGTAAAATGGTAATTAAAATCTTTAATCCTTAATTAAAACTTTAGGTTTAATAAAAAATCAACAAGTAAAATATTTGATCCTAATCTGATTTGGATGATTGAAATTTAAATAATTAAAGGGTAGAAACCCATTAAATAATTTTAAAATGATTAAACTTTAATTAAATAATAGATTAAATTTGGAAGAATAATAAAATCGGAATTATTAAAATAAGGGATCTTTATTAGGAAGAGATTTATTCTTTAATTTAAAAAATCCCTAAATTAATTATATCAACTAATACTCAATTTTTAATTAAAATGATAACTCAAATTTAAAATATTAAAAGACTTAATTTCAATTAAAATTAAAAATAAAGTAAATTAAAGATAAATTAAATTAAGATTAAATTAAATTTAATAATTAAATTAAATTAAATTAAACAATTAAATTAAATTAAATTAAACAATTAAATTAAATTAAATTAAACAATTAAATTAAATTAAATTAAATAATTAAATTAAATTAAATTAAATAATTAAATTAAATTAAATTAAAAAATTAAATTAAATTAAATAATTAAATTAAATTAAATTAAATTAAATTAAATTAAATAATTAAATTAAATTAAATCAAATCAAATTAATTAAACATCAAATCAAATTAAATTAAATTAAACTAAATATAAAGCAACTCGAACACTATTCCAAATTTAAACCCTTTAAATTAAATCAAATCACTCAATACTAATTTACCCTCGAAAGCTTTGATTATTATAACTCCTAAATAGAACATCAAGTGAAATGTTATCTCACTCATAGGATATTCAAATGTCCTAGCTTCACCGAGCAAGTTAACAAGACTTGAAAACCTCTGATGATCGATTCATCTATATAATTAAATTCATTTGGACTTAAAACAATCCTAGAAATATTGAAAAGATGTTTAAGATCCTTCTTAAGCACTTCCTCAATATGATAGGATATTTATAAGAACAATCGAGTTCGATTATTCTTCGATGAAGAAAATCGTCCTTAAACCAAAACCCAAAGAACCTAGTACGTCATAGGAGACGACTAGCTATAGGATTATGGAATTTGGTAGAAAACCATAACCTTTCCCTTAGCCTTTACCTAGGAACTTGCTTAAATATCCTAATTGTGTTTTAAGTGCAATTGGGATGACTGGAAGACCCTCCAGTACGCTTTTATTTTATTGCAATTTACTTTCTTGCAATTTACTTTCGCAATTTACTTTATCGCAAATGCATTTTACTTTTCTCGCATGATAAAACAACCGTTGCATGAAAACCCACACCTTTAGGATGCACCCTAAAACCGAAAACCAAAACTAAATTAAAAGTCATTGCAAGATAAAATTCACCGCCACAACATTTCAAAATATAAAACAACTCAAAATTTAATCACAAACAGTAACACAAAACTACAATTGCAACTAAATTAAAACGTCCCGTCGGATGATCGGGAATACCTCGGATGATGTAACCTAC
This sequence comes from Papilionanthe hookeriana x Papilionanthe teres, assembly GCA_022702705.1. Taxonomy (NCBI): domain Eukaryota; kingdom Viridiplantae; phylum Streptophyta; class Magnoliopsida; order Asparagales; family Orchidaceae; genus Papilionanthe; species Papilionanthe hookeriana x Papilionanthe teres. Next base: position 67,066,250 of record CM040436.1, on the reverse strand, counting down.
GTGTTGCTAACGGGATTTCCCACGGTCTAAATGAAAGTGTGGAACTCATTCAGCTGAGTTTAGCAAATTCATCCGGACTAAGTGAATCCGATAAAAATAATGATGCCGAAGGATGGAACCGCGGGATCTTAACCTAGTGTCGTTATAATCAACTTTAAGATTTGTTTTAAATAAAACATAAAAAACACTTGGAAATTAAGATTTTCTCTAAACCAAAACACTTCTCTCATCCCCCGATTTATGATTTCTAAAACTAAACCTCTCGCAACAACAAGGAGCTTCGGAGCATGATGGCAAGCACGGCCATCGTCATCACAGAAACTCGCATCTACTTCAACGAAACTCTTCTTAGAATTAAAACAACAAAGCCATAGGATTTCGAGGTAGCTTCGCCTAGTGCAACATAAATCCTCAACTCTTCGTTGTGCATTTGCATTGCAAATTAAGCCCTAACCGGCCTTAGGATTCCGAGGTAGTCGTCCGATACGACATAAACCCTCACATTTTCTAGTGCTATTTGTTTGATTTTATCATACAAATATAAGCCCTAATTAATTAAAATCGGCAAGATCGAAATACTAAATAAACATTAGGACTTTCCTAAATTCAAGCCAAACAATAGGATAGTCGGAAATTATCGAAGTTCACTTCGAATCGTTGATTTCTCCTACCTTTCTTCCTTTGGATTCACAAAACAAAATGTTCCAAAAATTTGATCCATTCCCTATCGAAATTCCAAAATTCAATCTTTGAAAACCTTAAACTTCAAATTCTCGAGAGCAGAATCATTGATTATTATCGAGAGTTTTCTTAGGTGATTCCCGTCACTTAAGATGTAATTAACTATAGGGGCTTGCCCTTATAGGGAATTTTAAAGAACCTGTGTAATATAAACCCCGTTTAATGTTTTCATATTAAGCAGGGGAAACTTGTCGTGCTTATAAAATTGGTTCGCAGTACCAAACGGATGTCACTAATCTTCTAGTTTATTTAATCAAGCCCCACCATCAAGCGGTGTGTCTATCCTTAGTGATAGATACACTGGCTTGTGGTGCGGTGCTCGTTTATATAAACTATTTCGGGATGTGAGGTCGGTTTAATTTCATATCTTAAAACCTTCAAATTTAAAATTATTTTCGAAATCAAATACTACTTTTCAAATTACTTATTTTAATTAAATTAAAAATTCGCCGACAGATTTCTGGCGACTCCGCTGGGGAGAATTCCTCTCTCCATTATAATCAAATAATTCTGCTTTCAAAAATCGGTAGTATATCCATGTCCCTAATGGATCAAACTACCCTTCTTTCCGTTGGAATACTATGTTCATTTCTATCTTGAACAAGTATAGCCAACATTCTCTCGGATTTAGGAGCCACCGTTGTAGACACCCCTAAACAGAGAGGTTCCGAGATCCTTTTACCTCATTTCCGAGGTGGGGTGGACCCCCAATAAGTGTTAGTTTAGGAGTGATCCTTCGAGCTCGGAAGTCTTGCTTAAGACTTTTTTTTTTTTTTTCCTTTCGAATCGGTTTCCTTACCTTCTCTACACCTTTCGAACGTTCCGTTCTAAATAAACAAACCCTCTAATAAATGATTCTTTTAACAAATAATTCCTTCTTATAAATACATGAACAAAAAATGAGTTCGACTCTTTTCAATTCCTTTCTTTTCGTCCCGAAGAAAAGAAGCATAACTCGAGACTCGACAACCCGAATCTACTCCCGCAAATGGAAGCCCCGAAACCGATTTTCTCCTTCACCAACGGACCGGACTTCGCCGTCTATAAGGATGAACCGCCCGACAATGGGGTCATCCGATTTGGACAGGGGTTCGAAAACACGAACGTCAAGGTCACCGACGTCTCCCTCTTCGCACCGACAAACAAGGTATCCGAAGCCGAGGAACCACCGCTCGAGTTCAACCTCAGGTCGACCCAAGAGTTTCCTCCCCCGCAAAGGGTCTCGACTAGAGGAGTACCGCCGTCCGCAGAGGACCGTTCTCACTACCCCCACTCGGTCTAGTTGTTTCCGCACCTACCCCGACTTCCGCCAAATCAAAGGGGAAAGGAATCCGTAACTATGATAAACCCGTTACCGCGGAGGGTACGGATCTTCCCGTAAGACCTTCCGTCTTCGAAATCGGGTCCAGCTCGAAGATTCCTTCGCCGACGAAGACCCAAAGAAGAAATAGAAATAGAAGGATCGCCGTGGAAGCCGTAGCCGCCGAGATTGCTTTCCCGGAGGAAATCCCGTGAATCGCCTCGAATATACACCGCCGCTCGACTACATACCACTTTTGGGAGGAAGCGTGTTCCATCCCCTCTCCGCCGCGGAGGATGAGGAGAATGTTCGCAAGATTGCTCGCCACATTACCTCGGCCCGCATACTACAACGATAACCGCAAGAAAAGAACCAGAACTACGCCGTTTCGCTCGACCGCAAACTTTGGTAAAAGCTAAGCAAGGAAGGAAAACCGCCCCGTGTCGGAAATTCTACGAAGGATGGGACGGGTGCCGGCCAAATCCCGTCTCGGGCCTCGAGTAGAACCCGCCGTCATGATAGAAAAGCCAAGCAAGAGAATGAAGGCTAGCCCGCCTCGTCGTAGTATCGTGTTACATGACAGGGAGGATACCACCTTCCAAGCATTCGGCCGATGTAACATCTCGGTCATAGACCTTCCGCTGCTAGAAGGATGGTGCGGCGTCCCACTACGGGCAACTGAGATCGAAACGACAGCACTCGAGAAAGAAAGTCTCGTCAGAGGCCGGAATCAAGAAAGTGCTACCGCGATGAAGGAGACTCGTGAAAAAGGACCCGGCAACCATCGCATGACAACCACAAAGATACGTAAAGCTCCACTAGAAGATGCCATGGAAAAGCCGAGAACCAACATCCGACGGTTGGCAAAAGAAAGAGAAGAAAAGTTCGGAGACGAGATCGACTCATCGGAATTCATGGACAACGAATATGCAGAAATCAACATGGTTGAGACACGAGCTTCATCATCTTCTCAAGGTGCTCTCGTGCACCGCAAAGAGAGGAGCCGGAACCGATGAAGAGACAGCTTCAGAAAAGGACGACACGATCGCTCAAATGGCGAAGAGGATGGAAGAGATGGCCATAGCTCTAGCCACTCTCCAAAGTCAAGTACAACCACATAGAGAGACACCCCGTAAGTCATTCACCTCGTAGACGGAGGGAAGGAAATTACATCCGTCAATGGGGATGACCAACTGAAAAGGATACAACACAAAGTATGATCCCCGAAAAGGATATCAAGAACTTGGTAGATCAAGCAGTGCGAGAAGCCCTAAGCACAATCGAAGAACGGGACATCTATTCGGACGGGTAGACCTTACCCGAAGAATTCGACGCCGTCCAATACCCAAAGGGCTTCGTACCACCTCTCGTTTAAAACCTTCGACGGAACCGGAACCCCGACAAGCATGTTGCACACTTTCGTGCCGCTGTTGCAATGCCGCGGAGCGATGCGCTACTCTTCCGACAGCTCGTTAGCGCTCCGTCAGAATCGCCTTCGACCGGTATGCGAATTACCCAACGGATCCGTAAAGACATTCTCGAGCTAGAGAGCCTCTTCATTAAGCGATTTGTCGGAGCTCAAGCACCACATCATTATAGGTGATTTAGTGGTAGAGAAACAAAGGCCGAATGAAACTTTGGTGGATTACATACTTCGATGGAGAAACTTAAGCATGAAGTGTGAACCACAACCGCAAGAACAACATGCAGACGGCATCTCGCTTAAAAGCATTCACGGCCCGATAGCACTTCTCCTCAAGGGATTCACTATTAAGACTTTCGAGAAGTTGTTAAGCAAGGCCGGAAGCTTGCAAGAAGAGGCGAAGCAATTAAGTTTCGCCGACAAGACGGACAAGCAGAAGCCGGTGAAGACTTTCGAAAAGAAATCTGGGATCGTTGCAGCAAGCTGACAAAGGCAAACAACCGATGCAAATACCACCGTAACGGCCGCAAAGAACCACAACAAAATTACCAAGAACCCCGGTCCAGCTATCAGCCGTCTCCGCAAGCATGAACAACCGTCTCGTCCGCAACGTACATCAAGGAGCTTCCGAGCGAGAATATCCGTTCAAGAATGAAGCAAGCACTAAAGATGTTCCGTAGCTTAATGAAAACTCCAGCATTTCCAACTGCCGGAGCCCAAAAGACCGGAGGAAGTCAACAAGAAAGGTGATCCCAACTTTGCCCCTACCATCGGATGCTCGGGCACAAGATGAAGACCGCATTACCTTCAAAAGTCGGCTCAACGACAACCTTCTGAAAGGAAATATAACAATCCCGAAGGAGTACATGAAGGAACCCCGTAAAGGAGGTTCCGTCAATGTTATCTCAACCGATCCCGTCATTCCGATAGATCCCTATGCAACCGACGATGGATGGACTACCGCCTCGGACGAGATCTTCGAAGAAGATTTTAGACAACATCCGAACCGCTTCGTGCGAGCTTCAATTCGTAGTTCGAGACCCGTTAAGCCGGTACTATCACTTGCGATAGAAGAACCACCTCAACAGGAGACAATCGAAGAGAAGAAGAAAATCGACGAAGAAGAGGGGACCGAGATTCCTAAGGCTGGACTGGGGGCCGCTTATCCTAGGATAGTTGTTTCCGATTCTGGGGAGAAATCCCTCGAACCTCTCGATTTTGTATGATTATCTCGCTTCACTTCGGTGGGATCATATAATGATAAGGGTGATGGCGTTGGCTACGTTTTGACTCGTTTCTAACGATTACGTAACTAGCGACAATCCGGCGTCGATTTCGATACCAACAACAATTCTCAAATCATACATGATCTCGACGATCAAAATGACGAAGAAGGCATCCATCAAGGAGGCTACGAGAGTTCAACAAGCAACGGATCTATCTCGTGAGTTTCGAGGAGCTCCAGCTATGACAGAGTTAGAGCCTTCGCATTTGGAAGATAATCCGTAAGAGCCAGCCATTCCGATTCAGGAGGAAACACCAAGCAAACTCAATACTAGATTCGCAGGAAATTACGTAAGTCAACCTAAGAAGTGGAAAAGTTCTACCTCCAAGAATGGGTCCAAAAGACAAAGGAAAGCGTGTGGTTGTTCAAGAAGAACCAACCCCAGACAGAAGACATACCCATTCGAGAAGAAGCCGAGACACAGGAGAACAAAGTGGACTACAACGTGCTAGCCCATCTTAGGAAACTACCGGCCAAACCGAGCATTTACGATGCTCTCATCTTATCAAAGGAGATGAGGAAGCTCGATCAAGGCCTTACTTCGATCCGGAAATTTGCTTAGCTCAAATGGCCGGAGATTCCTCGGATGAGGTTTGCTCGTTAAAGGAACGACGAGGTGTCACCTTCACGTACAATGACCTACTACTTGGGATGCCAGATCACAACCGACCGTTGTACATTTCGGCTACAATCGGGAAGTTTACGCTCTCCGCAGTATTGGTGGATCCAGGAGCATCAATCAATATAATGAGTCTTCGAACACTAGCATACTTGGAAATCGATGCTCGCGAGCTCGAGGCCGACAAAATGTTATTAAGAGGATTCAACCGTAAAGGAGAAAGAGCCCTCGGTCAATAACGCTACCGATGAAGACCGGTGATTTAGCAAAGACAACCGCAAAATTTCATATAATCGATTCGAAACGTCGTTCAACGCTTTACTCGGGCCGACCATGGATACATGAAAACAGGATGGTACCATCATCTCTACACCAAGTGCATCAAATATTACGATGGAGGGGAACAAGGCATCAAAGGAGACTTACAACCATTCTCCGTACATGAAATTGGAATCCATGAAGATGCAACTTATTATGCACCGCCAAAGAAAACAATCTTCTCCGGAGATACCGTAACAAATGAAGCAAAGAAAGTTCGAGACAACGAAGAACTCGAAGTTCTAGTCCAACAGCCACTCACCACTCCCTTCCGGCGAGATGGTGAAGGTTTCTCCACAACTCGCATCCGAGGTCGAGGCCGGGGACGAGGCCGTGGTAGAGACACTAGGACAATTGGACGTAAGAAACCAACCATCAATGTTGATCGGGATGATAGCTTCGAAGAAGAAAAAGAAATCAAACAAGAAGCAGCGACAATAAGTCAGAAGAAGCCGCAATTCAAGATCTCCCTCGAAGATGAAAAGAACGAAGAATACAAATCAATGTACGAGAAGATTAACCACTACGTACATACTATGACCCTAACTCCGATCCATTCTAATAAGATCGAGGGTATGGAGGTCAAAGAGGTACGTAGTGACGGTGCAAAGCCGATCAAATTCTACCGTGGTGCTTCTTCCTCCCGTAACCGAAAATAATGTACAATTCGAAGATGTCACTTCATCGAATTAATGGAATTACCTTTCGAGTGGTACTCTCCCCGTGTTCAAAATTTAATTCAACGTGGTTTCTTACCTCGACAATGGACAAAAGGCCAATCACAACATTTTGAAAAGTTATGGAATAACTCCGGCCGTCCTCCCAATTCAAAGTATGGACTCGGATTCGGCACAGTAGGTCGGCTGACGATACCGAATTTTGCTTGGTTGTCACTTGCAAGTCCAATGAAAACCGCATGGAAACTACGGATGAACTCGAAGATTTACAAATCGGAGACGCTCCACCGAATTCGAAGAAGAAATTAAATCCACAATAGATGAGTTAATGGAAGTTAACTTAGGTACTAGCGAAGAGCCTAGACTCTACCTTTGTTAGCTCCTTACTCAACAAAGAAGACTCCGGAGAAATAATCAAATTGTTAATGGAATTTAAAGACCGTTTTGCTTGGAGCTACGATGAAATGCCGGGATTAGCCCCGCAGGTCGCAGTCCATAAGCTAGGAGTGGATCCTACTCGCTCCTGTCGGACAAGGTCCCGTAAGAATGCGTCTGGAAATCGAACAACAAGTCATAGCCGAAGTTAAAAAGCTAATAGACGCTAAATTTGTCCGCGAAGAACAATACCCGACCCGGCTAGCCAACGTAGTGCCGATCGAAAGAAGAATGGTCGATCGAATTTGTGTGGACTTCGTAGATTTAAACAAGGCATGTCCAAAAGATGAATTCCCTCTACCAATTCCGTAACCGATGATCGATATTGCTTCGACACATGAAATATTCTCATTCATGGATGGATCTTCAGGATACAACCAGATAAAAATGGCTCCAGAAGATGAAAAGCTTACAGCATTCAGAACGCCGATCGGAGTATTTTGCTACACGGTGATGCCATTTGGACTGAAGAACGCAGGAGCAACCTACCAAAGAGCAATGACAAGAATTTTTGATGATCTCATCCACAATCAAGTCGAGTGCTACGTGGACGATGTCGTCATCAAAAGCAAAGTAAAGGAAAACCACTCGTATGATTCGAGAATCGTTTTCGAACGATTAAGACAATTTAACCTTAAGATGAATCCCTTAAAATGCGCCTTCGGCGTCACCTCCGGAAATTCTTAGGATTCGTTGTCCGACATCGTGGAATTGAAATCGACCCGAGAAGATTAAAGCCATCTTAGAAATGCCGCCTCCCAAAACCTTAAAACAACTACGATCTTTTCAAGGGAAGCTCGGCATATCTTCGACGCTTTATCTCAAACCCGTCGGTAGGTGTCACCTTTCTCGGCACTAGTTAAAAAGGACGCCAAATTTATTCGGGAAGAGAAATGCCGAAGGCCTTCGAAGACATTAAACAATATTTAATGACACCTCCCGTCTTAGCAACCCCGGCCTCGGTGTAGACCATCGATACTTTACACCGCGGCTTTAGACGACTCTCTCGAGCCCCGTTAGCTCAGTGTCAATGATGAGGGTAAAGAAAATGCTCTTTACTACTTAAGCCGTCGTTTACTTCCGACGGAGGTAAGGTATCCCGCAATCGAAAAGCATTGTTCGGCCCCGATCTTCGCCGCTCAAAAGCTCGTGCATTACATGCTTTCTCATAAGGTCAACTCCGATCTCGAAGTTTAATCCATCGCAATACTTCGATGACTCGTCCAACACTTTCCGCGGACTTGCCGTATGGTCAATGATATTATCGCAATTCGATATAACTTTCGTGCCTCCGCGTGCCGTAAAGGGACAAGTCTTAGCAGACTTCCTCGCAAAGACACCCTTCGCCGGCCGAATCTCCTCTCAACGACGATCCGCTGATGAACAAATAATGAACCTAGAAGACCCCGATGATCGACGTTGGGAATTGTATTTCGACGGAGCATCTTCAAGCACACAAAGACGAAGAATCGCAAGTGATAAGTGCTCTGGCAAGGCAGAATCGGGCTAATCTTTATAACACCGGAGCGGGGATGTTAAGATACTCCTACCACTTGACGTAACCGTGTACAAACAACGAAGCGGAATACGAAGCCCTCATAACGGATTGGAATTAACCATTCAAATGGGATAACGGACATCAACATCTACGGGGATTCACAGCTTAATCATTCAACGGATCGCGGACAATACAGAATTTTTAAACCAAGACTCGAACAAGACTTCCAAGCATGCCATACAAACTGCTGAACAGCATTCCAAATGTGACAATCTACAAAATTCCTAGAAAAGAGAATGCTTTAGCAGATGCTTTAGCCCGTCTCGCAAAAGAATTTGCCCGTTTGCAAGATGAATCAGTGGAAGTGTCGCTCACTGACGTCGAGTCCTATCACAGACTCGACATATACACAGTACACAAATCAAGAAAAGAAAAAGAATCGACTAGCAGAGTGACGTAAAACACGTAAGATCAGGCGACGACCATCGATGATTACCCGCAAACAGAAAGCTACCGGACGATAGTCGCCGGCCCATCGATCAAGAAAAGAACTCGTCTTACGCATTAATAAACAACACATTATACGAAGGTCTTTTGATCAAATGTGGCTAAGGTGCCTAAGCGGGTCCGAGGCCCGTGAAATTGTTAAAGAGGTGCATTCGAGACTCCGTGGCGCTCACCGACGGGTCCAAAGATGAAGATGAAAATTAAAAGACTAGTGGTACTACCGGCCCTCGATGATGACCGACCGCATGAAAATCGCCAAGAGCCGTCACCAATGCCAAGTGCACGGAGTGGTTCTACATCAACCTCCAAATGTGCTACACCCGACAATCGCGTCGTGGCCGTTTCGAATGTCGGGGCACGTATATAGTGGGTCCGATAGAACCACCATCTTCAAAAGGACATCGTTTCATTCTTGCGCTACAGATTACTTTTCCAAGGCGGCATGTGCCCACTTAGAGAAGTGAAAGCACACCACGTGCTACGCTTTTCAAGAACCAAGTTGTCTACCGTTTCGGAGTGCCGCGCAGATCATCTCGTATAATGGGTCGCATTCGAAGCACACAAATCAACAATTTTGTCGTGAGACACGGAATCGACCGGCGATACTCAACAATTTACTACCCAAGAGCAAACGGCCTCGCCGAGGCTTTTAATAAAACTCTCGTTCAAATCTTAAAGAAAACCTCGGACGATAATAAGAGAAATTGGCACGAGAAATTGTTAGAAGCCTTATGGGCCTACCGGACAACCTTCGTAACTCCTACTCAAGCTACACCTTACGCTCCGGTGTATGGGTCCGAGGCAAGTGTTACCTTTAGAGGTTCAGCCTTCCTTCACTCATAATTGCAATTGCAAACAAGATCACGACGAAGAAAACGCCGTACTACGACTCGAAGAATTAGAAAGCTTGAAGGGAAAAGACTTGCAGCGCAAACAGAATTTAGAACTATACCAAGCTAAGATGGTTCAAGCCCATGACAAACCGGTCCGCCCAAGAACCTTCAAAGTCGGTGACTTAGTTCTCGTTCTCAAGAGACCTATTCTTGCACACCGCAAGATAGGAGGAAAATTTGAACCCACTCGGGAAGGACCGTTCGTGGTCGAAGCAAGTATACTCGGGAGGTTCCTACCAGCTAGTGAATCGCCAGTGAGAACGACATATGCTTCCGATCAACGGACGATACTTGAAAAAATATTACGCTACGCGATGTTTCGAAGGAATGAATTCTTCATCCCTAAGAAACACGGTGAAGTAATTACTTGTGATCGGGTCCGAACCCAAAAATAATAAAATGTGCTAAGATAAATAAAATCATGATAATTAAGTTTTCCTTGTTTCCTTTTTCAAATCAAAATCTCTTCCCTCATCTTATCCTACTTCATTCCCGTTAAATTTCAAAATATAAGAATAATAAAAAAATGTATCTTTAATAAACATTTTCTTAATGTTCTTGTTCTTAGTACGCCCCCGATCCTTTTCCTTGTCTTTTCAGCAGGGAAATGTCGAACGGGCGGTTGGTCTTGAACTTTAAGAATGGCGTAAGCCTCGCACTCGATGAAAAGAGGGTGAAAGATGGAGCGATAATCGAGATTGACTCGCATTTCGCACCAGCAGGCCTACAAGACGAGGAAAGTGACTGGGTCCCGCTAACCGAGAAGAACTACCCGGCGTACAAGGATGAAAGTGGGTGGCCCAAGCCACCAATCCAACAACAAGAAAAGAAAAGCAAACACCGAAGAAGACAAGAAAATGAAGTCCGTAGTCACTACAAATGGAGGGCGTGCTTGTCGGCCGCCGCGCCCGCGAGATGCAAGAAGTTCGGAGGGCTACTCTCACGGCCACGCAACGAAGAAATAAGAATCGCCGCATCCGTAAAATGTTAACAAAACTAGCCGCGGACCAGCGCGATGAGACAACTCGCTAATGCCGAGCACATACATTTCAAGGACACCGGTTCACCGGAACTCGAAAAAGGAGGCCAGCCTCCTAGAATAACAGAAAGAACCGTGGAAATCTCCGAAGATCGAAGAAAGAAGGCTACCACGCCACCGGATAGAACCACCGCGCAGTGCATGACCTTGTTGCAGAAGCAACCCCGGGGATGTCCCGACAGCATCATCCCCGAGGAGCCGAGGTATGCGTGGGAACGTGAAGGGATTGAACCATATATCCCACAATACGTCACAAGGCCTCGCCATCCGCGATCATTCCGAATACGAGCCGGAGAGGATGCGGAATGTTGAAAAGAAAACTTTCGAATACTTCGAGAGAATTAAAGGAAGAAGAATCAACATACTGAAGGCCTCGAGCTACACACCGACGTATTCTCGCAGTATGAACAACAAGAAATCGTGGATCGTATCCGGATCCGAAAAGAATGGGCCGAGCGAGCCGCCCGAGGGAAAACACATACTCGTAACCCCGGAGATGGATGCCGTGGAAAGGAAGAATCACAATACAATGCGGATGTCGCTACAACTTTGCCGAAGACAGAAGGGAAACCCACCGTGGATACTTCGTCATGGGCAAGTAGATCCGATGCCATTAGTTATCAAGAGAATGGTGAAAAGATTGATAACATGGAGGGTACCGCCGCAGATTGCATACCCAATAGCCGCATTATCAACATCTACAAACAGTGGTGACCGCATACCCCCACATATCGATCACCACGACTTCGTCGACCTTTCGCACGGTCTCTTTCTTGAATGAGTGCAACATCATGTTCGGATCCGACCTCCGGATAGCAGAGTCCGGTGAGTTCCGAGGGCCAAGCAAAGATACCTTTACCGGTGGGTTCCGTCATGATACCGCAAGGTAACGGAGCGGATATCGCAAAGCATTGCATACCAGGGGTGCCAAATGGAGCGAATCTCGCTTACTTTCAGGAGGATGGACGACAAGCAAAATACCTTACCATTTCCAACCGGATCCGTAGCTAGAGAACCTCCGGCCTTACGAGCCGTGAGTTACATGGGAAATATCACACCTCCAATGTACATCCAACATGCATCCTCGCCAAGGATGGCTTGGAAGGTGATGTTATCGACCATGTACCTCACTATTCGTACATGGATTTTTCGACGGATGCTTCTTTTGATGGATCAACAAAGATCATACACAAATCCGTTTCGAGTCTACATGGATTGTATGAAATATATTCCGGATCGAGTTGTACGACGTATTTTCAACATGATTGGAATGAAAGTGACCATGTCACGTTTTCGGCCTTCACCTCTTTTGTGCAAATTGATTGGGAAACGCCATTAAAGTTAAATGAACTTCGAACAAAGAACGTAAAAGAAAAAAAGAGAATAAAAGAAAACTTTCTAAAAAAAAATCCGAAAAATGACAAACACCAAGTTCACATGAACATTAAATAAACAACAAAATAAAATTTGAACCATTAAAAGATAAACGAAATCAACACAAATCTCAAATTCAATCTTTCCAAATTCCGAATCAAATTTCAATCTTTTCAAACTTCAAAATCAAATTCTATCCTTCCAAACTTCAAAATCAAATTCCAAATCCACTTCGATCAAATTTCAAATTTGATCTTCCCAAATCACAAATCAAATTCTCAATCAAAATCTAAATCCAATCTCGATCAAATTTCAAATTTGATCTTCCCAAATCACAAATCAAATTCTCAATCAAAATCTAAATCCAATCTCGATCAAGTTTCAAACTCGATCTTTCAAATTTCAAATCAAATCTTAAATCAAATTTCAATCGAGTTCAAACTCATCCTTCCAAATTTCCAAATTTCCAAATTCAATCTTTCCAGATTTCAAGTCTCAATCAAATAAAATTCAAAACTTTTGGGTCGAGGATTTTACATCCAAGACTGCACTGCTTTAGGATTCTCTTCCTATTGCACTGAAATACATCAAAATTCAAAACTTTTGGGTCGAGGATTTTACATCCAAGACTGCACCGCTTTAGGATTCTCTTCCTATCGCACCGAAATACACCAAAATTCAAACCTTTTGGGTCGAGGATTTTACATCCAAGACCGCACCGCTTTAGGATTCTCTTCCTATTGCACCGAAATACATCAAAATTTAACCTTTGGGTCGAGGATTTTACATCCGAGACCGCATTGCTTTAGGATCTTTTCCCTATCGCAATGAAATACATCACATCAAAATCAAACTCTCGAGGTCGAGGATTTTACATCCAACACCGCTTTGCTCCGAGATCTCTTCTCATTGCAACGATTCAATCTAATCAATTCAATTTTCTTTCGAGGTCGGAGATGTTACATCTAAAACCTCAAAATTCCAATTTTCATTTCAAATCAAATCCCTCAAATTAATTTCGACAAAACTTCAATCTAAATCGAAACTCCAAACTAAAATTTAAACTCACACATCAAAACATAAATCGAAGCAAAATAAAATCTAAATCGAAATTCCCCGCATCATGTGATTTGGGATTCACCTCCTTTTCCTTTCCCCGCCGAGAGTTCAAGAATCTCCGGTTCCGGTAGATATACTCGACACTCCCCGCCAGGCTCTTCTACTTCGTCCTAAGTTCGTCACTCGACATCCGTGTTGGTTTTGTTGATCGCTTCGGCCAACACCAATACGCGCGTGTGCTCCGTCACCACCACACCTATCGGGGGTCCATTTGTTGACCTCATTTTTGATGAGGTCTTCCTTTTCTTCTTTTTAGTGCTTAGGATCTAGCCTCAGCCTTTCCTTCGACTATCTTAGAGGACTAGAATCGGGACCCGCCTTTTAGAAATTCAAACCACTTCTAAACTCCCCGCAAACTCCACAAACTCGACTATAGACCCCTAATCACCTGTGAGGGTCGAAATCAAATATGGAAGTTTAAAGGATGAGTTCCTATAGACTCTTTCGGCCTTAGGATCGCCTCGGCGGCCCGGTCCGATGAAGGGGCCGACATACACTACACCCGCACACTACATTTCCACACACTTCCTAAAACCACACCCATACCCAACTTAACCTCCCGACTCATGTAGGTGATTCACATGGATGGTCCTTAACCCCTAAGCCCTCGGCTAAGAGGGTTAGGAACAACATAGTGAATGCCTCAAATGAGTCCTTTCATGGCTCATATGGGCTTGAAATGGCTTCATGGCTCAACCAAAATGATTTCACCCCACCCAAATTCACCCAATCTTCAATTTCCCAAATTTTCAATTTTCGACCCCCGGACCCTACACCTACTAAACCTACCCAAAACCCTCGAATTACCCAAATTTTTGCAAAATCTCCAAATTACCTAAAATTTTCCAAAATCAATCCCAAACACCTCCACATCACTCAAATTGATCATCCATACCCAAAAATACCAAAAATTCCAAGAAAACCCCCCAATACCCTCCAAATACCCAAAATACCCTTCTTGGCCTAAAAATCCAAAAATTCAGAAAATTCCCAGAAAATTCCAGAAAATCCCAAATATTCCCAATTTCATTTTGTCCAATTACACCATGGGCCAATTTTGTCAATTTACCCTACTTTTGTCAAAACCCCCAAATCGACCCATTTTAACCCAAAGTGGACCCAATGTCAAACCAAACATACCCAATTGACCCCAATTTTGGTCCAATTCAATTCTAAACTTCAATTCAACATTCCCAATACCAATTTAGACCAAATCCAAGTCCAATTTGATTGACATTTGGATCCAATTTCACTTTGGGCCTTAAAGCCCAAATTTGGACCCATGACCCAAACTTAGCCCAAACTAACCCAATTCAACTCCAATTAACCCCAAATCTTTTCTAAACCTTCCTTAACATCCTCATAAACAAAACACTAACATGATTTGCCCAAGATTTTGACCCAAACCCCACTCAAATTCAATCCAAAATCAAAAAGCCCAATTTCGACCTAAACCCAAATCTAACCCAAATAGGCCCAAACCTCAAAATTAAAACCCAACCAAAGCCAAAACCTCTTTGAAACACTCCCATAAACATTTCTTAATATTTATTTTACATCAATTTCAACCCTAGCCCAATATTGGCCCAAGTTAGCCCAATTCGACCTACATCGGCCCATTCACCAAAAGAATTCAAATCCAACCCAATTCAAGTCCAAACTACCCCAAATTTGCTTCAAGTCACTCATGACACATCCATGAGCTAAACCCAATAATTATTTGGCCCAACCTCTTTACAAAATTTCATCCCAAAATCCATTTTAAAATTCAAGAGCCCACTTTCCTAATCCATCTTAAAAGCCCATCTAAAACCCTTTCAAAAAAGCCCAAAATTCTTCCAAGGCCCATATGACATTTCCCCTCATCATACTTTCAATTAAAATCATCCCTAAGTCCTAAATTCATCATCAAATAATTCCAAATCAAGCCTCATGCCAAATCACCCCTAAATACCAAAATTTTCCTTAAATCCATTTCCATGAAATCGACTTTACTTTTCCCAAGCCAAATGGAGCCATGGAGCCATGCATAAGCCATATGCAAGCCATGAGAGCCTCTTTACATGTCACCATGCCATTTTGGGCAAAAGGAGGAGGCTCTTTCCTTAACTCCTAAAGGTGGTTAACCACTTACATGATTCCACTAAACCATGCTTAAGCCTAATCGTACTTGGATCGCGACTTGACCCCACTAATCAAGCCGATCCAAATCACTTTCTCCTCAACCTTAAACCAGGCCTTGGGTGGTGCACCTAGCCCAAATGGGTGGGTTGACCCATTTAGGTCCAAATCTAGCCATGCCCCATTCCACTTTGGATCAAAGCCTTTACACATGTCCATGGCCAATCGATCGCACAAACCTCCGCCCCGACCCACCCGACCTCGAGGGTGACCCATGCTCGGCCGGCCGGCCACCGTGCCGCCGGAAAACACCATGGCCGAGAGCTCACATGTGAGCCAACATTGAAATTCTCACTTGCCGAGCCGCCCCATCCCTAGTGGTCACCATGGCCGATCTTCTCCTCACTCGCAGCAAACTCGATCCCAAGCCCTAACTCTCCCCGGGAGGCCCCCACCCAGCTCTATTTAAACTCCACCCCTCTCGGCCATGAGGGGAGCCAAGCACAAACCTTGCCGAAACTCGCCAAAATTGTTCCAAACCCTTCACCATCCTGTAGAGCAGCTTGATCCCCAGATGTCAATTTGCCCTAATCCCCACCAACAGAGCCCAATTTCTCAACCGAAATTCCACCCAAAACCAGACACTTTGCCACAGCGAGCCAATCCTCAAATCGACCGGTCCTACACCTTCACCGGACCAAGAGGAGAAGTTTCCCACCGAAAGCCCCATCTCCAAAGCCACCCAGCTTGCTCCAGCCTCCAAGCTTTGTGATCGACCGTGGTCACTTTCATAGCTAGGCAATTCACTGCACTGAGAGACTTCATCTCGGAGCTCACGGAACCCAATCGAAGGTGCAACAACTCTCGGATCGAAGCCACACTTCTCCGAGCTAAGGTATGAGTTAACTATTCATCCCGAGCTTCCGGAGATTCTCCATTTCAAATGCCTTAGTTTCAATGCATGTTAACCGTATAGATGTGTTCGTCTCTTCAAGACGAATCCATAGTAGCATAAGAACATGAAAATCCATCGAGAATCGAGCGAGATCTAGTGGATTTAGTGTGGACGGCTCTCTGGCGAGAACACTGTGGACGATGAACGGATGCCGTCCATTCGATACACGCGCGCACGGCGGCCAGGATTGCGTCGGACCAGGAGACGCGCACGAGAACCGCGGGGCCCGGCCGCCGAGTCGATGGCGGCGTCGAACGGGAGCGCGACACGCGGCGTTTCGGAGCCGCCGAGGTCGACGCGGCGCCGCGTGGATAAATAGAAAATTAGGGTATTTTTCTATTTATTTAATTCCCTAAACTTCAAAAATTCATATCTCTCGTGTAGAAAAATCACAAAAATAAAATAAAAATACCCTCTCGCTCAGCTGAACAGAGGAGAATAATGTGGAAAAGAAATCATTTAATTTAATTAAGTATTTTATTTTTTATGATTTATTTACTCTCTCGCATACATTTAATTCTCCATGCATGTATACAATTCACCATGGCATGAGACCATAGAGCTTAAGCCTCCGAACTCGGGAACATTCCCCGAATTTTCCAAGGTCGTAGGCCATCTCTGTGAAAAGTTATTTATTTTTCAAATGCATGTTGTCGTTTTGAGTATTTTAATTCCAAAAATTAGCATGTTGTGAAATAAATTCTAGAAATATTTGGTGATGTTCCTTATGACCAGAGAACTCTAGGAAAAATAGGACTCGAGTTAATTCACTCGGATTAACCCTAATCGGCTTAAACACCTAAAATAGGTCTTTAATTAATTAGAGTTAACCAGTGCATCAAATTGACTTGAAATCAATTCTCCACTGACCTTTAGGATCAGAGGAATCCACCATAAAAATTTGAAGTCAATTGGACTTGTTAGCCCCACTAATTGGGTTGATTAAGCCACTTAGCCATTTTAAACTTTAAAAATTCATAACTTTTAAAATATTTTTTTAAAATTCACCAAATTGGTTTTGGAGCCTCTCTGATATCAGGGGAACCCAAGAAAATTAAAATTTCAATTTTCTAAAAAAAGTTGATTTTTAATAATATTTTAATATTTTTAATAATTAAAAAATAATAAAAATCACAAAAATAATAAAATTCACCAAAATGTCACATTTTGAATTTTAATCACTTAGGAACAAATCCCACATTTTTCCTAAGTCTATTTAGTGAGATATTAAATTTTAAAGCCCTAGGGTAATTTTAAAATTAAAAAAAATGTATTTTCTAGCATTTTCACTAAAATAATTATTATAAATCATAGAAAAATCAGAAAATTGCAAAATTTGTTTCTCTGGTTTCCTTGATATCAGAGAGATTTTTGAAAAATATAAAATCCATTTTTCAACATTTATTTTATTTTTAAATTAATTAACACTCCAAAACTTAAAATAATTATAATAAAAATAATATAATTCAAAAAATCACCAAAATTGGTCCAAGTGCTTCTCTGGTCATTAGGAATGTCCCCTAATTTTCTTAAGGACAGAAACTTTCCCTTGGTCATGTTATCAAATTTTCC
Organism: Papilionanthe hookeriana x Papilionanthe teres; assembly: GCA_022702705.1. NCBI lineage: Eukaryota > Viridiplantae > Streptophyta > Magnoliopsida > Asparagales > Orchidaceae > Papilionanthe > Papilionanthe hookeriana x Papilionanthe teres. The sequence continues at coordinate 67,048,374 of CM040436.1, read as the reverse complement.
TTGAAAATCTCTATTTTCCACCAAAAATAATTATATAAATAAATTAAATACAGAAAAATCACATTTTCTCCTCTCATGTCTTTATTGACATATGAGTAAAGTCACATAAAAATTTCAAGTTCATTTGAGTTCAATTTAGTGAGTTATGAAATTATTAAGCTTAAAGGGTAAAATGGTAATTAAAATCTTTAATCCTTAATTAAAACTTTAGGTTTAATAAAAAATCAACAAGTAAAATATTTGATCCTAATCTGATTTGGATGATTGAAATTTAAATAATTAAAGGGTAGAAACCCATTAAATAATTTTAAAATGATTAAACTTTAATTAAATAATAGATTAAATTTGGAAGAATAATAAAATTGGAATTATTAAAATAAGGGATCTTTATTAGGAAGAGATTTATTCTTTAATTTAAAAAATCCCTAAATTAATTATATCAACTAATACTCAATTTTTAATTAAAATGATAACTCAAATTTAAAATATTAAAAGACTTAATTTCAATTAAAATTAAAAATAAAGTAAATTAAAGATAAATTAAATTAAGATTAAATTAAATTTAATAATTAAATTAAATTAAATTAAACAATTAAATTAAATTAAATTAAACAATTAAATTAAATTAAATTAAACAATTAAATTAAATTAAATTAAATAATTAAATTAAATTAAATTAAATAATTAAATTAAATTAAATTAAAAAATTAAATTAAATTAAATAATTAAATTAAATTAAATTAAATTAAATTAAATTAAATAATTAAATTAAATTAAATCAAATCAAATTAATTAAACATCAAATCAAATTAAATTAAATTAAACTAAATATAAAGCAACTTGAACACTATTCCAAATTTAAACCCTTTAAATTAAATCAAATCACTGAATACTAATTTACCCTCGAAAGCTTTGATTATTATAACTCCTAAATAGAACATCAAGTGAAATGTTATCTCACTCATAGGATATTCAAATGTCCTAGTTCACCGAGCAAGTTAACAAGACTTGAAAACCTCTGATGATCGATTCATCTATATAATTAAATTCATTTGGACTTAAAACAATCCTAGAAATATCGAAAAGATGTTTAAGATCCTTCTTAAGCACTTCCTCAATATGATAGGATATTTATAAGAACAATTGAGTTTGATTATTCTTTGATGAAGAAAATCGTCCTTAAACCAAAACCCAAAGAACCTAGACGTCATAGGAGATGACTAGCTATAGGATTAGGAATTTGGTAGAAAACCATAACCTTTCCCTTAGCTTTACCTAGGAACTTGCTTAAATATCCTAATTGTGTTTTAAGTGCAGCTTGGGATGACGGGAAGACCCTCCAGGTACGCTTTTATTTTATTGCAATTTACTTTCTTGCAATTTACTTTCTTGCAATTTACTTTATTGCAAATGCATTTTACTTTTCTTGTATGATAAAACAACTGTTGCATGAAAACCCACACCTTTAGGATAGACCCTAAAACCGAAACCAAAACTAAATTAAAAGTCATTGCAAGATAAAATTCACCGCCACAACATTTCAAAATATAAAACAACTCAAAATTTAATCACAAACGTAACACAAAACTACAATTGCAACTAAATTAAAACGTCCTCGTTGGATGATCTGGAATACCTCGGATGATGTAACCTACGTGTTGCTAACGGGATTTCCCACGGTCTAAATGAAAGTGTGGAACTCATTCAATTGAGTTTAGCAAATTCATCTCGGACTAAGTGAATCCGATAAAAATAATGATGCCGAAGGATGGAACCGTGGGATCTTAACCGGTGTCGTTATAATCAACTTTAAGATTTGTTTTAAATAAAACATAAAAAACACTTGGAAATTAAGATTTTCTCTAAACCAAAACACTTCTCTCATCCCCCGATTTATGATTTCTAAAACTAAACCTCTCGCAACAACAAGGAGCTTGGAGCATGGTGGCAACGACGGCCATCGTCATCAAGAAAACTCGGATCTACTTCAAGAAAACTCTTCTTAGAATTAAAACAACAAAGCCATAGGATTTCGAGGTAGCTTGCTCTAGTGCAACATAAATCCTCAACTCTTCGTTAGGCATTTGCATTGCAAATTAAGCCCTAACCGGTCTTAGGATTCCGAGGTAGTCGTCCGATACGACATAAACCCTCACATTTTCTAGAGCTATTTGTTTGATTTTATCATACAAATATAAGCCCTAATTAATTAAAATTGGCAAGATCGAAATACTAAATAAACATTAGGACTTTCCTAAATTCAAGCCAAACAATAGGATAGTCGGGAAATTATCGAAGTTCACTTCGAATCGATGATTTCTCCTACCTTTCTTCCTTTGGATTCACAAAACAAAATGTTCCAAAAATTTGATCCATTCCCTATCGAAATTCCAAAATTCAATCTTTGAAAACCTTAAACTTTGAAATTCTTGAGAGCGAGAATCATTGATTATTATCGAGAGTTTTCTTAGGTGATTCCCGTCACTTAAGATGTAATTAACTATAGGGGCTTGCCCTTATAGGGAATTTTAAAGAACCCGTGTAATATAAACCCCGTTTAATGTTTTCATATTAAGCGGGGAAACTTGTCTGGCTTATAAAATTGGTTCGCGGACCAAACGGATGTCACTAATCTTCTAGTTTATTTAATCAAGCCCCACCATCAAGCGGTGTCTATCCTTAGGGATAGATACACGGTTTGTGGTGCGGTGCTCGTTTATATAAACTATTTGGGATGTGAGGTCGGTTTAATTTCATATCTTAAAACCTTCAAATTTAAAATTATTTTCGAAATCAAATACTACTTTTCAAATTACTTATTTTAATTAAATTAAAAATTCGCCGACAGTGATAAGAGATAGATTTTTTTGGGAAAATTTTATGTGATTTAAGTGCAAGCACTAAACTTATGCCATTATCTACATTTAAAATACTGGGATTATGAGAAATATCCCCTACCACTGTAACTTTGTAATTAACAGATCGTTCGATAACATATCCTTAAGGAGTTATAAAAGATGTTTTATTAAAAGTGAATTGATTTATTTTTCTTGTTGAGATATGGAGGAAGATGAAGAGATACATATCAATTTGGGCAGACCTTTCCTAGCCACAGGAAGAGAAATGATAAATGTGTAAAAGGGGAATTAAACATGCACGTCAATGATCAAATGGTTACTTTTAATATTTCAAAATCAATGAAATACCCTGTAAAAGGTAAAGATGATGAATGTTTCAGGATGGATGTTTTAAGATACCTTATCGAAGGTCATTTCAAAGTAAATTATGAAGAGAAATTTAAAATGAAAGAATTGGAGAACGAGCAAGAAAAGGAATTAGAACAATTTTATGATTTTATTGAAGAAGAATAAAAAATTGTTCAAGAAAGTTTTGAAGTTTTGTACATGAAAAGAAAAAAATCTTTTTATCCATCAATTGAGAAACCTGTTGAACTTGAATTGAAGTTACTTTTGAAACATTTAAAATATGCCTTTTTAGGTGATTTCTCAACTTCGCCGGTTATAATTTCCTTAAATTTAACTTCAGAAGAAGACGAGTGTTTATTGAAAATTTTAAAGAAATATAAGAAAATCTTTGGATGAACATTTGCTAATATTAAAGGATTCAGTCCTTCAATTTGTATGCATAGAATTCTTATAAAAGAAAACTACAAACCCAGGGCTAATCCTCAAAGGAGACTAAATACCATTATGAAAGAAATTGTTAAGAAAAAATTTTTAAGGTGGTTAGATGCTGGGATTATCTATCCTATTTCAGATAGTGCATGGGTTAATCTTAGACATTGTGTTCCAAAGAAAGGAGGAGTGGCTGTAACTACTAAACATAATGAACTAATAAAAACAAGATAAGTTATAGGATGACGAATATGCATTGATTATTGAAAATTAAATCTTGCCACTAAATGATCATTTTCCATTACCATTTCCAGATCAAATGCTAGATAGACTAGCTGAGCATAAATAGTTTTATTTTTTTATGGATATTCTGGTTATCACCAAGTACAAATTGACCTAGAGGATCAAGAGAAAACAATGTATACTAGTCCTTATGGTACATTTGCTTTTAAAAGAATGCCATTTGATTTAAGTAATGCCCCTGCTACATTTCAATGATGCATGATGGCTATTTTTTGTGATTTAATTGAAAAAGGAATTGAAGTTTTTATGGAAGATTTTTCGGTGTTTGGAACTTTATTTGAATCGTGTCTAAAACATTTTTCAAAAGTTCTTAAAAGCTATGAAGAAACCAACTTAGTCCTTAATTAGGAAAAATGACAGATTATGGTAGCAGGAGGAATTGTTTGGGGCATCATATTTCAAAGAAAGTTATGGAGGTAGATCCTGCAAAAATTCATGTGATCGCTAATTGACCTGACCCAAAAAATGTGAGGGAAATTAGGAGTTTTTAGGACATGTTGGATTCTACAGGCGATATAATGAAGACTTCTCAAAAATTTCTAAGCCACTATGCCAATTACTCGAAAAAGATGTAAATTTTAATTTTGATGAGTGTCAAAACTCTCTTGAGCTATTAAAAGAAAAATTAGTCACTGCACCAGTTTTTGTTTCACCAAATTGGAAAAAACCATTTGATTTATTGTGTGATGCAAGTGATTATGCTATTGGAGCTGTTTTAGGACAGAAATATGATAAGATTTTCAAATTAATTTACTATGCTAGTAAAACACTTAATGATGCTCAAATTAATTATATCACAATTGAGAAAGAGTTTTTTGCAATAGTATTTGTTTTTTATAAATTCAGGTCATATTTAATTGGAACCAAATGTGTAATGTATGCAGATCATTTTGTTATTAAGTATTTAATTAAAAAAAATGATGTAAAACCAAGACTGATAAGATGGATTTTTGTTTTGCAAGAATTTGATTTTTAAATAGATGATAGGAATGGTGCTGATAATCAAATTTTTGATCATTTAACCAGGCTTGAATCTGAAAGATCACTTTATATTGAAGAAGAAATTAGTAAACTTTTTCTAGATGAAAAATTGTTCAATATTAATGAATGGTGTGTTATATGGTATGCAAACATTATGAACATTATTGTTAGTAATATTATACCATATGGACTGACAAATCAACAAAAGAGAAAGTTTTTATTTGAAGCTAAGACTTATTTTTCTGATGACTCATTTTATATGAATAGAAAAAAGATCTAATTATTTGAAGATGAGTGCCTTAAGAAGAAACTTATGAAATTATCCAAAATTTTCATGATTCTGATTTTGGGAGACATTTTTATGTTGAAAAACAACATACAAAATTTTGCAATTTGGATATTATTGGCCTTTTATCTTTAGAGATGTTAGTGCTTATATTAAAATTTGTGATCATTGTTAACATGTAAGCAATATTTATAGAATAAATGAGATGTTCCTTAATTATATTTTGGAAGTTGAAATATTTAGCATTTGGCCATTGGATATCATGGGACCATTTAGCTTTTGAAAATTTATATATATTGTTAGTAGTACACTATGTGTCTAAATGGATAAAAGCTGTCACTTACCTCCTTTTGATGCTCAATGTCTTATAAAGTTTTTAAGAATGAATATATTTTGTAGATTTGGAATGCCGAGAGTGATCATAAATGGTGGGAGAAGTCATTTTAAAAATGTGATAATAGAGAAATTAGTAAATAAATATCATATCAATCATCGAATTTCTACTGCTTATCATCCTTAGACAAGTGGTTTGGAAGAAGTTTCCAATCGATAAATTAAAAGACTTTTAGAAAAATCTATAAATTCAACAAAAATTTATTGGTCAGTCAAACTTGATTATGTTTTGTGGGCTTATAGAACTACATATAGAACTCCTATAGGAATGTCCCCATTCAGGTTAATATATGGGAAAGCTTTTCATTTACCCGTTGAAATTAAGCATAAAGCATATTGGGCTATTAAGGAATTTAACTATAATTTGAAAGATGTTGGAAAAAGATATTACTATAACTAAATGAGCTGGAAGAAATAAGGAATGAAAATTATGAGAATGCTAAGATTTAAAAAGTGGCATGATCGGAAGATTATTACTAAAAATTTTGAGCCAGACAATAAGTTTTGCGTTATAATGTAAGATTGGGGTTATTTTCAGGTAAACTTAAGTTCAGGTGGATAGGCCCATTTATTGTGATAAAATTTTATCCCTATGGAGCTGTGAATATTAAAGATCCTAAATTTTAAAAATATTCACAGTGAATAGTCCTAAACTGAAACCATATTTCTTATGGGATCACACTAAATTGAATGATCTTATGATGTTGAGCCACCCTGAAAAGCATTGGGTACGTCGGGCTGACGACGTAAAACCAAGTGATTTGTGGGAGAAAACCCATAGTTATCAGTGTGCTTTTAATGTTATGTTGTTGTGTTTGTTTTAGAAAATTGTTGTGTTAATTTGAATATGTTGTGATAATTTTAAGACCTTAATTGATGTCTTAGACGTGTTAGAATGAGTATTTGGATATTAAGCTAACATGTGCTTAAATGAGCATTGGCGCTTAAGTGCCCATATATGGTGCTTAAGCGCAGAAGTTAAAAAATGTGCCTAAATAATGTTCTATAGGAATTAAATATGGCGAAGTGGTCTTGAATGTTATTTGGTGGTTTTTAAATGTGGGAATGGTTATAGGCTCCTATAAAGTCTATAAATAGCATGAAAATAAAGAGATTTTTTCCCTCTCTCCAAATTTTCATTCTAAAGTTTAAGTGAAGAGATATTTGAGTTGAAAAAGAAGTCTTTAAGTTAGCAAAAATGTCTACTTGGGAGAATGAATTGAAGAAGAAGAATGAGGCCATTAAGAAAACGTTTGTAAGTCTAAGTGCACAAGAGTTATACAATGGATTCCTAGCCATCAGTATACAACGAATAGCGAAAAAGATTGCAAAAATTGAGGTTGATGCAGTGTCAATTGAGGCAAAGGTAAATGAAAATAATGTAGACTTGGCGCATATTGGATGGCAACTCAGAATGCAATTTATTCATACAAGTTATATTGAAGAAGCAGACAAGGCGGTGTATCTGAAAAACAAGTAGATTGAAGAGGATTCAATAAGAGTTCTTCATCATCATCCATTCTATCATATCTAAGTGCCAAATGGTTCAGATGGAGCAAATGAAGGCTAGCGATATGTTCCACCTAATGGAGAATTGAATTAAGTTCTAGTGTCTAGTTAGTTTGCTTGTTGTTAGTGTTTGTTTGTTGTCAGTGTTTGATGTTAATTTTTTCTTGTGTTGTGATATATTTAGATGTTATCTCATTCAAACTTTTTTGGAGTGGAGATTAGTTGTGTGAATTTTATTTTTATTTGTTGGATTTATGAATGAAAGTGTTTGCTTGTGTGAAAATCTTGTGTTATTGTGATCGAATCTATGTTATGTCAAGTTGCGAATTTTTTAGAAAGAAGAGAATAGAAGGGGAAGAAACTTGTTATAAAGATTTATAAAGGCCATGTTGACCTCACTTTTACAATGGGTCAATACCTTTTTATCCAAAATGACAATTTTGGTCAAAATGGTCAATCTAGACCCAATGACCAACCATGTTGACCCCACAAGTCAACCTCTTTACCTAAAATAATAATTTTGGTCAAAATGGTCAATCCTGACCCAATGACCAACCCTGTTGACCCCATAGGTCAACCTTTTGACACAAAATGACAATTTTGGTCAAAATGGTCGATCTAGACCTTATGACAAACCCTGTTGACCCCATAAGTCAACCTTTTTACCTAAAATGATAATTTTGGTCAAACTGGTTAATCCTGACCCAATGACCGACCCTGTTGACCCCACAGGTCAACCTTTTGACCCAAAATATCAATTTTCATCAAATTGGTCAATCCAGACCTAATGTCCAACCTTGTTGACCCCATAGGTCAACCTTTTGACCCAAAATGGTCAATCCAAAGCCAATGACCAACCTTGTTAACCCCACAGGTCAACCTTTTGGCCCAAAATGATAATTTTGGTCAAAATGGTCAATCCTGACCCAATGACCAACCCTGTTGACCCCATAGGTTAACCTTTAGACCCAAAATGATAATCTTGGTCAAAATGGTCAATCCTGACCCAATGGCCAGTCCTGTTGACCCCACAGGTCAACCTTTTGACCCAAAATGATGATTTTGGTCAAAATAGTCAATCCAGACCCAATGACCAACCCTGTTGACCCTACAGGTCAACCTTTTGGCCCAAAAAGACAACTTTGGTCAAAATGGTCAATCCAGACCCTATGACCAATCCTGTTGACCCCACAGGTCAACCTTTTGACCTAAAATGACAATTTTGGTCAAAATAACCAATCCAGATGCAATCACCAACTTTATTGACCCAATGAGTCAACACATGACCTAAAAAGTCAATTTTGGTTGAAATGATCAATTTTTTATCAAACAACCAATGAAAATGTTTAAAACCTCACAATGACAAAATTAATCAAATTAATTTCAAAAAAAATTATTTTGATTTATTAAATTGACTAATAATTTGATTTTCAATATTTTAATTAATCAAATGACATGATTAATTAAAATGAAAATTAAATTAAAAGTCATAAAATGAAAAAATTAATCAAATAATTGATTTCAAAATTATTTTTGATTAATTAATTGGCTAATGAATTAATTTTAAAATTTTAATTAATGACCTAATTAATTAAAATAAAAAATTAAATTCAAAAGCCATAAAATCATAAAATCCACAAATTGATTAAAAATAATGGAATTAATCAAATAATTGATTCCAAAATTATTTTTAATTAATTAATTAATCAATAATTTAATTTTCATATTTTAATTAATGACATAATTAATCAAAATGAAAATTAAATTGAAAAGTCATGAAAAGAGACAAAAATCAATTTTAATGACATGGATATTAATCATATAATTAATTTGAAATTATTTTCAATTAATTATTGATTAATAAAATAATTTTCAATATTTAATTAATGACATAATTAATTAAATATGGAAATTAAAATGAAGTGGGCATTAAATGGAATTTTTAAAACCTATGACATATGGTTTTCTAAAAATTCTAAAACTCTTTTATGCAATCACACATGATCCATTAAAGAAAAATCAATTCATAAATCACTCACATTTAACCATGGTAAAGGCCATCATGACATGAAAAGTTAGGTGGAAAAACCATGGTAATTTAAAGTGTGAGGTGTCTTGCCATGGTGAGGTTAGTTTAGCTACCTCCCTAGCCATCAAATAGTGAGGAGACAAAGCTTTAACCATCGTTCACACCATGGTAAAAACCATAATGATATTTCATGAAAAATATTAAGAGAGGGGCAAGGAGAGGGTCTCAACCATTTGAGTCACCATGAACCACCCACTTAGCCAATGGAATGGAAACAAAGAGGCTAAAATCCATCATGACAAGATTTAAGCCAAAATTGCCATGAAATGTGCACTTGCTTAAGTGGCAAAATTCTCATGGAGGAAGAAGAGGTGAAGCTTGGTTTACATGGGGGAGGTTGTACTCTACAGCCCTAACTATACCATGGTCAAATCCAAGCCAAACAAGGTTAATCCATAGCCATTCATGGCTATAAATACCCCCCCTTGTCCAAAATATCCAAGAGGAGAGAATTAACCCATAGAATCCTATAGGCTGCCCAAATCCCTTGGCTCCCAACACAAAAAATCTTCCTGGGGACCTCAGCAACCTATTCCAACCAAGCCCAAGCCATAGGGATAGCCCAATCAAGCAAATTTGGCCAAAATCCCAAATCAGCCAAACTTGGCCATTTTGCCCAAATTGCTCACCAAGGCTAGCTACAAAACCAAATTGAAATGACAAATATCTTCTTTGGGAGTCCTAGAAGCTGACCATCAGGCCTGATCAAGCTCGGCATACTTGTGGCCAAGGTATGGATTTATTTTCTCCAAAATAATTTGTGTTTTTGAAATATCATGGGTTAAATTAGCCCAGAAATGTATCATCACCGTATAGATATATTCTATACGTCTAGATGATTCCATAGGTTCAAAAATCACTCAATTTCATTGAGAAATGAGTGAGATATTGAAGTTTGAAGTTTAACGGTTCGAAATTTTTCGAATTTTCGAGCGATTTATCTCCGCCGTCCGTTCCCGTGTTTTGGAATGGACGGCGCTGATCTTCCCAACCGGTGTCCATTGTTCCGCGCCGTACACCGGATCCTCCCGCCTATTCGACGGTACGAGGACACGCGTCGCTCCATCGATTTTTATGGATTAATTTAATTCAGAAAAACCTTAAAAACTTCAAAAATCCATATCTTTTGATCTAGAGGTCATAAAAATAAAATAAAAATACCTCTAGAAAGCTCTTGTAGAGAAGAAAATTATGAAACTAAAATCATAATTTTATTCTCAGTATTTAATTTTTAATTAATTAAATACTCTCTGGAGTATTTTAATTATTAAAAATTATTTACAAATCAGAAAAGTATGAAATTTTTAGGTAATTACCTTTAAGCCCTTAGGCACATCTTTTGATTTTTCTAAGGCTAGGATAGCTCTCTAGGATATGATTTCCTAATTTCCATGATATTTTGTAATTATTTTAAAAAATAATTATAAAATTTGGAAAGATTGGAAAGTTTAAATGCAAAATGATTGAGAACATTAGGATAACAGACAACAATTCTCAAGTCATCAAAACAATCTAAAAGACATTTTGAAATAAGGTTAAGATTTATTAATTTTAAAATTAATAATTCAAAACCTTCTCTTCACATATTTAATCCATCTCATCATGGATTAAGCAAGTGATGAATCCAACTCAAATCAAATAATAATTAGGTTTAATGAGAACTTAAACCTAATTAGACCATTAAACCTTAGGGTTTAAGACAAAAATCAAACCTTTTAATTAAGTTTAATGACGTATTAAACTTAATTAACCAAAATCAAACATTTTAATTAAGTTTAAGGACATATTAAACTTAATTAATAAAAATCAAACTCCTTAATTAAGTTTAAGGACATATTAGACTTAATTAACCAAAATCAAATATTTAATTAAGTTTAAGGACATATTAAACTTAATTAACCTATTAAACCTTACCTAAATTAGGTTTAATACAAAAATCAAACTTTTTAATTAAGTGTAAGGACATATTAAACTTAATTAACCAAAATCAAATATTTTAATTAAGTTTAAGGACATAATAAACTTAATTAACCAAAATCAAATCTTTAATTAAGTTTAAGGACATATTAAACTTAATTAACCCATTAAACCTTACCTAAATTAGGTTTAATACAAAAAACAAACCTTTAAATTAAGTTTAAAGACATAATTAAACTTCATTAACCAAAATCAAATCTTTTAATTAAGTTTAAGGACATATTAAACTTAATTAACCCTTTAAACCTTACCTAAATTAGTTTTAATACAAAAATCAAATTTTTAATTAAGTTTAAGGATACATTAAACTTAATTAACCCGTTAAACCTTACCTAAATTAGGTTTAATATAAAAATCAAACTCTTTAATTAAGTTTAAGGACATATTAAACTTAATTAACCAAAATCAAATCTTTAATTAAGTTTAAGGACATATTAAATTTAATTAATCCATTAAACCTTCACTAAATTAGGTTTAATACAAATCAAACCTTTAATTTAGTTCAAGGACATATTAAACTTAATTAACCCATTAAACCTTAACTAAATTAGGTTTAATACAAATCAAATCTTTAATTAAGTTTAAGGACATATTAAACTTAATTAACCCATTAAACCTTAACTAAATTAGGTTTAATACAAATCAAATCTTTAATTAAGTTTAAGGACATATTAAACTTAATTAACCCATTAAAACTTAACTAAATTAGGTTTAATACAAATCAAACCTTTAGTTAAGTTTAAGGACATATTAAACTTAATTAAACCATTAAACCTTAACTAATTAAAGTTTAATCAAACATAAACCCTAATTAGGTCTAACCCATTAGACCTAATTAAACTATTAAACCTTAACTAACTAAGGTTTAATCAAACATAAACCATAATTATGTCTAACTCATTAGACCTAATTAAACCATTAAACCTTAACAAACTAAGGTTTAATCAAACATAAACCCTAATTAGGTCTAACGCATTAAACCTAATTAAAATTTTAAACCTTAACTAACTAAGGTTTAATCAAATATAAACCCTGATTAGGTCTAACCCATTAGACCTAATTAAACTATTAAACCTTAACTAACTAAGGTTTAATCAAACATAAACCCTAATTAGGTCTAACTCATTAGACCTAATTAAACCGTTAAACCTTAACTAACTATGGTTTAATCAAACATAAACTCTAATTAGGTCTAACTCATTAGACGTAATTAAACTATTAAACCTTAACTAAGGTTTAATCAAATATAAACCCTAATTAGGTTTAACCCATTAGACCTAATTAAATCATTAAGCCTTAACTAACTAAGGTTTAACCTAACCTAAACCTAAGTTCAAACTTAACTTAAGTTCAACCCATATTGAACTTACGTCAACCCTAAGTCTAGGTTCAACCTAACTTGAACCTAACTTAACCTAAGTTAAATCTTAATTTGAGTTCAACCCATATTAAACTTAAGTCAACCCTAAGTCTAGGTTCAACCTAACTTGAACCTAACTTAACCTAAGTTAAATCTTAATTTGAGTTCAACCCATATTGAACTTAAGTCACCTTTAAGTCTAGGTCCAACCTAACTTAATTCAAAAAACTTAAACTTAACTTAAGTTTAACCCACATTAGACTTAAGTCAAACCAAATTTAGGTTCAACCCGACATGAACCTAAGTCTAACCTAAACCTAACTTAAGTCTAACCCATGTTAGACTTAAGTCAAACCAAACTTAGGTTCAAACAGACATGAACCCAAGTTAATTCAATCAATATTGAATCTAACTTTAATCCTTTTAACTTAAGTTCAAACAGACATGAACTCAAGTTAATCTAATTCAAATTAAGTTCAAACAGACATGAACTCAAGTTAATCTAATTCAACTTAAGTGCAAACAGACATGAACTCAAGATTTAAGTTTAAATTAACATCGACATTCTAAACAATAAATCGACAAAATCGACATAAATTTGACATTTCAAACAAAAATCGACAAAATCGACATAAATTCGACATTTCAAATATAACAGACATAAAATCGACATTCTAAACCAAAATCGACATAATCGACATAAATTTGACATTCCAAACAATTAATCGACATAATCGACATAAATTTGACATTTCAAACAAAAATTGACAAAACCGACATAAATTCGACATTTCAAACATAACCGACATAAAATCGACATTCTAAACCAAAATCGACATAATCAACATAAATTTGACATTCTAAATAATTAATCGACATAAATTTGACATTTCAAACAAAAATCGACAAAATCGACATAAATTCGACATTTCAAGCATAACTAACATAAAATCGACATTTTAAACCAAAATCAACATAACTGACATAAAATCGACATTCTAAACCAAAATCGACATAATCTACATAAATTTGACATTTCGAATAATTATTCGACATATCGACATAAATTCGACATTTCAAACATAACTGACATAAAATCGACATTTTAAACCAAAATCGACATAATCAACATAAATTTGACATTTCAAACATAAATCAACATAACCGACATAAATTTGAAATTTCAAACGTAAATCGACATAAATCCGACATTCCAAATGAAACTCAACAAATTTGACATTTCAAATTAAATTTTTTGATATTAATCAACATTCCCAAACACAAACCGACATTAATCGACATTGCAAACTAAATTCAACAATCACTGACATTAAATGACATTAATCAACATTTCAAACCAAATTCAACAAACATCAACATTAAATGACATTAATCGACATTTCAAACCAAATTAAATAATCACCGATATTAAATGACATTAATCGACATTTCAAATCAAATTCAACAATCAACGACATTAAATGATATTAATTGACATTTCAAATCAAACTTAGCATAATTCGACATTCAACATAAATCGACATGATTTGACATAAACCGACATAAGTTTGACCTAAATCGAACTTAACATGACACAAACCGACATAATTCTTAAGTTGAATTTAAATCGAACTTAACACACTAACACTTACTCTTTTTTGAGGATAAATGTTAACCTTAATAGGGAGTTTTCCTAGGCAATATTAATTACTCAGTATGTAATTAACTATAGAAGCTTGCTTCTATAGGAGAATTAAAGAATCCATGACAGAATCTCTGGTTGACATTTCACGATCTTCTTTATATAGAAACTCTAGGATATGGCAATCTAGGACCTTCTTTATAAGGATTATTACAAAACATTTCCTTTTTCTCTATTTTATATTAGCCCTAAAGTTCTTGATTCCTTTATAGGATTCATAGAAATAGGATTAGGGTAATATCAAAATAGAGTGGCGACTCCATGACATGGACATGACATGAGAATTGACAGCATGCGACACCAATTCGATCACCATCAGAGAGTGGTGACTCCGCTGGGGACATTCTCTCTCCCCATCTTTGGTTAATCAATTTATCCTCATGACTATGACAATTTGTCTTTTGAAAGACTAAATAATCCTTTCTTTAGTTCTATATCTTACTCAATCTCGAGTAAAATAGAACTAATACCTCTTCGATTCAAAGATTTGTTCACGACAAACAAATCCTAGAATCTTACATTTCCATAATCGACAGACCAAAATGACATAAAAGACATACAAAAACAACATGTGTTCCCTCCCTTCCCACCCGTGTACGGAGTGTTCATCGATTTTGTTATCAGACAGACCGATATTGCCGTTTTGAATAAGTTCAGGCAAATACTTTCTCAGCCAAACATGTTCAGTTTATCTAGCTTGGTGGTTATGCTTTTTATAGCCTCTGAACCACTCCCTTAGGTTATGCCCTTATGGCCTCTGAACCTATTCTTCGTGGTTATGCTTTTTACAGCCTCTGAACCACTTCCTTTAGGTTATGCCCTTATGGCCTCTGAACCAATTTTTCGTGGTTATGCTTTTTACAGCCTCTGAACCACTTCCCTAGGTTATGCCATTATGGCCTCTGAACCTATTCTTTGTGGTTATACTTTTTACAGCCTCTGAACCACTTCCCTAGGTTATGCCTTTATGACCTCTGAACATATTCTTCGTGGTTATGCTTTTTACAGCCTCTGAACCACTCCCTTAGGTTATGCCCTTATGGCCTTTGAACCTATTCTTCGTGGTTATGCTTTTTACAGCCTCTGAACCATTTCCCCAGGTTATGCCTTTATGGCCTCTGAACCTATTCTTCGTGGTTATGCTTTTTACAACATCTGAACCACTCCCCTAGGTTATGCTTTTTATAGCCTATGAACCTATTCTTCATGGTTATGCTTTTCACAGCCTCTGAACCACTCCTCTGGTTGATCTTTATCTTACCCTCAAGGTTCTGATTTGTCAATCTACCAAAGACTCTAAAAATCAAAATCATTAATCAAATTTTGGGAAGTGTTGACCTCATTTTTGATGAGGTCTTCTCTTCTCTCTTTAGTACTTAGGATCTAGCCTTAGGCTTTTCCTTTGACTATCTTAGAGGACTAGAGATGGAACCTACCCCTTTAAAAACTCAACCACTTCTTAACTCCCTACAAACTCCACAAACTTGATTGTAGGCCCCTAATCACCTAGTGGGTTGAAATCAAATGTGGAAGTTTAAAGGATGAGTTCCTATAGGACTGTTTGGCCTTAGGACCGCCTCGGATGGCCCTGGTCCAGTGAGGGCCGACTTACACACACACTACACTTATACACTACACTTTCACACATCTCCTAAAACCACACCCATACCCAACTTGACCTCCTCGACTCATGAAGGTGATTCACATGGATGGTCCTTAACCCCTAAGCCCTTGGCTAAGAGTGTTAGGAACAACATAATGAATACACAAAATGAGTCCTCTCATGGCTCATATGGGCTTAATATGGCTTCATGGCTCATATGGGCTTAATATGGCTTCATGGCTCAACTTAAACGATTTCATGTCACTTAAATTTGATTAATCTTCATTTTTTCAAAATTTCAATTTTTGGCCCACGGACCCGGACCCTCCTAACCTACCAAAAGCCCTGAATAGCTCAAAATCTCCAAAATTCCTAAATCACTCAAAATTCCTCAAAATTGATCTTAAACATTTCCATACCACTCAAATTGATCATTTACAGCAAAAAATACAAAAAGTTCCAAAAATACCCCCAATACCCTCCAAATTACCAAAATGCCCCTCTTGACCCAAAAATTCAAAAAAATTCCAAAAATTCCCAGAAAATTTCAGAAAATCCCAAATATTCCCAATTTCATTTTGTTCAACTACACTATGGGCTGATTTTGTCAATTTACCCCACTTTTACCAAAACCCCCAATTTAACCAATTTTAAACCCAAGTGAACCCAATGTCAAACCAAACCTACCCAATTGACCCCAATTTTGGTCCAATTCAATTCTGAACTTCAATTCAATATCCCAAATGTCAATCTGGACCAAATTCAAGCCCAATTTTATTGACATTTGAATCCAATTTCACTTTTGACCTTAAAGACCAATTTTGACCCATGACTCAAACTTAGCCCAAATTAGCCCAATTCAACTCCAATTTAACCCAAATCTTTTTTAAAATCTTCCTAACATCCCCACAAACAAAACACTAACATAATTTGCCCAAAATTTGGACCCAAACCTCACTCAAATTCAACCCAAACCCAAAATCCCCTAAATGGGCCTACACCCAAACCTAACCCAAATGGGCCCAAACCCCAAAATCAAAACCCAAACAAAGTTGAAACCTCTTTGAAACACCCCCAAAAACATTTTTTTTCAACATTAATTTTACATCAATTTCAACCTTAACCCAACATTTATTTGGCATGGCCCTTTGCAAAATTTTTTATCTAAAAGCCCACATTTACCAAATTTTAAAAGCCCAAAGTCCATTACCAAGCCCACATGAAACCTTTTCTTCATCATTCCTTTGATAATCCTATTTGACCAAAGTCTTAAACCATCATGAAATCAACCCATTTGTAGCATCATGACAAATCCCATCAATGGAATCCAAAGTTTTCAAAATTCCAAAGTTTTTCTCAGCAAAAAAACCTTGGTGAATGAACCAAGCCAACCCTCATGGCCACCCAAGCTCCACCATAACCTTCCTTATTTAAACCCCACATCCATGACCAAGGGGAGGAGATGCAAGATTTACCTTGGGAAGACTATGCCAAATTGTTCCCAAAGCTTCTCCAAGCATTTCTAAGTTCAATCAAATCATTTCCAATTGAGGCCTCACCTCTTGGACAAAGGTATCAATTTTTTCTCCTCCAACCGAGCATGTTTTAATTTTCTGTACTTATTCACATGTTTTAAGTATATCATCACCGTATAGATGTGTGCTACTCAATTAGACGATCATTTTTAAAAAAAAATTCATTAAATTTCTTTGAGAATCGAGGGAGATATCAAGGTTTGAAGTTGGACGGTTTTGAGTGAATAGAACAAAGAAAGAGGAGCAAGCAGCTCGTCCGATCGAGGCATGTATCCCACGGACGGCGCTGATGGAGTTGGACGGCAGCTTTATCCGTGAACAGGCAACCACGCCAGCTAGTAGCAGCGCGACACGTGTCATTTGAGCAGGAAATGCATTTTTTTTATTTATTTTTGAACCTAAACTTCAAAAACTCATAACTTTTCATAGAAAACTCAAAAAAATAAAATAAAAATACCCTCTTGCTCACTGAAACGAGGAAAATAATGTGGAAGTGATTTTATATTTATTTGATGCATATTTAATTTTTAATTAATTAAATAGTGTTTTCAATCATTCAATTCTCCATGCATGTATACAACTCATCATAGCATGAGACCATAGGAGCTTTTGAAGCCTTTGATCTTGGGAACATTCCCTGAATTTTTCAAGATCATAGGCCATCTCTATAAAGAGTTATGTATTTTCCAAGTTTATGTCACTGTTTGTGGTATTTTAATTCCAATAATTATCATGTTGTGAAATAAATTCTAAGAAAATTTGGTAATGTTCCTTAGGACCAGAGGACCCTATGAAAAATATATTTTGAGTTAACTCACTTGGAATAACCCTAATTGGCTTAAACACCCAAAATGGATCTCTAATTAATTAGAGCTAACCATACATAAAATTGACTTGAAATCAACTCTCCACTGACCTTTAGGATTAGAGGAACCCACCATAAAAATTTGAGGTCAATTGGACTTGGTTAGACCTACTAAATGGGTTGATTAAGCCACTTAGTCATTTTAAACTTTAAAAATTCATAACTTTCAAAATATCTTTCAAAAATTCACCAAATTGGTTTTGGAGCCTCTCTGATATTAGAGGAATTTAAGAAAATTAAAATTTCAATTTTCTAAAAAAGTTGATTTTTTAATAATATTTTAATATTTTAATAATTAAAAAATAATAAAAATCACAAAAATAATAAAATTCACCAAAATGTCACATTTTGAATTTTAATCACTTAGGAACAAACCCCATATTTTTCTTAGGTCTATTTAGTGAGATATTAAATTTTAAAGCTCTAGGGTAATTTTAAAATTAAAAAAATGTATTTTCTAGCATTTTCACTAAAATAATTATAATAAATCATAGAAAAATCAGAAAATTGTAAAATTTGATTCTCTGATTTCTTTGATATCAGAGAGATTTTTTAAAAATATAAAATTCATTTTTCAACATTTATTTTATTTTTAAATTAATTAACACGCCAAAACTTAAAATAATTATAATAAAAATAATATAATTCAAAAAATCACCAAAATTAGTCCAAGTGGTCCTCTGGTCATTAGGAATGTCCCCTAATTTTTTTAAGGACAGAAACTTTTCCTTGGTCATGTTATTAAATTTTCTTTGAAAATCTCTATTTTCTACCAAAAATAATTATATAAATAAATTAAATACAGAAAAATCACATTTTCTTCTCTCATATCTTTATTGACATATGAGTGAAGTCACATAAAAATTTCAAGTTGATTTGAGTTCAATTTAGTGAGTTATGAAATTATTAAGCTTAAAGGATAAAGTGGTAATTAAAATTTTTAATCCTTAATTAAAACTTTAGGTTTAATAAAAAAATTAACAAGTAAAATATTTGATCCTAATCTGATTTGGATGATTGAAATTTAAATAATTAAAGGATAGAAACCCATTAAGCAATTTAAAATAATTAAACCTTAATTAAATAATTGATTAAATTTGGAAGAATAATAAAATTAGAATTATTAAAATAGGGATATTATTAGGAAGAGATTTATTCTTTAATTTAAAATTCCCTAAATTAATCATCTCATTAATATTCAATTCTTAATTAAAATGATAACTCAAATTCAAAATATTAAAAGACTTAATCATTAAACTAAAATAAAATTATTAAACTCTTTCAAAAATTTCAATTAAAATTAAAAATAAAATTAAATTAAAAATTAAATTAAATTAAGTAAATTAAATTGGATTAAATTAAATTAAAATTAAAAGTTGAATTAAATTAAAGATTAAATTAAATTAAATTAAATTAAAAAATTAAATTAAATTAAATGAATTAAATTAAATTAAATTAAATTAATTAAATAAAATCAAATTAAATTAAGTTAAATTAAATTAAATTAAATTAAATTAAATTAAATTAAATTAAATTAAATTAGATTAAATTAAATTAAATTAAATTAATTTAAATTAAATTAAATTAAATTAAATTAAATTAAATTAAATTAAATTAAATTAAAATTAAATCAAATCAAACTAAATCAAGTTAAACCAAATTAAATTGAATAGAATTAAAACTCAATTAAATTAAATTAAATTAAAATAAGTTGAATTAAATATAAGATCACCAAAGACATAAAGAATTCAAAATAAGCCTAAAATAACTTGAACACTATTCCAAATTTAAACCCATTAATTAAAATTAAACTAAATTACAAACCATTTGAACACCAATTTACCCTCGAAAGCTTTAGTTATCATAACTCCTAAATAGAACATTAAATGAAATGTTACTTCACCTATAGGATATTCAAATGTCCTAGTTCACTGAGCAAGATAACAAAACTTGAAATTCTTGGACGATTAATTCATTTGTGTAATTGAATCCATTTGGACTTAAAATAATTCTAGCAATATTGAAAAGATGTTTAAGATTCTTCTTAAACACTTTCTCAATATGATAGGATGTTTATAAGAACAATTGAATTTAATTGTTCTTTGATGAAGAAAACCGTCCTCAAACCAAAACACAAGGAACCTAGATGTCATAGGAGATGACTAGCTATAGGATTAGGAATCTGGTAGAAAACCATAATCCTTCCCTTAGCTTTACCTAGGAACTTGCTTAAATATTCTAATTGTGTTTTAAGTGCAGCTTGGGATGACGGGAAGACCCTCCGAGTACGCTTTTATTTTATTGCAATTTACTTTCTTGCAATTTACATTATTGCAATTTCATTAATCGCATCGCACTTACTTTTCTTGCATGATAAACAACTGTTGCATGAAAACCCAAACCTTTAGGATAGTCCCTAAAACTGAAACCAAAACTAAGTTAAAAGTCATTGCAAGATAAAATTCACCGCCACAACATTTCAAAATATAAAATAACTCAAAATTTAATTACAAACAGAACACAAAACTACAATTACAACTAAATTAAAACGTCCTATTGGATGATCGGGAATACCTCGGATGATGTAACCTACGTGTTGCTAACGGGATTTCCCACGGTCTAAATGAAAGTGTGGAACTCATTCGATTGAGTTTAGCAAATTCATCTAGACTAAGTGAATCCGATAAAAATAATGATGCCGGAAGGATGGAACCGTGGGATCTTAACCGTGTCGTTATAATCAACTTTAAGATTTGTTTTAATTAAAATATTGAAAACACTTGGAAATTAAGATTTTCTCTAAACCAAAACACTTTTCTCATCCCCCGATTTATGACTTCTAAAATTGAACCTCTGCAACAACAAGGAGCTCGGAGCATGGTGGGCGGCACGGCCATCATCATCGACAAAACTCGAGTCTACTTCAGCAAAACTTTCCTAGAATTAAATAACAAAGCCATAGGACTTCGAGGTAGTTTGCCTAGTGCAACATAAATCCTCAACCCTTCGTTAGGCATTTGCATAGCAAATTAAGCCCTAACCGGTCTTAGGATTCCGAGGTAGTCGTCTGATATGACATAAACCCTCATATCTTCGAGGCTATTTGTATGATTCTGTCATATAAATATAAGCCCTAATTAATTAAAATTGGCAAGATTGAAATATCAGATAATATTAGGATTTTCTTAAATTCGAGCCAAACAATAGGATAGTTTGGGAAGTTGCCAAGATTCTTCTTGGACCTCAGCTTCTCCTACTTTTCTTCCATTGGACTCCTGAAAATAACTGTTCCAAATTTGAGCTAATCCCTTTTGAAATTTCAAAAATCCAATCCTTTGAAAACCTTAAACTTTGAAATTCTTGAGAGCAAAACCACCGATCATTATCGAGAGTTTTCTTAAGTGATTCCCGTCACTTAAGATGTAATTAACTATAGGGGCTTGCCCTTATAGGGAACTTTAAGAACCCAGATAATATAAACCCTGCTTAATTTCTTTGTATTAAGCGGGGAACTTATCGGCTTATAAAATTGGTTCGCAGACCAAACGGATGTCACAAATCTTTTAGTTTATTTAATCGAGCCCTATCATCAAGCAGTATGTCTATTCTTCGGGATAGATACACGGTTTGTGATGCGGTGCTCGTTTATATAAACTATTTGGGATGTGAGATCGGTTTGATTTCATATCTTAAAATTTTCAAATTTAAAATTATTTTCAAAATCAAATACTACTTTCTAAATTATATATATATTTAAATTAAATTTAAAATTTAAATTTCGCCGACAATTTCTGTAGGCGACCTCCTTTTCAAAAATACAACACCCAACCTAAAAATATGCCGACAATTTCTGGCGACTCCGCTGGGGAATAGTTCCTCTCTCCATTTTGATCAGATGGTTTTGCTTTCATAAATCGGTAGTGAGTCCATGCCCCTAGTGGACCAAACTACTATTCTTTCCGTTGACGTACCCCGCTCATTTCTGTCTCGAGTGAGTATAGTCAACTCCTTTTGGATTCGGAGCCACCGTTTAGACACCCCTAAACAGAGAGGTTCCGGAATCCTCCCACCTCCCTAAAGAGGTGAGGTAGACCCCGATAGGTGTGTTAGAATAGGAGCGATCTATTCATGTGATTTGAATGTGAATTCGACCTCCTCTAAATCTCGGATCAGGTCCGATACTTCATTCCTCGTTAGGTTTGATTCGTTGTAAACATGTCAAACTGAAATTCCGCTCTAATAACCTTCCAATAAACTCTAAACAAAATAAAATTTTGTTAAAATTTCAATTCAAAATAAAATTCTGAAAACCCATCGAATACACAATAATAAAACAAAATGCAAAATTTTGAGATAAAAAAAATTTCACATGAATAAATTTTAAAGGATGCCCAGCTTACGGGACAAGTGCGTTAACTTGAGTATTACCGCTGAAATTACAAGACACGGGACGTCACTGACTTCTGGGAATTCTTCAAATGACAGGGACAATGTCTTCACCGAAGTTGATCTTTTCTTTCGCCTCCGGAGTAGAGTTCGCCGTCAGTAGGGATGAGCTGCCTGATCTGTCAGTCATCAAGTTTGGACAAGGGTTCAACGATGTTGAAGTTAAGTTTGGGGATGTGGCTATTGAAATAGTGAAGCCCGAAATGAGCAAGTCCGTTAAGCCTATTATAATGTTCAACCCGAAGTCCGTCGAGGAACTTCCCATGCCAAAGAAGGAATGGATCGAAAAGAACTCGTTGTCATTACAAGCGTTCGGACGTCTCCTAAAGCTATTTCTCGCTCCTACCGTCGGATTCATTACCGCCGTACCGCCGCCCCGCTAACTAAAGGAAAAGAGATTCTACACGAGGGAAAGTTAGCCGGCATTTATGACCTACCATCTTCCAGATTCAATATTGGGTCCAATTCAAAGCCCATACAACTGACAAAGGCACAAAAAATGAGACCATCTCTTACGGATAGAGCAACAATGAGTCAACGATTAAACAAGGTATACCCGTTCAAGGAAGAGTCGTTGTCGAAGATATTCCATGACTTACTTCTAAGTTCGGAAATCGAAGCTACTCGAGCCAAAAAAGCCGGAGGAGGTTGGCAAGGAAGATCACCCGATGTATCGCCCATACCACCGGTTGGTCGGCCATACTATAGAAAACCGCTTCGGCTTTAAGGATTGGCTCGAGGAGAATTTCGAAGTGGAAAGGTGGTAATCCCGGAAGAATATTTAAAAGAACCCGAAAAAGGTTCTATAAATATGATTTCGGATGATTCAATCGACTTCTACGCGACGACACCAGGTGCTCTGGGAAATAAGTGATGTTTCTCGAAAATCTCCAATTGACCTTAAAGTGATCAAAGGAATGTCAATTGAGGAGGTCGTGGAAAAGCTTCGAGCTAACATTGCACAACCGTCTAAAGATCGGAAAAACAACATCGAAGAGGAAGATTACGAACTAAGCAGATTTCATGGAAGGTGAATTCGCAGAAATCGACGTCGTCGAGACCCAATCAACATTATCTGCGAGCGACACTCCGCCTTTTGGTGAAGAGAACGCCGCAGAGGATTGGCAAAGGGCCATTCAACAACGAGATGAACATATCAACCATTTTAAGAAGCAACTAGAAGAAGTGATGACTGCTATGGCCACAATTCAAGGAAAGTCACAATCACCGCGAATAACACCTCCGAAACAAACCAACTAGAGACCATTAATGTTACGGATGAAAGAAGGAAGTTCACCGTCGATGTACAACGTAAGAGGGATTCGGTTCAGTGGTCCAATGACTAGAAAAAGACATTAAGCAAATGGTGGAACAAGCAGGTGAGAGAAGCCCTGGCTCAGTCTAAAGAACGAACATCGATTCTGAAGGGTAGACCATACCCTGAAGAATTTGATGTTGTCCAATATCCCAGAGGTTTCGTATCACCTCAGTTCAAGATTTTTGATGGTACCGAAAACCCCCGACAACATGTTGCACACTTTCGAGCAAGTTGGTGCAACGCGGGGGGTAGCGATGCATTGTTGTGTCGTCAATTTGTGAATAGCCTTTCGGGGATTGCATTCGACTGGTACGCAGAGCTGCTAAATGGTTCGGTGAGAACGTTCGTAGAATTGGAAGACCTCTTTGTTAAGCGGTTCGCTGGAGCTAGACATCATATCACCATCGGTGATCTTGTGGTGGAGCGACAGAAGTCAACCGAAACATTGGTAGACTACATTTTGCAATGGAGAAATTTAAGCCTGAAGTGTGAGCCGCAGCTCCAGGAGCAACATGCGATTGAAATTCTCTTAAAGAGCATCCATGGACCGATTGCATTTCTCCTCAAAGGATTCACAATCAAAACGTTCGAGAAACTACTTTGCAAAGTCGGAAGTTTGCAAGAGGAAGCCAAACAGTTGGGTTTTCCGGAAAATTCGTAAAAGCTAGAGTCGGTCAAGACATTTGAGGAGTCCGAGACAATGGCGATGGTGGATAAAGACAAGCGACCAATGCGGATCGAGATTGAACGGACCTCGACAACAAGATTATCAACGATCGTCTCAACAATGGTCGCTTCGGATGGATGGAAGACAGGGTCCGTCTACGGCCAAGAAACTAAGCGTAGTATATTCTTTCAAAGATGAGGCAAGTGGAAAAGATGTTTCGGAATTTGATTAAGAAGCCCAAGTTCGGATCGCTCGAGGCAAAGAAACCAGCGGAAGTTAACAAGAAGAATCATCCCAACTATCGCCCATATCACGGAATGCTTGGGCACACCATCGAAGGTCGTATCGGCTTCAAAGAATGGTCGGAGAAAAACTTCAAGAATGGAAGCGTAACAATCCCCGATGAATATTCGAGAGGAACTTGAAATAAGTTATATTAATATGATTTCGGGCGATTTGTTTGCTTCAATTGGTTCCTACGCAATCGACAACCGGACGTGACACTTTTTGGTTGCTATTACTTTTAACGCCGAAAGAAGATATTAGCACGATCGGCTTTGGTATGTACCTTCCTTCTTACCGCATCGAATGAATGACAAGGAGTTTGTTTTCGTCCGGAATCGCTCAATGTTTGGAAAGCTTAAATTTGGATATTTTGCTAAGACTATGGTTTCGTGGAAGAATGAAATTAATGCTCTAATAACCGAGTCGTTTACTTTAAGGAATTTGGACCGGGTCCTAAATTGATTTCAAAATGAAGTAGTGTGGTTGAAATACGAGTAATTGATTCGGGATATCACGAGCCTTTTAATTTCCCGCCATGTGGTTGGGTCCGGACTTTCGAATAAGTTATAATATCCCAGGATTCATGTTAAGAAACATTTTGGAATTATTAATTAGGGGAGTTTCGACATTCAAAATCTTTAACAAAAATATGCACTCGCCGGATACGATAATTCTCGAAAACAAAGGAGCAAAAAAAAAAAAAAAGGTTCCTGAGGAGAAGTTTGAGGTGAGCACACAATCAAAAATTGGTGTCTCAATCAAGACATTCAAAATCTTTAACATGTGCTCCACCAGATATAGTAATCCTCAATAAAAAAAGGAGAGCGAAAAGCTCAATAAAAAAAATGAGAAAGAAAAAGAAAAAGAATGCTCCCTGAGAAGAAGCTTGAGGCAAGCATATAATCAAAAATTGGTGTCTTAATCCTCCTCTGATTAATAAAACTTGAAATACAACCTTAAGAAGTTTCCTCTGATATTATGCTTTGAAAAGAGTCAAGTGATTTTATGTCTTTTGGATGGTCATTAACTGGCTCAGAAATATCTTTGGACGGTGAAAAATATTTTAATCACATGAACATAAATTTTGAAATCTACTTAAGCCCAGGAAGAAAGAATTAAACAAATGACAACGATATTAGCAGCTAATGTAAATTCAACCCCGCAGTCGTATCCTTCAGCGCCCAAGCAAATACAACTTCAACGTCGGCTCAAAGAACGTCATAGTAATTTCTCGAAGACGAGTGTAACACCCTTTACGAAATCGGTGACAAAATCAAATGACAACCGCTACGAACAAAGCTACGGAGTTGCGGCCTCCTAAACCGTGACGTCCTCGTAGATAACACATCTTTATAGGTGCTTGAAAGAATATAAATTCCGATAGCAACTTAAAGAGTGAGTTATTATCTGCAGATTGATTTCAATCGATTGATGGTACCCTCGTAAGTATCGCGCATCGTGATGCATCGTAGACAAATTCTTGTCCTACGAAGCAATCGATGTCGCACTTGTCTAAAACCGGGTCCAACTTCTTAAAACAAATGAAACTAAATAAAACTCGCATCAAACAAAATAAAAGTCAACATTTGAACAAAACAAAAGAACTCGCACCTCGTGAATTTTCAAAATCTCCGCATAACATTTCGATAAAATTCAAGCATCGCATGAACTTCTACAAACATTCTCCGCACTTTACAATATGTTTTCACAATCTCTCGCATTCATAAATCTCAAGCAATATGTTCGATCTCGCATTCATAAAACTTTGCATTCCCAAATATCAACAAAATCTTTCTCAAATCTCAAGCATAAGCCAAATCTCGATAAAATTCTTCATAGTCATAAAGATAAATCAAATATCAACAAAATTTTTCACAACCACTCGCATAAACTAAATCTCAACAAAAATTCCCCATGGACCTCAAAGCAAAATTTCCCTCAATCTCCGCATAAATAAATTTCAACAAAATTCTTCGATCTCAAGCATAAGTCAGCAGAAATTCTTCAATGTCTCGCATTCACAGAATCTCTACAATTCTCAACAATCTCAAGCAGTTCTCGACGAATTCTCAAGCAATCTCAGCAGCTTCTCGACAATTCTCGGCATTCTCAAGCATATCCTCAGGCATTCTCAAGCATATCCTCAAGCAATCTCAAGCAATCCTCAAGCATATTCTCAGCACTCGGGATAGGCTTCCGCCCGACTCCTTCTCAACGAATTCTCAGCACTAGGGATAGGCACGATCTACTCCTTTCTCAAGAATCTCAAAATTTGATCCTCTCAACGAAGAAATTGAAATTAAAGCACTCGCATTTCGGATAAGCTTTGTCCTATTCTTCCTCGGCATTTGGGATAGGCTCGGCCTTAATCCATCTCAAGCATACACATATGGAATAGGTTCAATCCGCTTCCTTCTCAAGATACAAATGCATTCGGGTGGGCCTTAGCCTACTCTTTTCTCCGCATAAAACTAAAATTGAAACTCAAATCGAAATTCAAACTCAAAATTAAAACTCGAAATAAAAAAAAATGAAACGAATCTAAAATCCAATCTCTTAAAATCTTGTGATTTGGAGCTCACCTCCTTTCTTTTCCCCGCCGAGAGTTCGAGTATCTCCAGCTTTGGGAACATACCCGATACTCCCAGCGGAAATTCTTTTGCTTCCGTCCCAAGTTTGTCACTCGGACTTCTGTGTTGGTTGTGTTGATCTCTTCGGTCAACGCCAATACGCGCGGTGTGCTCCGTCGGCACACCACACCTATTGGGGGTCCATTTGTTGACCTCATTTTTTATGAGGTCTTCTCTCTCTCTTTAGTACTTAGGATCTAGCCTTAGGCTTTTCCTTTGACTTTCTTAGAGGACTAGAGATGGAACCTACCCCTTTAGAAACTCAACCACTTCTTAACTCCCCGCAAACTCCACAAACTTGATTGTAGGCCCCTAATCACCTAGAGGGTTGAAATCAAATGTGGAAGTTTAAAGGATGAGTTCCTATAGGACTCTTTGGCCCTAGGACCGCCACTAGATGGCCCTGGTCGCAGTGAGGCCGACTTACACACACACTACACTTATACACTACACTTTCACACATCTCCTAAAACCACACCCATACCCAACTTGACCTCCTGACTCATGAAGGTGATTCACATGGATGGTCCTTAACCCGTAAGCCCTTGGCTAAAAGGGTTAGGAACAACATAATGAATACACAAAATGAGTCCTCTCATGGCTCATATGGGCTTAATATGGCTTCATGGCTCAACCTAAACAATTTCACGCCACTTAAATTTGATTAATCTTCATTTTTTCAAAATTTCAATTTTTGGCCCCCGGGACCCGGACCCTCCTAACCTACCAAAAGTCCTGAATAGCTCAAAATCTCCAAAATTCCTAAATCACCCAAAATTCCTAAATCACCCAAAATTCCTCAAAATTGATCTTAAACATTTCCATACCACTCAAATTGATCATTTACAGCAAAAAATACAAAAAATTCCAAAAATACCCCCAATACCCTCCAAATTACCAAAATGCCCCTCTTGACCCAAAAATTCAAAAAAATTCCAAAAATTCCCAGAAAATTTCAGAAAATCCCAAATATTCCCAATTTCATTTTGTTCAACTACACCATGGGTAGATTTTGTCAATTTACCTCACTTTTACCAAAACCCCCAATTTAACCCATTTTAAACCCAAGTGAACCCAATGTCAAACCAAACCTACCCAATTGGCCCCAATTTTGGTCCAATTCAATTCTAAACTTCAATTCAACATCCCAAATGTCAATCTGGACCAAATTCAAGCCCAATTTTATTGACATGTGAATCCAATTTCACTTTTGACCTTAAAGACCAATTTTGACCCATGACTCAAACTTAGCCCAAATTAGCCCAATTCAACTCCAATTTAACCCAAATCTTTTCTAAAATCTTCCTAACATCCACACAAACAAAACACTAACATAATTTGCCCAAAATTTGGACCCAAACCTCACTCAAATTCAACCCAAACCCAAAATCCCCTAAATGGGCCTACACCCAAACCTAACCCAAATGGGCCCAAACCCCAAAATCAAAACCCAAACAAAGTTGAAACCTCTTTGAAACACCCCCAAAAACATTTTTTTCAACATTAATTTTACATCAATTTCAACCTTAACCCAACATTTATTTGGCATGGCCCTTTGCAAAATTTTTTATCTAAAAGCCCACATTTACCAAATTTTAAAGCCCAAAGTCCATTACCAAGCCCACATGAAACCTTTTCTTCATCATTCCTTTGATAATCCTATTTGACCAAAGTCTTAAACCATCATGAAATCAACCCATTTGTAGCATCATGACAAATCCCATCAATGGAATCCAAAGTTTTCAAAATTCCAAATAACCCTTTTCCATGCAAGTGAGCCAACCTTTTCCCAAGCCATGAGCAAGCCAAATGAAGTCATGGAGCCATGAATAAGCCATATGCAAGCTATGGGGAGACCTTTCCACCTCACCATGCCACTTATGGCAAGAAGAGTGGAGCCTTCCTAAGCCTTCACTAAACCTTTTTAACCCCATTCATGATACACTTTAACCAAAATTGGCCACCTCACCTTGGATGGGGACTTCACCACACATATGAGGCTGACCCAAATGATCTCACATCAGCCCAAATCAAGCCTTGGTGAGTGAACCAAGCCAAAACCATGAATTGACCCAAATTGGACCAAAAATGCTCCTTACACCCATGCCATTTAAATCCTTGACTTTACACATGGCATAACCCAATTGATTGCACCAAGATCAAGCTCAATCATGTGAGTTTTTCTCAGCAAAAAAACCTTGGTGAATGAACCAAGCCAACCCTCATGGCCACCCAAGCTCCACCATAACCTTCCTTATTTAAACCCCACATCCATGACCAAGGAGAGGAGATGCAAGATTTACCTTGGGGAGACTATGCCAAATTGTTCCCAAAGCTTCTCCAAGCATTTCTAAGTTCAATCAAATCATTTCCAATTGAGGCCTCACCTCTTGGACAAAGGTATCAATTTTTTCTCCTCCAACCAAGCATGTTTTAATTTTCTGTACTTATTCACATGTTTTAAGTATATCATCACCATATAGATGTGTGCTACTCAATTAGACGATCATTTTAAAAAAAAATTCATTAAATTTCGTTGAGAATCGAGGGAGATATCAAGGTTTGAAGTTGGACGGTTTTGAGTGAATAGAACAAAGAAAGAGGAGCAGCAGCCGTCCGATCAGGCATGTATCCCACGGAAGGCGCTGATGGAGTTGGACGACAGCTTTATCCGTGAACAGGCAACCACGCCAGCCAGTAGCAGCGCGACACGTGTCATTTGAGCGGGAAATGCATTTTTTTATTTATTTTTAAACCTAAACTTCAAAAACTCATAACTTTTCATAGAAAACTCAAAAAAAAAAAATAAAAATACTCTCTTGCTCACTGAAACGAGGAGAATAATGTGGAAGTGATTTTATATTTATTTGATGCATATTTAATTTTTAATTAATTAAATAGTGTTTTCAATCATTCAATTCTCCATGCATGTATACAACTCATCATAGCATGAGACCATAGGGCTTTTGAAGCCTTTGATCTTGGGAACATTCCCTGAATTTTTCAAGATCATAGGCCATCTCTATAAAGAGTTATGTATTTTCCAAGTTTATGTCACTGTTTGTGGTATTTTAATTCCAATAATTATCATGTTGTGAAATAAATTCTAAGAAAATTTGGTAATGTTCCTTAGGACCAGAGGACCCTATGAAAAATATATTTTGAGTTAACTCACTTGGAATAACCCTAATTGGCTTAAACACCCAAAATGGATCTCTAATTAATTAGAGCTAACCATACATCAAATTGACTTGAAATCAATTCTCCACTGACCTTTAGGATCAGAGGAACCCACCATAAAAATTTGAGGTCAATTGGACTTGGTTAGCCCTACTAAATGGGTTGATTAAGCCACTTAGTCATTTTAAACTTTAAAAATTCATAACTTTCAAAATATCTTTCAAAAATTCACCAAATTGGTTTTGGAGCCTCTCTGATTTTAGGGGAATTTAACAAAATTAAACTTTCAATTTTCTAAAAAAGTTGATTTTTTAATAATATTTTAATATTTTAATAATTAAAAAATAATAAAAATCACAAAAATAATAAAATTCACCAAAATGTCACATTTTGAATTTTAATCACTTAGGAACAAACCCCATATTTTTCTTAGCTCTATTTAGTGAGATATTAAATTTTAAAGCTCTAGGGTAATTTTAAAATTAAAAAAATGTTTTTTCTAGCATTTTCACTAAAATAATTATAATAAATCATAGAAAAATCAAAAAATTGTAAATTTTGATTCTCTGATTTCCTTGATATCAGAGAGATTTTTGAAAAATATAAAATTCATTTTTCAACATTTATTTTATTTTTAATTAATTAACACTCCAAAAATTAAAATAATTATAATAAAAATAATATAATTCAAAAAATCACCAAAATTAGTCCAAGTGGTCCGCTGGTCATTAGGAATGTCCCCTAATTTTTTTAAGAATAGAAACTTTCCCTTGGTCATGTTATTAAATTTTCCTTGGAAATCTCTATTTTCTACCAAAAATAATTATATAAATAAATTAAATACAGAAAAATCACATTTTCTTCTCTCATGTCTTTATTGACATATGAGTGAAGTCACATAAAAATTTCAAGTTCATTTGAGTTCAATTTAGTGAGTTATGAAATTATTAAGCTTAAAGGGTAAAGTGGTAATTAAAATTTTTAATCCTTAATTAAAACTTTAGGTTTAATAAAAAAATTAACAAGTAAAATATTTGATTCTAATCTGATTTGGATGATTGAAATTTAAATAATTAAAGGGTAGAAACCCATTAAGCAATTTAAAATACTTAAACCTTAATTAAATAATTGATTAAATTTGGAAGAATAATAAAATTAGAATTACTAAAATAGGGATATTATTAGGAAGAGATTTATTCTTTAATTTAAAATTCCCTAAATTAATCATCTCATTAATATTCAATTCTTAATTAAAATGATAACTCAAATTCAAAATATTAAAAGACTTAATCATTAAACTAAAATAAAATTATTAAACTCTTTCAAAAATTTCAATTAAAATTAAAAATAAAATTAAATTAAAAATTAAATTAAAAATTAAATTAAATTAAGTAAATTAAATAGGATTAAATTAAATTAAAATTAAAAGTTGAATTAAATTGAAGATTAAATTAAATTAAATTAAATAAACAAATTAAATTAAATTAAATGAATTAAATTAAATTAAATTAATAAAATCAAATTAAATTAAGTTAAATTAAATTAAATTAAATTAAGTTAAATTAAATTAAATTAAATTAAATTAAATTAAATTAAATTAAATGAAATTAAATTAAATCAAATCAAACTAAATCAAGTTAAACCAAATTAAATTGAATAGAATTAAAACTCAATTAAATTAAATTAAATTAAATTAAGTTGAATTAAATATAAGATCACCAAAGACATAAAGAATTCAAAATAAGCCTAAAATAACTTGAACACTATTCCAAATTTAAACCCATTAATTGAAATTAAACTAAATCACAAACCATTTGAATACCAATTTACCCTCGAAAGCTTTAGTTATCATAACTCCTAAATAGAACATTAAATGAAATGTTACTTCACCTATAGGATATTCAAATGTCCTAGTTCACTGAGCAAGATAACAAAACTTGAAATTCTTGGACGATTAATTCATTTGTGTAATTGAATCCATTTGGACTTAAAATAATTCTAAGCAATATTGAAAAGATGTTTAAGATTCTTCTTAAACACTTTCTCAATATGATAGGATGTTTATAAGAACAATTGAATTTAATTGTTCTTTCGATGAAGAAAATCGTCCTCAAACCAAAACACAAGGAACCTAGATGTCATAGGAGATGACTAGCTATAGGATTAGGAATCTGGTAGAAAACCATAATCCTTCCCTTAGCTTTACCTAGGAACTTGCTTAAATATTCTAATTGTGTTTTAAGTGCAGCTTGGGATGACGGGAAGACCCTCCAGGTACACTTTTATTTTATTGCAATTTACTTTCTTGCAATTTACATTATTGCAATTTCATTAATCGCATCGCACTTACTTTTCTTGCATGATAAACAACTGTTGCATGAAAACCCACACCTTTAGGATAGTCCCTAAAACCGAAACCAAAACTAAGTTAAAAGTCATTGCAAGATAAAATTCACCGCCACAACATTTCAAAATATAAAACAACTCAAAATTTAATCACAAACAGAACACAAAACTACAATTACAACTAAATTAAAACGTCCTATTGGATGACCGGGAATACCTCGGATGATGTAACCTACGTGTTGCTAACGGGATTTCCCACGGTCTAAATGAAAGTGTGGAACTCATTCAGTTGAGTTTAGCAAATTCATCTAGACTAAGTGAATCCGATAAAAATAATGATGCCTGAAGGATGGAACCGTGGGATCTTAACCGGTGTCGTTATAATCAACTTTAAGATTTGTTTTAATTAAAATATTGAAAACACTTGGAAATTAAGATTTTCTCTAAACCAAAACACTTTTCTCATCCCCCGATTTATGACTTCTAAAATTGAACCTCTGCAACAACAAGGAGCTCGGAGCATGGTGGGCAAGCACGGCCATCTTCATCGACAAAACCCGAGTCTACTTCAAGAAAACTTTCCTAGAATTAAATAACAAAGCCATAGGACTTCGAGATAGTTTGCCTAGTGCAACATAAATCCTCAACCCTTCGTTAGGCATTTGCATAGCAAATTAAGCCCTAACCAGTCTTAGGATTCCGAGGTAGTCATCTGATACGACATAAACCCTCATATCTTCGAGGCTATTTGTATGATTCTGTCATATAAATATAAGCCCTAATTAATTAAAATTGGCAAGATTGAAATATCAGATAATATTAGGATTTTCTTAAATTCGAGCCAAACAATAGGATAGTTTGGGAAGTTGCCAAGATTCTTCTTGGACATCAGCTTCTCCTACTTTTCTTCCATTGGACTCCTGAAAATAACTGTTCCAAATTTGAGCTAATCCCTTTTGAAATTTCAAAAATCCAATCCTTTGAAAACCTTAAACTTTGAAATTCTTGAGAGCAAAACCACTGATCATTATCGAGAGTTTTCTTAAGTGATTCCCGTCACTTAAGATGTAATTAACTATAGGGGCTTGCCCTTATAGGGAACTTTAAGAACCCGGATAATATAAACCCCGCTTAATTTCTTTGTATTAAGCGGGGAACTTGTCGGCTTATAAAATTGGTTCGCAGACCAAACGGATGTCACAAATCTTTTAGTTTATTTAATCGAGCCCTATCATCAAGCAGTATGTCTATCCTTCGGGATAGATATACGGTTTGTGATGCGGTGCTCGTTTATATAAACTATTTGGGATGTGAGATCGGTTTGATTTCATATCTTAAAATTTTCAAATTTAAAATTATTTTCAAAATCAAATACTACTTTCTAAATTATATATATATTTAAATTAAATTTAAAATTTAAATTTTGCCGACAATTTCTGTAGGCGACCTCCTTTTAAAAAATACAACACCCAACCTAATAATATGCCGACGGAAGACGATCGCTTTTGGATGAATTCGATCGAGGGTTTCCCTTAGGACAACTTTGCGAGAAGAAAGAGATCGACCGAAGATCCGATCTATGTTTAGTCTAGTTCTAGGACTAGTCAACTAGCATGTCCTTTGTGGAGAAATGAAAATTGATTCGCGACGAGGATGAAATTTGAAATCTTTGGATCTAATATCTTTGGAAATAAAACCCAAATTGATCTGTGAGGTAGAATAAAATTTGAAATCTTTGGATTTAATATCTTTGGAAATATTCTTCTCATTCACCTATTGACAAAAAGACAATTCAGAAAGGAAGAATTCAAGACAAAAATTTTGACATTTTGACAAGAAAATTATGATTTCAAGGGGAAAATGAAATTAATGCCCTAATAACTAGGCCATTTATCTTAAATCTTCAGACTGGGTCCTAAATGAAAAATAAAATATTGTGATTAAAATGCAAGTAATTGACTAAAGATGTCACGAGCCTCTTAATCTTCTGCCATGTGATTGGGTCCTGACTTCTGAATGAGTTATAATATCTCAGAATTCGTCTTAAGAAATATTTGAGAATTATTAATTAGGGGAGTTTTGATCCATGAAGAAAAATACATATTTTTATGCCTTGATTTTTATCAATTTCTAAAGATATTATGCTTTAATGAAAAGTATTTTTGTGTTTTTGGATGTAGGTGATGTAAAAAGGTCTAGAAAATGAAATGGAGCAAAAAGGAGCAAAAATGGAGAAAAATACAAAAAGAAGAAAAAAAATATGGCCTGGCGCCTAGGCGCCAGACTCGATACAGAAACTGGCAAGTTTTTGACGACTTTTGGACAGTTATTTTGACGGAGTGAGCAGTTATTGGACATTCTAGAATACTTGTAGTTGTTCCTTGATAATAGGACATGTGATACATTGCATTTGGACGCTCTAAAATGGTTTGAAACGCGAAGAGGTGTGAGCCAAAGTGAAGAGGTGCGAAGAACTGGACGCGGTGTCCGGCGCCTAGGCGCCAGATTTAGGCGCCAGACCAACCTTCTAGAAGATTCATTGAATTTGGACATGTTTTGAAGAGGTGCCTCAAGGCAACCCTTGAATCCTATAAATATAAGTCCACTCCTTCAGAGAAAATCGCCCCCCATTCGCCCCAACCCCTCTAGCCTCCTTAGAGAGAAAAATCTCATTAGAGAGAGAGAGTCTAGAGAATTAGAGAGAGAAATTTAGGGCCACTTTTGTTTAGTTTTGTGAGTTTAATTTCAAGTTGTAGTGTCTAGAGTTCATTGCACTATGGAGTCAGGAGTCAGAAGATCTGTAGAAGAAATATTTGAGATAAGTATTTTTATATTTGATTCAAAGTTTATTTATTATGTTTTGCTATTTATTTTCAATGTGTTCTGAGTAGTTAGTTTACTTTCTTCCTTCAATCATGAAGAGATAGATAAGATAATATAAAGATTCGATGGAGAATTAAAATTCAAAATATTTTCAAAAACAATGTGATGACATTAATATCTGATCTTACTTTACTTTTTAAAATGGCCATTTAAATTGTTAAAACCTGTTGAAGAGTTTTGAAACCTTGAAGGAGAAGAACTCTTAACTTGTAAATGTCACATGAATCCTTGGGTAGTCAAAGGTCATGTGCGGGCTATTCAAGGTGAAGTGCAAATAAATAGGAAGATAAGATTTAAAGGGTGTAGAATTGATAAGTTTTTAGAGTGACAGACTAAATTCTTATAATTTGATTTATAGATCAGGAATGGGTCACTAGTAGGGCCGACCATAGCCACCCTTGGACATCTAGTAGTGAGAGACTAGATTAACCCATTACTACTAACAATACATCCGGACCTGATCTGTAAGTTAGCCAATGTTCTTTGCGCCGGGATCAAAGGGTAAAGAATAGGAATGCTTCTATTTGGCACAATACCATAAATCAAATTCTCCAACGAATATTAAATTATCTTAAAAATCTTGGATTAATTGAAGGAAAGAAAGTTGTTATTTTATATAGTTTTCATAAATCATTCTCTTAGTATTGTTTTCTTTAATTGCATCTAGTAAATTAATAGTAATTTATAGTTAATTTAAAGGATAAAAAGATATTTTTAAAATATAATATTTAGAAAATTTATTTCTATAATTTTTTCCCGTGGGATCGATACTTGGGTTATAATAGAAAATCATATGTTACTTGAAACGATACGTATACTTGCGTAGTACCCCTAGTGTGTAAAGTAATTTCTAAAATTTACAATATTTTGATTTATACACTAGCCGCTTATTATAAATTGGGTCAAGCTTTGGCCATCTTTTGGAAGCATATATTACTGCGTTACTTGCGGTCAGGTCAAGTTTGGACATTCAAAAACCTTAAAACATGCTCTACCAGATATAGTAATTCTCTGAGAAGAATCTTGAGGTGAGTAGCAAATCAAAAATTGGTGTTTGAGTTTAGGCATTCAAAATAATTAAAGATTGCCCTACCAAAAAAAAAGGTTTCTAAAAAGAAGCTTGAGGTGAGCATAAAATCAAAAATTGGTGTCTCAATTCAAACATTCAAAATATTTAACATGTTCCACCAGATATAGTAATTCTCTGAGAAGAAGCTTGAGGTGAGCATAAAATTAAAAATTGGTGTCCAAATTCTCCCCTAATTGATAAATCTTGAAAAACGTCTTAAGAAAATTCTTCCAATATTATATTCAGGAAAGAATTAAGTGATGTCATCTTGTGGTTGACTATTAATTGGTTCAGACATATCTTTAGAAGATAAAAGATATTTTGATCACATTTTCAAAAAATTCCTAAGACCCAGAAAGGAAGAACTAAGGTAAATGGCCTTATTATTGGAGATTAATGGAAATTATACTCTGAAGTCATAATTTTCCAAAGATCCAAACCTAATCCTAATTTGGAAATGTTAAAGTGATTTTTGAAGGACAATCTGAATGATCTTTATAGAATTGGTGATTAATGGAAGCTTTATGATCCTACATGACTGACAAGCATTGTACGGGCCCATGATAAATTGGTTCAACCTAGGACACTCAGATCAGGGATTTGGATTTAGTACTTCAAACACCTATCCTCTTGGGAGGGCCCATATGCTTGTTAAGAAGACACATTTGGGGAAATCCTGTCAGTTGGTAGACTATCAAGAAGAAATAATACACCCAATCAATGGGAAGTATTTGAAAAAGATGCGACATAAACAAAAATGAGTGACTTGTTTTGTAAATTGGGAAACAAATAACCAAGAAAAAAGAAAACGAAATCGACATTTCTAAGAGGTAGTGTAAGACCTCCTTAAATGGAAGACGACATCTACTCTCTTTCTCACTATTGGATGTAAGACCATCATGATGTTGGCTTTCCTTTAGCAATCTTTCTTTGGATACACATTCCTATTCCAAAATCGACGTTTTGACATTGACACTTTTTTAGAGAAAATTGAATATGACATTAATTCTCTTTCCTCAATTGTCTACAATACATTGACAGTTCCAAAAATGCCAAAACAAGGATTTTGAATTAAAAATGACAAACAACTTGTGATGATTAATATCTTTCAACCTGTAAAGGTCAAATCCCCAGCAGATACACTCTTAGTTTTGATTTTGCCACTCTTTTCTAGTTATTGGATATAAGTCCTTTCCTGACACGGAATATGGCATTCCTCTGACTTGACACCGACATTTGACGTTCCCGAGAAATGGAATATGACATCCATTTTCTCTTCTCAGTTATCGGATGTAAGTCCTTTCCTGACACGGAAGTTATGGCATTCCTATGACTCGACATTGACATTTGACATTTTTGAGAAATGGAATACGACATCTGTTTTCTCTTTATAACTTTCGGATGAAAGTCCTTTTCCTGTCATGGAAATTATGACATTCCCATAATTTAACATCTCGACATTTGACAGACATTTCAACATGTAACATATCGACCTTTCGACCTTTGACATATCGACAATTGTTATCAACATTTGAGACATCGATCTTTCGATATTTGACATATCAACATCTCGACATTTGACATATCAACATCTCGACATTTGACATTTGACATATCAACATTTGATATATCGACAATTGTTATCGACATTTGAGATATCGATCTTTCGACATTTAACATTGTCGGCATATTTTTAGGTTGTGTGTTTTATTTTTGAAAAGAGGTCGCCTACAGAGATTGTCGGCGAATTTTAATTTAATTTAAATAAATAATTTTGAAAAGTAGTATTTGATTTTGAAAATAATTTTAAATTTGAAGGTTTTAAGACATGAGATTAAACCGATCTCACATCCCAAATAGTTTATATAAACGAGCACCGCACCACAAACCGTGTATCTATCCCTAAGGATAGACACACTGCTTGATGGTGGTGCTCGATTAAATAAACTAGAAGATTTGTGACATCCGTTTGGTCTGCGAACCAATTTTTTAAGCCGACAAATTCCCCGCTTAATATGAAAGTATTAAACGGGGTTTATATTACTCGGGTTCTTTAAAATTCCTCTATAAGGGCAAGCCCCTATAGTTAATTACATCTTAAGTGACGGGCATCACCTAAAAAACTCTCGATAATAATCAATAATTCCGCTCTCAAGAATTTCAAAGTTTAAGTTTTCAAAGGATTGAATTTTGGAATTTCAATAGGGAATGGATCAAATTTGGAACATTTTGTTTTGGGAATTCAAAGGAAGAAAAGTAGGAGAAATCACAAATTCGAAGTGAACTTCGGTAATTTCCCGACTATCCTATTGTTTGGCTTAGATTTAGGAAAGTCCTAATGTTTATTTAATGTTTTAATCTTGCCAATTTTAATTAATTAGGGCTTATATTTATATGACAGAATCATACAAGTAGCCTCGAAGATGTGAGGGTTTATGTCGTATCAGACGACCACCTCGGAATCCTAAGATCGATTAGGGCTTAATTTGCAATGCAAATGCCTAACGAAGAGTTGAGGATTTATGTTGCACTAGGCAAACTACCTCAAAGTCCTATGGCTTTGTTATTTAATTCTAGGAAAATTTTGCTGAAGTAGACTCGGGTTTCATTGATGACGATGGCCGTCTTTGTCCACTCATGCTCCGAGCTCCTTGTTGTTGCAGAGGTTTAGTTTTAGAAGTCATAAATCGGGGATGAGAAAAGTGTTTTGGTTTAGAGAAAATCTTAATTTCCAAGTGTTTTCAATATTTTAATTAAAACAAATCTTAAAGTTGATTATAACGACACCGGTTAAGATCCCACGGTTCCATCCTTCCGGCATCATTATTTTTATCGGATTCACTTAGTCCGGATGAATTTGCTAAACTCAATCGAATGAGTTCCACACTTTCATTTAGACCGTGGGAAATCCCGTTAGCAACACGTAGGTTACATCATCCGAGGTATTCCCGATTATCCAACAGGACGTTTTAATTTAGTTGTAATTGTAGTTTTATGTTCTGTTTGTGATTAAATTTTGAGTTGTTTTATATTTTGAAATGTTGTGGCGGTGAATTTTATCTTGCAATAACTTTTAACTTAGTTTTGGTTTCAGTTTTAGGGACTATCCTATAGGTGTGGGTTTTCATGCAACAATTGTTTATCATGCGAGAAAAGTAAGTGCAATGCGATTAAATAAATTTTAATAATGTAAATTGCAAGAAAGTAAATTGCAATAAAATAAAAGCGTACCGGGAGGGTCTTCCCGTCATCCCAAGCTGCACTTAAAACACAATTAGAATATTTAAGCAAGTTCCTAGGTAAAGCTAAGGTAAGGGTTATGGTTTTCTACCAAATTCTTAATCCTATAGCTAGTCATTTCCTATGACGTCTAGGTTCCTTGTGTTTTTGTTTGAAGACGATTTTCTTCATCAAAGAACAATTAAATTCAATTGTTCTTATAAACATCCTATCATATTGAGAAAGTGTTTAAGAAGAATCTTAAACATCTTTTCAATATTTCTAGGATTGTTTTAAGTCCAAATGAATTCAATTACACAAATGAATTAATCGTCCG
Organism: Papilionanthe hookeriana x Papilionanthe teres; assembly: GCA_022702705.1. Classification (NCBI taxonomy): domain Eukaryota; kingdom Viridiplantae; phylum Streptophyta; class Magnoliopsida; order Asparagales; family Orchidaceae; genus Papilionanthe; species Papilionanthe hookeriana x Papilionanthe teres. The sequence goes on along the minus strand of CM040436.1, from coordinate 67,007,756 downwards.
AGGTTTAGTTAAGTTTTGTTATTATCTTACTCAGATGAACTAGGATGTTTGAATGTCCTATAAGTCAAGTAACATTTCATTTAATATTCTGTTTAGGAGTTATGATAACTAAAGCTTTCGAGGGTAAATTGGTGTTCAAATGGTTTGTGATTTAGTTTAATTTCAATTAATGGGTTTAAATTTGGAATAGTGTTTAAGTTATTTTAGATTTATGTCTTTGGTGATCTTATATTTAATTCAACTTAATTTAATTTAATTTAATTTAATTGAGTTTTAATTCTATTCAATTTAATTTGGTTTAATCTTAATTTAGTTTGATTTGATTTATTTTTAATTTAATTTAATTTAATTTAATTTAATTTAATTTAATTTAATCTTTAATTTGATTTAACTTAATTTAATTTGATTTTATTTAATTTAATTTAATTTAATTTAATTTAATTCATTTAATTTAATTTAATTTACTTATTTAATTTAATTTAATTTAATCTTTAATTTAATTCAACTTTTAATTTTAATTTAATTTAATTTAATTTAATTCAATTTAATTTACTTAATTTAATTTAATTTTTAATTTAATTTTATTTTTAATTTTATTTTTAATTTTAATTGAAATTTTAAAAGAGTTTAATAATTTAATTTTAGTTTAATGATTAAGTCTTTTAATGTTTTGAATTTGAGTTATCATTTTAATTAAGAATTGAATATTAATGAGATGATTAATTTAGGTATTTTTAAATTAAAGAATAAATCTCTTCCTAATAATATCCCTATTTTAATAATTCCAATTTTATTATTCTTCCAAATTTAATCAATTATTTAATTAAGGTTTAATTATTTTGAATTGCCTAATGGGTTTCTACCCTTTAATTATTTAAATTTCAATCATCCAAATCAGATTAGGATCAAATATTTTACTTGTTAATTTTATTAAACCTAAAGTTTTAATTAAGGGTTAAAATTTTAATTACCACTTTACCCTTTTAAGCTTAATAATTTTATAACTCACTAAATTGAGCTCAAATGAACTTGAAATTTTTATGTGACTTCACTCATATGTCAATAAAGACATGAGAGGATAAAATGTAATTTTTCTGTATTTAATTTATTTATATAATTATTTTTGGTAGAAAATAGAGATTTCCAAGGAAAATTTAATAACATGACCAAGCGAAAGTTTCTGTCCTTAAGAAAATTAGGGGACATTCCTAATGACCAGAGAACCACTTAGACCAATTTTGGTGATTTTTTGAATTATATTATTTTTATTATAATTATTTTAAGTTTTGGAATATTAATTAATTTAAAAATAAGATAAATGTTGAAAAATGATTTTTATATTTTTCAAAAATCTCTCTGATATCAAGGAAATCAGAGAATTAAATTTTGAAATTTTCTAATTTTTCTATGATTTATTATAATTATTTTAGTGAAAATGCTAGAAAATACATTTTTTTTTTAATTTTAAAATTACCCTAGAGCTTTAAAATTTAATATCTCACTAAATAGACCTAAGAGAAATATGGTATTTGTTCCTAAGTGATTAAAATTCAAAATGTGACATTTTGGTGAATTTTATTATTTTTGTGATTTTTATTATTTTTTAATTATTAAAAATATTAAAATAACATTAAAAATCAACTTTTTTAGAAAATTGAAATTTTAATTTTGTTAAATTCCCCTAAAATCAGAGAGGCTCCAAAACCAATTTGGTGAATTTTTGAAAGATATTTTGAAAGTTATGAATTTTTAAAGTTTAAAATGACTAAGTGGCTTAATCAACCCATTTAGTAGGGCTAACCAAGTCCAATTGACCTCAAACTTTTATGGTGGATTCCTCTGATCCTAAAGGTCAGTGGAGAATTGATTTCAAGTCAATTTGATGTATGGTTAGCTCTAATTAATTAGAGACCTATTTTGGGTGTTTAAGCCAATTAGGGTTATTTTAAATGAGTTAACTCAAAACCTATTTTTCCTAGGGTACTCTGGTCATATAAGACATTACCAAATTTTCCTAGAATTTATTACACAACATACTAATTATTGGAATTAAAATACTCAAAACAGTAACATGAATTTGAAAAATCAATAACTTCTCATAGGGATGGCCTCGACTTTGGAAAATTCGGGGAATGTTCCCAAATTCAGAGGCTTCAAAAGCCCTATGGTCTCATGCCATGGTGAATTTCCTATATGCATGGAGAATTAAAATAATGCAGAGGGTAAATAAATCATTAAAAATAAAATACCTGATGAAATTAAATGATTTCTTTTCTACATTATTCTCCTATGTTCATTGAGCAATAGGGTATTTTTATTTTATTTTTATGATTTTCCTACACAAAGTTATGAATTTTTGAAGTTTAGGGAATTAAATAAATAGAAAATACCCCTAATTTTCTATTTATCCACGCGGCGCCGCGTCATCCTCGGCATCTCCGAACGCACACGGGTCGCGCTCCCATTAGACGCCGCCTCTTGAGTCAGCAGCCCGGGCCCCGCGGTTCTCGTACCGTCTCCTGGTCCGACGCCATCTGAGCCGTCCCTCCGCGCGTGTATTGAATGGACGGCATCCGTTCATCGTCCCCGAGCGTTCTCACCCGAGAGCCGTCCACACTAAATCCCTAATATCTCACTCGATACTCAATGGATTTTCATGTTCTTATGCTTCTATGGATTCGTCTTGAGAAGACGAACACATCCATACGGTTTATGTGGGATGAAATTTATGCAATAAAAATGGAGAATGTTCGAAGCTCGGGAAGAAGAGTGAGGCCATACCTTTGCTCGGAGAAGTGTGGCTTCGATCCGAGGGTTGTTGCACCTTCGATTGGATCCCGACAAGCTCCGGATGAAGTCTCCCGGTGCAGTGAATTGCACTAGGTAGGATTTCGACCACGGCCGATCACAAAGCTTGGAGGCTGGAGCAACCTGGGTGACCTAGAGATGGGGCTTTTGCTGGTGGACACCTTCCCTCGGTCCGGTGAAGGTGTAGAACCAATCAATTTGGGGATTGGCTCACTCGTGGAGAAGTGTCCTGGTTTTGGGCTTGGATTTCAACTGCGAAATTGAGCTCACAGAGAAGAAATGGCAGGGGCACTTCAGTGGGGATCAAGTGCTCTGTGTATGGGGAGTAGTCTGGAACAATTTTGGCAGAGTTTCCTTAAGGTTTGTTTTCAGCACCTCTCATGGCCGAGAGGGGTGGTGTTTAAATAGGAGAGGGTGGAGGGCCTCCCGGGAGAGTTAGGGCTTGGGATCGACTGCTCTTGGCAAGAGAAGAACGAGTATAATGGCCACTCTGGGGATGGGGCGGCTCGGCGAGGGAGAATTCCAAAGTTGGCTCACATGTGAGCTCTCGGCCATGGTGTTTTCCGGCGGCCTGGTGGCCGGCCGGCCGAGCATGGGTCACCCTCGAGGTCGGGTGGGTCAGGGTTGGGACTTGGTGCAAGCAATTGGCAAATGCCATGTGTAAAGGCTTTGATCCAAAGTGGAATGGGGCATGGCTAATTTTGAGCCTAAATGGGTCAACCCACCCATTTGGGCTTGGTGCACCCCTCAAGGTGGCTTTGGATGCTGTGGGGGATCAAAGGGATCAGCTGGTTTGGCATGGAGAAGTCTCCATCCAAATATATTTGGATTAAATTTAAGTTTAGGTGAAACATGATTAAGGCTAATGAGCTTTAGGGATTAAGGAAAGCCCTCCCTCTTCTTACCTAATATGGCATGGTGGAGTGTCCAAGGCTCTCATGGCTCACATGTGGCTCATGCATGGCTTCATGGCTCACCTTTGGCTTGGCAAAAAGTTTGGTCGATTTCATGAAAATGGATTTTAGGAATTTTTGGTAATTTGATGGAAATTTGTATGAAACTTGATTTGGAATGATTTGATGATGAATTTTGGACTTAGGGAATGGCTTTTATTAAGTGGATGGCAAGTGGAGATGTCATGTGGGCTTTAGGGTAGATTTTGGGCTTTTTGAAATGGTTTTAGATGGGCTTTTAAGATGGTTTTAGGAAAGTGGGCTTTTGAATTTTAAAATGGATTTTGGGATGAAATTTTTGGTAAAGGCTTGGGCTAAATAATTGTTGGATTTAGCTCATGGATGTGTCATGAGTGACTTGAAGCAAATTGGGGGTTATTTGGGTTTGAATTGGGTTGAATTTGGGTTCTTTTGGTGAATGGGCCAATATAGGTCCAAGTGGGCCAAGTTAGGCCAATGTTGGGCTAGGGTTGAAATTGATGTAAAATTAATGTTGAGAAATATTTATGGGGGTGTTTCAAAGAGGTTTTGACTTTGGTTGGGCTTTGATTTTGGGGTTTGGGCTCATTTGGGTTAGGCTTGGGTTTAGGTCAAAATTGGGCCTTTTAGCTTTGGGTTGAATTTGAGTGGGATTTGGGTCTAAATTTTGGGCAAATCATGTTAGTTTTTTGCTTGTGGGGATGCTAAGGAAGATTTAGAAAATATTTGGGGTTAATTGGAGTTGAATTGGGTGAGTTTGGGTTAAGTTTGGGTCATGGGTCCAAATGGGATTTAAGGCCAAAAGTGAAATTGGATCCAAATATCAATCAAATTGGACTTGGATTTGGTCTAGATTGGTGTTGGGAATGTTGAATTGAAGTTTAGAATTCAATTGGACCAGAATTTGGGTCAATTGGATAGGTTTGGTTTGACATTGGGTTCACTTTGGGTTAAAATGGGTCAAATTGGGGGTTTTGACAAAAGTAGGGTAAATTGACAAACTTGGCCCATGGTGTAGTTGAACAAAATGAAATTGGGAATATTTGGGATTTTTTGGAATTTTCTGGGAATTTTCTGAATTTTTGGATTTTTGGGTCAAGAGGGGTATTTTGGGTATTTGGAGGGTATTGGGAGGTATTTTTGGAATTTTTTTTATTTTTGGGTATGGATGATCAATTTGAGTGATGTGGAAATGTTTGGGATTGATTTTGAGGAATTTTGGGTAATTTAGGTGATTTTGCAAATTTTGGGTAGTTTCAAGGGTTTTGGGTAGGCTAGGCGGGTGTAGGGTCCTGGGGGTCAAAAATTGAAAATTTGGAAAATTGAAGATTAGGTGAATGTAAGTGGAATAAAATCATTTTGGTTGAGCCATGAAGCCATGAAGCCATGAAGCCATATCAAGCCCACATGGGCCATGAGGGGACTCATTTGAGGCATCCACTATATTGTTCCTAACCCTCTTAGCCAAGGGCTTAGGGGTTAAGGGCCATCCATGTGAATCACCTTTATGAGTCAGGAGTTCAAGTTAGGTATGGGTGTGTTTCTAGGATGTGTGTGAAAGTGTAGTGTATAGGTGTAGTGTGTGTGTAAGTCAGCCCTTCACTGGACCGAGCCACCTGGGGTAGTCCTAAGGCCAAAGAGTCCTATAGGAACTCTTCCTTTAAACTTCCACATTTGATTTCAACCCTCTAGGTGATTAGGGGTCTATAGTCAAGTTTGTGGAGTTTGAAGGGAGTTCAGAAGTGGTTTGAAATTCTAGAAGGTGGATCCCAATTCTAGTCCTCTAAGATAGTCAAAGGGAAAGCCTAAGGCTAGATCCTAAGCACTAAAAAGAAGAAGAGAAGACCTCATCAAAAATGAGGTCAACAAACATATCAACATTTCAACATATCAACAATCGTTATCAACATTTGACACATCTATATTTTGACCTTTGATATATCAATAATTATTATCGACTTCTGACATATCGACATTGCGACATTTGACATATCAACGTTTGACACTCATCCTCTCCTTTGCTATCGGAAGTAAGTCCTTTCCTGACACGGAAATGACATTCTTTTATCACAACATCAACATTCGACATCTTGAGAAATGGAATATGACATCCATTTCTCTCTCCAGTTATTAGAAGTAAGTCATTTCCTAACACGGAAATCATGGCTTTCCTCTAACTAATATCGACATTTTGAGAAATGGAATATGACATCCATTTCTCTCTCTAGTTATTGGATGTAAGTCCTTTCCTGACACGAAAATCACAACATTCCTTTAACTAAATATCGACATTGACATTTCGAGAAATGGAATATAACATCCATTTTCTCTCTCTGGTTATTGGATGTAAGTCCTTTCCTGACACGGAAATCACGGTTTTCCTCTAACCAAATATTAACATTGACATTTTGAGAAATGGAATATGACATCCATTTAATGATGCCTTTTTCTATTCTAGCTTCTTAAGCACCTGTGATATCTAAGAAATTGAATAACTATGCTATGAATTTATCCCAAACACCTCAAATAAATAATGAAATTTTAGGAAATTTGTATGATTCTCAATTTTTAGAAACATTACAAGCTATAGCTAACAAAACTAATAACCGATTTTCTAATTACTATAACACAGGTTGGAAGAATCACCAAATTTTAACTAGAATAATGAAAATCCTCAATGGGGAAATCATCAGATAAACACAACTAGAAATTAGAATAATTAAAGAAATTCAAACTATCGATCTCCTTATCCTCATGGTTTTATTTTGTAATTTAAGAAAAAGAAATTGTATAGAAGAATTAATTTTATAAATGGGTAATCAATTACAAAGTCAAATGCAGTGATAAGAAATATTAAAAACCAAATGGGACAAATTGCTATTGCAATTAGTAATAGACCTCAAGGAACACTCTCAAGTAATGTGGAAATAAATCTTAAAGACAATATACAAGAATAAATTAAAGCTGTTCAACTAAGGAGTGGAAAGGCATTAAAAGGAAGAACTCAAATTGAAGTTAAAAATGAGAAAAATTTGGAAGAAATAGAGAGAACTAAAGAAACTATTTCTGAAAAAGAAGACCAATCTGTGTCTCCAACTAGAAAGAATGTAGAAAGAATACCACCATTTTTTCCTCAACGACTTAGACAATAGAAGCTTGATTAATAATTTTCAAAAAATTTTTAAATATTAAAAAAGATTACAATCAATTTTCCATTTGCTGAAGCTTTGGAACAAATGTCAAGTTATGCTAAATCCATGAAAGAGATTTTAAATAAAAAAGGAAATTTGAAGCTTATGAAACAGTTGCACTAACTGAAGAATGTAGGGCAATAATTCAAAAAATGCTTCCTCAGAAGCTTAAAGCCCCTGGAAGTTTCACTATACCATGTGCAATTGAAGAAAAATTTTATGGTAAGGCCTTACGTGACTTAGGAGCTAGTATTAATCTCATGCCTTTATCCATCTTTCAAAGGTTAGATTTAGGAGAGATTTCTCCTACTACTGTAACTCTGCAATTAGCTGATCGATCTATTACTTATTCTAAAGGAGTTATAGAAGATGTGTTAGTTAAAGTGGATAAATTTATCTTCCCTGTAGATTTTATTGTACTTGATATGGAAGAAGATAAAGAAATTTCTATAATATTAGGAAGACCTTTTCTTGCTACTTTGTGAGCTATGATTGATGTGCAAAAAAGGAAGTTAACCATGAGCGTTAATGATCAGGAAGTAAAATTTAATGTTCTTAAATCAATGAGGTATCCTATTAACGAAACGTGTTATAGGATGGATATATTTGATTATATAATAGCATAACATTATCAAGAAAATTGTGAAGTTATTTCTGAGGAAAAAGTTGAAGAGTTATTAGTCCATGAGAAAATAAATGATATAATTGAAAATGATTCGAAAGAGAAATCATTTAAAATAAATTTTGAAGATTGTATTTATATTCATGAAAACTGGAAAATTTTAAATACAACTGAAAATAATGAATTAATTTAAACAAGACAAGTCACTAGGTGGCAGATTTGTATTGATTATTAAAAATTGAATGCTACTACTAGGAAAGATCATTTTCCTTTACTGTTCTTGGTTCAAATGTTGGATAGATTAGCTGGAAATTTATATTTTTGCTTTTTGGATGGATATTCTAGTTATCATCAAATTCTAATAACTCTAGAAGATCAAGAAAAGACTGCATTTACTAGTCCTTATGGAACTTTTGCTTTTAGAAGAATCTCTTTTGGGTTATGTAATGCACCTGCAACGTTCCAAAAGTGTATGATGTCTATTTTATGTGATTTAATTGAAAGAGGAATTGAAATTTTTATGAATGACTTTTTCATGTTTCGAACCTCTTTTGATTCTTATTTGGATCATTTAGCTAAGTGTTAAAACGTTATGAAGAAACAAATTTGGTGTTGAACTGGGAAAAATGTCAACTTATGGTTACAGAAGGAATTATTTTGGGACATAAAATTTCTAAAAATTGTATGGAAGTTGACCAAGAAAATTTTCAAATTATTACTAGATTACAACCTCCTACTTCAGTTACGGCTGTGATAAGTTTTCTTGGACATGCTGGATTTAATAGGAGATATATTAAAGATTTTTCTAAGATTGCTAAGCCTCTATGCCATCTTTTGGAAAATAAAACTAAATTTGATTTTAATGAAAAAATTTTAAAAGCTTTCAATTCTTTAAAAGAAAAATTAATTACTGCACCTGTTATTATTTCACCTAATTGGGAAAAACTATTTGAATTGATGTGTAATGAGAGTGACTATGCTATTGGAGCAATGTTAGGTCAAAAATATGATAAGATTTTTCAAGTTATATACTATGCCAGTAGAACTCTTAATGAAGCTCAAATTAATTATACGACAATTGAAAAAGAGCTATTGGCAATAGTATATGATTTTGATAAATTTAGACCGTATTTACTTAGATGGAAATGCATAGTCCATACTTATCATTTCACTATTAAGTATTTAATGTCAAAAAAGGATGCTAAAACGAGGCTAATTAAATGGATTCTTCTCTTGCAAGAATTTGATTTTCAAATAGTGGATATAAATGATATTGATAATCAAATTACTGACAATATATCTAGAGTCGAAAATGATAATAAAGAGAATTTTGAAGAAAAAATTAATGATTATTTTCCTGAATAACAACTTGTGCGCTTTCTGGGTGGCAACTTCCTTGTATGCTGACATGGTTAATTATATAAATAGTAATATTTTACCATATGGATCAACTAGCCATCAGAAAAAGGAATTCATGCACAATTAAAATTTTTACTTTTCGGATGAGCCCTATTTATTCAAACAATGTAAAGACTTTGTTATTTGAAGATGTGTACCAAATAATGAAACTCATGAAATCATTCACAAATGCCACAACTCTAAGTATGGAGAGATAAAACTACATTTAAAATTTTACAATCTGAATTTTATTGGCCTACGTTATTTAAAGATGTTAACAAATATATAAAATCTTGTGATCGATGTTATAAAGTAGGCAATATTTCTAAAAGAGTTGAAATGCCATTGAATTTCACCTTAGAAGTTGAAATATTTGATGTATGGGGATTGGATTTTATGGGACCATTTGTATCTTATTTTAAAAAAATTTATATATTATTAGCTATTGATTATGTGTCTAAATGGATTGAAGCTGTAGCTTTACCTAATTATGATGCTAAAAATATTTCAAAATTTTTAATCAAAAAGATTTTTACTAGATTTGGAATACCTAGAATCATTTACTGTTGGGGGAAGTCACTATAAGAATTTTAAGATTAAAAAAATACTTAATAAATATAGAATTAAGCATAAAATTGCTACAACTTATCTCCCTCAAACTAATGGAATGGTAGAAGTATCAAATCGTGAAATCAAAAGAATTTTAGAGAAAGCTGTAAATTCTAAAAGAACTGATTGGGTTGACAGACTTGATTCTGCATTATGGGCTTATAGGACTGCTTATAAAACTCCAATAGGAATGTCACCTATAGGCTCGTATAAACACTGTCATTTACCTGTTGAGTTAGAACATAAAGTTTTTTGGGAGATAAAAAAATTTAATTATAATTTGAAGGATGTTAGAGAAAAGAGATTGTTACAATTAAATAAGCTTGATGAAATCAGAAATGAATCTTATGAGAATGCTAGAATTTACAAATAAAAGATAAAGAATTTACACGATAAGAAAATTATAAAGAAGAATTTTGAGCCTAGACAAGAAGTATTATTATATAATACCAGATTGAAATTATTCATGGAAAATTAAAGTCCAAATGGATGGGGCCTTATATTGTAGAAAAGTTTATCCTTACGGAGCTGTGGATATAAAAGATCCAAAGACTGATAATTTATTTAAAGTAAATGGGCATAAATTGAAACCCTATATTGGAGAAATCATGCCTTATTATAAAGAATCAATATAACTGAGCAAGTATTAGTAAAACTTATGTATAAGTCGGGCTGACTACGTTAAACCAAACGCTTTATGGGAGGCAACCCATATTTTTTGTTGATTTGATTTGATTTAATTTAGTTGTTTGAGGATGTGATCATCCTCTTATTTTATACCAATTATTTAACACCTACTAAACATTTAAGTATGCTTGAAACCATTAAAAATTCGATGTGAGGCGAAACAGTATTTTTTTCAATATTGGCGCCTAAGCGCCAGATACCTTTGATACTGGCGCCTAAGCGCTAGAATTGGCACCTAAGCGCCACAATTACTAGACGTGCGAAAAACCACAAGATTGCAGTTTTACCCATTTCTTTTCTTATAAAATGGCCTATCTTTATCCCCAATGAGTATCCCCTCCTGTAATTGACCAGAAAAGCTGAAATTTAGTGAGAGATTATGAACTGTTAGATTCCATGGAGAATATAAACAATAGTTTGGAGAGAAAAGATATGTTTGTGCACAAGGATTCACAAACTTATTTCAATGGATATTTAACAATGAGTTTGGAGAGGATGATCGATCTATTTGAGAAGATTGAAGAGGAGTTACTTCTTATTAACAATAGGATGAATGAGATGTTCCATCAATACGAGCATATAGAATGGCAAATGAAGCATTAATTTGATCATATCGATGCTTTTTGAAGATTATCAGGTAACAATGTATGCCAAGAACTATTGGATTGATGAGAAAACTGCCATGGAATTTTCTCGTGCCCCTTTCTTTCACTCCTTTGTTCGTAGAAATCTACATGTGATGATGAAAGTGAAGTTTCTGATCACAATTAGTGAAGTCATGAAAGAAATGAAGAGTGTTATCTCATTGTGTTATTGTATGTGTTTTTTATTTGAAGTTTGATCTATATGATGATTGTGATTTATTGAATCTAGTTTGTGAGTCAAATCGTATGTTAATGTGTATGTTTGTATTTTCTGTGTTTGTTGAACCCAATATTGAATATCTGGAATGAAATTGAAGTGATTTGTTTAAATCTTGTGTTAGAATGTTGGAATCTGATATGGATTTGAACTTTCTTTTTCGTTGATAGAATATGATGAATAGAAAGAGTTTTATGATAAAATTTCGTCCTACACTTGTTAGACTTGGTTGGGATAATTTAAAAATGAAAAGTTAAAAAATTAAAATTTTTAGCAAGTCTGGCACCTAGGCATCGTTTCACCTGAACTGACCGAAATCAGGATTTAAACCAGCCCACACAATTTTTGACGCTTAAGCTCCTTCTTCTTCCTCTATTTCATGAAAACCAATCATGGCTTAAAAGCACCGGATCTCGTCTTCTTAAGGATAGATCTATACTTTAGCTTTATTATTTTGCAAATCTACCATGGATTTTTTAAACTTTGGAAGAGTGCCAAATTTCATAAATTTTTAATTTCTAAGTGAGAAATCCATGGATTTAAAGTATATTTAGTTTGAAAAAGCTTGGAAGAAGTCTATAATCTTAATTTTAGAATTTAATTAGAATTTGTTTTATTAATTTTAAGGATGGCCCCTAAATCTAAGAGAGGAATGGAGAGAGAAGATTTTGATAGATCAAGATTTGTTAGTATTAACGCACAAATGTGTTACAATGAATTTGCCTCAACCAGAAAATTTATTGTAAAGTGATGTTTTTATCTTCCCAATGGAGCGATTGAGAATGCTATTGTTGCGCAAAATTGGTAGAAGTTTTGTTATTTTACTGTTGTTGCTATAATCCGTATTGTTCATGAATTATATGCAAACCTTACTGCATCAGTTGATAATGAAGTATTTGTTCGAGCTAAGGAAGTTGAGTTTACTCCAGAGAGGATCAATATGCTATATGGTCTGCCTCCTGTTATTGATTGTTTTTATTCATAATTTACTCCATCTGAAGCTGAGCTTGGTACTTATTCATTATTTGACTGATGGATCTGGAGCTTTGAAGGTCAGAAATGCTAAGAAGGTAAATTTTTCTTCTTCTTCACTTAATGCTACTTCTAAATCTTGGCACTCTTTCATTTCTGCTCATCTCCTTTCATTGAAACATTTAAGTGAAGTTATTAAAGAACGAGCTATCCTATATTATTGTATTCAAGAGATGAAGCCAATTGATGTTGGAACGATAATTTGTGATGCTATTAGTTCTTCTGTGAGCTAGTAGTATTTCTGGACTAGGCTTTCCATCTCTTATTTTGTCCATGTGCAAGCAATCTGGTGTAAAGTGTGATCATTGAAGAGCAGTTGAAGACTTTGAAACCTATTGGAAAGGCTAATGTAGATGTTTATGGACGACCTAGAGGTGGAGTTCCTAGTGCAATTTCTACTTCAATAATTTCTACTTCTAGACCATCTAGATCAACTACAACTGAGCCTCCACCTGGATTTTGGGATGTATTGAGTGAGAGATATTTGGAACATCAAAGTGATATGTTTTTGATACAGTGTCGTATGAAAGATTTGGACAAGAAATTTGATCATATGGCATATTATGTTTAAAGAAAAAGTGATTATATGTTGAATATGATGAAGCGCTGGTAAAGTTTCTAAAGAGAGATCAGTCTGTAAATTTCCCTACATGCCCTAGATCTTCACCTTATACAGACCCAAAAGCTATGGATGCTGATTGGTGCAACTTTTTTAAATTACCAAAATTTATGAACTCATATTTATATATATATATATATATATATATATATATATATATATATTTGGTTTTCTATTGAGTCACACAATTAAACGTAAGTATACATATCACTCAAGTAATACAGGGCTCTAGTGTAGTCCTGGATATAGATCCCACAGGAGGCAATTAATTTTATAACGTAGCACATAAATCACTTCTCGAATCACAGCACAATTGCAAGTAATTACTAATATTAAAACAGAAACAAACAATTGTAGTTTCTAATTCTACCGAAGTACGTTAAACTTCTAGCAAGTTAAACTAACACAAGACTAAATTTATAACAAAGTTTAGTTGTAAGAAAGAATTTTCCTCCTCTCCAATAATAATATGATGATTATTGTGACATTGATCAGTTATGCAAATGTATTGTGCCAAATAGGAACATTCCTGTTCTTTACTCTTTTCGAAGCGCATAAAAAACATTGGCTAATCCTAAGTTCAGTCCCTAAATCTGTGGTTAGGCTAGGAGGATACTGGCTTTCACTCCAGAGCTCCCACTTCCCTTCCCCTAAAGGCTAACTCTCTCTTTGGCTTCCAAACCCTAGGACCAAATTGGAGATTTCAGCCTGTCACTCTGAAATGTCCAATTCTACGCCCATCAAAGTATATTTCCTTATTTATTTGCACTCAACCCCCATGAACTATATCACTTATTCATGGACATTGAATGTGACCTTCACTTTTGTTGTGGAACTCATAATCCTTTCGGAATATATGATTCCCAACAAATTTTAACAATTCAATTGGTTAGATCAAAAAGTAAATGAAGTTCGAAGTGAAAAGGTCATCACAAATTTTCCATAATAAATCGGCACATCATTTCCATATCACAACATCAACACATCACATGAAAAGGAGGAAGAAATAGAAATCTACTCAAGACTCATGAGGAAAGGATGACAAAACATGGATTTTATATATAAAAGCAATGTCATACAAACAGAGTAAAGAAAAGACAACTTATCTCAAACTCTTTCCAAAGCGAATCTCAAGGAATTCCTTTGACTCCTCTCATTTCTTCACAATAACACACAATTCTCTCTTTAGATATGTAAGAAAGAAGAAATCCCTCACTTTCCCTCTCCTCTTACACTCCTTAGAAGAGAAAACACAAAACCTAGATTTCCTAAACTAATTGAATAGACACACTCACTCTTCACTCCCTCACGCTCTCTACACTTTCCACACACTTCTCACTAAATCTTCCCCAAAAATAGTTTAAATTTGGCCATAACTAATTTCCTAAGAGTTTCTTCAAGAATCCCTCCAAAATCCAACTAAATACATTGAATCTAGTTTGAAATTGGGATAAGGCGCGGTCTGATCCACCTAAAATTACCTATTTTTAGTGTGGATTTTATCCTAACTTTATGCACATTTTTAATGAAATACACTTTAAAGGAAGGTATTTTGCATATTTTTGGCTTCAAGTATAAAAATATATGATTTTAGAGAAAATGAGGCAAAAATAATGCAATTTAGAACCAGATAACTGTGGCGCTAAGGCGCCAGTTCTGGATTAAATAATTTTAGAGAAAACGACGCCTAAAAACGGGAGCTTAGGCACCGTTTTCTCATCGTTACTGACGCACAGGCGCCAGTTTGGACCCCAGGCGCCAGACATAGTTAGAACCCGTCTAGGGGCGGTTATGGACAGTTATTGGACAGTTTTGGGTGGTTCTAAAACATTCTAGTATCCTCTGGACGAAATCCTTCATGTCATCAAGTAATACAATGAATCTAGACACATTGGAGCAATTTTTAAATGAAGAGATGCGTCTCTTAAGTGACGGGGTGCGACCCTTCACACAGATAGACTGGCGCCTAGGCGCCACAGTTACCTTCTAGAAGATTTGTTGAATGTGGTCGAATTTTGAAGAGGAGCCTTAAGCAACCCCTGGTCATTTTCGAAGCTCTATAAATATAGATGATTTTGGCTTCCAAAGAGAGTCGTTTTGAAGTTGTTTTTAATCATTTTACATTATGTCCATAGGGTGTGAGTGTGTAGAGTTTAGCATGAGTATAACGTTTTAGATTTCTCCATTTTCTGGAGAAATTGATGAGGGATTTTGAGGGCTTTATGTAAGGAATGTACGAGCGGCACATGAATCGGCGGAAGACTTTGGTGGAGAGATTTTCTTCTTTCTTTCAAAGGGAAAAAGCTAAGTATTGTGTTCCTCATTTCTTTGTATTTGTTGTAAACATTTTCTAGTAGATTTCCTTTAATTTAAATAAAATTTTATGTTGTGTTTTATCCATGTTTCCTAAGTACTTTCCTTTACTCTTTCTTTTAAATGAAGTAGTGACATGTGTAGAAAAATTATTTTTATGATAGAATTATCTATTAGATGCTTCAGGTGACGTGATAGTTGCATAAATATAATAGAATACTAATTAAATAAGTTCCTTGTTGGCACTTAATTTATTACATAATTCTATCAATTCTTTTACTTCTTATGTCATTATCTTCATTTTACTTTTCTTTTGCAATGAAATAGATGCATGTTTAGGAATCTAGATTTGCTTAGATATTTTCTTATTTTATTAATGTGATGGTATTTTTACCGCATCTTATTTTACTTTGCAACTTGATCACTTGTAATGTTAAACCCTGTGGAGAATTCTTAAGATCTGACCGTGACATTATAGGTTCTTCTAGATAGCCTATTAGTCGTTGTTGGTTGGTGTCACATGTGAAATCCTAATGCAGGCAACTAAGTTTCTCTCTTATTTTCGGTGTTATGGTTTTTGGGGTTCTTCTAAATAACCTTTTTTGGTGATATGTATCCGACACACACAAGCTTGGTATTACCAAGGTTAAAGACGACCAAGAACCCTTTTTTGATAAGATTTGTTGTCTTTTTGTAGTGACAGATTTGTTGTTATATTGAATTCTTTGAGATCTCACTCCTGCACAAAAATGTAATTAATTACTTCTTTTATCAATTTCTGCTTGTGCTATGTCTAATGAATTATCTTCTAAAGCATTCAGGAAAGATAAGCTCAAGGATTTCTAGTACCTCCCAGGGATTGTGCAGCCAACATGGGTCTCAATGTTCCCTGCTAACTTCACATCAGCCACATAGCTATGGAAGACAGTTCTATAGGTGTCTATGAAGAATTATGGAGAACTGACTTCTTCTGGTGTGCAAATAGGGCGAAAGATTTCATCATCTAGAGTGACCTAGCATGAAGAGTATCCATGGAGAACGACCTAGCTCGTGACATACACCGTTTGCATTTTAAAATATTATTATCATATTATTAAATGTTATTTTAATAGTCTTATTCTTTATTTTTTAGTAATCATAATACTCATTATTAAGTGATCTGTATCTTTTTTTTTGTATTTTTCTGAAAAAATTTTTTGCTTATAAAGTATAAAATATATTGATATGACAATTCTATTGCAAACGACATTAATATACAAGAGTAGAATACTTATTTATCCAGAAACAGCTGCAACACAATTATTTTCAGACTACTAAAAACAATCAGCCAATTTATCCACAACAACCTCTAGTGGCAACTCTGCATAACAATTTATTAATAAACTACATCTACCCTAAACACCCTAAGTCTACAACTCATAACAAATAAATATTCAATTTTTCTTCCATCACCTTTTAATTCCTCAATTAAGCAATAATATATAGTCCAATGCAATGCCTGACATCATCAGGACAACAAAAGCAAAGGAGATACAAAGAAGGTCCGTCCTTAAGTTCATATAAAGTCAAATTGGCCACGTTCACGACAAATAATGTATTCATGAGAAATAATTAAATAAATAGTCACATAATTTACTACCCCTAATGATTACAAGAATCTCCTTGGCTTATTTTTGTTACAAGTACAACCCTTCTAAGATCAACAGAAAAATAAAAAAATAGTTTCTTTGACTACCATAGCAGCCAACTTTTATTATTAATTTTTTTTTTCCGCCAACGTTTATAACGGTATATCATGTACGAAAAGGCAAACACCATGATGCTCAACCTTGAGAATTTAAATTGATATTTTACTAAAATGCACCCTTACGTGAATAAAAGTTCGATTTGTTGGTTCTTTGGTAGCGTCGAATTGAACATCTTACATAAACAACAGCACATGAGTTTGGTCATGCATAAGCTGAACCCCAGTGAGAACACTTCTCCATAAGACCAATAAAACAACTCTTCTTCATCCCACTAAATGGGGTCGGCTAAACAATTACTCGAGTAGGCTGTTTCGAAGGTTGTTCTAAAATCATTATTCAACGTTACATAAGCACAACGTTAGCACAGGATCAAATAAAATACAATCTATATTCACCTAAGGGAGTTCACACCTCCCTGTCTGTTAAGTTTAATGACGAGGAATCAACTTTGAGCCACGGTTCATCACACTGTCAAGATGCAGTAGATATCAACAAATTTTAGTATCAAAATAGAGATGACAGGTCATAAGCAAAGCAGTGAAGACGGTTAGCATACACCTATACCAACATAGGCAACAATAAATGGATCCCCACTACCAGATTCAAATCCATTCAAACAAGTGCCGAAGCCTTGTGCGGGCTCTGCAATTCTACGTGGTTCGTAGTCGATATAACTTTGGAGGGAGAAACCTGCTCACCTTTGTGATTATCATTTAATAAGGGCTTGTCCTTGACTTCTTCCACAATTAAATCGTCCTTGTGTCGTTCAGTCTCGTAAGCTAACACCTGAGATACAACCAAGCTTTTGCTTTCCAGAACAATTTCCTCCTGGGTTGATATGACAGTCACATCTATACTCTGCTCCCACTGTGCCTGTTTTTTCAGCTCAATTTCTTCCCCTTCAGCTGGATTTACAGCAGAATCTTGACACACTTCAAGTTTATAAGCTTTGTCGTCTTCCACAGGCTTATCATTTGAATCAACTTTTACAGAACTGTCCTCAATAAAAGCTTTAGCAGCAGATTCTTCGTCTCCTACAAAATCTTCATCAGCATCCATCGGATCTGCATCTTCTAAGTTCTTTAGTGCTTGTTTAGATACCTTTTCACTTTCCACTGCCTCATCATTTGAATCAATTTTGACAGGCTTGTCATTTGAATCAACTTTTACAGAAGTGACCTCAAAAATAGCTATAGCAGAAGATTCTTCCTCTCCTACAGAATCACCATCAGCATCAATCGGATCTGCATCTTCTACACTCTTTAGTGCTTGTTTCGCTACCTTTTCACTTTCCACTACCTCATCCACAACATCTGCATCAACCTTGTCCTTTTCCAGTTTAGTTCCTTCATGTGAATCAACCTTAGAAGAACTGTCCACCATAATAACTTTAGCAGCGGTATCTTTCGCCCCTTTTACCGAGCTATTCATATCATCTATGCTCTCTAGTGCTTGTATAGCTACACCCTCCTCCCTTGCAGGTGCTTCATAATCTACCACTGCATCAACATCATGCTTTTCCGCTTTAGTCCTTTCAATCAAATTTACCTTGGCAGAAGCATCATCCACAATAGCATTAGTCGCAGCCTCTTCCTTCCCTTTTACTGAAACAACTTCAGCATCATCCATATCTGCATCATTTACGCTTTCTAGCACATGTGTAGCTGTCTTCTCACTCTGTGGTGCTTCATCAAGTACATCTACATCTATATTATTGTTCTCATGTTTAACCTCTTCATTTGAATCCATCTTAACACTATCCTCCTTAATATCTTCAGCAGCGATCTCATCCTTTCCTACATTTAACGTACTACCCAAAGCATCTTTTATATCAAAATCTTCAACATTCCCTACCGCTAGTATAGCTACTCCTTCCTCCCTTTCGGGTTCCTCATTCTCTACTTCTGCGTCTACATCATCTTTTTCATTATTAGTTCCTTCAATTGAATCAATTTTAGAACTATCGCCTGAAATCGCTTTATTGGAAGCCACTTCCTTTCCTTCCACTGAACCACCCACAACATTTTTCATTTGTGCGTCTTCTACACTCTCCAATGCTGGTGTGGTTACCTTCCTATTTTCCAGTGCCTCATCCTCCACCTGTTCATCTACAACACCATTTTTCTGTTTGGTTTCTTTTTTTGAGCTTGAAATTCTACCTCGCTTCTTTGGAGGTTCTTCCTCTAGGGTCTCCATTGCTTTTACCTTTTCACTAATTCTAGCAGAGCGCCTTGGGGTATCACCTGTTTCACAGATCAGCAAGTAACAGCAATGTACAGACATCGATTGTGTAGATAATGGAAAAATAAAGAGAAAATAAACCGACCGGTTCCCCAATCAAATGCTGAAGAAGAAAGACTTCCAGGATGAGACCGAAGATATTGGTTCAACTGTTTCTTGTTTCTGATCTCCTCACCAGTGGGAGAAATGAAAACAATCTCGTTCCTCTTGGGAGTCCCAGCTTTCTTTGGAGCAAACTTAAGTAGAAAGAAAGATGAAGCAAATAACAACAGATAGAAACAATGATCATGGAAGTAGGAAGAAAAAAACGCAAATCTACAGTCTAATAAGCAATCTGGGCAAATATGCAGAACAATCTAATTCCAATAGAGCATCATATTGTTAATTAATTTGAACAAAGAAAATGTGCATGCATGGTAAAATAGGCAAATTTGAGTATAATTTTGATTTTTTTAAATACTGAATGATTGAAAAGGTAGAATCCCAATGAGCCCAATTCTAATTCCTATCTGTGAGCCCCCAATACCATATGCCTTCTTCATCTTTTGCCTCTCGAGTCTTCTCATCTAGAAAAGCAACTGACAACCCTCTGTTGTTAGCTCCTTATACAAAAGCAACCAACAATCCCCAAAAACAGAAGTATGATTTTCTTCCTAACAATTTTTTAAATTTTAAATCAATTTATACTTGTTAGTTTTAAATGCAACAAATTTATACTTTATTATTCATTTGGTGGTAAATATTCAGAATGCTAGAAGGTAATCCTCCAAAGATAGAGATTACCAAACACCAAAGTATGCTTTTCCTTCTAACAAGACAAGTATGAGTGCTTGTCTTCCTAAAAAAATTAAGCTTTTCTTCCTTAAGTTTCCGCCTAATTGATTAAGTTGGTTCGATTGGCTTAATATACTTATGTCACCGTCATCAATTGGGTCAAAGTTTACATCAATTAGAAATGCCACTTTTTGATTTAACATCCATTGAAAGACTCAAAAGTGAAACTTACAAGCATGAGAAAAGAAGCAACACACTGGAAAACTTGCTTGAAATTTTCATTCTTAACCTTGATATAATTAATATGGAAGCGTGACAAAGTTGAACCAATAACCCCCAAGTTTAATGGAAGTTTGACTTAACTATTGTTCTGGACTTTCATTACTAAATGATCAAATTTGCATGATCTGTTTGAGGCATCTTTCTCACTACCTTATTTTCCAGACTGCAAGCACACATCAATGTAGCTAGTACTTTCTAACGTCTGTTCAAAAAATTTTGTGGTAAATAGATGCTTTTGAGAGTCAGATCTATTAAAGTGTGATACATATAGGAAAACTATTATCCAACATTTTATAAAAAAAATAAAATAAATAAATAATAAAAAAAGTTATAGTATCCACATCAACTTTCAAACAAGTTATGTTTCATATATTAGCTTTGTAATTGCCTTTACAAAAAAGCGTAGCCACCCCAAATAAATTAATAATCTTGCAACGTTGATAAATTGGTACCAACTTTTTGGATATATAACGTCGACATATAGGAAAAGCAGCCTAACAATAGCTACTCATTAGAAGCCTTAGTTTAACTAGATTGTTCTATCATTTAGACTTATATCAACTAAAAAATTAATAAAATCAATGTGCTTGATCTATCCATTGAATCAACCAAGTACATGTCATGAAAAATTGTGAAAAATTGGACTACCAATATGTCCATGAGCATTTTTGTGTATGGCATATCTTATAAAAGTAATGTTTGAATTATAACTCCACATTCACAATCTAATGATGTGTATTCCATCAAAATCTTGATAAAATATGCTCTTCGAAATGAAAACGCAATAATCAATGAGCTAGCTTTAGCAACATTTAAATGTTTATATAAATTTCAAGTTTTTAAATAATTTATTTGACAAAATAATTTAATTGAATTGTGAAGTTAGATCTACTGTCATCCACTAAACTCAAATATTTGAATATGATAATGAATGCATTTTATACAAAAAAAAAATTGATAGGTTATTTGCATTTAATATTAAGTCTGCATTTAATATTTAGTCCTTTAATGCATGTCTGGGAATAAGAACTCTATCGACATGTCTCCTTTCTCGTTGACATTTCAGCAATGACGACAACACCCTACCTACCTTCAACTAAAGGCCATGAATATGTCTGCTATGTGATGGCTATACCAACTTCTACCATACAGACATGAAATAAATGCTAGGCTTAGAATAAGCATGGCAACCAAAGGCAAGGATTCATCTTCATGAACCCAAATCAAAGATCAACATAGGGAAACATAAATCACCAAGGTCTTTAAGCTCTAAATGGATTGAAGAACAATGGAACAAGGACTTCATACTAACCAACAGAAAGATTAATGATCCTTCAACCCTTTTTTGAAATCCTTACAAAATTATTGAGGAAAATATGAATGAAAATTATAGTTACATTCATAGAGAGACGCAACAAAGACAATTTGTGTTAAGGCCATAATGCAGTTGTTTGTGTAAACTATAGAAGTGTGAGAGGACAAGCTATGCATGTTTTCTGGATGAGGAGAAAGAAGGGCTAAAGGGAGTAAGAATGCAAGCTTATTGGGAGGTGGAAGAGATTGGTGGGTAGATGCTGTCAACTGAAGAAGTGGAAGGATGGTCGAGTAAAAAGGCTTTGTTCAAACAGGAAATTAAGAGATTAAAAAAAATTGTTTAGAGGGACTAGAGGGCAAGGGATCATGGCTTGCAATCATGCGCAATGGATGATATAAGTGATGAGAAGGCAAGGAAATAGTCATGCGATGAGGGATGGATGCCAGAGTTTATTCTTTTCAAACTTGTTTTAAAACATTTATTTTTGGCAAAATATCCATTAAATTTTCATTAATTCTTTGAATTTCAAGTGTGTTTATTATCTTCAACATCATCAATACTATTTCAAAAAATGGTTCTGCCCGATACTCAATGAAATCCAAGCAACAATAATAATGGGACCACTACTTTAAATTTCAAAAAAAGGCGTACAAAAAAAGAATACTAAAGAAAGATAAATGCAAAAACCCCATAAACAAATTTAAAGAGAAAATAATAATTTCTAATTGGCACTGGAAACATCAAATGTGCCAATTTGATGGGCATGTCTAATACCTCATTGCTCAGCCACCTATTTTAAGTATCTCCTACCAATAGGTTACCAATTCTTGCATTAAGAATGTCAAGAGAAAAAAGTACATAATGTGATTGCTTATCTATTACCCAAGCAATGGCTCTGAAAAAATAAATAAAACCACGAATATTTAGTGAAGAGCAGACCTCATACAATTCTTGAAATTTCAAGATTATAATCTTTTTAGAAGAACAAACCATGAGCTAAAGCCTCTAAGTAATGGAAATTCATGTTACAGGTGCCTTTCGTTTCTTAAAGGAAAAAAAATGTTTAGAAATGAAGAAATTTGAAAGTTTTCAAATCCATCATTTGGTTCCACGCAATTAGAAATCAGCATTAATTTTCGACTCCATAAACCTCCTAAAATTTATTCAAACATAATATATTCATTTTCACAAACAAAACCAAAACAATATATATATATATAATTTAAATTTAAATAGAATTTATCAGTTTGTTTGTTTTGCTATTTTGGAACTTTTAACTAATAGTATATCATTGAAGATTGGTAGAAGTTTTTCTCAGTTTGATATTTTCTCTAATATCAACTATAAGATTTGATTTTTCTGTTGTAAAGATATTAAGTGCTGTAAAGATATTAAGTGCAAAGTTCATCTAGATAATGAACAATTTCTTCATGTTCTTCTGGTGTGGGATCAATTTGAAACTGATGCTACTTTCATTTATTCGGGTTATTCTACGAGAGAGAAGACTGATTTGAGGAGACATTTTTTCTCAATTGAATCTTCTATTCAGGGCACTTAGCTTATCGGAGGAAATTTTAATAATGTGGCTTATCCTAATGAGAAGTGGGGTGGTAAATCTGTTGATGTGGCTCAAATGACATCTTTTTCTGATAACATCAATGCTGCTAGATTGGTTGAAATTCCTGTTCAAGGTCCTTTAGATACTTGGAAAAGAGGAAAATTACATGAAAGATTAGATAGATTTTTAGTTAATCCTTTGTGGATGGATACTTATCCTTTCTCTAAAGTTTCTCATCTTTCTTATACTTGTTCTGACCATCGACCATTAGTTTTATCTATTTCATTGACTCATAATAAGCCAAAGTCTCGTTTCCGCTTTTTTAATGTTTGGACTGAGCATCCAGAGTTCTTGCCGTTTTTAAAAACTGTTTGGATTCCGAATAATAATCTTCCTCCTTAGGAGAGATTATGGTTAGTTCAGAAATCTGCTGCTCGACATATTAATAATTGGAATTGGAGCTGTTTTGGAGCTCTTTCTAAAAGAGTGAAAGAGGCTGAAATTGCGGTTTTAAAGGCTGAGGTTAATGAAGATGGAGGTTTTATTTCTCTGCAAGATCTTATTAATGCTAATGTTCATCTGATGCAAGCTATCAAATGGGAGGAACTATTTTTTAAACAAAAAGTTGCTATGTCGAAATTTATTGAGGGAGATAGAAATAGGAAATTCTATAATGCGTGTATTAAGCATAGAAGGAGTGTTAATGCAATTATGAAGATTAAGGATGAGAAGGGAGTTTGGCTTTCTGATTTAACGCAAATTGCCAATAGTGCGGTTAATAATTTTGAAAAGCTTTTAAATACTCCTTATAGGTTCAAGTTTGAATCTTTTGATAGTGCCTCGCTTGTGAATGATGTTGCTTATACATCCTCTGCTGATTTAACTTCTATTCCTACGGAAGATGAAATTTGGAATATCCTACATTCTATTGATGGAGATAAGGCGGTTGGGGCAGATGGTTACACATCCACTTTCTATATTAAGCTTGGTCTATTGTTAAGAAAGAAGTTATTGAAGCGGTTCAATGTTTTTTTTAGAGGTGTGGATATGCTTATTTATTTTGCCATGTCAACTATTATTCTCTTACCTAAGGGTGATGTGATGAATAGATGGAAAAATTTTCGTCTTATTGCTCTTTCTACCATTGTTTCTAAGATTATCAGTAAGATTATTGTGGTTAGACTACAATCGTTACTGCCTGATATTATTTCTTCTCATCAGTCTGCTTTTATAAAAGGTCGTAATATTACTGATAATGTTCTTCTTACTCTAGAGCTCATTTTGGACACTGACCGAAAATGTAGAGCTGGAAATTTGATCTTTAAGCTTGATCTTTCTAAAGCTTACAATTCTATATGTTGGGATTTTATTTTGGCTGTGTTAAATGCTAAAGGCTTTTCTTCTAATTTTTGTCATCTTATCAAGCGTTAGCTTTGTACCAATTATAATACTACATTGGTAAATGGTAATTTGGAGGGATTCTTTCAAGCTTCCCGGGGAATAAAGCAAGGAGATCCTTTGTCTCCTACAATTTTTATTATGGCAATGGATTATCTTTCCAAACTTCTTCTTAAAGCCTATGGTTCCGATGAGTATTTGTGGTTTGCTAATAAAGCCAATTTTAATATTAGTCATCTTATTTATGTCGATGATGTGATTATCTTCTCTAATGCTTCCAAGATTGCGGTAAAGAACATTCATCAGATTCTTTAGAATTTTCAGGAACTTTCGGGTTTATCTTGTAACCCTTCCAAATGCCAATTGATCTTTAGTAATAAGGTGCAGACATCTTCTCGGAATTGGATTAAGGATCTGACTTCCTTTAAAGTTGTTGCTCTCCCTATTAAATATTTGGGTGTTCAACTTATTAAAGGAAGGAAACCTCAAACTCAATTTGATGATATTATCTCTAAGGTGTCTAAACAGATTTCTACTTGGACTAACTTTTTTCTACCTACTGGTGGTCGTATTACTCTTATGAAAAGTTTTTTAGCTTCCTTTTCAATGTATCTATTACAGATGCTACGTATGAAAAAGAGCACTCAACGGATTTTGGAGAGATTACTAAATCGTTTTTTTGGGAGGGGAAACATAAACAGATTCATTGGATGAAATGGGACAAGCTCTGTCTACCTCTTTCGGCGGGTGGCTTGGGGTTTAAATCTTTCCATCGTCTTCATCAATTTTTCTTATGTAAATTATGGATCAAGTTCAGACCTCAAAACACAATTTGGGCTGAATAATATGAGGTTGAAATATTGTAAATATTCACATCCTTTGTTGGTGAGAAAGAAGCTCAGGGATTCTAGAATTTGGACTGATTTGTTGAAAATCAGAAATGATGCGGAAGATTGTATTATTTGGGATATTGGAGAATGAAAAATTGATTTTTGGCTTGATAGATGGCTTTTGGATGGTAGAATTGATGATTCTTCTATGTTGCGATCTTCTTTTGCTGTTAATAAATGCTGGGACATTAATAATAATTGGAATAAGGAGCTTCTCATGAATTTGGTGGGCACAGAGTTGACGCAACAGATTTGCAATATTCCTATTACTGCTCATCTTCCGGACAGAATTATTACTAAAAATACCTCTCACATGTCATTTTCGAAATATACTTATCAGAAATTTTATCAGTGGTCTAATGTTGATTGGGGCAATTCCATGTGGGTTAAGTTTTAAGTCCTATGTCATTCTTTTCTTGGAGGTGTTTTCATAATTTACTTCCTTTGGACGATATTCTGAAATTAAAAGGAATTAGAGGTCCTTCTAGATGCAGTTTTTGTTGTTGTAAGGAGGAATCACTTTCGTATCTTTTAATTTGTTGCCCTGTCGCTATAAAGGTCTGGCAAGCTGTTATTGATTACTTACAATTCGGTTTTCAGGCTAACTGGTCTAATGTTGTCGATCGTTGGAGCGATTGGAAGGGGCTTAATGCTGAAATTGTTCCTTTTATAATCATGTGGTTCTTATGGATGGCAAGAAATAAAATCGGATTTGATGAGGAGAAGTTAACACATATTCGTATTAGTTTAAATTGCATTTCTTATATTTCGAAGATCATTAAATTTATGAATTTTCATGATCATAATAATGATTGGAAGAATGGCCAATCGAGCACTTTTCGGCAGTCTTCATTAATAATTCATAAGATTTTTTGGAGACGGCCTGTTGATCCTTGGATAAAGATTAATACGGATGGTAGCTTTAACTGCACTTCAGCTGATATGGGCGGCATTTTCAGATGTTACAGGGGTAGTTGTTTGTTATATTTCTATTCTCCTATAGTTGTTTTGAATGCCATGCATGCTGAGATACAAGCGGTTCTTTGGGCTTTAAAAATTGATGTTGCTTTACGGTGGGCTTTTCTTCATGTGGAGTTGGATTCTAAATTGCTTGTCGAGATTATTAAGGGCATTCATGAACCACCTTGGTTTATTATTCATCTTCTGAAGCAAGTTCTGATGCTTAGCTCTAATTTGACGATCCTTTGGAGTTATATACCTAGAGAAGGTAACAAATGTGCTGATTGGTTGGCTAAAAAAGGAGCTTCGTCGTTGAATCCTATTTTAAATGTGCATCCTCCTTTTTATCTTGCTTTATTGATAAGGACCTTATATCAAATGTAAACTTGCTTCTCCGTATTAGTAAAATTTATGTTCCTTCAAATATATATATATATATATATATATATATTCCTTCAAATATATATATATATATATCAATTCTAGAAACACGAAATTATCTAAAAGCAACCAAATAGACCCTTGTTTCAAGAACCAATTACTTAATTCATGTGATGGTCTCCTCACCTCAATAAGAACGGCCATGCAACTACAAACTTTAATTATTTATTTGATAACAATGCACTTAACTAAAATCAATAAAATCTCACAATCTACAAATAGAATAATAATTATACATGCTATTAAAAATTAAATACTAACTCACAAAACACAGTAAACCTTAATAGAACAAATAGCAAACCTAAGCACAATTATTATCACACAATCTATCTCGAAAACCAAAAAGAATAGATGAATGAATACATGAAGGGAAGCAAAGGAAGATATCTTCATTGATCATTGGGACCAAGATCCTATTTATTGGCAACCACTAATCCCACTATTAAAAAATATCACATTTCAAGACTCAAGAGAGAAAATGAGAGAAGATTTTTTTTTTTTTTTTTTTTTGGGGGGGGGGGGGGGGGGAGTTCTCATAAATATAACTTGAACAATTATAATGACATCATGCGGTGAGATCCTACAAAAGATAATCAAGGACAAGTAAGAAAAATTGAGATCCCATTTATGAGTATCAAATAATTAATTAACAATAATATTTTTAACAAAGGGACATTAAAAAAAGACTCTCCCATAAAGTCCATTTGCATACAATCATTCAAGCATTTTCTAGCTCTCCAAATCAAAGTTGTTTCAATTTTTTTCTAATTGGTAAGACAACTACTGAAACAAGTGAATTATTTGAGAAATGAAAAAAAAAAATAAAATTTAGATAAGAGCTCAGAGTGAGTTGAATAAAGACTAAATATATGATATAATTTTAGAGAATGTAACATCAACAATCATCACTTAATATTGCTAGAGAAAAAGTGGTCTCTAGGTTGATATGTTCATGCATCATGAATATGTTGTATAGGAGATTAAAGATTTAATAAGAAAAAAGTTTCTAGATATAGTAAGAGTGTTATACTAATATTGTGTAGACACCAAAGATAAATTTTAAAAATTGCAATAATGTCTGTAATGTTATATGATCTTAATTTTGGTTAGTAAAAGTGGTATGAGTAGAAAAGAGTATGTTCAGATGAAAATATCAATTCTGTGACACACAACAAGAAGAGTTTATATCAGAAGAATGAAGAATCTCTTAAAGGATACGAATACAAAAATAGGTCAAATGATTTGAACATATACAACAGAATGGAAAATACAAAAATAAAATAATCAAAATAAATTAATATTTAAAAATTAAGAAACTGAAAAGGCAAATCCAAAACAATAAAAAAACAAACAGCGCAAAACATTTTATGCTAGATAGATTTAAATGTTGTAAAAACAGCACACATCTTAAAGCAATAAAAATAATCAATATAAGAAGTGTTGGGCATCCGTCTTGACGCTTGTTCGAGCAAAACATGGTATTAAAGGAAATAACAATATCACTATAAAGTAATTTTTAAGCATGTTATTTTTTTTTTAAAAGATAGACTGATCATCATCACAATAAAGGAGTAACTTATGAATTTTCAAGCTCACAATGCATTATACATAGATTAACTTAAACAAGTATAACAAATTATATTGATTTTTAGCATGTGAGGCCTAGAATAATCTATCTTTTCTAGTATTTACTCTTTTCTTTGCTAAGATTCAAAATATCTTTTACATTGAGATATTTCTTGCCCCCTGCCTTTCTTTATCTCCTAGCACTCATCTTCTCCATCCTTAATATAATCATTCAATAACTTAAAGCTCTTTTACCAATTAATCGTGACTTGTTTCCAAGTGCAAATCCTTTTTTATGATACACTTAGTGCTCTCACTTGCATTACTAAAATCAAATCAACATCATAAAAAATAAATTCGTTTTTCATTTTCAAACCAATAGGATCCCAATGTCATCAATTAATGGAACTTTACAAAGTATTCAAAAATAATTTACAACTTACTAACACTAGCTAAAGTTTTCAAAACAAATAAAGTTCATAGATGCTAAAGAAAAAT
This sequence comes from Papilionanthe hookeriana x Papilionanthe teres, assembly GCA_022702705.1. Lineage (NCBI taxonomy): Eukaryota > Viridiplantae > Streptophyta > Magnoliopsida > Asparagales > Orchidaceae > Papilionanthe > Papilionanthe hookeriana x Papilionanthe teres. Next base: position 66,979,013 of record CM040436.1, on the reverse strand, counting down.
TCTTTTTTGAGATTAAAGCCCATTCTCAAAAATATTAGAGGATGACCTATTAATTTTCAATATAAAAAAAGTATGAGTTATGGAGCTTTGCATGACCGTAATGACCATTTCAATTCATAGTGCAAGAATCTCATGATGAGAAATTCATGAAAAACAATCTATCTTCGAGTATGCATTGTACATGCTAACAATTATTAACAAGACAATGTCCAACTTAGGTGAAACTTGCAAGAATTTTTCTAAAATATATGAAGAAGTATTTTATACATGCTACCAATTATTAACAAAACAATGTCCAAATTATAAAGGTGAAACTTGCTAGAATTTTTCTAAAATAAATGAATAAACAAAAACAAAAAGAATTTTAATTCCAAACAATAAATTGAACAAAAGTGCCACCATCAGAGCTCCAAAGAATATAATCCCTAGTGGAGCTAAAAATAACCAGTCAAACCCTTCAAATCTCAAATAAGCACGGAATTCTCCTTTTCCAACAAATACACCAATTTGTAGTAACACCTTTTCCAATGAATACACCAATTTGTACTGTTAAAATATTGCAATCAAAATATTGCACTTCATAGCAAGATAAACTACTCCAGTTTATAGAAATTGATACACAGGAAAACATATGCCAACCAATTTTCCACTAAAATCTAGCCAAAGCACCACGTATACTTTCCGAGCTACAAAAAATGGACTCAAAAACTCTAAATATTCCATAGATAAAAATAGAAATGTTGCTATGCTTTCCTCCTAAAACTTTATCACACAGTTGCTTTTCAAATATTTTCCATGAATTATTTTAAGCTTAATGAAAGAATCTTTCTTGAATATAATTCAAGGCCTACTTACCAAGTAAAAAAATGTAAAAATTCTTCATATAAAAAAATTTTAGATATGCATAAAGTTTTACATTTTACTAAATTCAAACAATTCTCCTCACTAGTACTCATTTTAATTATCTTAATCATCCAATTAGGAACCAAAAAAAGATAAATATTACAGAGGCACCACAATCAACACTAAGTTCATAAGGAAAACATTTGTCTTTAGACGAACATTTGATTTTCCAACCACTCAACTTTCGCCAAACTTTGTCAATAACAAATAATTTGAAAGCCTTGTGAATTGAACATCAAGATATTTGAAAGAAAACATCTTTCAAAATAAAAATAATAATAATAATAATAATAATTAAAATCCCATAAAAGAAGCAATCTCGACCCTTTTACCATTCACCTTCCCCAATTAAACTATCAAAAACTAAAAAAAAATAATTTTAACATCCAAAATGTCTTCAAAAAATGTAAAATCATTTCGAGATAACCAATCAAAATGCATCATCAGAATTTGAAGGCAAAGACTAATAGCTAAGCTCATATGAACGATAAAAAGATTGGAAAGGGCCATAAGAAGTACAAATGATCGAATCAAATTATGATTACCATTATCTAACCAAGTATATTAACTTAGGTTCCATTTAAAAGAGGTTATGAATTTACAACGGATTCATCCCAAAAAAGATTTATTGGCATGATAATGAGAAATCAAGCTCCAAACCATGTCAATTTCATAGATAATCTCAGAAATGACATTCATGCTATTCAGGTACAAATGCAGACTTGATTGCATGGTTTTAAACTGGACCGGTTGGTTCGACTAGTTCAACTGATTTTATCATGAACCGGTCATTCAACCATTTTTTCCAAGCTTAGATCAATTTCTGCATAGAACCAAAATTGAACCGGTCAGTAACAAGGTTAAGCCGGTGAGCCGATCTGGTTTATAAAGAATCAGCAAGTTCAAATATTATTAAATTTTAGCCTTTTGATTTTGATCAGATGACCATAAATAATATATTTAAATTAAAAAAAAATGATTAAAATATCATGTCATAATTTTTTTTATTTAAAAAATTATTCAAAATATTCACAAGTATTGTCTTAAATTAAAATATTTGAATTGATAAGAATGATAATACTATATCATTATTTTACTATTTAAAAATTATATTAAAATAATTTAAATATTTATTACGTCATATGTTTCAACCTTCATTTCAATCCCGATTGAACCATTGAACCTTGAACCTTTTCTTCTCATAGTTTGATGGTCTTCACAATCTTGCTTGATTGTTTCTTAATGCACCCAAAATGCATAAGCATTCAAAAGATCATTCAAAAATTTAACCATAAAACAAGATTACAAATAGTGGAGATCATTTGCTATTACATCTATGTAGTCCTTACTATTTTTAGAAAAAAGCTAGAAACATTGATATCGAATGTAAAATCAAACGTTTGCATAACATAATTTCTAACTATATAGCAAGGCCACTTCCTCATCAAACATTTTTGAGGGACACATACACCCAAATTATGGTCTTGTGTAGTTAACCGTAGATGACAATACCATTGTGGCCCCAAATGCTAATATCGCCCATGTTTACTTCATCTCAAATTCCATTTCGAAAGACACGTCTTACACTACCACTACAGCAACTCCTTGTTCAACCAAATCAACTTCCTCTCATTCAAAAGAATCAGATTTGCTCATAGCCTGAAAGCTTAATCTCCAATGTCTTATAACACTTGAATTGCTCATATATATATTTCTTAAAAAAATCAATAACCGAACACCTCTAGTACAAGATATAAACATACATTTGATCACAATTAAGTACAAAAGGGCAACTCCAAATCTGTTAAGAGTAAAATTCCATTGACTAAAGTTTCTCGATCGGTTGACAGCTTACCAAGATTCCTCTCACTTTGTTTGAAATATTTCCAAGCTATGGTTTGATAATTATAGCCAGTATTTTTCTCAATGTCAAAATGCATTTATATGCACATGCAACTACTTTTGGTAATTGTGTGTATCTTTTGTATATAAACTAATCAAATGTACATGGAAAAATTATTACTAAAATTTTAGCACTGGTTTGTCCGATCCAAGCATGCGTCTGCATTTTAGGTTCCTTAAGTTACTCCGGTATAGCAAAAATGCCATACTTCTATAAATTAAGAGCCACTGTACAGGCACATCAGTTCTCTAAAGTATACCATACATACAACGGATCACAGGAAGATGGTTTGAATTAGTTAACGGAACAAGAATAGCAGTGAAAAGAATGAAAAAAAAAAAAAAAACTCATGCCGCTGCATTTTAGATTCCATAAGTTACTCCAGCATAACATGAATGTGTTACACTATTGACTTAAAAACCTTTATATTAGCACCCGTCTTAAATGCACTTGACATAAAGAAGAAGGATCACATGAATATAGTTTTGACTCGTTATTAGCATGGAAAGACAACATAAATTCAAAGAATGAAAAAAGTCTGTCACCCTTACCATATTCAGCATTAAGCATATCATAGTCTTGCACTGAAACTTAGAAGGATTCCTTCCTTTTGTTTATTTCTGCTATCATTGAGGAAGTACAAAAATGTCAAATAACTGAATCCAGTCTCCTAGCATATTTCTAGCTGCAAGAAGCCTCACTGGCATATTTGCACAACCTTCTCTAGCCGTCACCCTCCTGTTTCAAGGAAAAACATGGCAAAGCCTCTGCTTAAATTTCTCCTTTACATTTTCTTACAAGTAGAATTTTGCTTCACAGTTTTTCCAAAATTTCAATAAACCAAAGATACATAAAAATTGAGAAAATTAATTCTATGGTAATTAATCCCCAAAAATTCAATGGATGCACGCACCTCAGAATTGCAAACCAGAAAGGGACACCTATCCCAAATGGAAAGGCCCAAGGCATGCACACATATTTATAAATTGGAAAAGTATCGTCATAATTAACCTCATCCAAAATATTGCTCTTTACATTTGGGATTCCTCATTAAATATTCCATCCTATCATGTGTTGTCCAAGGCATTGAATATATTCTAAGGACTTTTTTTACAAAATCATCTGCGTATGACATTTCCTTTTTCTTTCTTAAACTTTTGAAACTAATTTTGTGTAAACATTTTATGAGTAGATTTTCTACCCTATATTGTATATATACAAACTGCTTATGCATATTCTTCATTATCTTACTTAAATTATACTCTACTCATGCCATCACTTTAATATGGTCATCCCTGAATCCATCCATTCTAATTTCACCACATATCTATCTTAATATTATCATTTTTTCCAAAAAAAAACATGCATTTTCCTATTAATGACTTTTTAATGATCCAACACTCAAATTCATACAACATTCTCCATAATATACTCGTGTAAAAAATCTGAAATGCTTCATTTTAACTACACAACTTTAATTCGATAACTATATCAACATCGGTATCCTTATATTCCTATATAATGCATCCACAAATACATAAATCTATCACACCAAAAAATCATCTTCAAGCAATGTTAATGATGACTATTATTATTGTAGTACAGAATTGTATAACATATACTAATCTTTCTTATATTAATCCTAAACTCTTTATGTTCCAAACATTTCCTCCATCATTCTATCATTTCATTTAATTCAACAATTACTGCATCAATTAGAAAATAATCATATAAAAACACATACAGCAATTAACCTCATTTGGAATATCCTCTACAAGCATCTCTGGAATCAATACAAAAGACAAAATTATGTCAATATTTAATAAAATCATATTATATTTTGGAACTCTTCGATCGCTCTGTAATGACTACTACTACTAGTCAGCAGTCTACTTATTTTTTATTATATACTTCAACGAAATACATGTTTTCCTAATGCAAACATGTGGTACTCAACTATAAGCCTTTTTAAGGCCAAAAAAGGATATCATTTCTCTGCCATTTACAAATTCTATTAATTTTCATAACATTAACTTAATTCAATGGTGGATCTTCTAGACAAAAAATCAAATTAAAACTTTGATATCAATGTAATTTTTCTTAGACTGTCCTCCAATATTCTCTCTCCTATAATATTATTGCATGACTCAAAAGATTGATTCCCTTGTATGGTTCAAAATAATTTCTAAAACTTTGCCTGTATGCATCTTCATCGAAGCTAACTCTATTTTAGTTATGTAGAGAAAACAAATAAGTCAAAGTTAAGAAATATGTCTAAAACCAAGATCTATTTCAATAACCTCTACGTAAAGGGCATTCTTTTTATACCCTTATAAAAAGTGTATTGATTTCTTTAATGATCTTTCAAACATTCTAACTCCAACACCATATCTCCTTACAATGTATGAAATATTTTAAGATGACTAAAACATCTATGGAAATCTTTCAATGGAAACAATATTATCCCATCTTTAACTTGATTTACCAAGGAATCAATTCGCCTCTCAAACTATCTTGCAAAATTAAAAATTTTCAACATTCCAAACTTCAACTTAATAATCTAGGAAAGTTAATTTCTTAGATAATTTGATTTTAACCCCTATGATATCCGTCTATAACCATTACTATATTTTTCATGATAAACTTTGTCCAAGAATCATGTTAGAATCTTCACCCCAGAAAAAAATATGTTTATAAATTGGTGGCTCAACTTCTAAAAGTAGTTGGCTGCTATTTCAACTTTTTAAACAGGTTTGATATTAGATGGTCACATGCTACCTTAAGATCAAATACAACTCTCATCATATATTCTATAACTTATTTCATAGCTCATCCTACAAAAATATGTCCATTTAAGCAAGTCCATATATATCATCTTTTGGTTCGAATTACATAGTATTGTTTCATTCATATTTTTTAAAAAATTATTTCCAACTATCTTCCACCTCAAGGCACACAAGCACCAATCACATTTATAATGACCATACATATAGTTAAGTTAATAATAATCATCACATTACAAATTTTATTCATCTCAATAATTTCACTTCCAATTTTATATCCATTATGATCCATATAAAACTTCTATGGTCAACTTATCCAACAAAAAAATAATTACAACTTTCCAGAATGTCCCTGAATTTTTTTCCCTTACCAATTTTTTTTTTTTATTGCGAACAAATAATGCTATTAATATTCTATTCATCATGCCAACCAATTCTTTTGTTTTTCCTTCTAGGTCCTCAAATTTCATATGGCAAATATAATCTTAATTTTAGACCTTGTTCGTTAGCCAAATTGTGATGTGCCACTTCCATAATATCTTAGAATACCACATGCTTTCCTTTGCAGTTGAATTTGTTGTGATGTAACACTAGTAGGTGACAACCAACCGAATCATTGTCGATTTTTCATCATTAATCAAATTAGATCAAAACAAATCACATCTAAAGAATGTTTTAACACTCAAAATTCAACCATAAACTGATTTCATGAAGCCTACCATTAGTATAACATGAGAAAGCATGAGGATTTACACCCAAAAAAAAAAAAAAACACGCATAGACACAAACCATATTATAGGCGGACAAGACAAAATAGAAATAAAATAACTAATTTGAAGGCAACCAAATCAAAGGTCAGAATTAAAATTAGCATCCTCGAGTAACAAAAACAACAGACCTCACATAGATTCTTGATTCTAACCTTTAGTTACACATATCAACTTAACTCAAAAAATTCCCTAAATTTGACCTCAAACCAATGAACCTCATGTCTATTTGTTTCACACCCGCTTGCCATGCCCTCACTCTCTCCCTATTGCTGTAATTCGCTTTGTCACTCTCGTGATCTTCCCTCTTATGTTTAGGATTGGCATCATATGAACCATCATGATAAATGCCACAAAGTGTTACTGTTTCCATCAACAGCGGCATGTCATGCAGAGAGCGCGCACCAAAATATGTTTAAGCCCTGATCTTCTAGCAATGGCCCGCTAGGCCAAATCTCACTGGCAAAATCTTTTGCAACCAAGCCAGTCAATAACATCAAGTAAATCTCAAATCTCAATCTTGCCTCATCATGACATCCAAATCTTATTGTGCCCACCTTTGTAGTCACCTGATAGCCATTCCTTTCCTTTCCCATCACCCTCCTACTTCTCCCTTAACTCTCCATCCTCCTCATTCTTTTTATGGGTCACAAACAATGAAATTGACCAGAGCCAATGGATCATAACTTAAATTGATTTAAATATAATTTAAGTATAATATAAAGAAATATCATAAATTTTCTATATTTTGGCCGAAAATTAATGTAAACTAAACTATATCCCTAGTTTAGACAAATGTGTCGAAGCACAAATCTGACATGAAGCTCCAATGAGAGGTATCAATATTAGACTTGACATCAAAACTTGAATTAAGATTGCTACAACAAATTTGGGTTTGGGTCACCCAACTAAGATTCAAGTTGAGTTTAAGTCAGCTTAAGCAACTTATAAAAACTAAGCTAAGTAGAAGTCAAGTTTGAATCCTGAAATTATGACTAAACTATTTGATTGTTTTCTTCGTGATAAAAATTCATATAATATTGTAATATTTTGTTATATTTTTTCATTGCTTTGAAATAAATAAAAAAAAAAACATATCCACTTCAAGTTGATTTACCACTACATTGTCACAACTTGAATGAATTTCAAGGTGGGCTCAAAATAGGTTCGTATTGAGATTTTTCACCAATATAATAAAGACTTGGGTTCAAATTAATCATATTCATGTCAACGCATTTTCAAGGCAGAGCCAAAACTGACACATGAACCCAAATTGACATACCTGCTCCAACGTTAATGAAATTGAAAGCACATGCTTCCAATAATTGTGAAATGATTTCTATGAAAGATCATTAAACCCTTCATTAATTTATCTGAACTTCTCTGGTAAATTTGACCAAAACCTCAAATCCCAAATATCTTATTACTCCAATCCACCCTATTATAAGGTAAACAAAGCCCAACTCATAACACTCCGCATATTTTCAACCATCCTCAGCACTCTTTGACCATTGAAATTGCTTGGAGTCTTAAAATATGCTAGTTTGCACTTTTCAATCTCACATGTATTCCTTACATTCCCCTCCAAGTAGTTTTGACTTTGTCAAACATCTCTTTAATCTGTCCCTTCTCTTTTAAGTTTCTTTGTATCTCTCACCATCTTTCGACAACTCACTGAAGATTAAAAATGCCAAATATGAACTATGATTGATGCGTAAGAGAACACATGGCAATAATTTAAACAGAAAATGAACACTAGCTCACATAAAGATAAATTTTGGCATGATGCAGGCAACTCCGTTTATAAATGGAATGATTCCTCAAAACCGGACAAGTTCCAGTGAACCTTCTTGAAAAGAAACATGTAGGATAACAAAAAAAAAGCACACAATTATTCCTATTAAAAAATATGATATTATTTGATTTGCATTAACCATGTTTGTCTCAATTCACAGTTGACGGAACATACATGGTAGATATATCTGGTCCCTTCTAAGCAGGCAAGTCATATTTGAAGTGGCACTCCAAATCATCTCTTTCTGTCCTATAGCCCTACATTATCACTAAAGCCATTATTAGTCACTTCCTTAACACAGACAATATAGTTAGTCACTTCACTTCCCACATGTCTGTCAATTTTCTCTCCCCAAATGCCTTGCTTACAACGTACTAGTCTCCCTCCAAGCGCCACCACAAAAAATTAAATCCATTCATACCAATTACAAAGAACTGCTTTTTTCTTCATCATTGGAGTCACCTACCACTGTAGCAGAAATGACAATTGCATCCATGCAAGTACTTGTCATTAGGTTTCACTTTGCGAAAACAACTTGAATATCCATCAAGTCAAAACATGGATAAAGAATGCACCAACCTAGTTGAAGGTTGATCCGAATGATAAAAGTTTCATATCAGATTTGGATTATGGTAGGTTGGCTTGATCTAACCAAGTTGACAAACCTAGTCATACGCCGATACTTACTAATGTCATCACCATAATAAGCCACTAATAATTTCATACAGATAAGTCATACCTAATCAATCTAACAAGTGAAGATCAAGCAACTACTAAAATTTAGTCCGGCTCTCATAATTGATATGAGAATTAAAATTCAAGAAGCAATGGCATTCATAGGGCAACTATATGAGACTAAGACTCAAAGAACCAAAATTGAATAGAGAACAAAATTTTAAACACAACCATGTGGCAATTTCAACATATGATGAACAATGCCCTTCATCTGGAATTAATAAACAAAAAATCTACTGTGCCAGAAAATCACAACCATGAGAACATTCAATAAATCCATGAGCTCACAAAAGCATTTCACAAAAAATAGAGAAATTAAAGCTACTTTCAAGATTACTTTTTAAACTGAGCTAGGAACGGGGATGGAAAAGTAGATAATGTTCAAACTTTTTTTGCACGAAATATAAAAACTCTAAAAATGTTACATGTCACAAGGCAATTCGATTCCTTTCACCTACCATTGCACGGTAATATAAGCACAATCAGTTTTTTACAAAACAAAAAAGAGGTAAAAGAGAGTTAAGATAGGACACATACAAACCAAAAGATGGATTAAATGACAAGTATTACTGCTTATATAAATCCAATTCTAGATACTATGAGAAGAAGAGGAGAGACAGGTGAGGAGAGCATGTCTTTACCAATTTTGTATGAATAGTTTGAATAAGCATAGAAAACAGCTCATAAAACTACAGCAAATACGTTCAGTTCTTGAAAAGATACGTCTTTCTAGTGATCATTCGCTGAACTTAGAGCAAGAGACATTGACAGCAAAAAAGCTACATAATTTTCACATTTTTATTTTTTTTTAGTCGTTATTTCATTGGGGGAAATAGCTTATTTTTTTATGTTTTATTAATTACTATGAATTAACTATTATTATCTACAATAACAAAACTATGCTACAATGTTCTTTTATTTTTCCTCCTTTCATATATAGGAGATTATCGTGAACATTATTATTATTATAATTTGTTTTGTACAATTTTCCTGCATTTTTTGTGGTTGGTCCTCCATGATGTATGCTTGTTTGCCTTTTCATCCAAATAGGTTGTGTGCAAGGAACCAAAGACTATATCCGTAGAGAATTTCTTTTATCTTGTCACTGTTCTATCTTTAACTTGCAACTGTTTCATCTATCTCTACTCTCCATCCCAACTAAAACACCAAAGTGCATAAAATTCCTGTAACCACAGATGTATCTTGTGTCGCATTCGCATTGCTGTTTTTCTAATACTACAGCAACTTCACTTTCTTTCCATCAAAGCAGTAAGCAAGCCAATTCTTGCTTTGCTGTTTTCCTAATACTACAGCAACTTTAGTTTCATTTCCAGCACAGTAGTAAGCAAGCCAATTCATGCAGAATTGCTTGCCATAAGCCCCCATGTCACTGAAATTACATTGAGCGCAATCAACTAGCCCTTTTATCCAATTTTTTATCCACAACTCTCCAACAAACTTTCAAAATCAAAAACCAAATGGTACATTGCCCTTCCTCACACAAAATTATCAAAAACTCACATTCAAATGGAGTTGAAAATTTTCAAATGTAAGAATCCAAAGTCAGCATCTACAACTAGACAACCAATTCCTAAGATTCTCCATGAAATTTACCCACCTAATCTTAGATTCAATCCATATCAATTCAAAAACAAACCACTCAATACACAAAGATAATTCTAAAATTAATCACTAATCGTGCAATAGGCACATCACACAACAGCCCCAAAAAAAAAAAAAACATAAATCACTTTCTATACACACATTCCAAGGCACCCTCCTTTGACTTCTCCAATAACTCTGGCACTTATACTTCTGAAACGAAAATGAAGGCAAGAGCAAAGAGAATAATGTCGCAATCAACTCCAAATCTCCTCTATTTCCTCAAACTATTTAAGTACAGTTTATTCCATCAGAAATTCACCAAGAAAACAATGGTCCATCCGTGCTCTGCCATGCAAGTATTAATCTCCCATATATGTTAAGCAATAAGTATTGTTATTTGGAAAGTTTAGGGCCATATATACATTCCAAGATTTAAGGAAGCTCTAAATATACAATAAGATCTTATAAAACTCACCAAAACATAGCATGTCCAAACCCGTTGTTACCCTGTACGCATCTACAAACATATAATTATTTATGCTGTAAATCAATGCAGGAATTAAAACTGATTAACTTAAAATGTTCCAACACCTTAACCGATTCTATCTATTGGCATTATATTTGAAATATTGAAACAGTTGCACAATGCTTTACCATTTCAACAACCATTGTTTTGCTTGTTTCAGCACCTTGGTTAATGTGATATGTTTAATTCTAACTTCATCTAGCTATTTTGAAAAGAATAGGTTAGACGTTTGATGAGAAGTTTGAAAGAATGTCTCGTGATTTGGAAACTATTAAAACAACTCTAAAACTTAAATTAAAACTTACTAAAAGACACCATAATGGCAGTCTGCCTTTTTCTATTGAACAACCCAAGCCTCAAAATCATAAAAACCTTTTCCTCACAGACTGACTTAGAATAGCATTGGATGACATACATATTAAGAAACCGTAGTAGACCTTACCATCTCAGTGTTAGAAATGTACTCCCTTAGCTTTATCCTACTGCAAGGAAAAAAACAAAGGATCATGGCGATCACAAAATCCTGTAAATCACATAGAAAATAAAGATTAAGGATCAAAGAGATGATCATAGTCCAACCTGAATAACTACTCCAGAGTTGATCAGTAAGATCACAATACAGGCATCAGGATAAAGCTCAAGTGAGTCATCATAATCATCACAGTGATAGAATTAGATGCCACCAACAAGGATAAGCTTGATGACACCAAATTTAATAGTAGGCATCTACTCTTGCTTTTTGATTTCTAAATCGCTTGTGTGAAGTTTAGAATTTTGTGATTGGTACTCTTATGTCAAAAAGAAAATGTATCAAGTTTTCCAAGACGAAATTTGTATTTAGGATTTAAAATAGAATCCAAAGGGCAGATTGAGAAAAAAATACTTGCCAACTGCCATAAATACCAATAGTAAATTATTGAATATAAGACAAAACCATTAGTAAATACCTAAATAAATATGGGAAGTTAAATTCTAAGTGTGACCTTCAAGAGGAAACATGTGCTGTAATTTTTAAGTTTATAAATGGTCCCTGAGCTGATATTAAAAAAGAAAACCCTTTGCATTTAAGATCATAGCAAAAAGGCATTATAACGTCCATCTTTCTAATAAAAACAATGTTAACAAACCAGCTCCTACGAACTAAGAAGATTACAGAAAATAAATTTTCATCCTGAAGGCTATTAGTAATAAGCCAAAAATGTAAAAAAAAAACATCTGCAAATAATAAAATCCAACCTATTGACCTACATGCTGTAAGTGTTGCCAAAAAGAATACGTAGCCTACCCATTGCCTTGGATTAACCATTGAGCATATCTCTGACTGTTTTTATAAAAACAAGATATCAAGAATTTGAAGATAACAGACCATTTTCAGATGTATAAATTTTAGAACTAAATAATGGATAGCAAATGCGCCCATTGTTTTATGCATTGCAGGCCTTCATCTAATTGTAAATCTTAATTTAAGACATGATGTGAACAGACATTTGAATTGCCATCTAAACTTGCACAGAACACATATTCGGTGGATGCTAATTTCATGGATTCCGTTGATTTTGTACTCAACACTTAACCCTCAGAATTTTTAATTTGTAATATGAATCTTAGACATACTAAATTATTTAAGTAAATTAAATCATCAGATAATGACTGTTATAATGTTAAAAAAAATAATTAATTGAACTAAGTTAAAACCCCTAACTGCTCCCACTTCAACATCCAGTTATCTACTCTACTCCCTCTCTATTTATTTGCTCGTCGAGACCATTCCCCTAATCTTCTCTCCGGGATTCAAAATCCACGTTTGGTTCGGACTGAAGTTCTTATCTTCCTCTCCTATTTGGGCGATGCAGAGGCAGCGAAAAGAACGACAGGAGTGTAACGTACAGAAACCTCTGAAATTCCTCTGCTCCAGTGATACTAGGCGAACCAAACCCAACATGTCACTACCTGAATCCCTGAATTCGACCATACCTCCAATACAAACAGAAGGGACCCTTGAAAAATTAAACATTGACACATAAATTTTGGTTGCTTGTAAAATATCTCTGTGCACTTGCAAAATATATCCAGACCAAGTGACATATCCACAACCTGTACTGAAAAACTAACCAAAAGTTGAATATGGGTCATTTTAGCTTGTTTGGTGATAACTCAGAAACCTGAACTGTCATGAAAAGTCAATTATATCAACATTTGGCTATAATATCTCACAATCCCATGACTAATTTGGCCTAATGTGTTGTCTATTTTGGGTTGTACTCCCCACATTTCAGCTTAAGAGTCGTGACCCACTACGGAGGATCCTGAAAAATCAAGGTCATTGATGATAAATATGGATGAATAAGAGAACAAATGTAGAATTCATCATAAATATCTTGCTCCATAAGCATGTATTGGTGCAGCTCAAGCCTGTCTCAATTATCTGTAGTTGTGCACTTAGGGCTGAAGTCTGTCCCGTAGAATTTTGACATATTCACCAAATTTAGCACCCTCCCGACCATCTAAGTGAGCTAATACTTGCTACACCAATGTAGAATGTATCTCAATCCTATACTAGGAATGATCCTATGAGATCTGATGGTAATAGGATAGTTCACATTACCTGTTTGGTCAGACCAATAAACAATGCTCATTTTCCTATTACAACCATAGGTCATTTCTAAGGGTTTAATTGAAGTCTCGCTATAAATATACTGACTTATGCACCTAGACCTATATGGGAAAGATGTGTGAACACACTTGGACAAAATAATCTGCATGCAAAGAAATGCATAAACCAAGTGCCTCAATAACTAGAGCCGAAAAGACATGGAAATATAGGTAATGAATATGCGACAGTGCTCTAACACACGCAATGAAATCACATATGATGCAACACGCAAAACATACAAGTCAAAAAACACAAAATTTATGAAAAACATGCTAATGTATAATATTATAATATTCAAATTAGAGGGATGATCCTACGATGTAGTGAGAACCCAATTGCATATAAGGGGATGGTGTCATCACGCCACTGGTGAGGCGCGGCGGCACCAACCCGCTTTGATTCTTACATAAAATGGACCATGCTAACACACTATACGCTAAATAATGACACCTACTCCTAGTTAATAGCAAGGCTTCAACATCTATCCAAATGCCTCACTAGGTAATTTAGAGCTTCAAATTATCAAGAGACTTATAGCAGCCTATCCATGATGGTGAGTCCCCTATAAGTTCGGTCGGTCTAGCCGGCAGTGCAAAGATTGCAACCAACACAATGGGGTGCAATGAATGATCTGGGATGGAAATCCTAAATATGCATTTGTATCTGCTTCAAATATCATATTCTGCCCGGCAAAAATGAAAAATATTATGTACTTGCTCCTTCTAAATTCATCAAGCATCATGCTATAAGATCTAGAATGGCATGAAATGCTATAATCATATGTATGTCAATATACATATAAAATGCATGATATGAGTATATTGAAATGTGTACACAATCTAAAAATTATGAATCTGCATGGCCAGCCTTATCTATACGACAGAATTGTAAGTCTCACTTAATTAGTCTAATCCTTCTCCTCATAAAGACTAAAGTTGACGAGTCTAGTAATTTTAAAATCAATGTTTAAATCACTAATATAAGAATTTACAATTTCAAATCACCTAATATAATCCTGAAATCGACAAGACTAATGTACTAAAAATATTAAAATTGACAAATTTTAAATGAATCTTGAGCATAAAAGTTTAAAATGTCTAAAACCCCGATGATGTTTATGTTGATTGTGATCTCAACCGAAGTAATCAATTTTAAAGTAAATTTTAAACAAATTAAAATTCAAGTAAAATTAATTACTTAAAAACTTGAAGCAAATCACACCCACCCTCCACAACAGCTTATCAAGGTTGACATTTTTATTGACTTCAACTTACAAAAGAGCTAATTTCATATTCATTGTATCATTATATTCACACTCAATGTAATTTCAAGTTAATAAGCAGGTGGCTCAAATCCTCTATCCATGTGTTTTGGCCTAAAAACCCCATAAAATAACGACTACTAATAGAACCCTCTAACCAAGTCGTTGTCGCCAAATGAAATCATTATATTACGAGTACAGGAACAACCCGTATGCTCCTCAACGGCTTTCCATCCTTCAAGTCGTGAACCATAAGAGCACATCTAATTGGCACAACATTCTGTTAGCTAAAGTTGACTTAAATTTGTCCCGTTATACGAACATTCATCTCATATCTATAATGGTCTCTTAGACTACGCAACTCATTATTGCTAATAAAAATATTGCAATCAGACTGGGTCAACTATCTCCTCAAAAAATAGTAGATCAAAGACCACGATGAGCCGAGATAATGGAACCATGTGATCTTGAACAGGTTCATCATCATTTTCCCAACCATCGACTTTAAGCTCTAATTGATAAATTTTATAACTTAAACAGTATATGATGTTATCTATTAAATAATAGATTCTAAAAGACAAGTCCTAATCAAAAGTGTTCTTCCTTTATCAAAATGCGCAATTAACCAAAGGAGCTTGCGCCTATGGAAAACCTTAAATCGTAAATGAAAAAGTCCTCATAAAGTAAGGGCGAAAGCTCTGGGTAGTGTCTTATTTACAATCTGTCTTCTGAAAATTTGACCCTCAAAGATCTATCAACAAATAAAATAAATGAGAGCCCGGGAGTGTGAAAATTTTCGAAGACCGCAATGACCATTATAATAAAATGAGAGTTCATGTCAATTTAGGATTGGTAATATTTAATCAAAATGGGGTTAAATTTTAATAAATAAATCATTTGGTACATTTTTCTTTAAATAGGTGCTTAATATCATTAATGCACCAAAGCATCCTCATAGATTGAGAGCTACTTGAAATTTTTTCCACATCTATTATGAGTTCAGCTTTTTACTCCATTTAGAGTTGTTTATAGTTTAAGAAATAGAAATTATATATGCATCCTAAATGCATCTGCTATGTTGCTATGATATTAGTGCATAAGCATGAACAATTATTGATGTTGAAACAAAATTGCAATAGAATATGAACCATATGAGGCGTCTTCAATTATTATTCATCAGGCACATAAGCATGCAAAAATAAATTGATTTATGTTATTATTCCTTCCACGTGGTTGCTACCATCCAAATTTTAGAAACTTAATTCTATATACTCACATTACATAGTTCTAGAAATAAGTAGGACAAAATTTATTTGTGTTTAATTCGTCGTTTACCATGTTTTAGTCCTAATTTCTTAGTGAAAGAATTTTTATTTCATTTAAAACCTATCACTCACTCTTTCTTATGCATCCACAAGTTGATACTTCAGCCAAGTACTTATGAGTGACACTAGTGATTTGAAAATGGAAAACCCATTTGGATATCATCAAATGATTTCTACGTTTTTCTACGGGCAATTCACTTAATAGCAATCACCGAGATCATGATTTTATCATATACTAGCTTGAAATTTTGATCACTTGGACATAATCTGTAGTTAACATGTTATGTAGATTCAGGTGCAAGGATCATCTAAGGTTAGTAATTCAATGTGTGCAGGAATTTTTTAATGTAAATTGATTTGAGTAAAATTAACCAAGGATTCAAGGATAATGAGCATAAAACTAACATCAAATAGATTTTAACTAAATTTGTTATTTTATTTATTAAAAATTATTTTTCTATATATTTTTAAACCATTATTTCTAAATCAGGAGTAGGGATCGTGCATTGTCATATTTCTTATGTAACAACCTTAAGTAACGGCAAAAGTGCTAAAATACTCTGGAAGGTTTATTTTCTTAATCATATATGTGAAAAGCATAATAAGACAAAAGCTTTGGGTGTAGAAGCTTGATTGTGTTTGATGGCTTTCCATGTTAAGAAGTGGGTGAAATTTGATATAATGGTTTCTCCATTCGCTTGTAAGAGGAGTGAGAGTAGTGGACTTCTAATCTAATGGGGAATGAGTAAGAATGTAGGCCGATTAACAATTGAAGTACATAAATATTGATTGTGACAATTTAAACTTTAGCCTAGTTTTAATTTTGAACATTAACTTATTTTATATGATTTTATGTTCTTTTGTTTATATATAAAGGAAATGATAATATGCCCATGTGTCGAGCAATTACTAATCTTGCACTTAATGGTCTAATTGCTCCCATGTGGAACAAAAGCTCTTATCATCGCCACATATGAGTTTGTGTAGAGATTTGTAAATTAGATTTCAAATGATATTAGATCACATAAGTTTGTGTGATGGAGTTAAATTTCATTATTCTTGCAGATAATTATATTACCCATGCATAAAGCTTAACCTTATACTCAACTTAATTGTCCGTTAGTTTGGTTACAATTTTTGGTTGTTAAACTTGATTACAAGTTGTCTGCTAATATTGCTGCATGTTATATCAGTTAAATTTAGGTTTGGCCACTCACTTCCCAGCGTCTTATATAATTGGTCAGTACATGTGTTCTTGTGCTTTTGATTGTTTATCATTTCATCCTACTTGCCTGCTGTATAGTTTTAGTTAGAAAAAAACAAAATAATAATAATAATAATACTCATAATAATAAGATTGTCGTAGCAAACCATTCGTGTCGAAGCAAACTTTGGTGTTAAAGCAAGGGTGGTGGCCCTGACAATTTTTTTTTTTTCTTTTCTTTTTTTTTTTTATTAACATGTAACAGTAGATTATTTGGTCTTTCGTGCAATCAACGGATTAGTCTCCCAGACTTGATAAAATATTTTTTTATTGATAACATAAAATTTATTAATTCTATAAAATAATATCTTATATTGAATTATTCCTTTTTTATCTTACAATTTTTAAGAATAATAGTTTAGTAGGAAAACTCTTGATGTCTGAACTTTGGAAGATATTGAAACAAATAATTTAAATTATATGTCAAGTGACTATTTTACCAAAACATCAATCACTTATTGCAAATTAAAAGGCCAATAAAGAATTTCTGATAACTCTCACCATTTTATTTGGGAAAAATGTTGATAGGTGAAAATAAAATTGAATAAGACATTTTGAGATAACGTGTGTGTGGAAGATACTGAAACAAATAAATTAAAGTATATGTCAAGTGACTATTTTACCAAAAGATTGATCACTTATGACATAAAAAACCAATAAAGAATTTCTGATAACTCCCACCATTTTATTTGGGGATAATGATGATAGGTGAAAATAAAGTTGAGCAAGACATTTTGATGGAGCATGTCATTAAACAAGCAAATAAACCAAAGGATATCTCTTCAAAGAGAACAAAAGAGAGCAAATGGAAAGAAGAAGAATGCTCAAGTTAAAGTAGAAGGGATAAAAGCACCCCCTCCACTTCTACATACTCCAACTCCAAATGAAATGATGAGGTGAAAGAGCTTGAAGAATTGTTTAAAGCTTTCATGAATTAATTAAAATATTGGAAAATTTGAAAAAAACAGTATATTAGCACTAGAAATGAATCAAATTTTTTTAATAGCTTAACTAATGTTTTACAAAATAAAAACGAAACTATTAAGAATGGCATGATAGACTTATATGATCAATTAAATTAACATTAATTGATTGCATAGAAGAATGAAAAACTTAGAAATGAATTCAACAACTTACCTATTATAATTCATCTTCACATAATAAATTTATTTGATTAAAAGATAGAGTTGCTTAATCCAAAAGTGAGATTAATGAATTATTATCAAATGAAACTACTACCAATTCTACATCATGTGATTTTTACCTTGATGATTTAAGAATGATGAGAATGAATAGAATGGCCCATCATTTTACTTCAGCTCTTATAAACTTATCACCTTTGTAAGCATACATCATATATTTGTTAAAAATCATATGCACAAATTAATTACTATTATTGAAGCATGATAATAGAAATAAAAATCCTTAGTGTATACTTTGCGCAATATCAAATATAAAAATAATCAAGTTACTCATGCTTATGCTTTTAGGATTTATATGTGCACTACTAGTTCAAAATCAAAACAAATTCAGGAAACATATAACATAAAAAAAAAAAAGAAAAGAACTGGCCTATATTCATCACCACCTACACAGACACTATCTTCATATAATAAGAAAGTTGGTAGACTCAACCTTGTCTGGATGTCAAAATCAAAGTACCAATTTATTGTATCTATGACTTCATGGAGAATCAATTAAGGCATGTAACAATGTGGATTGCAAAGTTCAAACATAAATCAACTCAAGGTGTGTATCCAACATCTTACTTCGGAAAGTATACTACAAGGTAAAATTTTCAATATAATTCCAACCTAAATTATATTAATTATTGGAATGGTCTAGTTTCATATATGCTATCCAATCTATTTATGCTTTAATCTATTTACTTATAAATAAATGATATTTATCATCTTAAATAATATTAGAATAAAATGTGAAAATCGCATCTAATTTAAGCTTACAAAAAATTTGTTCTTAGGTATCTTTGACCTTATAATTGATGATAAACAAACTTTGTGCTACAACAAATTATACCTTTTGCTTTATTATGACAACATTTTTAATCTAAAAGGGCAATTAATTTTAAGAAAAACAAGAGTTAGTGCATAGTAACATTATAATCATGTATCAATTACATTATTGTTGCATGATTAGTTTTCAATGCTTAAATTATAGATTTATTTTTAGAAACTTTGTTGATCTCATTTTTAAGACAAAGTTATATACAAATACCATTATCAAGTCAATGCAACTTGTTTTCACCCTATGAAACTATCTACTAAATTTGGTAGGAAACCTTTAATCAAACAAATTAAAAACATAAAAAGTGATCCTAGCTTCATGTGTCTCAATAACATTTAAATTTTTTTATCTTTAGTACACTTAGTTCTACATTTATATTATTTATATTACTTTCATTTTAGCCCTAGGAACTTCAAAAGATAAAATTTGTGTTGGTCATTATGATTTATCAAAGTGCAATAATTTAAATGTTCTAACATGAGTTGTCATTAAAGAGATATGTATACTAGAGTTTTTACTTGTCTTCGAACACAAGAAGGATTGAGGATTGACCAAATATTTTCTTATTTTAGTCGGATTACATCATGAATCCGCTTTAATTCCATAATTTTATTGTTTTAGCTATGGATGTTCTTAATAAACATTTACAAGAGGACATACATTGGTGTATGCTTTTCACTAATGATATTCTTATTATGGATAAAACTAGAGAGAGAGTTCAAAACAACCTTGAATTATGAAGGTCAAATTTGGAGTTTAAAAATTTTAGTTTTTAATACTTCTAAAACTGAATACATTTTACTAGTAGTAGATCTAGTGGTGTGATTGTAAAAGGGTGATCATGTCATTAAAAGGAGAGAATGTTATAGATATCTCAGATATGGTGATATAGAAGGGGATGTTATTAGTAGAATTCAAGTTGTACGGTTAAAATAGAGGAATGTCTTAGGCGTATTGTGTGATAGGAAAGTAGGCTTAAGGAAAATTTTAGAAGATGGTGGTGAGACTTGCTATGCTTTATGGCACAAAATGTTGGCTAGTAAAAGAAACATAAATTAAGTTAAGTGTTGCTAAGATGAAAATGCCTAAATGAATGAGTTGTTTGACACTTAGAGACAAAATTTGAAATAAATATATTCACGAAAGGTTAGAGTAGCTCCAATGGAAGATAAGATCAAATTACATGTTGACCATTTGATGACCCAATTATGAGAGTAGATGTTTTAGATTTGACTCATATTAAAGAAAGTTAGAAGTAAAGACTTAGGCAAGTTGCTTAAAAAATTATCATAATTTATTATAATTAGATGAAAATACGACACTCAATAGGACACAATAAAGATATAAATTCATATATCTAACCCCGCTCAGTGGATAAAGGCTTGTTGTTGTTGTTGTTGTTGCAACAGGATTTGTCAAAATACAATACTTCATAACTACAAACTAGAAAATTAATTTAAACTTATGTGAATGTACTCTTACACCTTAAAAACCTGATGTTTAAAAGTCATACCGCAGCACCTTGCAATGACAGGTGCGATAAGGTAAATTTCAGCTGCAGCTTTTTGTCAAAACGCAGTTTACTCGAACAGAAAAAACTAGGGTGTGGTGATGAACCGCACCGCTGCCCCAAATGGACCCTAAAGCTAAAATTATACTCATCAGGAAAACATAGTATTACTCCCAAGAAAGGTCTACACACCCGCATCATGATAAAATTAGCAAAAATGTGGCCCTGGACGGAGGAGAGGCGCGGAAATTTTAGATAAAATTTTTCACTAACTCGTATCTCGTGCAGCTGTCAGCACCAAATACAAATTCACTGCCAGATAAGCGCTATGAGCACTTCAAATTTCGATTATTGCTCTATAATGTTCGCTAATAAAATTAACTGCGTTGAACTCCAGACAAAATCAATTAGATCCTAAACCCAAAAAAAGCTGAATTAATAAATCTAAACAAAAAGAAAGAGCCGGACATGCACTCGGAAACCCTAGGATGTGAACACTGAGCAAGGAACTAAGCGCGTAAGATTGGCTCCCTAGAAGAGTCAAACACAGCAAACTAGGGCACGGCATCAGAATTTTCTCAGAAAAATGAAAGCGCAAAAAGCGATTACCGAAATCTCACCTTCTTCCAGCCAGGAGGAGCTGGCAGCTCAACGGAGACGACCGCCTGCTCCCTATCAATCTTTGCTGCTCGTACCATTCTGAAACACCTCTCTCTCTCTCTCGCCCTCTCCTCGCAAACTCGAGCTCCAAGATGATTTCCCGCTCTCTATGCAAATTGCTTGCGAGATTCCTTCAAATAAATTACGAATCTCCCAGGCGAATCTCCCAGGCGAACCTTTGACGTTATCGTTCACAAAATAACGTGCCGGAATTGTCAACGTCCAAAATCAGATTGGAATTTGGCCTTTGATATCCGCGGTGTGGCGTGACAAAACCAGATCGACCGTCCCAAAGGTCACGTTCGCTACAACAATTTTATGGCTGACTGTAATTTTTTTATAAAAATGACTATAAAACTATTATCTAAAACTTATTGCAATAATATTATGTTATTATTTGACTAATTCAATGATTTATGTTATTGTCAAGTCAATAATGTCATGCCCTCCTCTGTGATTCTTATCCCTAAACTTTGAAAGAATAGGGCTGAAAAGGGTTGGTTATTTTTATTAGGTTTGGTTGAACTTTTTTCTAATAGTTGTTTATGTTTTTTTATTAATTTTATGAGTTGGGATGTTACTCGTCTTGACAATAATGTTCGCGTATTATTAAGAATTTGAATCTGAATTTCTTTGTTTATCGAAAACTAATATTTCTCTTTTTGTCATTAATGATCTTTTTCTCTTTAATAAATTTATTTTTTTCACTTTTTAGAAGAGTGCTAGTAATCTTCATTTTATTGATAATAGTAAAATTTAGATTAAATGGAATTCTGTCAATATTAGTTTTACTCTTTTAGATATCAATGTTCATTTTATTCATATCATTTTATTTTCTTAATCTTTTTGTTTTATTGTTACATTTTTGTGTGTTAATTTTCGTAAAAATCATTTTTCCTCATCGATGGATAATATTCATAAACTTCGGATTATTTTGGAAGATTTTAATTTCATTAGAAGTATTAAAGAGAAAATTAGTGATTCTACTCTCATTCTTAGTAAATTTCATTTTTTTTATTTTAAACTTATTGATCTTCATTATAATGATCTTTCTTTTTGTTATTTTAGCTAGCAAAAAGATTTTCCAATAAGGAGCTTATTAAATAGAGTTTTTTGCAATGATTTTTCGATGAAAATGTTCTCTTGCACTTTTTTAAAGATTTCAAAACCACAAACTTCTAATCATTCTTCTGATGTAATTCATTTTAGGAATGCTTAAAAGTTATCTTTTAGGTTTATGTATAAAAATTATTGGAGTTGTCATAAATTTAGTTCTATTATTAATTCTGCTTGGGTTATTAATGTAAAGGTAGACCTTCACTTTATTCACCCAAATTAGTTGAATAATTTTAACATTGCTTTGAAAAAATGTACTTGAAATTCTAGCAATTTTATTTCTTATAATATTCATTTATTAAATAATCAATTATTAAATAATCAACAATTTGCAGCTCTGTCTCATTTTAATAACAACCTGAATAATAATTTTAAATTGAAGACAATTGTTATTCAATCATAATTAGCTAATGTTTTATATTGTGAATATAAATAGTTTAAAAAGAGTGTTAAATGTTCTTAGCTTTCTAAAAGTGAAGATGTTGTTAGTTTGTTTATCAAAAAATAAAATTAATGGTTGCAGAAATTTATTGAAAAAATGCGGGCTAATAATTCTTACTTTAATACTCTAGAAAATATTTTTAGAGAAGTTATTTCTTGCTTAAAGAGGTTTTCAGTAGCCTTATTCCTAATTATGCTTATGACTATAATCTTTAGCATATTAATCATATTTTAAATTAAGATGAATGTTTGGATCTTATCAAAGATTTTTCTAATAATGAGATGAAGCATGTTTTTTTTCTCTATTGGGTCTAGTAAAACTCTTAGTCTTTATGGTTTTTTTGCTAAGTTTTTTAAGGATTTATGGAATATTTCTAGACCTGATTATATTTATACTGTTAAATTTTCTTCACTCATCTATTCTTCCTAATATAATCAATCATACAATTATCAGACTTATTCCTAAGAATAATTATGTTCAATTTTTTTCCTGATTTTAAACGCACTTCTCTTTGCAATTTGGTTTATCAGGTCATTTCTAATTTTATTGCAAATTGACTTAAAATTTTACTTACTAGTGTTATCCATCCTGCTTAAACTGCTTTCATTATTGATCATGATATTGCAGAAAATATTATTTTGGCTAATAAATCCTTATTTAGTTTTAATTCTGCTAATGCTAATAATTGTTTTTGTGCCAAACATGATATAAAAATGTTTTTGATAATATTAGTCATTAATTTAACATTGATAGATTTGTTAGCTTGGGCTTTCTTGATATTTTATTAATTAAATTAAAACTTGAATCTCAAATATTTACTTTTATGTTATCATTAATAATCAAAAGTTGTATTTTTTTTCTTCCACTTGTATTAAACAAGGGTGTCCTCTTTCACCTTACCTTTTTACTATGGTGATGAATGTCTTTTCTTGCCTTATGGAAGCTCATCATTCTAATTTCAGTACTTCTAACCATATTATTGATTAACTATAACATATCTCATCTTACATATTGATAATTTATTAAGTTTTTGCAAAGCTGATATTAATTGCATTAACAATATCAATAGTATTCTAAATTTGTGATTTATTAGTTTTTATAACTCTACTAATTTGAGAATTAATAAAGACAAATTATTTATTTATTTTTTTTAAATTTTTTAATATTAATTTTCAAAGTTAGTTATATGAGGTAAGTGGTTCATTTTTGAAACCTTTACCTTGGTATTATTTATGTGTCCATGAAATCTTATGAATTGTTTGATATTGATTGTTATAAGTTATGTGTTGGTTCGAAACTTCATTTTTTATCATTTGCTAGTAGATGTTATTAATGGAAATATATTATATTGAGTTATTTACATTACTGTTATTTTATTATTAATATTCCTAAAAGGTTTAAGAAATAAAATCTTTTCCATGTGTCGTAATTTCATTTTCAATAATGACTATAACTTTAAATTTCATACTATTTCTTAGTTTAAAACGTCAAAGCCTAAGATTTATAGTGGTTTTAGTTTGCCCAAGATTAATATGAATAATTTAATGTATAACTCTAAATTATTTGGAGACACTTTAATTCAACTTCTTTTTTAGATAATTAGTGCTTTGATCATTATGGGACACTTTGGATTAAGCATAGAAGCAGTTCTCATTTCCTTGAAAGCATCTTGCTCTTGTGGCTTCTAAAATTATGATTTGTCTTCAATTTTAAATTATTTCTAATAGTTCTCTTCCTTTATTTTTTATCATTGGTTGAATGATTCTTCTCTTTTTGAGAAGTTTGATAATGTAGTTTTTACCCAGTTTAATCTTTATACTTTCACTAAAGTGGGTGATGTTAATCTTAATAATAATTGAAACTTTTCTACTTGTAATATTACTGATGTTTGTTTAAGTTATATTCTCAAGATTCATATTAATAATGGTTTTAATACTTGTCTTTGGAATAAATATTATATGTATTCTCATAAATTCATTTATGATCTGATTTTTAATAGTTATTCTATTATTGTTTGAAACAATTTTTTTTCTGTTTTAAATGATATTCTATTAAACTTACTATTACTATTTAGAGAATTTTGTGTAATGGTTTAAAAACTAGTGATGTTTTGATTGATAGAGATGTTAGGATTAAAAATTCTTGTGTTTTATGGTTCAATCATAATGAAACTCATAATCATATCTTCTCTGAATATAACTTTGCCCACTCTTATATAAAGTAGTGTATTTCTTACAATAATGTTTATCTTTTAAGTGGTCATATGTTACATATTCTTGCTCAAGTGGATTCTTTGGCCTTTCTCGTGCATGTTTCAACAGACTTCCGCTGTTGCGTCGTCATCTGACCACCATTTCCTCATTATTTATTGTTATGTGGAGTCGCCATTTTTTTACCATCCTCCAAAAAACTCTTTCTCTCTCTCTGATCGTGTGGATGATCCATAGGGAGAAGAGATCGGAGGGCTAAGGCATACAATGATGGGGACAAACTAAAGAAACACATGGTAAAGCTTTTGTGAGGTGAACTTTGTATATATAGCTCCAAAGTGTATCAAATTAAAAAACTTCGAAGACATACTCTCAAAGTAGACCTGAAGAAAGCAAACCCACGACCAGAGATTCAGGTTATTGTACCTGTCTTGGGGTTCACTTCTTTCTATAAGGGCAAGCCCCTAAAGTTAATTATATCTTAAGCAACCAGGAATACTTGAGAAAACTTCTGATTAATGTTGTAACTCGTCCTCAGAAAGTTTATATTTCATTATTTTTAAGGAAGGAGTTTCTAATTCCTACCATAGTGGTAGCGGATGCTTGACGGCCTGGAGGAAAATTGTCAAGATCCCGAACTATCCTATGGTTTTGTGTTATTGTCAATGGTTATGTTTAGATCCATCTTCTGCATCGGGTTTTGAGTAGTTGGAATGATCATCTCCACAAAACAGAGTCGAAACCTAATAACATGCAAAGTAAATATTGGGAGTCGTCTGCATTTTATTTTCAACAATCCGGTAAAACAGAGTTAGCAAACCCTAATAACATGCAAAGTAAATCTATGGTGACATCTGCATATTATCTTTGGCAGTCCAGCAAAGCAAAGTTAGCATAAATATATATATTTATATTTTTTGTTTAATGAATTTATTGATTATTTTTATTTAAGACAACCAAACCAAGATGCCCATGACTTTCCATCATCTAGGGTTATCAGGTTCTCTGACCCACTTAGTCTAAGAGGCAGTTAACCTGCTCTGACTGGAGGATTCTTGTCAGCAATCATGGGTTAAGTCATCTGACAGATCTTAGTATACCCGGATAACAAGTTTAAAGTTGTGTTTGGTGATCTTTGTACATTATAGTTTCATTTAAGTCTTAATGTTTTTTTTATTTTTTAAGGGTTAAAAATTTTAGGTTGCTTAAGACTTCTTAGTCGATTAGATTTTATGATTTTTGTCTTATTTCTGATGTTTAAAATGACCCAGTCAAGATCCCATGGTTCTGTCCTCCCAGGCTCATTGAGGTTTGTCGTTTGATTAGTGACTAGTGACTGGAAGTTACTTTGTTAGTAATCATGGGTTGCCTTCTTCAAAATTTATTCTCAAACTAATTTGCATTTTTATGGTTAAGTATTATAATTTTTACGGTGAATTTTATGTCGTGTCTTTTAGTTTAGTTTGTATGTTGGACCAAATTACCTTTGACTAAGGTTAAGTGTGCTTTTGTTCTCTTATGAGAATACAACCACTCCTTAGTGTCAAGTCATCTAAGTCTGAGTTGATTTTAGATTAGCCCAAGTTAGGTTGGATTCATCCAAAGTGAGCTTCTTAGGTTAATTTCGAATTAGTTCAAGTCAACCAAAGTTTAACAAGATTGACCTAGGTTGGAATAACCTAGGGCACGACTAAGTTGATCAAATCAGATTGAGTAACTTAGACTTAACCCGAGTTATGCTATATTGACTCGAGTTAAGCCTCCCAAGTTAAGTCAAATCTAACTTAAGTTAGACTCGGATGAAGTATAAGTTAATTTAGTATTAATTTATCCTCTAATTGAATTAAGTCTAAGTTAAGTTAGACTCAAGTCAATCTTTTAATTGATATCAATTTAAGTTGGACTTAAATTAAGTTGGAAATCGAGTTTCGATCAGCTTGACCTGAGTTAAGTCGAATTTATTTGGGTTAACCCAAGCTGGGCTGAGTTAACCCGAGCATTAAAGTTCATTTTCGATTAACCTGAGTTAGGTTGGGTTGACCAGTGATTTAAGTTGATTTGAGTTAACCCAAATTTGGTCGGGTTGACTCTGTGATTTAAGTTGAACTGGGTGAACCTGACTTAGGACGGTTTGACCTAGAGATTTAAGTTAATTTGGATGAATCCAAGTTAGGTCGGGTTAACTGACCCGACCCGCAATTACGTAGTAATTTAGCTTCCAAAAGATGGTCAAAACTTGACCCAATTTTATATTGAGCGGCTGGTGTTCAAAATCAAAATGTTAAAAAATAATTAGAAAATTGTTTACACAATATGGGTACTCCGCATGTTTACTTATTGTTTCAAGTAATATAAGGCTTTCTTTTAAGACCTTAAGTATTGATCCCGCGGAGAAGCTAGGTAAGAAATCCCTTAGGCTAATTTTAGTTTAGTACTTTCAGGCCTTAGTTTGGAATGTCGATAAAAGTGATTTTTCTAACAACTACTTCTAAATGAAAATCTTAAATATAAAGATAACTTATCTGGATAAATTAGTTTGGAAAATTTTGAGATATTAAAAACTACCTTTCTTATGCAATGACCTAAATAATGTGTAGCAATGAAATGCTTAGAATTTAATGTTGCGGTGACAGATAAGAGCATACCTATTATTTACACTTTCCGAGTATAAAAAACAATGACTAATCTAAAGGTTGGTGCTGACATGTATAGTAGTGCTTAGTAGGTTCTAATCTCTGACTCCAAGATTACTCATTGTGCCCTCTCTATAGGACCTACCAGTGACCTTTTTTCCAATCTCTAGACCAAATTGATAAAAGAATCTAGCCTATCACCCTAGAAACATCAATTCTACATCCACAAATCTTATCTCCATATTTATTTGCACTCCTCCTCAGACAATTGCCATTGCTCTTTTCAAAGTGAAAAGTGGTACTCACAAGTTGAAGAAATCTTAGCCCTCTCAGGTCTGTAAGTTTCTCAATAAATTTTAACAATACAGATGATCAGTTTACAAAGTAAATTAAGAGCCAATGAAAATACCATCATATTTATAAAATAAGAGAATTTCTAAGTAAATTTAAAATCTTAAACATGCATCTATTTCATTGCAAAAGAAATATAAAATGAAGATGATGGCATAAACAGTAAAAAATTGATAGAATTAAATAATAAATTATGTGCCAACAAGGAATATATGTCTACTTACCCTATTCTGAGTGTATATGTACACTTAGTATTCTATTTGTTTTATGCAACTATCTGTCACCTAGAAGCATCTAATGGAAATAGATCATTATATTATATTTCCTTAAAAGTTGCATTGCGACCTATATTATTTTACAATAGCCAACCGATCAATGTGAGTGCACTTAAGTTACAAGATCACCGCTCTGTTGGGTCTTAATTTCACTTACAACAGATTTTAACATAACATATTGCCACCTAAGTTATGTTAGTGAAGCAAAAGAGATATTACTCATCATATTAAAATAAAAAATTAATTTTCCTACACATGTCACTACTTCATATTAAAAGAAAAGAGTAAAGGAAACTACTGATGGCGATGAAAATTCTTTTTGTAGACTTTCATTGCTATCAATTCTCGTATCATGTTAATGTCAAGGAGTCGCCACTCTCTTTCTATATCTATCATCCTAATTCTTTTCCTACATAGACTTATTGTCAGAAGTCTTTGGACAATTTGAAAAAGTATTAATCATGATAGAGATTGAGAGAAAAAGAGATTAAATAATAATCTCATAGAACAAGTCTTCAGATTGTGTAATTACTGAAGTTTTTTGTATGAGAAAATCATATGAAGATCTTAGGTAACCAGAGAGACCTTGTAGGTGAAATACCTATTCTGAGTTCTTTAATCTCCTATAGAAGCAAGCTCCTCTAGTTAATTACATCCTGAGCAAATAATATTGCCTAAGAAAATTCAGATTAAGGTTAACATTTATCCTTGAAAAAGTGCAAGTGTTGTCGTGGCAATGCATTTCTGAAGAATCCATACTACCAGAAAGTTTTGTTTGTATGTCATTGTTTTGTGGTGTTTTATTTTGTTGTTTTGGTGTCGTGTCATGTGTCATGTCAGAATGTCGTAGTTTGTATGTCATATTGTTTTATGTCATGTTGTGATGTCATTTTTATTGTTGTAATATTATTTTGTCATATTGTGTTTTGTTATGTCATGATGTCGTGGTGTCGTTTTGCCAAGCTGCTATATTTTCATCATGATGTCATGATATTGTCTTGTCATGTCATTTGGTTTTATATTTGTTTTGTTTGTTTTAATCTCATCATTGTTTTGTGCTTATTAAGTTCATTTTGTTGTCGTTATGTTTTATTGTCATTCTACTTGATTTTTAGTATTTTGTCTGGCTATTATTATTTTGATTTGTCGCTTCTTTTGGAAGTGTCGGTTTTATATTAGATATCATGTCGATGTCGATGTCAATGATTTTGTCGTGTTATGTCAAGTGTCAATTTGTTTTGTTTGTTTTGGTTTAGTATCATATCATATCATGTGTTATGTTGGGATGTCATAGTTTGTATGTCATGTCATGTCATAATGTGATGTCGTAATGTCATAAGATGTCGTGATTAATATCTCAATTTGTCATGAGATATTTTATCTCTTATAAGAAGACGTCATTATTATGTCATGAGATACCTTCTATGATGTCAAGAAGATATCATTATTTATTTATTTTTGTTATTTTGTTTATGATTTCCTTTTTGTTTTAAATTTTGATTTTGTGGTGTCATGTAATTTTGTCATGTCATTATTTTATTGTGGTATAGAAATGTCGTTGTATGTTTTTGTTAATGTTGATGTTATGTCGATGTCAATGTTAATGATTTTGTCGTTTTATTTCAGATTTCGTGGCTAACCTAAAATTCTAGTTGTCTTTGTTATGTCATTTTTGTTTTGTTGTTTGTAGAAAGTTTAAGTTTTATGGCTATCCTAAAAGTCCTGGTTTTGTTGTCAATGTTCCGTTGTCGACGTCCTGCAAAACAGAGTGAGCACACCCTATAACATGCAAAGAAAATCTAAACGAAACTTCATGTCTTCATCCTGCAAGGAAAAAAAAGTTAGAAATAATGTTAGATCGAAATTTTTAGCTCACCTGGTCAAAGTGTTTGTTGATCCAGAGTTGTTGGATGTCTGAGTTTGGTTGAAATGTCGATTTAGGTTTATGTCAATTTATGCTTAGATTTTGATTTGTCTTGAATATTGATTTTGGTTGAATTTTGGATTTTATATCGATTTGGATTTGATTTTGGATTTTATGTCAATTTAAGTTTAATTTTATGTCAAGTTAAGTTCAACGTGGGTCTAACTTTAAGAATTTTGATGTCATATGTTAAGTTAAATTCGATATAGGTCGAACTTAAGAACTATGTCAGTTCATGTCGTGTTAAGTTCGATCATGTCGATTTATGTCGAACTATATCAATTTATGTTGAGTTCTATTGAGTTTGGTTCGAAATGTCGGTTAATGTCATTTAATGTCGGTGTTTGTTGAATTTGATTTGAAATGTCGATTAAAGTCGGTTAATGTCGGTGTTTTTCGAATTTCGTTTGAAATATCAATTAACGTCGGTTAATGTCAGTGTTTGTTTAATTTGATTTAAAATGTCGGTTAATGTCAAATTATGTTTGAAATGTTAATTAATACAAATTATGTTTGATTATTTTTGGAATGTTGATCACAGGAAAATATATTAAGAAATTCATACCCATTTTTTTATGAAATTGCACTTTAAAGAAATGTATTTTCTTTATTTTATTGCAGGAATGAAGATTTATAAGTGATGAAAGCAAAAATCATGAAATGGAGCAAATTTGATCAAAAAAGGAAGAAATTCATGCAAAATGAACTAAGTCGCCGACGGCGAGATCATGAGGAGAATTTTTGAAGGATTTGTAACTACCTCGGCGACAGCGAGCCCGAGCCCGCCGACGGCGAGATCGTGCGGTTTGAAGACCTTCTAGAAGCCCGCCGACGGCGAGGTCGTTTCTCGCCGATGGCGAGACTGTTCAAAATGCCAGATACATTGAACCTGAACACTTTTTGAAGAGGTGTTTAAGCAGCCCTTGGACCTTTGCCTACCTCTATAAATATAGGACGAATTTCAGTATGTTGTGTGTCATTTGTGTGTCTCTTGAGTGTTAATTTGTGTCTATTTTAGAGAGTCTTAGTGTTTATTTTAAGAGTTTAAGAGTGTAATTAGTGAGTTTAGAAGTGTGCTGTACTAGAAGGAAAAGTCAAAGGAACTTCAAAGAGTCTGTTTTGGGAGGAAATCGAGATAAGTATCTTTGATTATTGTTGTTAACTTTAAATGAAATCCATGCTTTGTTTAATTTCCATGCATTCTGAGTAGTTTTCTTAGTCTTTCTCTTTGTTTATGAAGTTATGTGAATTGATGAAATTAAATAGAAATGCCTAATATATTAAAATAAATTGTGATAATTTTTACTTAAAACTTAATTTGCTTTTCAATCTGGCCCATTGACTTGTTAAAATATGTTGAATTATCAACTATAGTAAAGATTACATCCAATATTCAGGGAAGTCAAAAGCCTTGGAAGGAGGGTGCAAATAAATAGGGAAATATTATTTATTGGACGTAGAATTGGACATTTTAGTGTGACAGACTAAAATATTCAATTTGGTCCTATTGTTTGAGAGCTGAAGTGTAGATGTTATCCCTCATGTGAGGGGAATGTGGGAGCTCTGAAGTGCTAGCCAGTATCCTCCTAGCCTAGCCGCAGATTCAGTAATCAAACATAGGACTAGTCAATGTTCTTTGCACCTGGACCAAAGGGTAAAGAATATGAATGCTCCTATTTGTCACAATACAAAAATCTATTTAAATTCATCATTCACTTAATTTTCTAAAAACAAGGAGAATGATATTTTTTCTGAAATCTTTAATTCAAATTTATTTAAAGCATTAGTTTACTTTAGTTTGCTTTAGTTACGTATTCTAAATTTTCGTATACTATATTAGTGAGTAAATACTTTTTAAATTTAGTTGTTACAAATCTTTTAAAAAAACTTTCCTGTGGGATCGATAACCAGGACTCCACTAGAGCCCTGTATTACATGATACGATACGTATACTTGCGTAGAATCCACATTATACATTCCATCATAAATTAAATATATATTAAGCGGGATCAAATTTTTTGTGCCGTTGCTATTAACATAATTTGCAAACATAAAAAAGTGGGTCAAATGTTGATTAATGTCGAATTATGTTGAGTTTCGTTTAAAATGTTGGATTTATGTCGAATTTGTTGAGTTTTGTTTGGAAAGTCAAATTTATGTTGGTTATGTCGATTTTTGTTCTAAATATCAGATTTATATCAGTTATGTCAAATTATGTTTAAAATGTCAGATTTATGTCAATTTAAGTTCAATTTTGTCTATCCTAAGGCTTATGTTGATTTAGATTCAATTTTGTCGATTTTGGTTCAATTTGAGTTGAACCTAAGGTTTATGTCGATTTAGGTGGGTTGAACCTAAGGTTTATGCCGACTTTTGTCTGTTTAAATTTGGTTTCAGGTTTCGATCTTGATTTGAGTTTAGTTTTAGGTTTTATGTCGATTTGGGTTTGGTTCTGAGTTTTATGTCGATTTGAGCTTAGTTTTGAGTTTTATGTCGACTTGAGTTTGGTTAGGTTCATTGTCAGTTGAACCTAAGATTTACGTCAAGTTGAATTGAGTTAGTTGTCATTTGAACTTGAGGTTTATGTCTAATTGAGTTGAGTTAGGTTCATTGTCAGCTGAACCTAAGGTTTGGATTTTGACTTAGAGTTGAACTTAAGTTAGATTTTGGTTTAGATTCAAGTTAAGTTGAACCTAAGGTTTAGGTTTGGACTTAAGTTCAATGTGAATTGAACTTAAGTTAGGTTTAGGTTAGACTTAGGTTCATGTCATGTTAAACCTAAGTATGATTTGACTTAAGTTTAATATGGGTTAGACTTAAGTTAGGTTTGTGTTAAACTTAGGTTCATGTCAGGTTGAACCTAAGTATGGTTTGACTTAAGTCAGTATGGGTTAGACTTAAGTTGAGTATAGGTTAGACTTAGGTTCATGTTAGGTTGAACCTATGTATGGTTTGACTTAAGTCTAATATGGGTTAGACTTAAGTTGGGTTTTGGTTAGACTTAGGTTCATATCAGGTTGAACCTAAGTATAGGTTGAACCTAAGTATGGTTTGACTTAAGTCTAATATGGGTTAGAATTAAGTTGAGTTTAGGTTAGACATAGGTTCATGTCAAGTTGAACCTAAGTATGGTTTAACTTAAGTCTAATATGAGTTAGACTTAAGTTAGGTTAATGTTAGGTTCATGTATGTTGAGCCTAAGGCTTAAGTTTGACCTGGGTTTATAAGTTTAACTTGGGTTGAACCTAAGTTGAACCTAAGTATAGGTTAAGGTTAGGTTCATGTATGTTGAACCTAAAGTGTAAGTTTGACTTAGGTTCAACTTGGGTTGAACCTAAGTATAGGTTAAGGTTAGGTTCATGTATGTTGAACCTAAAGTATAAGTTTGACTTAGGTTCAACTTGGGTTAAACCTAAGTATAGGTTAAGTTTAGGTTCATGTATGTTGAACCTAAAGTTTAAGATTGACTTAGGTTTAACTTAGGTTGAACCTAAGTATAGGTTAAAGTTAGGTTCATGTATGTTGAACCTAAAGTTTAAGTTTGACTTAGGTTCAACTCGGGTGGAACCTAAGTATAGGTTAAGGTTAGGTTCATGTATGTTGAACCTAAAGTTTAAGTTTGACTTAACTTCATATATGTTTCATCCTAAGTTAGAAGTTTGGTTTAGATTCATTATGGGTTGAATCTAAAGTTGAGTTAACTTGAGTTCATCTCTGTTTGAACTTAAGTTAGAAGTTTGGTTTAGATTCATTGTGGGTTGAATCTAAAGTTGAGTTAATTTAGGTTCATGTCTATTTGAATATAAGTTATAAGTTGGTTTAGGTTCAGTATGAGTTGAAGCTACGGTTGGTTATCTTGGGTTCAAATTAGATTGAACCTAAGTTATGAGTTGATTTAGGTTCGATATGGGTTGAACCTAAGGTTGGGTTAACTTGGATTCAAGTTAGATTGAACCTAAGTTATAAGTTTTAAGTCTTATTAGAGTTAGGCTTACTTGGGTTCATAAGCTACTTAAGTCTAATGCAAGTAAGACTTAAGAGATAATTAAGTCTAATAGGATTAAACTTGATTTAAGGTTTAAAGGCTCTTTAAGCTTAATATAAGTAAGGCTTAAGGGTTAATTAAGTTTAATTAGGTTAGACTTAATTATGATTTATGGTTAATTTAAGCCTAGTGTAAGTAAGGCTTAAAGATCAATTAAGTCTAGTTGGATTAGACTTAGTTATGGTTTGAGGATTACTTAAGCCTAATGTGAGTAAGGCTTAAAGATTAATTAAGTCTAATTGAGTTAGACCTAATTAGGGTTTAAGGATTACTTAAGCCTAATGTAAGTAAGGCTTAAGGATTGATTAAGTATAATTGGGTTAGACCTAATTAGGATTTAAGAATTACTTAAACCTAATGTAAATAAGGTTTAATTTTATTAATTAGGTTTAATAGAGGTTAAACCTAATTAGGGTTTAAAGGTTACTTAAACCTAATGTAAGTAAGGTTTAAGTTTATTAATTAGGTTTAATAAGGGTTAAACCTTATTAGGGGTTGTTTATTATTAAACGTAATGTCTTTATGATTTAATAAGAATTAATTAAATTTATATTAAACCTAATGTCTTTAAGGTTTAATAAGAGTTAATTAAACTTAATTATGTCTTTTAAGTTTAATTGAAAATTAATTTTGTATTAAACCTAATGTCTTTAAGGTTTAATAAGAGTTAATTAAACTTAATTATGTTTTTTAAGTTTAATTAAAAATTGATTTTTTATTAAACCTAATTTCTTTAAGGTTTAATAAGAGTTAATTAAACTTAATTATGTCTTTTAAATTTAATTAAAAAAATTAATTTTATATTAAACCTAATGTCTTTAAGGTTTAATAAGAGTTAATTAAACTTAATTATGTCTTTTAGGTTTAATTAAAAATTGATTTTATATTAAACCTAATGTCTTTAAGGTTTAATAAGAGTTAATTAAACTTAATTATGTCTTTTAAGTTTAATTAAAAATTGATTTTATATTAAACCTAATGTCTTTAAGGTTTAATAAGAATTAATTAAACTTAATTATATTTTTTAAGTTTAATTAAAAATATTGATTTTATATTAAACCTAATGTCTTAAGGTTTAATAAGAGTTAATTAAACTTAATTATATCTTTTAAGTTTAATTAAAAATTGATTTTATATTAAACCTAATGTCTTTAAGGTTTAATAAGAATTAATTAAACTTAATTATGTTTTTTAAGTTTAATTAAAAAAATTGATTTTATATTAAACCTAATGTCTTAAGGTTTAATAAGAGTTAATTAAACTTAATTATGTCTTTTAAGTTTAATTAAAAATTGATTTAAGGTTTAATAAGAATTAATTAAACTTAATTATGTCTTTTAAGTTTAATTAAACTTAATTTAAGTCTATTTTGATGTCATTAGACTTGCTTTAAGTCTATTTTGATGTCATTAGACTTGCTTTAAGTCTATTTGGAGTTAGACTTAATTTTGACTCAACCCATTGTGGAATGGGCTAAGTAGGGTGAAAGAGTGATTTTTAGGATTTAAAATTTATTAATTAATAATGAAATTTTAAATCCTAAATTTTAAAATGTCATTTAAAATTAATAGCTTAAAAATCATTGTCTTTAGAGTCTTCACGAGTCACCCTAAAATTTCTAGCCATTTTCAATTTTATTTTCCTTAATTTCTAATTTTTATAATTATTTTTATAAATAATTACAAAGTGGCTTAGAAATTAAAGAAAAATATCCTAAAGAATCTTTCTCGTCCTTAAGAAAATTAGGAGAAGTGTGTCACAAAAGGATAATTCTCTGAAAATTTTATAATTTTTGGAATTATAATTAATTTTTAATAATTAAATTACTCCAAAGAGTAATTAATTAATTAAAAATAAAATATAATTCAAAAATTCAAAATTTTACTTAGACATTATTCTCCTCTTTCTCCTCTTTCCAGAGATATTTTTATTTTATTTTTGTGATTTGTCTACAAAAAATTATGTAATTTTGAAATTTTTAAGGATAATCTGGAATTAAATTCCAGAATTATCCAGAATTACCCTCTCTCTTCATATATGCCGTCAATTTTCAAAGATCAATATCTCACTCGATTCTCAACGGAATTGAGTGAAATTTTTTTTTAAAATGACCTTCGCAATGAGAAGCACCCATCCATACGGTGATGCATGGGTTTTGAGAGTTTAAATGCTACAGATTTCTGAATATGTATTAAACACAATAATTTTGATAATTCTCCCATACCTTGGCCTCAAGTTGCTTTGGATTCAAATTGAATGCTTGATATGCTTCACCTAAGCCTCTTTAAGTTTGATCTCAACTCAATTTGGGTTTAAATTGAGTCCAAGTTGAAGATCCAATAGAAGGTGGTATGAATGTAAAAGAAACAGCTTGGCTTGGTGTAGAGCCAAATTGATTTGATGGGGTCAATTCTATGGCTCAACTTTGGTTGGATCTTATTGCTCTAGTCCTAAGAAACAAATTTAATGTAAGAAATTTTTGGATTGGAGCACTCTATGAAATTTTGCAAATTCCTCTTCCTCTCTTGGCTTAAGGCTCTTGGATAGCCTATTTGAGCTGGTTTCATGGAGTTTTGAGGCTAGCTAATGGCTGGATTTTGATTGGGATTCACTCCTAAGGTCCTAGGGAGCAAGTTTGCTGTTGGGAGTAAGGGGAATTGGGTAGAGCTTAGGCCACTTTTTTCCTCTCTTTTTTTTACATAGTTTCGGGTATGGCTTATTTATAGCCATGGGAATGGCTAGGATAAGCTTGGGCTGGCTTGGAATCATCTAGGGGAGTTGCTAACTTCCCATTTAATGCATGGGGATAAGATTTCAGTTGTAGATAAATGAATTTTTTAATTTCCAAGCCTAGGTGTCATGAATTTAACCATGATGAAGGGGGATGATTTCACTTTAGTTTTCATATGGTTTTCTCCTATTGGTTTGATTAGGAGGTGTATGGATTGGTCTCAAGGCTGCGGTTCAGCCTCCCCCACATGATTATTCCATACAATAAAGGGGGAAGTGACACCTTAACCCTCTTACTCACTCCATGCATGACTTAGGCATGATTGCACTTAACCATGGTATGATATGGGTTTAAACTTTGTTTCTCTTCCATTGGTTAAGAAGAAAGGTGAGTGATGATTCACCAATCTCATTCTTTAAACCTATGGTAGAAGCATGACACTTAAGCTTGCCTTCTCATCATGGTTATGATGGTTTTTTAACCATGGTGAAAGAGAGGTGAAGGTAGTGTTTTCTTCTCATTGGGTGATCCATGAGGCAAGGCATATCATCCTTAAGGTGGTTGACCACCTTATCTCATGCAAGTGAATGAGTCATGGCTTTGAAATGGAGGGAAGATGCAACTTCAATTTTGTGTATGATCACAGAAAAATATGTTAAGAAATTCATACCTATTTTTTATAAAATTGCACTTTAAAGAAAGGTATTTTCTTTATTTTATTGTAGAAATGAAGATTTATAAGTGATAAAAGAAAAAAACATGAAATGGAGCGAATTTGGATAAAAAAAGGAAGAAATTCATGCAAAATGAACTAAGCCGCCAACGGCGAGATCGAGCCCGCTAACGGCGAGATCCCGAGGAGAATTTTTGAATAATTTATAACTACTTCGCCGACAACGAGCCCGAGCCCGCTGACGGTGAGATCGCACGGTTTGGAGACCTTCTAGAAGCCCCGCTGACGGCGAGGTCATTTCTCGCAGACGACGAGATTGGTCAAAATGCCAGATACATTGAACCTGGACGCTTTTTGAAGAGGTGCTTAAGTACCCCTTTGACCTTTGTCTACCTCTATAAATAAAGGACGAATTTTATTCTTTTGTGTGTCTATTTGGTGTCTATTGAGTGTCTACTTTGTGTCTTCTGTGAGTCAATTTTAAAGAGTCTTAGTGTTACTTTGTTTTAGTAAGTGTAATTAGTGAGTTAGAAGTGTGTTGTACTTAGAAGGAAAAGTCAAAGGAACTTCGAGAGTCCGCTGGGAGGAAATTGAGATAAATATCTTTGTTTATTGTTGTTAACTTTAAATGAAATCTATGCTTTGTTTAATTCACATGCATTCTAACTAATTTTCTTAGTCTTTCTCCTTGTTTATAAAATTTTGTGAATTAATGAAATTAAATAGAAATGCTTAAAATATTAAAATAAATTGTGATAATTTTTACTTAAAGCTTAATTTACTTTTCAATCTGGCCCATTGATTTGTTAAAATATGTTGAATTATCAACTATAGTAAAGATTACATCCAATATCCAGGGAAGTCAAAAGCCTTGGAAGGAGGGTACAAATAAATAGGGAAATATTATTTATCGGACATAGAACTGGACATTTTAGTGTGACAGGCTAAAATATTCAATTCGGTCCTTTTGATTGAGAGCTGAATTATAGATGTTAGCCCTCAGGTGAGGGGAACGTGTGAGCTCTGAAGTGGCAACCAGTATCCTCCCAGCCTAGCCGCAGATTCAGTAATCAAACATAGGATTAGTCAATGTTCTTTGCACCTGAACCAAAGGGTAAAGAATATGAATGCTCCTATTTGTCACAATACAATAAAAAAATCTATTTGAATTCATCATTCACTTAATTTTCTAAAACAAGGAGAAGGATACCTTTTTCTGAAATCTTTAAATCAACTTTATTTAAAAGCATTTGTTTACTTTAGTTCGCTTTAGTTAAGTATTCTAAATTTCCGTATACTATATTAGTAAGTAAATACTTTTAAATTTAGCTGTTACAAATTTATTAAAACTTCTATGTGGGATCGATAACCAGGACTCCACTAGAGCCCTGTATTACTTGATACGATATGTATACTTGCGTAGAATCCACATTATACATTCCATCATAAAATCAAATATATATATTAAAGCGGGATCACGTTTTTGGTGCCTTTGCTATTAACACAATTTACAAACATAAAAAGTGGGTCAAGTTTTTGGCGCCGTTGCCGGGGAAGTAAAGAAATTATTTACTAGAGTAAATACTATTTTAAATTTTATTTTGCAAAATTGTATGCGTAAATTTGGAAACGAAAATTTAATACCTTACGATTCAGAATTAGAGCGCACGATTAAAAGAATTAGAAAACAAAAAAGAGAAATTATAAATTTAACACAAATGGCGAATATTCCCGAAAATGAAAATATCAATCAACGAGAGACCATTAAGAGATTATGCCAACCCTACATTAGATGAAATTCATTTAACTATTCAAAACCACGATGTATTGCTAACTCATTTGAGCTCGAAACCTGCAATTATCCAAATAAGTACAAAACAATCAATTTAGTGGTTCACTACTCGAAGATCCTAATTTACATCTTGCTAGTTTTTTAGAACTATGTGCTACTTTCAAATATGAAGGAGTATCTAACGATGCTTATTAAACTTAGACTTTTTCCTTTTTCTTTAAGGGATAAGGCTAAAACGTGGTTAAATTTGTTAGCACTCGGATCTATTAAAACTTGGGGAGAATTATCACAAAAATTTCTATCCAAATATTTTCCACCATCTAAAGCTGCTAAGCTTAGAAATGATATAACTTCTTTTAGCCGATTTGATGGAGAGTCAATATATGAAGCTTGAGAGAGATTTAAAGAACTTCTTAGGAAATGCCCACATCATGCATTACCGGATTGGTTAATTATTCAAACTTTCTATAATGGATTAGTAGGATCTCTTAGATCAATCATCGATGTCCTTCTTGGAGGATCATTAATGTTAAAACCATTTGATGAAGCCTATGCACTAATCGAAGAAATGGCTACCAATAATTTTCAATGGCCTGCTAATAGAATGAATCCGAAAAAGATAGCCAGTATTCATGAAAATGATGCAATATCTATGTTAGCTTCGCAAATCGCTGCTATATCTAAAAAATTAGAACATTTTGGACTGAATTACTCTCCAACTATATTAGAAGAAAACTCATCTGGACAACTTATAGAATCCCAATCTCATTATGAAACTATAAATGCTATTAATAATAGACCCAATAATCCTTATGCAAATTATTATAATCCTGGATGGAAAAATCATTCTAATTTTAATTGGAATAATAATACAACTAATCAACCATGGATGAACAACATAACACAACCATTAGGAAATCCCTCTAACCAAGGAAATTCTAATTATAAACCTAGTTATCCACCTGGATTTAATAATAATAACCCTCAATTTAAAGATAAGAAATTATCTATAGAAGAATTAATATTAAATATGTGTCAACATTTACAAAATCAAGGAAATCAATTACAAAATCAAGGAAATCAATTACAAATACAAGGAAACCAATTACAAAATCAAGGAACAACTATTAAAAATATTGAAACTCAACTTGGACATATCGCTACCACGCTTAATAATAGAATATCAGGAACATTTCCTAGTAATGTGAAAATAAATCCCAAAGACAAAGGAAATGAACAAATTAAAGCGATACAATTACGAAGTGGAAAAGAATTAGAACCTCGAATTCAGAAAGAACTGAAAAGTCAAAAAGAGGAAATGGAAATCGAAAAGGAAAAGAATCAACAAGATCCAAACTTAGAAAATACTTTAATACCAATGAAAATTTCTGTTGAAAAACCTCCACCACCATTTCCTCAACTACTAAATCAACATAAAAAAGTTAAACAGTTTGCTAAATTCCTTGAAATTCTGAAGAAATTAACAATAAATATTTCTTTTGTAGAAGCTTTAGAACAGATGCCAAACTATGTAAAATTCATGAAAGATATTTTAAATAAAAAAAGAAAATTTACCGATAATGAAACGGTCGCACTTAGTGAAGAGTGTAGTGCTTATTATTCGAAAAAACTTCACGAAAAATTAAAAGATCCCGGTAGTTTCACTATACCCTGCGCTATTGGAGAAAATTCTATGGAAAAGCTTTGTGTGACTTAGGAGCAAGCATCCATCTAATGCCTCTATCAATTTTTAAGAGATTAGGATTGGGAGAAATTTCACTTACTTCAGTAACCCTTCAGTTAGCTGATCGTTCTGTTACATATCCTAAGGGAGTTATTGAAGATGTTTTAGTAAAAGTGGATAAATTTATCTTCCCTGTAGATTTTATTGTTTTAGATATGGAAGAAGATAAAGAAATTCCTATCAACTTAGGAAGACCATATTTAGCCACTGGGAAAGCTATGATTGATGTTCAGAAAGGAGAATTAACTATGAGAGTAACTGACTAAAAAGTAACTTTTAATATTGCTAAATCAATGAAATATCATGCGCTAGAAAAAGCGGATGAGTGTTTTTGAATGGAAGTACTTGATCATTTACAAAAAGAACATTTTAAGAAATATTATAAAGAAAAATTAGAAAAAGAAAATACTGAATTAATTGAAAAAGCCGATATAAATGAAGAACTAGATTATATTCAAGAGAAATTTGAATTTTTGGATAATACAGAAAACACTGAAAAAAATATAGTTCCATCAATTACTAAACCTCCTGAACTTGAGTTAAAAATGTTACCTAATCATTTGAAATATGCTTACTTAGGTAATTCTTCAACTTTGTCAGTTATTATTTCATCTGAATTAAATGAATCTCAAGAACAAAAACTTTTAGATACCTTAAATAAATATAAGAAAATTTTTGGTTGGACTTTAGCAGATATTAAAGGAATTAGTCCTTCAATCTGTATGCACAGAATTATTTTAGATAATGAACATAAGCCTAGAGTAGATTGCCAAAGGAGATTAAACCCGATAATGAAAGAAGTAGTCAAGAAAGAAA
The DNA here is from genome assembly GCA_022702705.1 of Papilionanthe hookeriana x Papilionanthe teres. Taxonomy (NCBI): domain Eukaryota; kingdom Viridiplantae; phylum Streptophyta; class Magnoliopsida; order Asparagales; family Orchidaceae; genus Papilionanthe; species Papilionanthe hookeriana x Papilionanthe teres. The sequence goes on along the minus strand of CM040436.1, from coordinate 66,936,546 downwards.
TTTTAAAATGGTTAGATAATGGTATTATATATCCTATTCTGACAGTGCTTGGGTAAGCCCAATTCACTGTGTGCCTAAGAAAGGAGGAGTGACCGTAAAAGCTAATGAAAATAATTATCTTATCCCTATAAGACAAGTTACTGGATGGCAAATATGTATTGAGTATAGAAAATTAAACGCAACCACCAGGAAATATCACTTCCCTTTACCATTTCTAGACCAGATGTTAGATAGATTAGCCGGACATAAGTATTTTTGTTTCTTAGATGGATATACCGGTTATCATCAAATACAAAGTGCTCCTGAGGATCAAGAGAAAACTACATTTACTAGTCCTTATGGAACTTTCTCTTTTCGAAGGATGCCTTTTGGATTATGTAATGCACCTGCAACATTCCAGAGATGTATGATGTCTATATTTAGTAAATTAATTGATAATGAAATAGAAGTATTTATGGATGGTTTGTCTGTATTTGGAACATTATTTGACACATGCTTAAATCATCTTGAAAAAGTATTTGAAGTATGTGAGAAAACTAATTTAGTTCTTAATTGGGAGAAATGTCAATTTATAGTTGCAGGCGGCATTGTATTAGGGCATAAAATTTCAGAAAAAGGCATGGAAGTAGACCCTGCAAAAATTCAAGTTATAGCTAAATTACCACCGCCAACTACGATGAAAGGGGTAAGAAGTTTTCTTGGACATGCTGGATTCTACAGACGTTATATAAAAGATTTTTAAAAAATTATTAAACCTCTATGCCAACTTCTTGAAAAGGATAATAAATTTGAATTTACAACTGAATGCCTGAATGCTGTCTAATTATTAAAAGATAAATTAATTACAACACCTATAATAGTTTCACCTAATTGGGAGAAACCATTTGAGCTTATGTGTGATGCTAGTAATTATGCTATAGGAGCAGTTCTTAGGCAAAGATTTGATAAGATTTTCAAAGTTATATATTATGCTAGTAAAACTCTAAATGATGCTTGAAATAAATTATACGATTCTTGAAAGAGAATTATTAGCAGTTGTATATGCTTTTAATTAATTTCGGCATTATCTAATAGGAACTAAATGTATTGTGCATACTGATCACTCCGCTATTAAGTATTTAATGCAAAAGAAAGATTTTAAACCAAGATTAATTAGATGGATGTTGTTAATGCAAGAATTTGATTTTGAGATCATTAGCAAAAAGGGAACTGATAATCAAATTGCTGCTCATTTATCAAGATTAGAATATCATGAATTATTTGATACTGATAATAAAATTATAGACAATTTTCTTGATGAACAACTATAATATAAATGAGTGGAAAATACCTTGGTATGCTGATATAGTAAATTATATTGTAAGTGACATTTTACCACCTATGTTAACTTTGCAACAACAGAAAAAATTCATTCATGATACAAAAACATAATTTTGGGATGAACCATACTTATATAAGCAATGTAAGGATTTAATTATTAGAAGATGCGTGCCTTATGAAGAAATTGAACCAATTATTCAAAAATGTCATGATTCTGATTTTGGAGGACATTTTGGGACTGATAAAACTGCGTATAAAATTCTACAATCTAGATTCTACTGGTCTACTCTATTTAGAGATGTATACAGATATATAAAAACATGCGATAAATGCCAAAGAGTAGGAAATATATCAAGAAAAAATGAAATGCCTCTGAATTTTATATTAGAAGTTGAAATTTTTGATGTTTGGGGATTAGATTTCATGGGACCTTTTATTCCTTCATTTGGAAACTCATATATATTAGTAGCTCTTGATTATGTTTCCAAATGGATTGAAGCACAAGCTTTACCTTGGTGTGATGCTAAAAGTGTTTCAAAATTTTTAATGAAAAATATTTTTACTAGATTTGGAATGCTGAGAGTGATTATCACTGACAGAGGAACTTATTTTCGAAATAAATATATTCAAAAACTAATAGAAAAATATAATATTATTCATAAGATATCAACTGCTTATCATCCACAAACTAGTGGATTAGCTGAAGTTTCTAATCGAGAGATTAAGCGTATTTTAGAAAAGTTTGTAAACCACTAATAGATTGGGTCGGTGCTATAAGACTAGACACTCGCATTATGGGCATACAAGATTGCTTATAAAACTCCGATTGGAATGACTCCTTACGAGCTTATATATGGAAAAACTTGCTACTTACCGAGTTGAATTAGAACATAAAGCATATTAGGCGATTAAAGAATTTAATTATAATATGAAAGAAGCTAGGTGAGAAGAGATTGTTGCAATTAAATGAATTAGAAGAATTAAGGAATGAATCATATGATAATGATAGGATTTATAAAGAAAGAATGAAATTATGACATGATAGGAAGATTAATCAGAGAAATTTTGAACCAGGACAAGAAGTTTTGCTATATAATACTAGATTGAAATTATTTCCTAGGAAATTGAAATCTCGATGGTTAGGACCTTTCACCATAACTCAAATATTTTCGTATGGAACTATAGAAATTGAAGATCCAAAAACAGGACATAGATTTAAGGTAAACAGACATAGATTAAAACCATATTTCGAAGGTAGAAGACCAAATTTTAAAGAGGTTTTAATGCTTAGTCGACCTGATTACTAACCTAAATTAGGTCGGGATGACGACTTTAAACCAAGCGTTTTATGGGAGACAACTCATAGTAGTCTTTTAGTTTAATTATATACAAATTAGTGAGTCTGTATTATTAAAACAAATCTTACTGCTCAAATTTTTAAATTAGAATCATCACAAATTTGAACCTATAAGACGAGATCAGAAAATATTCGGACCAGAGCGAAATTGAGCAATTTTATGAAATCTCGCCGACGGCGAGTTCGATTCTCGCCGACAGCGAGAATAGCGCATAATTACATTTCAGTTCACTAACGAGCTCGCCGACGGTGAGAAACTTCCCGCTGATAGCGAGGTAGTTGAAAAATGGTTCTTTTAAGTTTTAGGTGTGGTTTTGGACAGTTCTAAAGCCATTTCTTTGTAGAAAACCATCTCACATTTATTTTTACACTGTTTTCTTCCTAAGCAATGACTAGAGACCATTCCTTTCAATCCGAAATGGCCACAAACTCTTAGAAACCACAAAAACTGGAGTTTTCAACCAAAAAAATGTCGTCAGTTCGGAGGCGCGGCGTATTTTCAACAAAGTCTTGATGAAGAAGTGACTTATTAAAGAAAGGGGATTTGTCAACAGAAGAGTAGAAAATTCAACCAAAAAAATTGAAGAAATAATAGCGCAGCGACATTGGGAGGTATTTTTCTATACGACATCCGCTGTAGTTATTCCTGTAATTAAAGTGTTTTACGCTAATCTACATACAATCAACAATGGAAGTGTCTACGTCAGAGGAAGATGAGTAACATTTACTCCGTCAAGGGTAAATGAATTATTTTCTATAGAAAATACCTCTATCTGTCATTATCCAAACTTTGTTCCTTTAAGATACAATATGAATGAGATTTATAGATACCTGATCGACGAACCTGATGATTGGGAGTTGCACGAAGACGGGTATGTCAGTTTTTCTGCATCACTTCTTAACCCTGTCTCTAAGCATTGTCATTTCTTTATCTCATCAAAATTATTGCCCACTATGAGGGTAAATAAGGTTTCAAAGGAATGCACTATATTAAATTATTGTATTCAAATTGGACTACCTATCGATGTTGGATCAATTATAGTAAAATCTGCATTGGGATTAATTGTTCATGGGTCAGTTCATGGACTTGGACACCCATCGACTATATTTGCTTTATGTAGTCAGTACCAAGTTTCTTATGAGGCTTGGGAAAAGGTACTTTTGCCATGGAAACCACTCGATCCTACGGATATGTTTCCAACTTTGGATAACGATGATGAGATTACCATTATTTCGATAGAGCATCACGAAAACAATCCTTCGACAAGGCCCCTTACAGATAAAACAAATTTCATTCTGAAAAAAATTAAAGGATTAGAGAAAGAGTTGCAGAACGTGATGAATTCCATCGATAATATCTCTGATATGTTTGATCACATTGATTGGAGGATGAATGAACACTTTGATCATACTGGACATCTGGAGGCCAGTTTTATTCATTTACTGAGACGAAAGGGTGGATCGATGAAGAATCTATCGAAGAATTCCCTTTCGGGCCTTTCTACAATCTATTTGTGCACTTAGGTCACATCGGGAATATCAGAGAGGATGATAGTTCAGACACTGAGGAGTAGTAAAGATTTCTATCTTATGTTATATTTGTGTGTGTTGATTTGGATTTAGGATTTATTTTTAATTTGATCATCTTAGATTTAATGAAATTATATGTATTTGTTATGTCTCAGCATTTAGTGTATAGTGGTTTGGATTGCGATGCTGAGTATTATGGATTTGGACATTTAAGTTAAGTATGTTGTTAGTTGTTAGTGTGAAGTTTGTAAGTCTCATGGATTTCATATATAAAGTTATATTGTTTGTGGTGTGTGAACTTTTTGTGAGTATAAGTATTTAATCTTCATAATAATTATTAAATTAAGTGATCAGAAGATTGATTAAGGGCAAATCGAGGTTGAAAATGGTTGACGAATTTCAAAAATTTAAAATTTTCGGATCTCGCCGACGGCGAGAATTATCCCACCGACAGCGAGGGAAATGCCACTGACAGCGAGAATGTTCTCGCTGACGGCGGATTTTTCCCGAAACTTTTGCCTTTGTCAAATTAATTAGCTCGCCGACGGCGAGAAAAATCTCGCTGACAGCGAGATCGCAAAAAGTCTTATATTTGACCAGTCAACCGACACTATTCATCATCACCTTCTTCAAAACTTCAAAAAAACCAACCTAGGGCTTGTGAGATCTTGAATTTGAAGCGATTTCAACACTTTTTGACACCATATTTCATCCTCCCTTGGTAAGAGCTTCACTCCTATGCAAAAATTTTTGATTTTCACCATGGATTTCTTCTACATTGGGAAATTTTGAAAAAATTCGAAATGTGGAGAAAATACTTGGAAGAAATTCATGGAGATCTATTTAAATGGATTTTAGATGTTATAGGAATCCTTTTTGGTAATATTTAGGAGTTTAGTTAAGATTTTTGCAAATTTCACAGATCGAAAATGGCTCCACGACAAAAGCGAAGGATTAAGGTGAAACCCGATTTGTGAATGCAAAAGCACAATCAAGATATTTTCACAATATTCAATCAAGAAAATGCATTCAAGATCGAGTTTTTAAGAATCCAGGAGGAGAGGTGGAGCGAGTAATAAAGGAACGAGGATGGGAGAATTTTTGCTATATTTCGTACAAAGCAGCTGTGGAGGTAGTTAATGAGTTCTATGCTAATTTGACTTCAGCTGAAGATGCAACAGTAAAGGTTAGAGGATTTTTTGTAGAATTCAGCGCTGCAAGGATAAATGCTTATTACGAGGTACGAGACACCTACACCAGTGAGTACGAGACTTTTGGGACGATGGAAGGACCACTGGAAGAGGTGACCGACTTTCTCACTGATGGGAAATGCGTCTGGAAGATCAAGCATTGGGAAAGGGTAAAATTTTCTCTTTCTATGTTAAATTCAACTTCAAAAGCCTGACACTATTTTATTTTTTCTACTTTGTTACCTACTTACCACCATAGTGAGGTAACAAGAGATGAAAGCGGTTCCGAATTTACGTATTCGAACTAAAAAGTATTAATGTGGGAAATGTAATTTATAAGAATATATTAGCCACCTCAAGAAGTGAAAGTGGAGGAGGACTAGGACATCCCGGTATTATCTATGCACTCGCCAATTATCTGGGGTAGAGGCAAGAGATGATGAGGAATGGGTTGAGCCTATGAAACCCATTACTCTGGCTAATATTAAGAAATATGAATCCCATGAAGGATGGAGATCTGGGACGAGGAGTTATATGCCTTCTTCAAGTAGAGATATTCCCTCTACTAGTTATGATCCACCTCAGTATACCACTCCTACCCTTCAAGATCTGATGAATGAGCTGACCCTGAGTAGAAAGAGTTTTGAACAATTTGGAGAGAATATGGAAAGAAAATTTGAGCATATGGACCACAGGATTGATGGCTTGGAAAGAAGACATGATTATGATAGTGAATATCTCTAGCGGCATTCAGAGTACGCAATTGCATATTGTGAGGCTGAACGTCGATATAGGAGTGGTGATTTAGATGTTGTCTTTCTTGAGTGCCCCCGCTACACACAGTACCAGCCTGCTTAGCCTTCTCAGCCTGTAGATCAGGGAGATGATATAGCCTGGGATTTTGATGCGGAGGATTAGAAACTTTGTTTAGTTTGTTTAGATTAATTGTTCTTTTGAAAACTTTATTGTTCTGTATGTAATTATTCTGTTCTTTCTGTGGACTGTGGATTTGGTGTGTTTGTGTGTTTGCTTATACTGTAATGTTAGACTTTTTATGTGTGTTAAGTTAGTTTGCAATTTTTCTTTTAGATAGGATGATTAGTTTTTCTTTAATGTGTTGTTTAAGTTTTTATAAGTTATGAACTTTTAATATGTTTAGATTGTTTTAATATGTTTTAAAGTAGGTTAGTTGATTGTATGTGTAGTAATAGATTAAGTTTTCATTTTGTTGTGTTTTATACTTATTAAAAATTTCTTATCCCAGCACTTCCTTTTAAATATTATATATGTGGAAGAATACTAATAGTACAGGTTCTTTAAATAATGAAAAAGCCTGCAAAAATTTCAAGGAAAAGAAATACCTGAAGCTTAAAGGTATGATTCATTGTATATTTTTCTTTTTCACCATATAGAAATAGATAGAAAAATTTAAGTTTAGGGGAGGAAAAATACAAATTTAATTATTAAATTGTTCTCAATTTCTATTTTCAAAAATTATTATCAAATGATTTTTCTATAGTAATTTTTCAATTCAATAAACATGAATTACTTTATTTAATTATTATAGAAAGTTAAATAAAATGTTTTTAGAAATTCAATTATTTAATAGAATAAGATATTTGGTTAAAAGAAATAAGAATATAGTAAACTTTTTAAAGTAAGGGAAAACTATATTCTAAAATTGAAATTCTTAAGTATTTAGATGAAAAAAAAGAGATTGAAACTCAATGAAGTAAAGGCTATGAAATACATATAAGCAAAGAAATATTTTAAGTTCCAAATTTAGGAAGAGAAAGTTGAACTTTAAAATTATTAACAAGCTATCCAGATACAGTAATCCTCACTTGAAAAAGAAAAAAAGAGACGGATTGAAAATTAATCCAAAAAGAAGAAAAGAGAGAAAAGAAAAGAAAAATATAAGTGAGGAGAAGCTTGAGAAGATGCCTTATCAAAAATCGGCTTCAATGGAATCAACCTAAAGGGTAAAACTCAAATATATTTCTAAACTTATATATATGGATTAGTGTTTTACTAAATAGTGTTTTCTTGAACTTCCTATCATCTAAATTTCTTAAGTAAATTACTCTTTTAAATATAGTCTTTCCCGAAATAAATAGAGAGCTAGAAATCTTAGATCCGATAACTAAATAATCTTATATCTATAAAATTAATTTAATTACTTAAAAATATTTCTATTTTAACTTTACTATAACATTATTTGAATTAAATTCATAGTTGGTTTGAATGAAAAATTCTATTACAAAAATCATTATTTTTATTTAGTTTAAAAATTACTTGAGGACAAGTAATAATTAAGTTTGGGGGATTTTGATCACAGAAAAATATGTTAAGAAATTCATACCTATTTTTTATGAAATTGCACTTTAAAGAAAGGTATTTTCTTTATTTTATTGCATGAATGAAGATTTATAAGTGATAAAAGCAAAAAGCATGAAATGGAGCGAATTTGGATCAAAAAAGGAAGAAATTCATGCAAAATGAACTAAGCCGCCGACGGCGAGATCGAGCCCACCGACGGCGAGATCATGAGGAGAATTTTTGAAGGATTTATAACTACTTCGCCGACAGCGAGCTCGAGCCCGCTGACGGTGAGATCGCGAGGTTCAGAGACCTTCTAGAAGCCCCGCCGACGGCGAGGTCATTTCTCGCAGACGACGAGATTGGTCAAAATGCCAGATACATTGAACCTGGACGCTTTTTGAAGAGGTGCTTAAGTACCCCTTGAACCTTTGTCTACCTATATAAATAGAGGATGAATTTTATTCTTTTGTGTGTCTATTTGGTGTCTATTGAGTGTCTACTTTGTGTCTTCTGTGAGTCAATTTTAAAGAGTCTTAGTGTTACTTTGTTTTAGTAAGTGTAATTAGTGAGTTAGAAGTGTGTTGTGCTAGAAGGAAAAGTCAAAGGAACTTCAAGGAGTCTGCTTGGGTAGGAAATTGAGATAAGTATCTTTGTTTATTGTTGTTAACTTTAAATGAAATCCATGCTTTGTTTATTTCTCATGCATTCTGAGTAGTTTTCTTAGTCTTTCTCCTTGTTTATAAAATTATGTGAATTGATGAAATTAAATAGAAATGCTTAAAATATTAAAATAAATTGTGGTAATTTTTACTTAAAACTTAATTTACTTTTCAATCCGGCCTATCGATTTGTTAAAATATGTTGAATTATCAACTATAGTAAAGATTACATCCAATATTCATGGAAGTCAAAAGCCTTGGAAGGAGGGTGCAAATAAATAGGGAAATATTATTTATCGGACGTAGAATTGGACATTTTAGTGTGACAGACTAAAATATTCAATTGGTCCTATTGATCGAGAGTCGAAGTGTAGATGTTAGCCCTCGAGTGAGGGGAATGTGGGAGCTACAAGTGGCAACAGGTATCCTCCCAAACTTAGCACAGATTCGCAATCAAACATAGGATTAGTCAATGTTCTTTGCACCTGGACCAAAGGGTAAAGAATAGGAATGCTCCTATTTGTCACAATACAATAAAAAAATCTATTTGAATTCATCATTCACTTAATTTTCTAAAAACAAGGAGAAGGATACCTTTTTCTGAAATCTTTAAATCAACTTTATTTAAAAGCATTAGTTTACTTTAGTTCGCTTTAGTTAAGTATTCTAAATTTCCTTATACTATATTAGTAAGTAAATACTTTTAAATTTAGTTGTTACAAATTTAGTAAAACTTCCCTGTGGGATCAATAACCAGGACTCAACTAGAGCCCTGTATTACTTGATACGATACGTATATTTGCTTAGAATCCACATTATACATTCCATCATAAAATCAAATATATATATATATTAAAGCGAGATCAAGTTTTTGGTGCCGTTGCTATTAACACAATTTACAAACATAAAAAGTGGGTCAGTGTAATGTTGACCTTTAACCTAAGGTTAACCATGATGGTTAATTGATTTATCCCATGGTTATTTTATGTCATAATGGGCAATGAGTCATGAGTGACTCATTAGTGTATAATTTAATAAATTATGGGGTTCTTATGTCACATATGATGTTATATGTCAAAATGTCATTTTTTGTCCTTTTTGATTTAATTTCCATTTTAATTAATTATGTCATTAATTAAAATGGTAGGAAATTATTTCATTAATCAATTTATTAATTAAAACAAATTTTAATTTATTATTTGATTAATTTTCATGTCATTTTTTTATTTGGATTTTGTTTCATTTCATGGCTTTTTTTAATTTAATTTTCATTTTAATTAATTATGTCAACAATTAAAATGTGGAAATTAAATTATTGGTCAATTAATTAATCAAAAAAAATTTTGGAATGAATTATTTGATTAATTCCATTATTTTTAATTAATTTTTGCATTTTATCATTTTTATGACTTTTAATTTAATTTTTCATTTTAATTAATTATGTCATTAATTAAAATTTTAAAAATTTAATCATTACTCCATTAATCAAAATAATTTTGAAATTAATTATTTTTATTTCATTTTGGTGCATTTTGTCATTTTATGACTTTTAATTTGATTTTTTATTTTAATTAATTATGTCATTAATTAATTAAAATATAGAAAATTAAATTATTAGTCAACTCAATTAATAAAAATAATTTTGAAATTAATTATTTGATTAATTTTGTCATTTTAGAGTCTTAAACATGTCATTGGGTCAATAATTGGTTATTTGGTCAAAATTGATCATTTTAACCAAAGTTGACTTTTTAGGTCATGGGTTGACCTTTTGAGTCAACAGGGTTGGTCATTGGGCCAGGATTGACCATTTTGATCAAAATTGTCATTTTGGGTAAAAAAGTAACCTATTGTAAAAATGAGGTCGACAACTACTTAATATGCAGGGATAAAACACAAGAGAAAACTTCGTTTAAATCAAAGAAAATTCAATAGAAATGTTTTACAACAATTACAAAATAATGAATAACACAATACTTAGCTTTTTCTCTATGAAAGAAAGAAGAAAATTTCTCCACCAAAGTCTTCTACCGATCCATGTGCCTCTAGTACATTCCTTACATATATCTCTCAAAATCGCTCACAAATCTCTCCAAAAAATGTAGAATTCTACATCATCTAATCACACACACACTCACGTGCATGCCTCTTAGAAGAAGCACACACAAACTTCTCCTAAAATACTCACTAGACTCTCCCTTATACTTGTCGTGAGAGGCGCCAGGCCCCTTTATTTATAAAGAAGCCAAACAACTTCTTTTCCAAAAGACACACTGCTTAACTCTAAGAGGCACACCCTTTATCTCCAAGAGACGCATCTCTTCATTTAAATGTGTGTAGATTCATTGCATTACTTATTGGGATGTACATTGCCATCTAGGACCTTCCAGAATGTCCTAGAACCACCAAAAACTATCCAAAATCGTCCCCAACTATTTTTGGTGCCTTGGCACCAATTTTTGGTGCCTAGGCGCAGTTTTCTCGTCGTTATTGGATCCTAGGTGATGTTTTCTCATCGTGACTAGTGCTTAGGCACCAATTTGGGAGCCTAGGCACCACCCTTCAGGCATCACCACTTTTTTACCCCATTTCTCCCCATTTCAGGTCCGTTGCACTTCAGATTGGTATACCTACAAGTCATACATGAAAATAACCATTCTTTAAAGTATAATTTCATTCAAAACATGTGATAAATATAGAAAAAAATAAGCAAATAAAATAAAATTGAAATGTACGAGGTCAAAATTTTCTTTCTTGCTCAATTTAGCACAAAATTGCACCTTTTTGCTTCATTTTCTCCAAAAGTCCATTTCTTGTACATGAAACCAAAAAATACAAAATATCTTCCTTTAAAGTGTAATATCATTAAATATGTGCATAAAATGAGTATAAAATGTACACTATATATAAGTAATTTTCAGATGGATCATTTACCCAATGATTTGAGTTGATTTGGGTTAACCCAAGTTATGTCAGGTTGGCTCGGTGATTTGAGTTGATTTGGGTAACCCGAATTAGGTCGGATTTGACTTGACAATTTGAGTTGATTTGGCTCAACCCGAGTTTGGTCGGGTTAACCCAGTGACTTGAGTTAATTTGGGTCAACCCTAGTTAGGTCAGGTTGACCTGGTGATTTGAGTTGATTTGGGTCAACCTGAGTTAGGTCAGGTTGACTCAGTTATTTGAGTTGATTTGGGTTAACTCAAGTTAGGTCTGTTTCACTCGGTGATTTTGGTTGATTTGGGTTAGCTGAAGTTAGGTTTGGTTAACCCGGTGATTTCAGTTGATTTAGTTTATCTCGAGTTAGGTATGGTTAACCTGATTATTTAAGTTTCTTTTAGGTTAACCCGAGATAGGTTGGAGTGATGTAGTGACTTGAGTTGATTTGGGTTAACACTAGTTAGGTCAGGTTGACCTGGATTGAACTTAGGTTAGGTCTAAATTGGCTAATACTAAAGGAATTTTAAGTTGAACAAAGTCTAAGTTAGGTTAGACTTAGGATGGTTCATATTTAGGTCATATGTAGGTTAAACCTAAGAATTGTTCAAGGTGGATTTTGGTCTATGTTGAACTAAGCCTTTCTTGGGTTAGACTTCGGCTAGATCTGGATTAGGCTTGACCTAAAGCGAGTTCAAGTTCAAATTAGGTATGATTTAAGTTAGTCCTAAATATTGTAGGTCTAATTTGAGTTAGACCTAAGGTAGTTAAAGCTAGGTCCAAGTTAGGTTAGACTTAGGGTTAGGTCTAATGTGAGTTAGACCAAAGAAGATGGTTGATGTTTGACATGCCTGAAAATGTATTACATAGTTTTAATGATATTGCACTTTAAAGTAAGATATGTGTTTTGTTTTTGAATATGGGTACAATAGGTTAAGCACTTGGAAAAAAGGAGCAAAAATAGAGCAAAATGTGGTCAAATGGAGGAAAAGACAGCAAAGTGAGCTGACGCCTAAGCACCAGACCTTGTACGTAGAAACAGAGAGCCCAACACCATAACGACAACATTGGCGCCTAAGCGCCAGATAGTTATCCTGTGCTTCTAGAAGACTGGCAACAAAGCACCGCGGTTGGCGCCTAGGTGCCAAAATCATTTTTTTTAAATGCAATGAATTTGGATCAATTTTGAAGGGGCATCAGAAGTGACTCTTAGGGATTTTGAGGATTATCTTAAGGGTAATTAAAAAGAAAAAAAGGGGGGTTATTGTCCTTTCGTTTGGGAAGTGTCTTTTGGAGTTCTTAGTGACTATTGGCACTTAAGAAGAAGAGAGAATGGAAGGAGTTTAGAGATTTCTTAATTTATAGTATTTATATTTCAAAGATGGGAGAGGAGTGTAAGGGATTATTATTTGTTGTGCAAGAAGTTTATTTGTGATAGTGCACAAGAGTTATATAATGGATTTCTGGCTGTGAGTATCCAAGGAATAACAGAAAGGATTATGATGATTGAGGCTGATATGAGGTCTATTGATGCAAAGGTAAATGAAATTAATGCTCATTTAGCTCACATAGGATGACAACTCAAAATGCAATTCAGTCATACAAGTTATGTGGAAGAAGCGAATAGAGTGATGTATCTACAGAACAATTGGATAGAAGAAGAACTTGTAAGAGCTTTTAATCATCGCTTGTTTTATCAGATTTACATTCCAGATGCTTCAAATGAAACTAATGGTGGTTCTGGATATATTCGACCTAATGGAGATTGTAATTAAATTATGTGTGGTCTTTTGGTTTGATTATGTGTGTTTTGTGTTTTAAGTGTAATTTTAATGAAGTTTGTGTTTGTTGCACTTTACATAAGTTCGTTACATCTCAATGATGTAAATTTGTGTTTAATTACATGTGTTTGAACTTATGTATTTTGGGAATTTCATCCAAAGTGTTTGGATAAAAATTTGTGGTTTGTATTAAGTGTATTTTATATTTAATGAAATATAAGTTTGTGTTTGTGTGAAATTTGTGTGGAATCATTTGAAATTAAAGAGTAATTTTAGAGTATTGAAGAGTTTATGGGGAGAAATAATTATTTGAAGTGATTAAAGGTGATTAAATCAGACTTTTGATGGAATTAACTTAATTATCAAAATTTAGGCACTGGCGCCAAAGCTTCAAATCAATGGCGCATAAACTCCAGATTTCGCAGCTAAGTGTCGTATGCGTCGTGCATAGGTGCTGGTTTGCGAAAATTAATTTTTAACAGTTAAAAACCTGAAATTTGTCATTTTTAACATCCCCATCACCTTCAACCTCTCAGTTTCGTGAAATAGGAGCCTAGGGCATCAATATTTGGATCATTTTAGAGCCGATTTTGTCGAAACTTGTTGGATTTGAGTTCTTTAAGGTATGATCACTACTCCTGAGTAAAATTTTTTTATTTTCACCATCTATTTGGGGTACATTATTGAAAAATCTAAAAATCACTATTCAAGGTGAAAATTTAAGAAAAGCATCAGAAATTGCTTGGATTTAGTGGAGTTTGCCTTTGGAAGTTGAGTTAACAAGTTTAGTTTAAATTTGGAATTTATGGTGAAATTTTTGTTAAATTTTTGGAGATGGCTCCAAAGTCAAAACACTTAAAAGGAAAAGAAAATTTTGATTCTGATAAGTTTTTCAGTTTTGAAGCTGAGAATCGTTACTTCGATGCACTCGCATCATGAAAATTGATTCCGGAGCGAGTTTTTAGTAAGCCAGGAGGAGAAATTGAGGAGATGATTGCTAGAAGGAGTTGGGAAAGATACTATTGCTTCACCACTGTTGTAGTTGTTTCTCTGGTGAGAGAGTTTTATGCTAACTTGACTGCAGCAGAAGACAAATTGGTGATGGTAGGGGGAACAACCCTCCTTTTTTTCATTTGCACTAATTAATACTTTTTACCGATTACCTCCTGTGATTTTCTTTTTATGCGAGTTTTCATCCTTCTAAGGGAGAATTAGATGAGATTATGGCCTTTCTTACTGATGAAAGAGGTTTGTGGAAAATTACAAATGACAGAAGAGTGAATTTTCAAGCCTCTAAGTTGAATGCCACTTCGAAGGCATGCCATTATTTTATCTCATCTAAGCTTCTGCCTTCAAGTCATGTCAGTGAAGTTACAAGGGAGAGAGCTGATCTGAACCATTGTATTCAGGAGGGAAAGCCTTTAGATATTGGGGCTATTATTTTTTATTATTTTCTGAACTATGCCAGAGCTGCTACTATTGAAGGTATGGGATTTCAATCTCTGATTTATTCACTTTGTGAGCAGTTTGGTGTTAAGTTTGAAACATGGGAAGAGGTTCTTCAGCCCCTTAGACCTATTACCAGTGTAAATGTAAATACTTGCACTGTACATTCAGTATTTGGCTGGAAAGGAGGTTATGTTAGAGCTTCCAGTGCTTCTGCTTTTGCTGATTCTACTTCTCGTACTACTACTACACATAAATCATCTTCCAGAGATTCACAAACTGGATTATTACAGAAAATTTTGAAGAAGGTGAGTCTTACCCAAGAGCATGTTAGAGATATGGATGGTAAGATTGAAAATATTGAAAGATATATTGTAAAACATGGTGAATATGAGGAGAATTATCAGCAGTACAAGGATAGAGTGATTAGAGGAGATCACAGTGCTGAGATGCCCTCTCATCCTTTTTATATACCTTATAATGAAATGAAGATGATGATTAGGATTGTTGTGTTGAGTTTTTTATGTTATTATGTGATTTTTTTATGTGTTGTGATGCTTTTATTTAATGTTTTCATATGTGATGTGAGGTATTTTGCTTGTGTAGATTATAATTGGACTATTTCCTTTATGCACATTCAGATGTTTATGTGTTGGATTGAGGTTTTATGATGTAATATGTGATGTGTTTGTGGTAGTAAATATTTTTACTTGTTTCTAGTGTTTAGGTTTTCAGTAGTATCTAAATTAATTCCTATAAATATTAAAAAAATTTAGAACACAATTAGAAACCATTATTTATATAGCATGTTTAAACTTTTCAAAATTTGCTACCATTTATTTTCTAGTATGTTGTGATTTGTGTTGGTGTGTATTTGCTTTGAAAACTTTCACTATTATAGAAGTCCTTTGAAAATTTGAAATTTCTATTTTATGAAAAACTGAAAAAACTGAATTTGTTTTCTTTTTACTCCTTATTTTTAAACTGTTATACTTGCATATTTAGAATATTAAGATTCCTGCAAGCATGTTATTTTAATTTTTTTATTTCTTACCCATGTATCATTTCTTATGCTTAAATGTTTTATTCCTACTAAAAAATTAAAGTTTAGGGGGAATTTAAAAACAAACTTAAAAAAAAAACTAAAATTTTATTTGTTCTTAAGAATACTTAATTAAAATTTGATTTTTGATTGAAAATAATTATGTATATGAGTTATATTAAGGGAGTAAAATTTTGAATATAGAAATGAGTAAGAGAACTTAGTTAAAATTTACAGTAATGATAAAAATTTAAAGTTAAAATTTTATTAGTAAAGAAATGTTAAATATAGTTAAACTATCTTTAGTAAGAAGTGTTGTATTTTTGGATAAATAGAAGATTTAACTTTTATTTTTCAAAGCTTAAATTTCTTTTATTGAGAAATAATTTTAACACTATTATTATGATTTTTAACTGAATGATATATATCAGACCTTTATTGTAAATGAAAGGGTGAAATTCAAAATCATTAATGGCCTATCCAGATATAGTAATCCTTACCTTATAAAAAGAAAAAGAAA
Source organism: Papilionanthe hookeriana x Papilionanthe teres (assembly GCA_022702705.1). Classification (NCBI taxonomy): domain Eukaryota; kingdom Viridiplantae; phylum Streptophyta; class Magnoliopsida; order Asparagales; family Orchidaceae; genus Papilionanthe; species Papilionanthe hookeriana x Papilionanthe teres. The sequence goes on along the minus strand of CM040436.1, from coordinate 66,920,442 downwards.
AAGAAAAAGAAAAAATAATAAAAAATAGTTTGTAAAAAGGAAGGAGAAGCTTGAGGATTTAAGTTTTGAGGAAATCTAAAGCTTAAGGTTATAATATAGTAAGTAAAATTATTTCCAAATGAAAATTTTTAAGTGAAAATGATGAAATGTTTGAATCATATATTTTGAAAAATCTACAAGTATTTTTGAATTAAATAGAAACTAATATTTTTCATTATCCTTTACTTACAAACTTTCTAAACTTTAAGTTGGTCTCATTTACTAAAATTTTTTCTAAATTGGACTATTTTCATTTCTAAAAAAAATTTGAAACCTTCCTAAAGAAACTCATTTACATAATTTGCATGTTAAGATTTTCTATATGATTAAGTGTCACTTGAGGACAAGTAACATTTTAAGTTTGGGGGATTTTGATATACCTAAAATATATAGTGTTTTTAAGCACAATTTTATACCAATTTTTGATGATATTGCAGTTTAATGGAATGTATTTTTGTGTTTTTCTTGTAGGTATGATTAAAATGTGTGATTATGATGAAAGGAGCAATAAAAAATTAAATTTGGAGCAAAAGTTGAAAGATATGCAAAATTGGCCTCTGGCGCCTAAGCGCCAGATGGTTGGCGCATAGGCGCCACAGTTAAGGTGACGAATTTTATTTGATTTTGACACGAATTTGAAGGGGTTTTAGAAGCATCCTTTCGTTTAAACTTCATTATCTTCCCATCAGCTCCAAAACTCATTTAAAATTTGAACGAATGGATGCATTCATGGTGGATACATTGAATCTAGACATATTTTGAAGAGACACTAAGACACAATTTAGAAAATTTTAAAAAGAAGACTTGAAGATTAGAAAAATGGTTGTTGTTGAAACGTGTGATTAGTGTTAAGAGTCAAGTTTATGTTAGAGAGTTGTTGAGTGCACACCTTTCCACTTCACCACTTTTATTTTCAATTGTATCTAGTTTTTATTAAGAGTAGAATAAAGATTTGGAGTCTACAGAGTTGGGCGCCAACCTCTATTGTGTCTTGTAAAGGGAAAGCAAAGTTTAGGATTATTATACCTTTTGAAATAAGAATAAGCTTAGGATTGTTTTTAAGTCTTTTCATTTACAAAGGTTCAAGTAAAACCAATTTTTTATTAGTCTTCTCCTCAAGCTTCTCCTCACATATTTTCTTTTCATTTTTTTCTTTTTCTATTTCTCTTTTTTTTCTTTTTCTTTTCTTTCTTTCGGGATCATTTTCAATCCCTTTTTTTTCTTTTTTTATGTGAGGATTACTATATCTGGATAGACCTTTAATAATTTTGAATTTTACTGTCCTCTTTATAAAGTCCAAAACTCAAAACTTTCCCACTTTTAAAAAGTGTAAGTATTAATTTCAAAAAAGTTTCAATAAAGACATAATTCTCAATAAGTATAAATCTAAGAATCTTAGCTTTTCAAATATTCAACTCCTTCCTACCATAAATAGTAAAATCTTTTTCCTAATGTTTCCTACAAAATAGCTTAACTCTAAAACAGTTTCATCGCATAGGATTTCCACTAAGTTATTTTTCTAACATTCCTAAAATCAAAACTATAGTAATCTAAAGATAACACCACATGCCACAAGTCATTTTAAAAGTAATATCAAATTAAATATAGGCTACTGAGGACAAATAAAGTTTAGTTTTAAAAATTTTTCTTCTCCCCCAAACTTGAACTTTTAAATATTTTGCAGTTAATTCCATAAAAAGTAGCAGGAAGAAAAAGTAAAGGTTGATTCTACTTACTACTACAACATCTTATCAAATTTATATACATGCATAATCAGGATAGAATGACTGCAGTAAAACATGCTTGCAATAATATTACACTAAAAGGAAGTATACTCACTTTAAAATATATTTTCTTCCTACCCAGAAACTTAATTTTTAACATATATAACTTTTAGTACAGATAATATAAGAAGGAAGAAAAATAGTTCAGAAATTCTTTCTACCACAAATGTCTATTAAAAACATCTACAAGTATTAATCAGGACAAAACAATATGTAACATAAAGTAAATCTAAACTAAGCATGCTAAAATGAAATTGACTAAATAGAAGTTTAACTAGCATAGTAGGTATCAACATGGGAATATAAAAATGTTCTTCAAGTCTTATACATAAACAAACACATGTGATAAATGAGGTCAATTCCTCCATTAACTCATTGCATCTCACTAATTTACCTCCATTTTCTAATAGAATCACTACACTAATAAATTAGGTACATTCAAATGGATTTATAGATTATAATCCCAAAGATAAGATTATCCCTGATATATTGGCTCCTAGGCACCAATCTCAGGCATCATCTAATTCCTTTTATTAAGCACCTTTAATAGTTATAAATTGTAGTGTAAGATCATCCACAAGTTGTTCATCAAAGAGGTTCACAACTCCTATAAAATGAAAACAAAGTCAGAGAAAGGAAGTAACAAAATTGAGATGGATCTGTCATTGTTCAAATTCATGATATTTCTTGTAAAACTTAAGTCCAGGTGAGACCCGAGTCATAGTGGACTCATAAATCCAACTACTACAACAGAAAATAAACAAGTATAACAACAATAAGACGTTAGGGAATCACCTCCCCCATGACACACAAAGATCAAGTCAAATCTCTAACAATCCGAACATCTACCAATCAATAATCAAATTGATTAATCCACACTAAAGCAAACAAAATACAACACTAACAATCACGACTCTCAAGCATACTAAACCATACCACACTAATAAATATATGTCACCTCCCATAAAGCGCTTGGTTTAGCGTCTCCAGCCTGACAAATGATTCCTCCTGGATCAAAATTCCAATTAAGTAATTGATACACCTAAAATATATTGTGTTTTAAGCACATTTTTCTACCTAATTTTGATGATATTGCACTTTAATGGAAGGCATTTTTATGTGTTTCTTGAATGTATGATGAAAATGAGTAATTTTGATGAAATGAGCAAAAAACGATCAAATTTAGAGCAAAAATTGAAAGGTGTGCAAATTTGGCCTCCTGCGCCTAAGCGCCAGATGGCTGGCGCATAGGCGCCACAGTTAAAGCGACAAATTTAAATTAATTTTGGTGCAAATTTGAAGGGGTTTTTAAAGCACCCTTTGGTTTAAAATTCATTAACTTCCTATTAGCACCAAAATTCATTTAAAATTTGAATGGATGGATGCATCTCTTGGTAGATTCATTGAATTTGGACATAATTTGAAGAGACACCAAAGCACCTTTTGGTGAATTATTAAAATGAAGAGTAAAAGATGAGAGAGTTGTGCCACACTCTAGAGAAGAGTTTTTAAGAAAATTTTGGAGGGAGAAGCTGGAGAAAAGCTTAAAGTGGTTTCAGGGAAAGAGAAAGAAAGAGAGTCTTCTTCTCACTATATTTTCTTTACTTTTCCACTTTACTTTATCATAGTTTGTATTAGAATTTAGGCGAGTCAATTCTTAGAGTTGGGCATCAACCTCTAAGGAGTAATCTAGTGGAAAGCGAAAGTTTCAGAGAAACTTCCAAAGTCTTGTGGAAAGGATTTTCAGATAATTGTTTATCATAGTTTTTACATTTGGTTTTTAAATAAGACTTGGTGTGTTTTCAATATGTTTTCTTCTTTCAAATCAAGTTTTGTTTATGTTTTCTCCATGAGTTCTGAGTAGTTTTCTTTATATTTTTCCTTTGAAATGAAGAAGTAATTAAATTATGAAAGGAAATTGTGTGAAGTATTGGTGTTTGATGTTGGAAGAAGTTGTGAAGATTCCACTACTTTGCACTTCATTTTCTTCTAGATTTGACCAACTAAGATGTTAAAATTTATTATGAGATCATGTAAGAACCAATGCAGTATTTTCTTAATTAAAAATTGAAGTGAATCACATGCATTTATATGGGTGAGAATTGTAGTCCATATATTTGAGTGCAAATAAATAGGGAGATATGATTTTTAATGGGGAGTAAAATTAGAGGACTTCAGAGTGACAGGCTAAAGCCCCCTAATTTGGTTTGATGTTTTAAATTTTTTTATGAGATGTTAGTCCCCAAGTGGAGAGAATAGAGGGAACTCTAGAGTGAGAGCTGATATCTTCACTGCCTAACCCATCTATAAAATTTCAAAACTTCAAATTAACCAATGTTCTTTATAGAACCAAGTTTGGGTAAGGAATATAATTGCTCCTATTTGGCACAAAACATTTAGATACTCCCACAAAGAAATTCCATAATTATTACTGATTCATTGAAAAAGGAAAAAGATATTTTATTCTCATTGGTTTCATATCATTTTTAGAGTCTTGATAATTTTAATTACCTGCTTTACTTTTTATTAAAAAAATACAAAAAAAAATTTCAAACATTCTATCTTAAAACATACTTTACAAATCAATTTTAAAAGTAAAAGTTATTTATCTTATTTCTTTAAAATTTTAGACATTTCCCTGTGGGTTCGATATCTCAGGGCTTAATCAGAAAGTCCTATATTACTTGATAAATGATACATATACTTGCGTAGAATCTAATATATGAAATGATTAAAGATTGATTTCTTATTTGCTTCAGAACAAAGTTTTTGGTATACATTGCAAAGAAAAAGATATTATCATTAACAAAAAATAAAGTGAAAAATGTAAGCATAAATATTCGGGGATAAAGTTTTTGGCGCCGTTGCTGGGGAAATTAATTAAAATTTCATTTAAAGAAAATTAAGAAAATAAAAAAAATGTTTACTTTTCCTTGCTTTCGTTAGTGTGTTTTATTTTATTTTATTTTATTGTGTATGCGTAGTTCAGGTTTTGAAGGTCTTGTGCCTTACGATTCTGAATTAGAGAGAACTATCAGAAAAATCAAAAAAATTAAAAATAATGAAAAAATAAAAATATTCAAGAAATGGCAAATCAAGAAAATTAAAATGTTAACATCCATGAATAATTTAGACCTTTAAGAGATTATGCTAACCCTACAGTAGATGAAATTCAAGGTAGTACTCAACACCTTGTTGTAGTTGCTAATTCATTTGAACTTAAACTTTCTATTATATAAATGGTATCTAATAATCAGTTTAGGGGAGCACCAACTGAAGATTCTAATTTACATCTTGCTAATTTTCTAGAATTATGTGTCACATTTAAATACGATGGTATTTCGAATAATCCTATTAAACTTAGAATTTTTCCTTTCTCACTAAGGAATAAGACTAAGATATGGTTAAATTCATTAGCACCTGGATCTATCAGAACTTGGGGTGATTTAGCACATAAATTCTTTGCTACATATTGTTCAACTTCAAAGACTGCGAAGCTTATAAATGATATTACATATTTTTGTCAGTTTGAAGTGGAATCTATTTATGAAGCATGGGAATGATTTAAAGATCACCTAAGAAAGTGTCCACATCATTCAATACGAGATTGGTTAATAATTCAGACTTTTACAATTGATTAGTTGGATCTGTTAGATCTCTTATCGATGCCGTTGCTGGTGGGTCATTGATGTCTAAATAGTTTGCTGATGCTTATGCTTTAATTGAAGAAATTGTTACTAATAATTATCAATGGCCTTCTGAAAGGTTAAATCCTAAAAGGTAATCAATATTCATGAAAATGATGTTTTTACGATGCTAGCAAATCAAGTTGATGCAACTCGAGGAAGATAGACCAATTTGGGATGAATTTTTCTCAGTAAATTTTCAAGATTGAAGAAAATTCATTAAGCCAAATGGTTGATTCTCAAACTTCACCGGAAACATTGAATGTTATAGGTAAGCCTAATAACCCATATTCCAATTTTTATAACCTAGGTTGGAAAAACTATCCAAACTTTAACTGGAACACCAATAATCAGAGTGGTAATAATCAACAATGGGGGAAAAACTAAGTAAACCCATTGGGGAACTGGAACAACCAAGGGAAAAATAATTGTAGACCAACTTATCCTCAAGGTTTTAACAATACTTCACAATTTAAGGAGAAGAAGTTGTCTATAGAAGAAGTGGTGTTACAAATGGGAAATCAATTGCAAAGCCAAGAAACTACAATCAGAAATAATGAGAATCAATTGGGATAAATTGCCAATTCATTAAGTAATAAATCCCAAGGAACGCTTCCAAGTAATACTGAAGTAAATCCAAGAGACAAGAATAACAACAATTAAAAACTATTTGGCTGAGAAGTGGATAAGAGTTGGAAGGTAGTGTTCAAAAAGAGATTGAAGTAGAGAAAGAGGAGATTGAAGAACTAAAACAGGACACTCCAAAAGGTTTGGAAATACTTATTTCTCCACATAAGATTGATTTAGAAAGCAACTACCTCCATTTCCTCAGAAACTTCGGCAACAAAAGTTGGATAAGCAATTTTCTAAGTTCTTGAAAATATTTAAGAAGTTGAAAATCAATATTCCACTTGCTAAAGCCTTAGAACAAATGCTAAGCTATTTGAAATTTATGAAGGATATTCTCAATAGAAAAAGGAAGTTTGAAGATATTAAAACTTTTGCACATAGTAAGGATTGCAGCGCAATAAATCAAAAAATCTTCATGAAAATCTTAAATATCCTGGTAGTTTCACAATTTCATGTGATATCGGAGACAAATTTTATGGAAAAGCTTTATGTGATTTAGGTGCAAGCATTAAACTAATGACATTATCGATATCCAAAAGACTGAGATTAGGAGAAATAACCCCTATTACTGTAACTCTGCAATTAGCGGATCGTTCGATCACATATCCTAAAGGAGTTATAGAAGTTGTTTTGATGAAAGTGAATCAATTTATCTTTCCTGTTGATTTTATTGTGCTGGATATGGAAGAAGATATTGAGATACCTATAATTTTAGGGAGACTTTTTCTAACCACAGGTAGAGCAATGATAGATGTGCAAAAAAGGGAATTAATGGTGAGAGTAAATGACCAAACTGTTACATTCAATATTTCAAAATCAATGAAATATCCTGCAAGTGGTAAAGATGATGAATGTTATAGAATGGATGTTATCAGATATTTGAGTGAATGCCATTTTAAATCAGCCTATGAAAAGAAACCTTAAAGTGAAGAAATGGAACGCGAGCAAGAAGAGGAATTACATCTTGAAGATTTTCATGAGGAAGATTTAAATTATGTTCATGAAATTTTGAATTATTGGATATGACTGAAAAAGATGAATCTTTTGATCCATCAATTGAAAATCTCTTGAACTTGATTTAAAGTTGCTTCCTAACCATTTGAAATATGCCTTTTGAAGTGATTCCGCAACTTTTCTAGTTATAATATCCTCTTAATTGACTGAAAATGAAGAAGCGAGTTTGATCAAAATTCTAAAGAAATATAATAAAGCCTTTGGATGAATAATAGCTGATATTATAGGAATTAGTCCTTCAATTTATATGCATAGAATCCTTATGAAAGATAACTGCAAACCAGGGGATGATCCTCAAATGAGATTAAATCCTATCATGAAAGAAGTTGCTAGGAAAGAAACTTTAAAGTGGTTGGATGCTGGAATTATCTACTATATTTCAGATAGTGCATGGGTTAGTCCTATTCACTGTGTTCCTAAGAAAGGAGTAGTTACTGTGATTACTAATGAAAAGAATGAATTAATACCAACAAGACAAGCTACAGGGTGGTGAATATGCATTGATTATAGAAAATTAAACCTTGCCACCAGGAAAGACCATTTTTGACTTACCTTTTTAGATCAGATGTTGGATAGACTAGCTGGGCATAAATACTTTGTTTTCTGGATGGATATACTGGTTACCACCAAATATAAATTGCTCCTGAGGATCAAGAGAAAACAACGTTTACCAGTCCTTATGGTACATTTGTTTTTAGAAGAATGCTCTTTGTTTTATGTAATGCCCCTGCTACATTTCAGAGATGTATGCTGGAAATTTTTTGTGATTTAATTGAAAAGGGAATTGAAGATTTTATAGATGACTTTTCAGAGTTTGGAATTTCATTTGAATTGTGATTAGAATATCTATCTAAAGTTCTGAAATGGTGTGAAGAAACTAATTTGGTCCTTAAGTGGGAAAAATGCCAATTTATGGTAGTATGAGGATTTGTTTTTAGGACAACGTATATCAAAAAATGATATGGAGGTAGATCCTGCAAAAATTAAAGTTATCTCTAATTTACCTTGCCCAAAAAACGTAATGTGAATTAGAAGTTTTTCTGGGACATGCTGGATTCTATAAGCATTATATTAAAGACTTTTCAAAAATTTCAAAAACATTTTGTCGTTTACTGGAAAAATATGTAATTTTTTATTTTGATGATGAATGCCTAAAAAGTTTTGAAACATTAAAAGAAAAAATAATCACTGCACCTGTTATAGTTTCACCAAACTTGGGAAAACCTTTTGAATTAATGTGTGATGCTAGTGATTATGCTATTGGAGCTGTTTTAGGTCAGAAATATGATAAGATTTTCAAGGTAATTTACTATGTTAGTAAAACTCTTAATGAAGCTCAAGTTAATTATACCACTACTAAGAAAGAGTTATTAGCTATAGTATTTGATTTTGATAAAATATGATCATATTTAATTGGAACAAAATGTGTGGTGCATGCTGATCATTCTGCTATTAAATATTTAATGAAGAAAAAGGATGCAAAATTGAGACTGATAAGATGGATTCTTCTGTTGCAAGAATTTGATTTTGAGATTGTAGATAGGAAGAGTGCTGATAATCAAATTGCTGATTATTTCCCCAGGCTTGAAACTGAAAAATCTCTCTGTGATGCTGAAGAAATCAATGAACATTTTCTTAATGAAAAACTGTTCACTATTAATGAGTGGTGTGTTTCGTGGTATGCCGACATTGTAAAATTTATTGTCAGTGATATTTTACCCTATGGTTTGACATACCAGGAGTGGAAGAAATTTTTATCTGAAGCAAATACTTATTTTTGGGATGACCCATTTTTATATAAACAAGGAAAGGATCTGATCATACGAAGATGTGTGCCTTTAGAAGAAACTTATGAAATTATTCAAAAATGTCATAATCCTGATTATGGGGGACAATTTGGAGTTGATAAAACTGCATATAAAATCTTACAATCTGGATTTTTTTAGCCTACAATTTTTAGGGATGTTAATGCTTATATTAAAATTATGATTGATGTTAACGTGTAAGCAATATTTCTAGAAGAAATGAGATTTCTCTCAATTATATGTTGGAAGTTGAAATATTTGACATTTGGGGATTATATTTCATGAGACCATTTATACCATCTTCCAAAAATACATACATTTTAATAGCAGTAGATTATGTATCCAAATAAAAGCTGTTGCTTTACCTCAATGTGATGCTCAAAGTGTTGCAAAATTTTTAAGAAAGAATATATTTTGGAGAATTAGAACACCAAGAGTTATCATAATTAATGGAGGAAGTCATTTTATAAATGTGATTATGGAAAAGTTAGTGAAAAAAAATATCATATTAATCATCACATTGTTACTGCTTATCATTCACCGATAAGTGGTTTGGATGAATTATCCAATCGTGAAATTAAAAGAATCTTAGAAAAGACTGTTAATCTAAACATAAAAGATTGGTCAATTAAACTGGATTATGCTTTGTGGGCCTATAGGACTACCTACAGAACTCCTATAGGAATGTCCCCACATAGGCTAATTTTTGGAAAAGTTGTCATTTACCAGTTGAACTTGAGCATAAAGCATATTGGGCTATTTGAGAGTTCAATTATAATTTGAAAGTTGCTGGAGAAAAGATATTATTGTAATTGAATGATCTTGAAAAGATAATGAATGAATCTTATGAAAATGCTAAGATTTATAAAGAAAAGATGAAGTTGTGGCATGATCGGAAGATTCTTACTAAAAATCTTGAGTCAGGACAAAAAGGTTTGCTGTAAAATGCTAGATTGAAAATATTTTTTGGAGAACTTAAGTCCAGGTGGATGGGCCCATTTATTGTGATGAAATTTTATTCCTATGGAGCTGTGGATATTCAAAATCCTAAGACTGGGAAAATATTTAAAATTAACGAACATATACTTAAACCTTGTTTTTCAGTCTATCAATTTAAACCTGATGATAATCTGATGTTGGGCCACTCAAAATAATCTCTGGGTATGTCAGGCTGAAGACGTTAAACCAAGCGCTTTGTGGGAGGCAATCATAGTTATCAGTGTGCTTTGCTTTATGTTTGCTTGATGTTCTTTGTTTGGTTTGATTTGAGATTATGTGGTAGTATTTTGAAGTTTATATGCTATCGTGGCATTATTTGAGCCTTATTTGATGACTTAAAAGAGTCAGAATGAGGATTTGGACGTTTAGCAAATCTGTGCTAAAATGGGCACTAGCGGATACGCGTCGCAGGTTGGAGCTTATGCTCCAGAGTTACAAAAAAAAAATGAAAGATGGGGTTCTAGAAGCCTAAGTCATGGGGAAGTAGATTTGGGAGTTATTTGGGAGTTTTAACACGTCTAGGGTCGATTTTAAGACTTCCCAAGTCTATAAAAAGGCCCTGAATTAAAGAAATACTTGCCCGAGTTCTTATTTTCATTCCTGAGTCTATAGAGTATTTTGAGTGCAAAAATGTCTTCTTGGGAGAGCGAAGTTAAGAAAAAGAGGAAGCAAACAAGAAGAAGTTCATTAGTGAAAGTGCAAAAGAATTATTCAACGGATTTTTGGTCGTTAGTATTCAAGGAATTGGAGAAAAGCTTTCGAAGATCAAGGATGACATGGCATCAATCGAAGCAAAGGTAAATGAAACTAACACACATTTAACGCACTTGGGATGACAACTCAAAAGTCAAGTTGAAGAAGCAAATAGAGTGATGTTTCTGAAAAACAAATGATTAGAAGAAGAAGATGTGAGAGTTTTTAATCATCACCCATTTTATCAGATTTATATTCCAGATGGTTCGAACGGAAATAATAGTGATTCTGGATATATTCCGCCTACTGGAGATTGGAATTTAATTAAGTGTAGTCTTGTGATTTGGTTTTCTATGTTTAATGTTTTATGTTCGTGATTTATGTTTGTGTTTTGTTGCAATTTAATTTGATGTTTGTTACATCTTAATGATATAAATTTGTGTTTAATGATTTGAGTTATGAACCTATGTATTGGGGAATTTCATCCAAGGTATTTGGATAGAAATTTTTAGCTTGTATTAAGTGTGGTTTGTTATTAATAAAATGTAATTTTGTGTTTGTGTGAAATTTGTTTGGAATTGATGGAAATTTTAGTGTAATTTTGGAGTATTTGAAGAGTTTACGGGAGAGAAATAATTATTTGAAGTGATAAAAGGGGGTTAAGTAAGTTTTTGTGCAATTAAATTAATTATCAAATTCTGGGCATTGGCAGCGAAGCGCCAGACCATCAGCACTTAAGCGATAGATCTCGCGGCTATGCGTCGAATGCTGTACGCATAGGCACTGGTTTGGAAAAATAGTTTTTCTGTAGTTAAAAACCTGAAATTTGCCATTTTTAACCCCCCATCACCTTCAACCTCTCGATTTTTAAATTAAATTAGCAAGTTTTGTTTGATTTTGAAATTTATCGTGAATTTTTTGTGAATTTTTAGAGATGGCTCCAAAATTGAAGTGCTCGAGAGAGAATGTGAGATTTGATTTTGACAAATTTTTCAGTTATAGAGTAGTGGATCGATATGTCGATGCTCTATCGCCGCGTAAATTGATTCCAGAATGAGTGCTTAGCAAGCCATGAGGAGATATTGAGGAGATGATTAATAGAAGAAATTGAGAAAATTACTATTGCTTCTCTGTTGTTGCTGTTGTTTCTGTATTTAGAGAGTTTTATGCAAACTTGCGAGTAACAAAAGAAAATTTGGTGATGGTTAGAGGCCAGCAAGTAGATTTTTCGCTTACAGTAATTAATACTTTTTACCGATTTCCTCATGAGATGATTTGTTTTTATGCTAATGATCATCCTTATGAGGGAGAGTTAGCTGAGATTATGTCTTTTCTTACTGATGTAAGAGGTTTGTGGAAGATAACAAATGAATGGAAAGTAAATTTTAAGCCTCTAAGTTGAATGCCACTTCCGATGCATGATATTACTTTACCTCATCTAAGTTGTTGCCTTCATGTCATGTTAGTGAAGTTACGAGAGAGAGAGAGAGAGAGCTGTTCTTAACCATTGTATTTAGCAGGGAAAGCGTGTAGACATTGGAGCTATTATTTTTTATTATATTCTCAAATATGCCAGAGCTGCAGGTATGGGATTTTCTTCCCTGATTTATTTACTTTGTGAGTGATACACCTAAAATATATAGTATTTTATGCACATTTTTATACCTATTTTTTATGATATTACACTTTAATGGAATGTATTTTGTGTTTTTCTTGCAGGTATAATGAAAATGAGTGATTATGATGAAAGGAGCAAAAATTGGATCAAATTTGGAGAAAAAAAAAATAAAAAATGAAAAATTGGACCTTGGCGGCTAAACGCAGGCTGGTTGGCGCTTAGCCGCCATAGTTAAAAATTGAATTTACTTCATTTTGGCTCCAATTTTAAGGGGTGCTTGAAGCGACTTTTGGTGGTGACTTCCTTAACTTCCGATAGGCGGCAAATTTGAATGAAGGGATGCATCTTTTGGTGGATACGTTGAATCAGAATATGATTTAAAGAGACACCAAAGCACCTTTTGGATTATTATTAAAGTTTTGTCATGAGTGTGTATGTGTGTGTGTGTCTTTAGTGAGAGTAGTCTTTTAGTTTAGTTTTCAAGAGTCTCTTCTAGTTTTCAGTTTCATCTTCTAGTTTAAAGACTTTTACTTTCAATCTTTTATTATTTAAAGTTAGTTAGTTTGGTTTGAAACTTTCTTTCCACCAATTTACTTTCATACATTTATCTAGTTTTTATTGAAGTCTAAAGTCAGAGTTGGAGTCAACAAATTTGGGCGCCAACCTCTGTAGTGTTGTCCTGTGGAAAGTTAAGTTTGAAAGGAACTTCTGGAGTCCTGTGGAGAGGATTTTCAGATAAGTGTATCCTTCTATTTTCTATATTTAGTTTTTCTTGTTCTGTTTTCTTTATGATTTCTATTTTCAAATGAATGTTTGCTTGTGTTTTCTCCATGAATTCTGAGTAATTTTCTTTATCTTTTTCTTTCTTAAATGAAGAAGTAATTAAATTATGTAAGATTATTTTGGAATGTATAAGTGTTTAAACTTGGAATAAGTTGTGAAGATTTATTTCCATGAACTTAATTTACTTCTTAATTTGGCGCTTAAGATGTTAAATTTGTTGTGAGATTATGTAAAATCTAATGCATTATTGTCTTAAACAACAAAAGGTATAAATCACATGCAATTCTATGGATGAGAATTGTAGTCCATATAATTGAATGCTTAGGAGATATGTTTTTAATGGGGAGTAAAATTAGAGGGTCTTTAGAGTGACAGGCTTAAGCCCTTTAATTTGGTTTGATATTTTAAATTTTGTTATGAGAAGTTAGCCACAGGTAGAGGGAATCGAGGGAACTCTAGAGTGAGAGCTGGTATCTTCCCTGCCTAACCATGTTCAAGATTTTAAAATTTTCAAATTAACCAATGTTCTTTATAGAACCAAGTAAGGGTAAAGAATAAATTTGCTCATATTTATCACAACACATTTAAATACTTCCACAACAATACTTTCATAATTATTACTGCTTTATAATAGAAAGAAAAAGATATTTTATTTCCTAGTATTTTATACCACATTTTAAAGTTCTGATAATTTTCATTTATTGCTTAGCTTTAATTAAAAATACCAAAAATAAATTTCAAGATTTTCAAATCAAAAGATACTTTCAAAAGTCATTAAAAAAAGTAAAAATATAATTTTCTTAATTCTTTAAAAAGTTTTAACATTTCTCTATGGGTTCGATATCTCGGGGCTTAATCAGAAAGTCCTATATTACTTGATAAACGATACGTATACTTGCGTAGTATCCCATATAATAAAATAATAATTTTCATATCTAAATCATCTGCACATATATTCGGTGTGAATTCAAGTTTTTGTGCACATATATTTATCGGGGATCATGTTTTTTGGCGCTGTTGCCGAGGAAATTAATTAAAACTGCACTTTTAAAGAAAATTAAGAAAAACTTAAATTTTTTTTACTTTTCTTTATTTTTTTTGTTGTTTTTTGTTTTATTTTATTATTTTATGTGTAGTTCAGGTTCTGAGGGACTTTTGCCTTACGATTCTAAATTAGAAAGAACTATTAGAAAGATCAAAAAAATTAAAATTCTAAAAAAGATAAAAATATCCAAGAAATGGCAAATCATCAAAATCAAGATATTGACATCCATCAAGAATTCAGACCTTTAAGAGATTATGCTAACCCTACAGTGGATGAACTTCAAGGTAATATTCAACACCCTACTGAATTCCTTTGAACTTAAACCTACTATTATCCAAATGGTGTCTAATAATCAGTTTGGGGGAGCACCAACTGAAGATCCTAATTTACATTATGCTAATTTTCTAGAGTTGTGTGTTACTTTTAAATATGATGGTGTTTCGGATGATGCTATTAGAGTCAGACTTTTTCCTTTCTCACTATGGGATAAAGCTAAGATATGGTTAAATTCGTTAGCACTTGGATCTATCAGAACTTGAGGTGATTTAGCACAAAAATTCCTTGATAAATATTTTCCACCAATGAAGACTGCGAAGTTGAGAAATTATATTACATCTTTTTTTCAGTTTGAGGGTGAATCAATATATGAAGCATGAGAGAGATTTAAAGATCTCCTCCGGAAGTGTCCACATCATTCGATAGAATATTGGGTAATAATTCAAACCTTTTACAATTGATTAGTTGGATCTCTTAAATCAATTATTGATGCTGCTGCTGGTGGATCATTAATGTATAAATAATTTTCTGATGCTTATGCTTTAATTGAAGAAATGGCTACTAATTATTTTCAATGGCCTTCTGAAAGGTTAAATCCTAAAAAGGTAGCTAGTGTTCATGACAATGATGCTTTTGCAATGTTAGCAAATCAAGTTGCTGCAATTTCAAGAAAGATAGGCCAATTTGGAATAAATTTTTCTCAGCCAAATTACATGATTGAAGAAAATTCATTAGGCCAAATGATTTATTCTTATTCTTCACCAGAAACTTTGAATGCTATAAGTAAACCTAATAACCCATATTCCAATTATTTTAACCTAGGTTGGAAGAATCATCCAAACTTTAATTGGAATACCAATAATCAGGGTGGTATTAATCAACAATGGGGGAGCCACCAAGTAAACACATTGGGGAACTGGAACAACCAAGAAAATAATAATTATAGACTAACCTATCCTTTAGGTTTTAACAATGCTATACAATTAAAGGAGAATAAGTTGTCTATTGAAGAAGTGGTGTCACATATGGGAAATCAATTGCAAATTCAATGAGCAACCATCAGAAATATTGAAAATTAATTGGGGCAAATTGCAAATTCATTAAGTAATAGATCCCAAGGAATGCTTCCAAGTAATACTGAAGTGAATCCAAGAGATAAAAATAAAGAGCATGTACAAGCAATTCAACGAAGAAGCGGAAGAGAGTTGGAAGGTAGAATTCAGAAATAAACTGAAGTAGAGAAAGAAGGGATTGAAGAACCAAAAGAGGACACTCCAAAAGGTTTGGAAAGACCAATTTCTCCACCTAAGGTTGATTTGGAAAAGCCACCACCTCCATTTCCTCTGAGACTTCGTTAACAAAAGTTCAATAAGCAATTTTTAAAATTCCTGGAGATATTTAAGAAGCATACCATTAATATTCCATTTGCTAAAGCCTTAGAACAAATGCTGAGCTATGTGATATTTTTGAAGGATATTCTCAACAAAAAGAGGAACTTTGAAGATAATGAGATAGTTGCACTCAGTGAGGAGTGCAGTGCAACAATTCAAAAGATGCTTCCTGAAAAACTTAAAGATCCTAATAGTTTCACAATTCCATGTGCAATCGGAGACAGATTCTATGGAAAAGCTTTATGTGATTTGGGTGAAAGCATTAACCTTATGCCTCTATCAATATTCAAAAGACTGGGATTAGGGGAAATAACCCCAACTACTGTAACTCGTTCGATCACATATCCAAAAGGAGTTGTAGAAGATGTTTTGGTTAAAGTGGATCAATTATCTTCCTGTTGATTTTATTGTACTTGATATGGAGGAAGAAAAAGAGATACCCATCATTTTGTGAAGACCTTTCCTAGCCACAGGCAAAGCAATGATAGATGTGCAAAAAAGGGATCAAACTGTTACATTTAATATTTCGAAATCGATGAAATACCCTGCAATAGGTAAAGATGATGAATGTTTTAGGATGGATGTTATCAGATATTTGAGTGAATGTCATTTCAAGTCAACTTATGAAGAAAAACCAGAAAGAGAAAAATTGGAACATGAGCAAGAAGAGGAGTTACATTATTTTGAAGATTTTCAATAGGAAGAATTAAATTTTGTTCATGAAAATTTTGAATTATTGGATATGACTGAAAAACACGAATCTTATGATCCATCAATTGAAAAACCTCCTGAACTTGAGTTAAAAATGCTTCTTGATCATTTGAAGTATGTTTTTCTGGGTGAATCCTCAAACTTGCCTATTATAATTTCATCTCAATTGACTGAAAAAGAAGAAGAGAGTTTGCTTGAAATTTTGAAGAAGTATAAAAAATCCTTTGGATGGACAATTACTGATATTAAATGAATCAGTACTTCAATTTGTATGCACAGAATTCTTAGGGAAGATAATTACAAACCTCAGGTTGATCCCTAAAGGAGATTAAATCCTATCGTGAAAGATGTTGTGAAAAAAAAAATTTGAAGTGGTTGGATGCTGGAATTATCTACCCTATTTCAGATAGTGCATGGGTTAGTCCTATTCACGGTGTTCCTAAGAAAGGAGGAGTAACTGTGACTGTTAATGAAATGAATGAAATGAGTCCAACAAGACAAGTTATAGGACGGCGAATATGCATTGATTATAGAAAATTAAATCTTGTCACTAGGAATGATCATTTTCCACTACCATTTCTGGATCAGATGTTGAATAGACTGGCTGGGCATAAATACTTTTGTTTTCTAGATGGATATACTGGTTACCACGAAATTCAAATTGCTCCTGAGGATCAAGAGAAAACTATGTTTACCAGTCCTTATGGTACGTTTGCTTTTAAAAGAATGCCCTTTTGGTTATGTAATGCTCCTGCTACATTTCAGAGATATATGATGGCTATTTTCTATGATTTAATTAAAAAAGGGATTGAAGTTTTTATGGATGACTTTTCAGTGTTTGGAATTTCATTTGAATCATGTTTAGAACATTTTTCTAAAGTTCTAAAATGCTGTGAAGAAACTAATTTAGTTCTTAACTAGGAAAAATGTCAATTTATGGTAGCAAGAGGAATTGTATTAGGACATTGAATTACAGAAAAAGTTTTGGAGGCAGATCCTGCAAATATTCAAGTTATCTCTAATTTACCTTGCCCGACCATGTCGGCATATTTTTTAGGTTGTGTGTTTTATTTTGAAAAAGGGGGTCGCCTAACGGAAATTGTGCGGCGAATTTCTAATTTAATTTAAATAAATAATTTGAAAAGTAATATTTGATTTTGAAAATAATTTTAAATTTGAAGATTTTAAGATATGAAATCAAACCGATCTCACATCCCAAATAGTTTATATAAATGAGCACCACACCACAAACCATGTATCTATCCCTAAGGATAGACACACTGCTTGACGATGGTGCTCGATTAAACAAACTAAAAGATTTGTGACATCCGTTTGGTCTGCGAACCAATTTTATAAGCCAACAAATTCCCCGCTTAATATGAAAGTATTAAACAGGGTTTATATTACCCGGGTTCTTTAAAATTCCCTATAAGGGCAAGCCCCTATAGTTAATTACATCTTAAGTGACGGGAATCACCTAAGAAAACTCTCGATAATAATCAATAATTCTGCTCTCAAGAATTTCAAAGTTTAAGTTTTCAAGGGATTGAATCTTGGAATTTCAATAGGGAGTGGATCAAATTTGGGACATTTTGTTTTGGGAATTCAAAGGAAGAAAGGTAGGAGAAATTACGGATCCGAAGCGAACATCGGTAATTTCCCGACTATCCTATTGTTTGGCTTGGATTTAGGAAAGTCCTAATGTTTATTTAGTATTTCAATCTTGCCAATTTTAATTAATTTGGACTTATATTTGTATGATAGAATCATACAAATAGCCTTGAAGATGTGAGGGTTTATGTCGTACCGAACGGCTACCTCGGAATCCTAAGTCCGGTTAGGGCTTAATTTGCAATACAAATGCCTAACAAAAGGTTGAGGATTTATGTTGCACTAGGCAAACTACCTCGAAATCCTATGGCTTTGTTGTTTAATTCTAGGAAAGTTTTGCTGATGTAGATTCAAGTTTTGCTGACGACGATGGCCGTGCTGCCCACCATGCTCCAAGCTCCTTGTTGTTGCAGAGGTTTAGTTATAGAAGTCATAAATCAGGAGATGAGGGAAGTGTTTT
This sequence comes from Papilionanthe hookeriana x Papilionanthe teres, assembly GCA_022702705.1. Lineage (NCBI taxonomy): Eukaryota > Viridiplantae > Streptophyta > Magnoliopsida > Asparagales > Orchidaceae > Papilionanthe > Papilionanthe hookeriana x Papilionanthe teres. Next base: position 66,901,897 of record CM040436.1, on the reverse strand, counting down.
GGTTTAGAGAAAATCTTAATTTCCAAGTGTTTTTTGTGTTTTAATTAAAACAAATCTTAAAGTTGATTATAACGACACCGGTTAAGATCCCACGGTTCCATCCTTCCGGCATCATTATTTTTATCGGATTCACTTAGTCCGGATGAATTTGCTAAACTCAATCGAATGAGTTCCACACTTTCATTTAGACCGTGGGAAATCCCGTTAGCAACACGTAGGTTACATCATCCGAGGTATTCCCGATCATCCAACAGGACGTTTTATTTTAGTTGTAAATGTAGTTTTGTGTTCTGTTTGTGATTAAATTTTGAGTTGTTTTATATTTTGAAATATTATGGCAGTGAATTTTATCTTGCAATGACTTTTAATTTAGTTTTGGTTTCAGTTTTAGGGACTATCCTAAAGGTGTAGGTTTTCATGCAACAGTTGTTTATCATGCAATAAAAGTAAGTGTGATGCGATTAAATAAATTGTAATAAGGTAAATTGCAATAAAATAAAAGCGTACCTGGAGGGTTTTCTCGTCATCCCAAGCTGCACTTAAAACACAATTAGAATATTTAAGCAAGCTCCTAGGTAAAGCTAAGGGGAGGGTTGTGGTTTTCTACTAAGTTCCTAATCCTATAGCTAGTCATTTCCTATGACGTCTAGGTTCTTGTGTTTTGGTTTGAGGACGATTTTCTTCATCAAAGAATAATTAAGTTCAGTTGTTCTTATAAACATCCTATCATATTGAGGAAGTGCTTAAGAAGAATCTTAAACATCTTTTCAATATTGCTAGAATTGTTTTAAGTCCAAATGAATTTAATCATACAAATGAATTAATCGTCCGTGATTTAGTTAAGTTTTGTTGTTATCTTACTTAGTGAACTATGATATTTGAATGTCCTATAAGTGAAGTAACATTTCATTTAATGTTCTGTTTAGGAGTTATGATAATTAAAATTTTGAGGGTAAATTGGTATTCAAATGGTTTGTGATTTAGTTTAACTTCAGTTAAAGGGTTTAAATTTGGAATAGTGTTCAAGTTGCTTTATATTTAATTTCTTTATGTCTTAGGTGATGTTATTTAATTCAATTTAATTTTAATTTAATTTAATTTAATTTAATTCAATTTAATTTGATTTGATGTTAAATTAATTTAGTTTAATTTTGATTTAATTTCCTTTAATTTAATTCAATTTGATTTAATTTTAATTTAATTTAATTTAATTTAATTTAATTTAATTTAATATGTTTTAATTTAATTTAACATTTTTTAATTTAATTTAGTTTAATTTAATTTAATTTAATTTATTTATTTAACTTAATTTAATTTAATTTATTCATTTAATTTAATTTAATTTAATTTGTTTATTTAATTTAATTTAATTTAATCTTTAATTTAATTTTATTTTTAATTTTAATTTAATTGAAAATTTAAAAAGAGTTTAATAATTTAATTTTAATTTAATTTAATGATTAAGTCCTTTAACATTTTAAAACTTAAATTTGAATTATCCTTTTTTAGTTAGGAATTAAATAATATTGAGATGATTAATTTAGGGATTTTTAAATTAAAGAATAAATCTCTTCCTAATAATATCCCTATTTTAATAATTCCAATTTTATTATTCTTCCAAATTTAATCAATTATTTAATTAAGGTTTATTTCAATTATTTTAAATTGTTTAGTAGGTTTCTACCCTTTAATTTTTTAAATTTCAATCATCCAAATCAGATTAAGATCAAATATTTTATTTGTTAATTTTATTAAACCTAAAGTTTTAATTAAGGGTTAAAATTTTTAATTACCATTTTACCCTTCAAGCTTAATAATTTCATAACTCACTAAATTGAGCTTAAATGAACTTGAAATTTTTATGTGACTTCACTCATATGTCAATAAAGACATGAGAGGAGAAAATGTGATTTTTCTGTATTTAATTTATTTTTGTAATTATTTTTGGTGGAAAATAGTAATTTCCAAGGAAAATTTAATAACATAACCAAGGGAGAGTTTCTGTCCTTAAGAAAATTATGGGACATTCCTAATGACCAGAGGACCACTTGGACCAATTTCGGTGATTTTTTAAATTATATTATTTTTATTATAATTATTTTAAGTTTTGGAGTGTTAATTAGTTTAAAAATAAAATAAAGGTTGAAAAATGAATTTTATATTTTTCAAAAATCTCTCTGATATCAAGGAAATCAAAGAATCAATCTTTGCAATTTTTTTATTTCTCTTTGATTTATTATAATTATTTTAGTGAAAATGCTAGAAAATATATTTTTTTTAATTTTAAAATTACCCTAGGGCTTTAAAATTTAATATCTCATTAAATAGACCTAAGAAAAATATGGGGTTTGTTCCTAAGTAATTAAAATTTAAAATGTGACATTTTGGTGAATTTTATTATTTTTGTGATTTTTATTATTTTTTAATTATTAAAAATATTAAAATAATATTAAAAATCAACTTTTTTAGAAAATTGAAATTTTAATTTTCTTAAATTCCCCTAATATCAGAGAGGATCCAAAACGAATTTGGTGAATTTTTGAAAGGTATTTTGAAAGTTATGAATTTTTAAAGTTCAAATTGACTAAATGGCTTAATCAACCCATTTAGTAGGGCTAACCAATTCCAATTGACTTCAAATTTTTATGGTGTGTTCCTCTGATCCTAAAGGTCATTGGAGAATTTATTTCAAGTCAATTTGATGTATGGTTAACTCTAATTAATTAGGGACCTATTTTGGGTGTTTAAGCCAATTAGGGTTATTTTAAATGAACTAATTCAAAACCTATTTTTCCTAGGGTCCTCTGGTCATAAGGGACATCACCAAATTTTCCTAGAATTTATTTCACAACATGCTAATTATTGGAATTAAAATACTCAAAACAGTAACATGAATTTAAAAAATCAATAACTTCTCGTAGGGATGGCCTCTGACTTTAGAAAATTCAGGGAATGTTCCCAAATTCAGAGGCTTCAAAAGCCCTATGGTCTCATGCCATGGTGAATTTCCTATATGCATGGAGAATTAAAATATTGCAGACAGTAAATAAATTATTAAAAATAAAATACTTGATGAAATTAAATGATTTCTTTTCCACATTATTCTCCTCTGTTCACTGAGCAAGGGGATATTTTTATTTTATTTTTCTGATTTTTCTACACAAAGTTATGCATTTTTGAAGTTAGGGAATTAAATAAATAGGAAAATCCCTAATTTTCTATTTATCCGAGTCGGCGCCGCGTCATCCTCGGCATCTCCGAACGGCCACGCGGCGCGCTCCCATTCGACGCCGCCGCTTGAGTCAGCAGTCCGGGTCCCGCCTTCCGCGTATCATCTGCCGATCCGACCTAATCTGAGCCGTCCGTCCGCGCTGTATTAAATGGACGACATCCATTCATCGTCCCCAAGCGTCCTCACCCGAGAGCCGTCCACACTAAATCCCTAATATCTCACTCGATACTCAATGGATTTTCGTGTTCTTATGCTCTATGGATTCGTCTTGAAGAGACGAATACATCTATACGGTGATCATGCATTGAAATTAAAGCATTTGAAATGGAGAATCTCCAGAAGCTCGGGATGAAGAATTAGCTCATACCTTTGCTCAGAGAAGTGTGGCTTCAATCTGAGGGTTGTGTCACCTTCGATTGCATCCCAGCAAGCTCCAGATGAAGTCTCCTGGTCTGGTGAATTTCCTAGGTAGGATTTTGACCACAACCGATCACAAAGCTTGGAGGCTAGAGCAACTGGGTGGCCTGGAGATGGGGCTTTTGCTGGTGGACACCTTCTATTGGTCTGGTGAAGGTGTAGGACCAATCAATTTGAGGATTGATCCACTGTGGAGAAGTGTCCTGGTTTTGGGCTAAAGTTTGAGCTCAAAATCGAGCTCGACTGGAGGGAATTGGGGCTGGAATTCAGTGGGGATCAAATTCTCTATGTATGGGGAATAGTCTGGAACAATTTTGGCAGAGTTTCCTTAAGGTTTTTTTTCAGCACCTCTCATGGCCGAGAAGGGGTGGTGTTTAAATAGGAGAGGGTGGAGGGCCTCCCAGGGAGAGTTAGGGCTTGGGATCAGCTGCTCTTGGCAAGAGAAGAACAGCTACCATGGCCACTGGCGATGGGGCGGCTCGGCAGGTGAGAATTCCAAGCTTGGGCTCACATGTGAGCTCTCGGCCATGGAGTTTTCCGGCGACCCGAGCAGGTCGGCCGGCAGGCATGGGTCACCCTCGGGTCCAGAGTGGGTCGGGGTCGGGGTTTAGTGCGGTCAATTGGGCCTTGCCATGTGTAAAGGAGATGGCTTGGAATGGAATGGGGAAGAGGCCATTTTGGCTAGGTTTGGGTCAACCCATCATTTTGGGCTTGGTTCACCCTTCGAGGTGGCTTTGGGTGTTGTGGGGAGTCACAAGGATCAGCTGGTTTTGCATGGAGAAGTCCTTATCCAAATATATTTGGATTAAATTTGGGTTAAGGTGAAACATGCTTAAGGTTAATGACTTTTAGGAGGTGCTTAAAGGACCTCCTCCTTTTGCCATTTAAGGAGAGTTGACAACTTAGAGATCCTCATGGCTTGCCAATGGCTTGCATGTGGCTTCATGGCTCCATGTGGCTTGGGAAAAGATTGGGTTAATTTCATAAAAAAAAGGATTTTGTGGATTTTGGCATTTTAATGGAAATTGTTATGGGGCTTGATTTAGAATTCTTTAACTGATGGGACTAGAACTTAGGGAATGGCTTTGATTAAGTGGATGGCAAATGGAAATGCCATGTGGGCTTTGGATGAATTTGGGCTTTTGAATTTGAAGGAAGTGGGCTTTTAGGAAGGTTTAAGGGAAGTGGGCTTTTTGAATTTTAAAATGGACTTTAGGATGAAATTTTGGTAAACGCTTGGGCCAAAAAATTGTTGGGTTTAGCTCATAGATGTCTTGGAGCAAATTGGGAGTGATTTGGATTTGAATTGGGTTGAATTTGGGTTCCTTTGGTGAATGGGCCAATGTAGGTCAAATTGGGCTAACTTGGGCCAATGTTGGGATAGGGTTGAAATTGATGTAAAATAAGTGTTGGGAAATGTTTATGGGGGTGTTTCAAAGAGGTTTTGGCCTTGGTTGGGTTTTGATTTTGGGGTTTGGGCTTATTTGGGTTAAGTTTGGGTTTAGATCAAAATTGGGTCTTTTAGCTTTGGGTTGAATTTGAGTGGGGTTTGGGTCTAAATTTTGGGCAAACCATGTTATTGTTTTGTTTGTGGGAATGTTAAGGAAGATTTAGAAAAGATTTGGGGTTAATTGGAGTTGAATTGGGTGAGTTTGGGTTAGGTTTGGGTCATGGGTCCAAATTGGGCTTTAAAGCCAAAAGTGAAATTGGATCCAAATGTCAATCAAATTGGACTTGGATTTGGTCTAAATTGGTGTTGGGAATGTTGAATTGAAGTTTAGAATTGAATTGGACCAGAATTTGGGTCAATTGGGTAGGTTTGGTTTGACATTGGGTTCACTTAGGGTTAAAATGGGTCAAATTGGGGGTTTTGACAAAAGTAGGGTAAATTGACAAAATTGGCCCATGGTTTAGTTGGACAAAATGCAATTGGAAATATTTGGGATTTTCTGGAATTTTCTGGGAATTTTCTGAATTTTTGGATTTTTGGGTCAAGAGGGGTATTTTGGGTATTTGGAGGGTATTGGGAGGTATTTTTGGAATTTTTGGTATTTTTGGGTATGGATGATCAATTTGAGTAATGTGGAAATGTTTGGTATTGATTTTATGGAATTTTGGGTGATTTTGGAAATTTTTGGTAGTTTCAAGGGCATTTGGTAGGTTAGGCGGGTGTAGGGTCCCGGGGGTCAAAAATTGAAAATTTGGAAAAATGAAGATTGGGTAGATTTGAATGGAATGAAATCATTTTGATTGAGCCATTAAGCCATACCAAGCCCACATGAGCCATGAAGGGACTCATTTGAGGCATTCACTATGTTGTTCCTAACCCTCTTGCCGAGGGCTTAGGGGTTAAGGACCATCCATGTGAATCACCTACATGAGTCGAGGAGGTCGAGTTAGGTATGGGTGTGGTTTTAGGAGGTGTGTGAAAGTGTAGTGTATGAGTGTAGTATGTGTGTAGGTCAGCCCCTCACCGGACCGGGCCACCTGAGGCGGTCCTAAGGCCAAAGAGTCCTATAGGAACCCATCCTTTAAACTTCCGCATTTGATTTTCAACCCTCTAGGTGATTAGGGGTCTACAATCAAGTTTGTGGAGTTTGCGAGGAGTTTAGAAGTGGTTTGAATTTCTAAGTGGTGGGTCCCGATTCTAGTCCTCTAAGACGAGTCGAAGGAAAAGCCTAAGGCTAGATCCTAAGTACTAAAAAGAAGAAGAGAAGACCTCATCGAAAATGAGGTCAACAAATGGACTCCCGATAGGTGTGGTGAGTCGACGGAGCACACCGCGTGTATTGGTGTTGAGCGAAGCGATCAACAAAACCAACACGGATGTCCAGTGACAAACTTAGGATGAAGTAGAAGAGTTTCCGCTGGGGAGTGTCAAGTATATCTCCGAAACCGGAGATTCCCGAACTCTCGCTGGGGAAAGGAAAAGAAGGTGAATTCCAAATCACATGATGCGGGGAATTTCAATTTAGATTTCATTTTGTTTTAGTTTAAGTTTTGATGTGTGAGCTTAGATTTTAGTTTGAGTTTTAATTTAGATTGAAATTTGATTTAAAATAAATTTGAGAAAATTTTGAATTTGAAATTTGGATTTGAAATAAGAGTTGAAACCTAGGTTCCAACCTCGGGACTTTAAGGAAAACTGGAATTTAGGTACCAGCCTAGGAGTGTGCATCAGAGTTTAAGTGTCGATTGAAAAGGATGAGAATCAGAATTTAGGTACTGATCTCGAAAGGGATGAGAATTGAAATTTAAGTATCAACCTCGAAAGAGAGTCGAAATTTAGGTATCGACCTCGAAAAAGATGAGAATCAAAATTTAGATACTGATCTCGGAATGAAAACAGAAATTTAGGTACTAGTCTCGAAATGAGAGTTGGAATTTAGGTACCAGCCTCGGAAGTTTAGAATTGAAATTTAGTTATCAATTCGAAAGAAAATAAAAATTTAGGTATCGATCTCGAATGAGAGTCGGAATTTAGGTACCGACCTCGAAGGAAGAGGACTGGAATTTAGGTACCAGCCTCGGAATTTAGAATTGAAATTTAGGTATCAATTCGGATGAGAATCGAGATTTAGGTATCGATCTTGGAATGAGAACTGGAATTTTGGTACCAGTCTCAGAAATTTTGAATTGAAATTTAGGTATCAATTCGGATGAGAATCGAAATTTAGGTATCGATCTCGGAATGAGAACCGGAATTTAGGTACCGGTCTCGGAAATTTTGAATTGAAATTTAGGTATCAATTCGGATGAGAATCGAAATTTAGGTATCGATCTCGGAATGAGAACTGGAATTTAGGTACCGATCTTGGAAATTTTGAATTGAAATTTAGGTATCAATTCGGATGAGAATCGAAATTTAGGTATCGATCTCGGAATGAGAAGCTGGAATTTAGGTACCGATCTCGGAAATTTTGAATTGAAATTTAGGTATTAATTCGGATGAGAATCGAAATTTAGGTATCGATCTCGGAATGAGAACTGGAATTTAGGTATCGATCTCGGAAATTTTGAATTGAAATTTAGGTATCAATTCGGATGAGAATCGAAATTTAGGTATCGATCTCGGAATGAGAACTGGAATTTAGGTACCAGTCTCAAAAATTTTGAATTGAAATTTAGGTATCAATTCGGATGAGAATCGAAATTTAGGTATCGATCTCGGAATGAGAACTGGAATTTAGGTACCAGTCTCGGAAATTTTGAATTGAAATTTAGGTATCAATTCGGATGAGAATCGAAATTTAGGTATCGATCTCGGAATGAGAACCGAAATTTAGGTACCAGTCTCGGAAATTTTGAATTGAAATTTACTGTGGAGATTTGGATTTAGCGGGAGATCGAAATGAGATATGAAAGTGTTTCATATCCCATGAGAATCAATCAAAGTCTGATTACTTGGCGAAGGGTACAAACCCATGCCATCTAGATCAAATTGAAAATTCTTCGTGATTCTGAAATCATCCCGAGAGAGGGTTTCAAGGGAGGTCTAGAATAGATCTTGATTTGAAGAAGGATTGGAGGATTTGAAAGATGGATTTAAACTGGAATTCAATTTGAGCTTTAAATTTGTTTTGTTTGTCCTTTAACTATCCCATTCTTTGTTGTTTATTTGGTGTTCATGTGGATTTGGTGTTCAACATTTTTAGATTTTTTTTAAGGAAAGTTTTCTTTTATTCTTTTTGTTTCTTTTATGTTCTTTGTTCGAAGTTCATTTAACTTTAATGGCGTTTCCCAGTCAATTTGCACAAAAGAGGCGAAGGCCAAAAATGTGACATGGTCACTTTCATTCCAATCATGTCGAAAATACATCATACAACTCGATCTGGAATACATCTCATACAATCCATGTAGACTCAAAACGGACTATGTATGATCTTCGTCGATCCATCCAAAGAAGCATCCGTCAAAAATCCATGTCTCGAATAGTAGGGTACATGGTCGATAACATCACCTTCCAAGCCATCCTTGGCAAGGATGTCGTATGGATGTACATTGGAGGTGTGATATTTTCCATGTAACTCACGGCTAGTAAGGCCGGAGACTCTCTAGCTCCGGGTCCGGTCGGAAATGGTAAGGTGTCTTTCCGTCGTCCATCCTTCGAAAGTAACCGAGATCCGCTTCACCGGTACTCCGGTATGCAATGCTTAGCGATATCCGCTCTGTTGCCCTTCGGCATCATGACGGAACCTACCGGTGAAGGTATCTTCACCGGCCCTCGGAACTCACCTAGGCCCGTTATCCGGAGGTCGGATCCGAACATGATGTTACACTCGTTCGGAAAGAGACGGCATGCGAAAGGTCCGACAAAGTCGTGGTGATCTATGTGTGGGGGTATGCAGTCACCCCGCTTGTAGATGTTAATAATGCAGCTATTGGGTATGCAACTGCCGCGTACCCTCCATGTTATCAATTTCTTTACCATTCTCTTGATGACTAATGGCATCAGATCCACTTGCCCATGACGGAGTATTCCCGGTGGGTTTCCCTTCCTGTCCTCCGCAAAGTTGTAACAGCATCCACATTGTATTGTAATTCTTCCCTTCCCTGGCATCCATCTCCAGGGTTCTGAGTAGGTGTTTTCCCTTAGGTGGCCCGCTCGGCCCATTCTTTTCAAATCCCGGAAGCAATCCACGATTTGCTGTTGTTTGTACTCTGAGAATACGTCTGTATGTAGCTCGAGGCCCTCTAGTATATTGATCCTTCTGCCTCTAATTCTCTCGAAGTATTCAAAGGTTTTCTTTTCGACATTCTGCATTCTCTCCAGCTCGTATTCCGGAATAATCTGCGATTGGCGAGGCTCGGTGACATATTGTGGGATATACGGTTCAATCCCTTCACGTTCTCCTGCATACCTCCGCTCCTCGGGGATGATGTCCGTCGGGACATCCCCCGGGGTTGCTTCCGCAACAAGGTCATGCATTACTGGTGGTTCTATCTGGTGGCGTGGTAGCCTTCTTTCTTCTGATCTTTGTGAGATTTCCCGGTCCTTTACGTTATCCTAGGAGCTTGCCTCCTTTCTTCAGGTTCCTGGTGAACCGGTGTCCTTGAAGCGTATGTGCCTGGCGGTAGCAATCGTCTCGTCGCGTCTGGTCCCAGCTAGTTTGGTTAACATCTTACGGATACGGCGATTCTTATTTCTTCGTTGCGTTGCTGTGAGAGTAGCTCTTCGAACTTCTTGAATCTCTGTGGGCACGGCGCTGACAAGCCTGCCCTCTGCTGTAGCGACTACAAACTTCATTTTCTTATCTTCTTCAGTGTTTGTCTTTCTTTTCTTGTTGCTGGATTGGTGGCTTGGGCCACCCACTTTCATCACTGTCTGTCCGGGCAATTCTTCTCGGTGAACTGGGACCTAGTCACTTTCCTCATACTGTAGGCCTGCTGGTGCGAAGTCCGAGTCAATCTCGATTATCGCTCCATCTTTCACCCTCTTTTAATAGAGTGCAAGGCTTACGCCATTTCTAAAGTTCAGGACCAACCGCCCGCTCGACATTTCCCTGCGACAAGACAAGGAAAAGGATCAGGGGCTGTACTAAGAACAATAACATTAAGAAAATGTTTATTAAAGACATTTTTTATTACTCTTATATTTTAAAACTTAACAGGAATGAAGTGGGGTAAGATAAGGGAAGAGATTTTGATTTGGAAAAGAAAACAAGGAAAACTTTATTATCATGATTTTATTTATTTTAACACATTTTATTATTTTTGTGTTCGGACCCAATCATAAGTAATTACTTCGCCCGTGTTTCTTAGGGATGAAGAATTCATTCCTTTGAAACATCAGGTAGCGTAATACTTTTTTAAGTATTGTCCGTTGATTGGAAGCATATGTCGTTCTTCCTGGCAATTCACTAGCTGGTAGGAACCTCCTGAGTATACTGCTTCAACCACAAACGGCCCTTCCCAAGTGGGTTCAAATTTTCCTCCTATCTTGCGGTGTGCAAGAATAGGTCTCTTGAGAACGAGAACTAAGTCACCAACTTTGAAGGTTCTTGGGCGGACCAGTTTGTCATGGGCTTGAACCATTTTAGCTTGGTATAGTTCTAAATTCTGCTGCGCTGCAAGTCTTTTCCCTTCCAGGTTTTCTAATTCTTCAAGTCGTAATTTGGCGTTCTCTTCTATCGTGATCTTATTTGCAACTGCGATTCTGAGTGAAGGAAGCTGAACCTCTAAAGGTAACACTGCCTCAGACCCGTACACCAGAGCGTAAGGTGTAGCTTGAGTAGGAGTTCGAAGGTTGTCCGGTAGGCCCATAAGGCTTCTAACAACTTCTCCTCGCCAATTTCTCTTATTATCGTCCAAAGTTTTCTTTAAGATTTGAACGAGAGTTTTATTAAAAGCCTCGGCCGAGGCTGTTTGCTCTTGGGTAGTAAATTGTTGAGTATCGCCGGTCGATTCCGTGTCTCCCGACAAAATTGTTGATTTGCGTGCTTCGAATGTCGACCCATTATCCGAGATGATCCCGTGCGGCACTCCGAAACGGTAGACAACTTGGTTCTTGAAAAGCCGTAGCACGTGGTGTGCTTTCACGTCTCTAAGTGGAGCCGCCTCTCGCCCACTTGTAAAAGTAATCCGTAGCCGCAAGAATGAAGCAATGTCCTTTTGAAGATGGTGGTTCTATCGGACCCACTATATACGTGCCCCAACATTCGAATGGCCGCGATGCGATTGTCGGATGTAGCACATTTGGAGGTTGGTGTAGAACCACTCCGTGCACTTGGCATTGGTGACGGCTCTTGGCGATTTTCATGCGATCGGTCATCATCGAGGGCCGGTAGTACCCTAGTCTTTTAATTTTCATTTTCATCTTCGGACCCGTCAGTGAGCGCCACGAGTCTCGAATGCACCTCTTTAACAATTTCACGGGCCTCGGACCCGCTTGGCACCTTAGCCACATTTGATCGATAGACCTTCCGTATAATGTGTTGTTTATTAATGCGTAGGACGAGTTCTTTTCTTGATCCGATGGGCTAACGACCTATCGTCCGGTAGTTTTCTGTTTGCGGGTAGTACTATTAATGGTTGTCGCCCGATCTTACGTGTTTTCACGTCACTTGTTGCAACCGATCCTTTTTCTTTTCACGATATGTGTATCGTGTCCGTGTCGAGTCTGTGATAGGACACGCGTCCAGTGAGCGACACTTCCACTGATTCATCTTGCAAACAGGCAAATTCTTTTGCGAGGCGAGCTAACGCATCTGCTAAGACATTTTCTTTTATGGGAATTTTGTAGATTGTCACATTCGGAATTTGTTCCAACAACTGTATGGATACTGGAAATATTGCTCGAGTCTTGGCTTTAAAATTATGTACTGTCCGGTGATCTGTTGAATGATCAATTGCGAATCCCCGTAGATGTTGATGTCTGTTATCCCCATTTGAATAGTTAATTCCGGTCCGTTATGAGGGCTTCGTATTCTAGCTTCATTGTTTGTACACGGTTCTGTCAAGTGGTAGGAGTATCTTAACATCCCCCGCTCCGGTGTTATAAAGATTAGCCCGATTCCTGCCTTACCGGGCACTATTACTTGCGATTCTTCGTCTTTGTGTGCTGAAGATGCTCCGTCGAAATATAATTCCCAACATCGATCATCAGGGTCTTCTAGGCTCATTATTTGTTCATCTGGCAAATCGTCATTGAGAGGAGATTCGCCGGCGAAGGGTGTGCTTGCGAGGAAGTCTGCTAAGACTTGTCCCTTTACGGCACGAAGAGGCACGAAAGTTATATCGAATTGCAATAATATCATTGACCATCTGGCAAGTCTACCGAAAAGTGTTGGACGAGTCATCAAGTATTGCAATGGATTAAATTTCGAGATCAGGTTGACCTTATGAGAAAGCATGTAGTGCATGAGCTTTTGAGAGGCGAAGATCAGGGCCAAACAATGCTTTTCAATTGCGGGATACCTTATTTCCGTCGGAAGTAAACGACGGCTTAAGTAGTAAAGAGCATCTTCTTTACCCTCATCATTGACACAGGCTAATGAGGCTCGAGAGAGTCGTCTAAAGCCGCGGTATAAAGTTTCAGCGGTCTACACTGAGGCCGAGGCTGCTAAGATAGGAGGTGTCATTAAATATTGTTTAATGTCCTCGAAGGCCTTACGGCATTTTTCTTCCCAAATAAATTTGGCGTCCTTTTTAACTAGTGCAGAAAGGCTGACACCTACATGACAAGTTTGAAATAAAGCGTCGAAGATATGTCGGCTTCCCTTGAAAGGATCGTAGTTGTTTTAAGGTTTTGGGAGGCGGCATTTCTAAGATGGCTTTAATCTTTTCGGGTCGATTTCAATTCCACGATGTCGGACAACGAATCCTAAGAATTTCCGGAGGTGACGCCGAAGGCGCATTTTAAGGGATTCATCTTAAGGTTAAATTGTCTTAATCTTTCGAAAACAATTCTCAAATCATACGAGGTGGTTTTCCTTTACTTTGCTTTTGATGACCACATCGTCCACATAGCATTCGACTTGATTGTGGATGAGATCATCAAAAATTCTTGTCATCGCTCTACGGTATGTTGCTCCTGCGTTCTTCGATCCGAATGGCATTCTGTGTAGCGATATACTCCGATCGGCGTTACGAATGCTTGTAAGCTTTTCATCTTACGGAGCCATTTTTATCTGGTTGTATCCCGAAGATCCATCCATGAATGAGAATATCTCATGTGTCGAAGCGATGTCGATCATTAATTCAGGATCGGTAGAGGGAATTCATCCTTTGGACATGCCTTGTTTAAATCTGCGAAGTCCACACAAATTCGATCGACCATTCTTCTTTACGGCTGGCACCACATTGGCTAACCAAGTCGGGTATTGTTCTTCGCGGACAAATTTAGCGTCTATTAGCTTTTTAACTTCAGCTATGACTTGTTGTTCGATTTCTAGACACATTCTTCGGGACCTTGTCTGGCGGGACGAAGTAGGATCCACTCCTAGCTTATGAACTGCGACCTGCGGAGATAATCACGGCATCTCATCGTAACTCCAAGCAAAACAGTCTTTAAATTCCATTAATAACTTGATTATTTCTTCGGAGTCTTCTTTATTGAGTAAGGAGCTAACAAAGGTAGGTCTAGGCTCTTCGCTAGTACCTAAGTTAACTTCAGTTAACTCATCATTGTAGATTTAATTTCTTCTTCGAATTCGGTGGAGCGTCTCCGATTTGTAAATCTTCGAGTTCGTCCGTAGTTTCCATGCGGTTTTCATTAGATTCGCAAGTGACAACCGAAGCAAAATTCGGTATCGTCGGCTGATCTGCGTGTCTGAATCCAGAGACCATGCTTTGAATTGGGTGGACGACGGAGTTATTCCATAATTTTTCAAAATGTTGTGATCGACCTTTTGTCCATTGTCGAGGTAAGAAACAATGCTGAATTAAATTTTGAACACGGGGAGAGTACCACTCGAAAGGTAATTCCATTAATTCGATGAAGTGACATCTTGAATTGTACATTATTTTCGGTTTTGGAGGAAGAAGCACCACGGTAGAATTTGATTGGCTTTGCACCGCCGCTACGTACCTCTTTGACCACCATGCCCTCGATCTTATTAGAATGGATCGGGGTTAGGGTCATAGTATGTACATAGTGGTTAATCTTCTCGTACATCGATTTATATTCTTCATTCTTTTCATCTTCGAGAGAGATCTTGAATTGCGGCTTCTTCCGAGCTTATTGTCGCTGCTTCTTGTTTGATTCCTTTTCTTCTTCGGAACTATCTTCCCAATCAACATTGATGGTTGGTTTCCTCTGTCCAGCTGTCCCTAACGTCCGTACCGCGGCCTCGTCCCAGGCCTCGACCTCGGATGCGAGTTGTGGAGAAACCTTCACCATCTCGCCGTAAGGGAGTGGTGAGTGGCTGTTGGACTAGAACTTCGGGTTCTTCATTGTCCCGAACTTTCTTTGCTTCATTCGTTATGGTATCTCCGGAGAAGCTTGTTTTCTTCGGTGGTGCATAATAAGCTGCGTCTTCATGGATTCCAATCTCATGTACGGAGAATGGTTGTAAGTCACCTTTGATGCCTTTGTTCCCCTCCATCGTAGTATTTGATGCAACGATGTAGAGATGATGGTACCATCCTGTTTTCATGTATCCATGGTCGGCCCGAGTAGAGCGTTGAACGACGTTTCGAATCGATTATGTGAAATTTTGCGGTTGTCTTTGCTAAGTCACCGGTCTTCATTAGTAGTGTTATTGATCCGAGGGCTCTTTCTCCTTTACGGTTGAATCCTCTTAATAACATTTTGTCGGCTTCGAGTTCACGGGCATCAATTTACAAATATGCTAGTGTTCGAAGACTCATTATATTGATTGATGCTCCTGGATCCACCAATACTCTGGAGAGTGTAAACTTCCCAATTGTAACTGAAATGTACAACGGTCGGTTGTGATCTGCTATCCCAAGTAGTAGATCATTGTCCGTGAAGGTAACACCTCGCTGTTCCTTTAACGAGCAAACCTCATCTAAGGAATCTCCGGCCATTTGAGCTAAGCAAATTTCCGGATCGAGTAAGGCCTTGATCAGAGCTTCTCTCATCTCCTTTGATAAGATGAGAGCGTCGTAGATGCTCTGTTTGGCCGGTAGTTTCCTAAGATGGGCTAGCACGTTGTAGTCAGCTTTATTTCCATGTGTCTCGGCTTCTTCTCGAATGGGTATTTCTTCTGCCGGGGTTGGTTCTTCTTGAACAACCACCTGCTTCCCTTTGTCCTTCGGACCCATTCTCGGAGGTAGAACTCTTCCACTTCTTAAGTTAACTTCTGTAATTTCTTCTGACTCTAGTGTTGAGCTCGCTGGTATTTCTTCTTGAATTGGAATGACAAGTTCTTCTGGATTAGCTTCAGAGTCTGAAGGCTCTAACTCTATTGTGACTGGAGCTCCTCGAAACTTGCAGATAGATTCGTTGCTTGTTGAACTCTCGTAACCTCCTTGATGGATGTCTTCTTCACCATTGTGATCGTCGAGATTGTGTATGATTTGAGAATTGTCATTGGTATCGAAATCGGTGTCCGGATTGTCGCTAGTTACGTAATCGTTAAAAACAGTAAAAAAGTAGCCAACGCCATCACCCTTATCATTATAAGATCTCACCGAAGTGAGCAAATAATCATACAGAGTCAGAGGCTCGAGGGATTTCTCCCCCGAATCCGAAACAACTATCTGTAGGATAAGCGACCCCTAGTCCAGCCTTAGGAACCTCGGTCCTCTCTTCTTCGTCGATTTTCTTCTTCTCTTCGATCGTCTCTCGTTGAGGTGGTTCTATCGCAAGTGATAGTACCGGCTTAACAAGTTTCTAACTCTGAATTGAAGCTCGCACCGAAGCGGGTTGGATGCTGTCTAAAATCTTTTTTGAAGACCTCGTCCAAGCGGTAGTCCATCCATCGTCAGTTGCATAGGGATCTATCGGAACAATGAGATCAATTGAGACAACATTGACGGAACCTCCTTTACGGGGTTCCTTCATGTACTCCTTCGGGATTGTTATATTCCCTTTCCGAAGGTTGTCGTTGAGCCAACTTTTGAAGGTAATGCAATCTTCCATCTAGTGTCCGAGCATCCGGTGGTAAGGGCAAAAGTTGGGATCACCTTTCTTGTTGACTTCTTATGGTCTCTTAGGCTGCGGCGGTGGAAATGCGGAGTCTTCATCGGACTACGGAACATTTTCGGCCTTTGCCTCATTCTTGTACGGATACTCTCCTGCTCGAAGCTCCCTTAACGTACGTTGCGGACGAGGCGGTTGCTCATCTTGTGGAGATGAGCGATAGCTGGGTCGGGGTTGCTTGGTAATTACGTTGAGGTTCGTTGCGGTCGTTCGGACGATATTTGTATCGGTTGTTTGCCTTTGTCGACTGCTGCAACGATTCCGGATTTCTTTTCAAAAGTCTTCACAGGCTTTTGCTTGTCTGTCTTGTCGGCGAAACTTAATTGCTTCGCCTCCTCTTGCAAGCTCCCGACCTTGCTTAACAACTTCTCGAAAGTCCTAATAGTAAATCTCTTGAGGAGAAGTGCTATCGGGCCGTGAATGTTTTTAAGTAAGATGTCAACTGCATGTTGTTCTTGTAATTGTGGTTCACACTTCATACTTAGATTTCTCCATCGAAGTATGTAATCCACCAAAGTTTCGTTCGGCTTACGCTTCTACTCACTAAATCACCTATAGTGATGTGGTGCGAGCTCCGGCGAATCGCTTGATGAAGAGGTTTTCTAGTTCGAGAATGTCTTCATTGAACCATTCGGTAATTCCGCGTACCAATCGAAGGCGATCCACGACGAGTGGCGACGAATTGTCGGAAGAGTAATGCATCGCTCCCGCCGGCATTGCGACAAGCGGCACGAAAGTGTGCGACATGCTTGTCGGGGGTTCCCGGTTCCATCAAAGGTCTTGAACGAGAGGTGGTACGAAGCCTTTTGGGTATTGGACGGCGTCGAATTCTTCGGGTAAGGTCTACCGATCCGAATGGATGTCCCGCTCTTTGATTGTGCTAAGGCTTCTCGCACTGCTTGTTCCACGAAGCTCTTGATATCTTTTTACGGAATCATACTTTGTGTTGTATCTTTCTTTAGGCTGATCGTCCCCGTTGACGGATGTAATCTCTTTTCCTCCGTCCACAATGTGAATGACCTACGGGGGTGTCTCTCTTTGGGGTTGCACTTGACTTTGGAGAGTGGCTAGGGCTACTGACCATCTCTTCCATCCTCTTCGCCATTTGGGCGATCGTATCGTCTTTCTCTTGAAGGCTGTCTTCTCATCATTTCCGGCTCCTCTCTTTACTGCGGTTGCGGGAGCACCTTGTGAAGCTGACGAAGCTCGTGTTTCGACCATGTTGATTCTGCATACTCATCGTCCATGAATTCGATGAATCGATCTCGTCTCCGAATTTCTCTTCTCTTTCTTTTGCTAGTCGTCGAATATCGGTCCTCGACTTTTCCATAGCGTCCTCTAGCGGTCTTTTACGTGCATCTTCACGGTTGTCGTGTAATAGGCTGTCGGGTTCCCATCTCGCGAGTCCCTTTCTTGCGGTGGCGCTTTCTTCGATTCGAGTCTCCGACGAGACTTTCCTTCTCGGTTGTTGTTTCGATCTTAGTTGTCCAGGTAGTGGGATGTCATACCATCCTTCTAGCGGCGGAAGGTCGCAGGACCGGATGGTGCTGTCGGCCGAATCTTTGGAAGGTGGTATCCTCCCTGTCTGCGACCACGAAACAACGATAGGCGGACTAGCCTTCATCATTTAATTTGGCTTTTACGTAACGATGGCGAGGTTCTACTCGTGGCCACGAGACGGGATTTGGCGGCACCCGCCCCATCCTTCGTAGAATCTCCGATACGGGGCATTTCTCTTTCTTTGCTAGTTTTTCGATCACGGTACGTAGTCGGGCGAATGGCGTGATGCTAGCCCTTTTCTTTCTGCTGTCGTCGTAGTATGCTTGGTCGAGGTAATGTAGAAACGATCCTTCGAACATTTTCCTCGTCGGCGCGGCGGAAAGGGGATGGAATCTACTTCCTTCCAAAAGGGTGTATCTTCGGCATGGCATGTATTCGGAGTGGTGTGTACTCGGGGATTTACGGGATTTCCTCCGGAAAGCAACTTCGGCGGCTACGGCCTTCACGGCAATCTTCCTACTTCTGTTCCTTCTTTGGGTCCGTGTTAGTGATGGAATTCTTGAGTTGGACCCGATTTCAAAACGAGAGGGTCTCGCGGGAAAGTACGTACCCTCCGCGGTAGCGAGTTCACCATAGTTATGGATTTCCTTCCCCTTTAATGCGGCGAAGCCGGGGTAGGTGCGAGACAGACTAGACCGGTGGGGGTAGCAAGAACGGTCCTCCTGCGGACAGCGGTACTCCTCTCGGTCGGGATCTTTTGCGGGGAGGAAATTCTTGGGTTGACCTAAGGTTGAACTCGATCGGCGGCTTCTCGGCTTCGGATACTTTGTTTGTCGATGTGAAAAGGGAAACGTCGGTGATCTTGACATTTGTGTTCTCGAATCCTTGTCAAACCGGATGATCCCATTGTCGGGCGGCTCATCCTTGTAAACGGCGAAGTCGAGTCCATTGGTGAAGGAGAAAATCGGCTTTGGGGCTTCCATTTCGCGGGGTAGATCTTGATTGTCGGTCCCGAGTTATGCTTCTTCTCATCGGGACGAAAAGAAAGGAATCGAAAAGAGTCGAACACATTCTTGTTCATGTATTTATAAGAAGGAGTTATTTGTTAAAAGAGTCATTCATTAAAGGGTTTGTTTATTTAGAACGGAATGTTCGAAAGGTGTAGAGAAGATAAGGAATCCGATTTAGAATTGGAAAGGAAAAGAAAGTCTTATGCGAGACTTCTCGACTCGAAGGATTACTCTAGACTAACACCTGTGGGGGTCGCACCCCACCTCGAAATGAGGTAAAAGGATCTCGGAACCTCTCTCGTTTAGGGGTGTTTAAACAGTGGCTCCTAAATCCGAGAGAATGTTGGCTATACTTGTTCGAGGTAGAAATGAACATAGTACTCCGACGGAAAGAATGATAACTTGATCCATGAGGGACATGGATACACTACCGATTTTTGAAAGCGAAATTGTACGATTAAAATGGAGAGAGGAATTGTCCCCAGCGGAGTCGCCAGAAGTTGTAGGCATATTTTTTAGGTTGTGTGTTTTATTTTGAAAAAGGGGGTCGCCTAACGGAAATTGTGTGGCGAATTTCTAATTTAATTTAAATAAATAATTTGAAAAGTAATATTTGATTTTGAAAATAATTTTAAATTTGAAGATTTTAAGATATGAAATCAAGCCGATCTCGCATCCCAAATAGTTTATATAAACGAGCACCACACCATGAGCCATGTATCTATCACTAAGGATAGACACCTTGCTTGACGATGAGGCTAGATTAAACAAACTAAAAGATTTGTGACATCCGTTTGGTACGCGAACCAATTTTATAAGCCGACAAATTCCCTGCTTAATATGAAAGTATTAAACAGGGTTTATATTACCTGGGTTCTTTAAAATTCCCTATAAGGGCAAGCCACTATAGTTAATTACATCTTAAGTGACGGGAATCACCTAAGAAAACTCTCGATAATAATCAATAATTCTGCTCTCAAGAATTTGAAAGTTTAAGTTTTCGAGGGATTGAATCTTGGAATTTCGATAGGGAGTGGATCGAATTTGGGACATTTTGTTTTGGGAATTCAAAGGAAGAACGGTAGGAGAAATTACGGATCCGAAGCGAACTTCGGTAATTTCCCGACTATCCTATTGTTTGGCTTGGATTTAGGAAAGTCCTAATGTTTATTTAGTATTTCGATCTTGCGAATTTTAATTAATTTGGACTTATATTTGTATGATAGAATCATACGAATAGCCTTGAAGATGTGAGGGTTTATGTCGTATCGGACGGCTACCTCGGAATCCTAAGTCCGGTTAGGGCTTAATTTGCAATACAAATGCCTAACAAAAGGTTGAGGATTTATGTTGCACTAGGCGAACTACCTCGAAATCCTATGGCTTTGTTGTTTAATTCTAGGAAAGTTTTGCGATGTAGATTCGAAGTTTTGCTTGACGACGATGGCCGTGCTGCCCACCATGCTCAAGCTCCTTGTTGTTGCAGAGGTTTAGTTATAGAAGTCATAAATCAGGAGATGAGGGAAGTGTTTTGGTTTAGAGAAAACCTTAATTTCCAAGTGTTTTTTGTGTTTTAATTAAAACAAATCTTAAAGTTGATTATAACGACACCGGTTAAGATCCCACGGTTCCATCCTTCCGGCATTATTATTTTTATCGGATTCACTTAGTCCGGATGAATTTGCTAAACTCAGTTGAATGAGTTCCACACTTTCATTTAGGCACGTGGGAAATCCCGTTAGCAACACGTAGGTTACATCATCGAGGTATTCCCGATCATCCAACGGGACATTTTAATTTAGTTGTAATTGTAGTTTTGTGTTACGTTTGTGATTAAATTTTGAGTTGTTTTATATTTTGAAATGTTGTGGCGGTGAATTTTATCTTGCGATTACTTTTAATTTAGTTTTAGTTTCGGTTTTAGGGACTATCCTAAAGGTGTGGGTTTTCATGCAACGGTTGTTTATCATGCGATAAAAGTAAGTGCGATGCGATTAAATAAATTGCAATAAGGTAAATTGCAATAAAATAAAAGCGTACTGGAGGGTTTTCTCGTCATCCCAAGTTGCACTTAAAACACAATTAGAATATTTAAGCGAGCTCCTAGGTAAAGCTAAGGGGAGGGTTGTGGTTTTCTACTAAGTTCCTAATCCTATGGCTAGTCATTTCTATGACGTACTAGGTTCTTGTGTTTTGGTTTGAGGACGATTTTCTTCATCGAAGAATAATTAAGTTCGGTTGTTCTTATAAACATCCTATCGTATCGAGGAAGTGCTTAAGAAGAATCTTAAACATCTTTTCAATATTCTTAGAATTGTTTTAAGTCGAATGAATTTAATCATACAAATGAATTAATCGTCAGTGGATTAGTTAAGTTTTGTTGTTATCTGACTCAGTGAACTAGGATATTTGAATGTCCTATAAGTGAAGTAACATTTCATTTAATGTTCTGTTTAGGAGTTATGATAATTAAAATTTTGAGAGTAAATTGGTATTCAAATGGTTTGTGATTTAGTTTAACTTCAGTTAAAGGGTTTAAATTTGGAATAGTGTTCAAGTTGCTTTATATTTAATTTCTTTATGTCTTAGGTGATGTTATTTAATTCAATTTAATTATTTAATTTAATTTAATTTAATTTAATTTTAATTTAATTTAATTCAATTTTAGTTTGATTTGATGTTAAATTAATTTAGTTTAATTTTGATTTAATTTCCTTTAATTTAATTTAATTTGATTTAATTTTAATTTAATTTAATTTAATTTAATTTAATTTAATTTAATATGTTTTAATTTAATTTAATTTAATTTAACATTTTTTAATTTAATTTAGTTTAATTTAATTTAATTTAATTTATTTATTTAACTTAATTTAATTTAATTTATTCATTTAATTTAATTTAATTTAATTTGTTAATTTAATTTAATTTAATTTAATCTTTAATTTAATTTTATTTTTAATTTTAATTTAATTGAAAATTTAAAAAGAGTTTAATAATTTAATTTTAATTTAATTTAATGATTAAGTCCTTTAACATTTTAAAAATTAAATTTGAATTATCCTTTTTTAGTTAGGAATTAAATATTATTGAGATGATTAATTTAGGGATTTTTAAATTAAAGAATAAATCTCTTCCTAATAATATCCCTATTTTAATAATTCCAATTTTATTATTCTTCCGAATTTAATCGATTATTTAATTAAGGTTTATTTCAATTATTTTAAATTGTTTAGTAGGTTTCTACCCTTTAATTATTTAAATTTCAATTATCCAAATCAGATTAAGATCAAATATTTTATTTGTTAATTTTATTAAACCTAAAGTTTTAATTAAGGGTTAAAATTTTTAATTACCATTTTACCCTTCAAGCTTAATAATTTCATAACTCACTAAATTGAGCTTAAATGAACTTGAAATTTTTATGCGACTTCACTCATATGCCAATAAAGACATGAGAGGAGAAAATGTGATTTTTCTGTATTTAATTTATTTATGTAATTATTTTTGGTGGAAAATAGGAATTTCCAAGGAAAATTTAATAACATGACCAAGGGAGAGTTTCTGTTCTTAAGAAAATTATGGGACATTTCTAATGACCAGAGGACCACTTGGACCAATTTTGGTGATTTTTTAAATTATATTATTTTTATTATAATTATTTTAAGTTTTGGAGTGTTAATTAATTTAAAAATAAAATAAAGGTTGAAAAATGAATTTTATATTTTTTAAAAATCTCTCTAATATCAAGGAAATCAGAGAATCAATTTTTGCAAATTTCTGATTTCTCTTTGATTTATTATAATTATTTTATTGAAAATGCTAGAAAATACATTTTTTAATTTTAAAATTACCTGAGAGCTTTAAAATTTAATATCTCATTAAATAGACCTAAGAAAAATATGGGGTTTGTTCCTAAGTGATTAAAATTCAAAATGTGACATTTTGGTGAATTTTATTATTTTTGTGATTTTTATTATTTTTTAATTATTAAAAAATATTAAAATAATATTAAAAATCAACTTTTTTAGAAAATTGAAATTTTAATTTTCTTAAATTCCCCTAATATCGAGAGAGCTCCAAAACTAATTTGGTGAATTTTTGAAAGGTATTTTGAAAGTTATGAATTTTTAAAGTTCAAATTGACTAAATGGCTTAATCAACCCATTTAGTAGGGCTAACCAATTCCAATTGACTTCAAATTTTTATGGTGTGTTCCTCTGATCTTAAAGGTCAGTGGAGAATTTATTTCAAGTCAATTTGATGTATGGTTAAATCTAATTAATTAGGGACCTATTTTGGGTGTTTAAGCCAATTAGGGTTATTTTAAATGAACTAATTCAAAACCTATTTTTCCTAGGGTCCTCTGGTCATAAGGGACATCACCAAATTTTCCTAGAATTTATTTCATAACATGCTAATTATTGGAATTAAAATACTCAAAACAGTAACATGAATTTGAAGAATCAATAACTTCTCATAGGGATGGCCTCTGACTTTGGAAAATTCAGAGAATGTTCCCAAATTCAGAGGCTTCAAAAGCCCTATGGTCTCATGCCATGGTGAATTTCCTATATGCATGGAGAATTAAAATAATGCGAGACGAGTAAATAAATTATTAAAAATAAAATACTTGATGAAATTAAATGATTTCTTTTCCACATTATTCTCCTCTCGTTCACTCGAGCGAGGAGTATTTTTATTTTATTTTTCTGATTTTTCTACACAAAGTTATGCATTTTTGAAGTTTAGGGAATTAAATAAATAGGAAAATCCCTAATTTTCTATTTATCCGAGTCGGCGCCGCGTCATCCTCGGCATCTCCGAACGGCCACGCGGCGCGCTCCCATTCGACGCCGCCGCTCGAGTCGGCGGCCCGGGTCCCGCCTTCCGTGTATCATCTCGCCGATCCGACCTGATCCGAGCCGTCCGTCGCGCGTGTATTAAATGGACGGCATCCGTTCATCGTCCCCAAGCGTCCTCGCCCGAGAGCCGTCAACACTAAATCCACTAATATCTCACTCGATACTCGACGGATTTAACGTTCTTATGCTCTATGGATTCGTCTCGAAGAGACGGATACATCCATACGGTGTATCGTGCATTGAAATTAAGCATTAATGAAATGGAGAATCTCCGGAAGCTCGGGATGAAGAATTAGGCTCGTACCTTTGCTCGGAGAAGTGTGGCTTCGATGCGAGGGTTGTGTCACCTTCGATTGCGTCCCGACGAAGCTCCGAGATGAAGTCTCTCGGTGCAGTGAATTGCACAGGTAGGATTTCGACCACGACCGATCACAAAGCTTGGAGGTCTGGAGCAAGCCGGGTGGCTCGGAGATGGGGCTTTTGCTGGTGGACACCTTCTCTTGGTACGAGTGAAGGTGTAGGACCAATCGATTTGAGGATTGATCCTTTGTGGAGAAGTGTCCTGGTTTTTGGGCTAAAGTTTGAGCTCGAAATTGAGCTCAGTTGGAGGGAATTGGGGCGAATTCGGTGGGGATCAAATGCTCCATGTATGGGGAATCGTTCGGAACAATTTTGGCGAAGTTTCCTTAAGGTTTGTTTCAGGCACCTCTCATGGCCGAGAAGGGGTGGTGTTTAAATAGGAGAGGGTGGAGGGCCTCCCGGGGAGAGTTAGGGCTTGGGATCGAGTGCTCTTGGCAAGAGAAGAACAGCTACCATGGCCAGTGGGGATGGGGCGGCTCGGCGGGTGAGAATTCGAAGCTTGGGCTCACATGTGAGCTCTCGGCCATGGAGTTTTCCGGCGAGCCGGGCGGGCGGCCGGCGGGCATGGGTCACCCTCGGGTCCGGATGGGTCGGGGGCGGGGTTTAGTGCGATCGATTGGGCCTTGCCATGTGTAAAGGAGATGGCTTGGAATGGAATGGGGAAGAGGCCATTTTGGCTAGGTTTGGGTCAACCCATCATTTTGGGCTTGGTTCACCCTTTAAGGTGGCTTTGGGTGTTGTGGGGAGTCACGAGGATCAGTTGGTTTGGCATGGAGAAGTCCTTATCCAAATATATTTGGATTAAATTTGGGTTAAGGTGAAACATGCTTAAGGTTAATGACTTTTAGGAGGTGCTTAAAGGACCTCCTCCTTTTGCCATTTAAGGAGAGTTGACAACTTAGAGATCCTCATGGCTTGCCAATGGCTTGCATGTGGCTTCATGGCTCCATGTGGCTTGGGAAAAGATTGGGTTAATTTCATAAAAAAGGATTTTATGGATTTTGGCATTTTAATGGAAATTATTATGGGGCTTGATTTGGAATTGTTTAATTGATGGGATTAGAACTTAGGGAATGGCTTTGATTAAGTGGATGGCAAATGGAAATGCCATGTGGGCTTTGGATGAATTTGGGCTTTTGAATTTGAAGGAAGTGGGCTTTTAGGAAGGTTTAAGGGAAGTGGGCTTTTTGAATTTTAAAATGGACTTTAGGATGAAATTTTGGTAAAGGCTTGGGCCAAATAATTGTTGGGTTTAGCTCAAAGATGTCTTGGAGCAAATTGGGAGTGATTTGGATTTGAATTGGGTTGAATTTGGGCTCCTTTGGTGAATGGGCCAATGTAGGTCAAATTGGGCTAACTTGGGCCAATGTTGGGCTAGGGTTGAAATTGATGTAAAATAAGTGTTGGGAAATGTTTATGGGAGTGTTTCAAAGAGGTTTTGGCCTTGGTTGGGTTTTGATTTTGGGGTTTGGGCTTATTTGGGTTAAGTTTGGGTTTAGGTCAAAATTGGGTCTTTTAGCTTTGGGTTGAATTTGAGTGGGGTTTGGGTCTAAATTTTGGGCAAACCATGTTAGTGTTTTGTTTGTGGGAATGTTAAGGAAGATTTAGAAAAGATTTGGCGTTAATTGGAGTTGAATTGGGTGAGTTTGGGTTAGGTTTGGGTCATGGGTCCAAATTGGGCTTTAAGGCCAAAAGTGAAATTGGATCCAAATGTCAATCAAATTGGACTTGGATTTGGTCTAAATTGGTGTTTGGAATGTTGAATTGAAGTTTAGAATTGAATTGGACCAGAATTTGGGTCAATTGGGTAGGTTTGGTTTGACGTTGGGTTCACTTAGGGTTAAAATGGGTCAAATTGGGGGTTTTTGACAAAAGTAGGGTAAATTAACAAAATTGGCCCATGGTGTAGTTGGAAAAAATGCAATTGAAAATATTTGGGATTTTCTGGAATTTTCTGGGAATTTTCTGAATTTTTGGATTTTTGGGTCGAGAGGGGTATTTTGGGTATTTGGAGG
This sequence comes from Papilionanthe hookeriana x Papilionanthe teres, assembly GCA_022702705.1. Classification (NCBI taxonomy): domain Eukaryota; kingdom Viridiplantae; phylum Streptophyta; class Magnoliopsida; order Asparagales; family Orchidaceae; genus Papilionanthe; species Papilionanthe hookeriana x Papilionanthe teres. The sequence goes on along the minus strand of CM040436.1, from coordinate 66,875,894 downwards.
GTATTGGGAGGTATTTTTGGAATTTTTGGTATTTTTGGGTATGGATGATCAATTTGAGTAATGTGGAAATGTTTGGGATTGATTTTGGGGAATTTTGGGTGATTTAGGTGATTTTGGAAATTTTTGGTAGTTTCAAGGGCATTTGGTAGGTTAGGCGGGTGTAGGGTCCCGGGGGTCAAAAATTGAAAATTTGGAAAAATGAAGATTGGGTAAGTTTGAATGGAATGAAATCATTTTGATTGAGCCATGAAGCCATACCAAGCCCACATGAGCCATGAAGGGACTCATTTGAGGCATTCACTATGTTGTTCCTAACCCTCTTAGCCAAGGGCTTAGGGGTTAAGGACCATCCATGTAAATCACCTACATGAGTCAGGAGGTCAAGTTAGGTATGGGTGTGGTTTTAAGAGGTGTGTGAAAGTGTAGTGTATGAGTGTAGTGTGTGTGTAGGTCAGCCCCTCACCAGACCAGGCCACCCAGGGCAGTCCTAAGGCCAAAGAGTCTTATAGGAACCCATCCTTTAAACTTCCACATTTGATTTTCAACCCTCTAGGTGATTAGGGGTCTACAATCAAGTTTGTGGAGTTTGCAGGGAGTTTAGAAGTGGTTTGAATTTCTAAGTGGTGGGTCTCAATTCTAGTCTTCTAAGACAATTAAAGGAAAAGCCTAAGGCTAGATCCTAAGTACTAAAAAGAAGAAGAGAAGACCTCATCAAAAATGAGGTCAATAGACCAATGTAAGGAGAATTAGAAGTTTTCTGGGATATGCTGGATTCTACAGGCGTTACATCAAAGACTTTTCAAAGATTACAAAACCTTTATGTCGATTATTGGAAAAGGATGCAATTTTTTATTTTGATGATGTTTTCTTAAAAGCTTTTAAAACATTAAAAGAAAAATTAATCACTGCACCTGTTATAATTTCACCAAATTTGGAAAAACCTTTTGAATTATTGTGTGATGCTAGTGATTATGCTTTTGGTGTTGTTTTAGGTCAGGATTATGATAAAATTTTCAAAGTTATTTATTATGCTAGTAAAACTCCTAATGAAGCTCAAATTAATTATACCACTACTGAGAAAGAGTTATTAGTTATAGTATTTGCATTTGATAAATTTCGATCATATTTAATTGGAACTAAATGTGTGGTGAATACTGATCATTCTGTTATCAAATATTTAATGAAGAAGAAGGATGTGAAGCCGAGATTGATTTGATAGGTTCTTCTTTTGCAAGAATTTTATTTTGAGACAGTAGATAGGAAGGGTTTCTATAATCAAATTATTGATCATTATTCTAGGCTTGAAAATGAAAAAACTCTCTGTGATGCTGAAGAAATTAATGAACATTTTCCCGATGAAAAATTATTCACTGTTAATGAGTGGCGTTTTCCGTGGTACGCCGACATAGTAAACTTTATTTTCAGTAATATTATACCAAATGGTTTGACATACCAGGAAAAGAAGAAATTTCTGTCTAATGCTAAACTTATTTTTGGGATGACCCATCTTTTTATAAACAAGGAAAGGATCCTATAATTCAAAGATGTATACCTTTGGAAGACACTTATGAAATTATTCAAAAATGTCATGATTCTAATTATGGGGGACATTTTGGAGTTGAAAAAATTGCATATAAAATCTTACAATCTGGATTTTATTGGCCTACAATTTTTAAGGATGTGAATGCTTATATTAAAAATTGTGATAGATGTCAGCATGTAGGCAATATTATTAGAAGAAATGAGATGCCCCTCAATTATATGTTGGAAGTTTAAATATTTGATGTTTGGGGATTAGATTTCGTGGGTCCATTTACAACATCTTTCGGAAATGTTTATATTTTGATAGCAGTAGATTATGTTTCCAAATGGATTGAAGCTATTGCTTTACCTCGATGTGATGCTCAAAGTGTTGCAAAGTTTTTAATAAATAATATAGTTTACAGATTTGGAATACCAGAAGTAATCATATGACGTATGAGGGAAGTCATTTTAAAAATGCGATTATTGAGAAGTTAGCAAAGAAATATCATATAAATCATCGCATTGATACTGCTTATCATCCTCTGGCAAGTGGTTTGGTTGAATTATCCTATTGTGAAATTAAAAGAATATTGGAAAAGACTGTTAATCCAAATAGAAAGGATTGGTCAATCAAACTGGATTATGCTTTGTGGGCCTATAGGATTGCCTTCAGAACCCCTATAAGAATGTCCCCATATAGGCTGATTTTTGGAAAAGCTTGTCATTTGCATATTGAACTTGAGCATAAAGCATATTGGGCAATTAAAGGGATCCATTATAATTTGAAAAACGCTGCTGAAAAGAGATTATTGCAATTAAATGAGCTTGAAGAGATAAGGAATGAATCTTATGAAAATGCTAAAATTATAAGGAAAAGATGAAGTTATGGCATGATCGGAAGATTCTTACTAAAAATCTTGTGTCAGGACAGAAAGTTTTGTTGTACAATGCTAGATTGAGAATTTTTTCTGGAAAACTCAAGTCCAGGTGAATGGGTCCATTTATTGTGATAAAAGTTTATTCCTATGAACCTGTAGATATTCAAGATCCTAAGGCTAGAAAAATATTTAAAGTTAACGGTCATAGACTTAAACCTTATTTTTTAGTTGATCAGCTTAAATCTGATGAAAATCAGATGTTGGGTCACTCAGAATGAGTTCTGGGTATCTCAGGCTGAAGACGATAAACCAAGCACTTTGTGGGAGGCAACCCATAGTTATAGGTGTGCTTTGCTTTATGTTTGCTTTGTGTGCTTTGTTTGGTTTGTTTTTATGTTTTGGTGGTAGCATTTTGGAGTTTTTATGTTATAGTAGTGTTTATTTGACCTTATTTTATAACTTAGAGGAGTTGGAATGAAATTTTGGACATTTGGCAGACCTGTGCTAAATTGAGCAGTGACGGCTAAGCGCCACCTAGTTGGCACTTAGGACCAGAGTTATGAAACATGTGATAAATAAGGTTCTAGACGCCTAGATCGTGAGGAAGTGGTTTTGGAAGTTATTTTGGAGTTTTTAAACGTGAAAGGGCAGGATTATGCACTTCTAAAGTCTATAAAAGGCCCTGAATTAAGAGAAACACTTGCCCCAAGTCCTATTTTCATTCCCGAGTCTTAAGAAGAGTGTTTTGAGTGCATCATGTCTTCCTGGGTGAATGAGATCAAGAAGAAAGAGGATTCTGACAAGAGTAAGTTTATTAGTGATAATGCTAAAGAGTTATTCAATGGATTTCTTGTCGTTAGTATTCAGGAAATTGCAGAAAAGATTGCAATGATTGAAGCCCAAGTGACTTCAATCGAAGTAAAGATCAATGAAACAAACGAATATTTGGAGCATATGGGATGGCAACTCAAGATGCAATTCAATCATACAAGTTACGTGGAAGAAGCAGATAAGGCGATGTTTCTAAAGAACAAGTGGTTAGAAGAAGAATATGTAAGAGTGTCCAATCATCGTCCTTTCTATCAGATTTATATTCCAGAAGGATCAAATAGAAATAATAGTGGTTTTGGATATATTTTGCCTACTGAAGAGTGGAATTAAATGTTGGTTTTATCTTGTGGTTTGTTTTGAGTATTTTATATTTTATGTGTTTATTGTATTAAAGTGTTTAATGTTTTTATGTTTGTGATCTGTTGCACTTTAATGTGTAATTGTTACATCTTAATGATGTAAACTTATCATTATGCTTATTGAGTCCGTTTGTATTTAGGGGATTTCATCCAAAGTGTTTGGATAGAAATTTTTAATTTGTATTAAGTGTGGTTTGATTTTAATGAATATATGTTTGTGTTTGTATGAAATTTGATTGGAATTGATGGATATTAAAGTTTGAAATTGGAGTATTGGAGATTATTGAGTAAGAGACAAGTATTTTGAGATGATTAAGGGTGATTAACTAAGTGGATTAGTGCATTTTATTAATTGTGAAAATCTTGCACTGGCGGCTAAGCGCCAGATTTCGCTGCTAAATGCCGAAAGCCTCGCGCTTAGGCTCCGGTTCGCGAAAATTGGTTTTCAGCAGTTAAAACCCGAAAATCGCCATTTTTTAACTTACCTGTCATCTTCAACCTCTAATTTTCGCGAAAAGGAGCCTAGGGCATTAACATTTTGGATTGTTTGAAGGCCGATTTCAACAAAATATGTTAAATTTGGATTCCTTAGGGTAAGAGCACCACTCCTATGTAAAAATTTTTTATTTTCACCATGTATTTTGAGTACATTTTGGAAAATCCTAAAATCACTATTCATGGTGAAATTTGAAGAAAAGGATGAGAAATTTTTTGGATTTAGTGGAAATTACTTTTGGAAGTTAATTTAGCAAGTTTAGTTTGATTTTGAAATTTATGGTGAATTTTTGTGAATTTTTAGAAATGGCTCCAAACTCAAAATGCTCGAGAGAAAAGACGAGATTTGATTCTGACAAACTTGTTAGTGGAAGGGCTGAGGAACGATAGGTTAATGCACTACAGTCACGTAAATTGATTCCTGAGCGTGTGTTCAGTAAGTCTAGAGACGTTATTGAGGAGATGATTGCTAAAAGGAATTGAGAGAATTACTGCTGCTTCTCCGCTGCTACTGTTGCCTCTATGGTCAGAGAGTTTTTTGCAAACTTACCTACAACAGAAGAGAATTTGGTGATAGTGAGAAGGCAAGAAGTACATTTTACATCTGCGGTAATCAATGTCTTTTATCGAATGCCTCTTGATATGTTTTGTTTTTATTAGAACTATCATCCTACTGAGGGAGAGTTAGATGAGATTATGGCATTTCTGACTGACGGAAGAGGTTTATGGAAGATCACAAATGATAGAAGAGTAAATTTTTAAGCCTCTAAGTTAAATGTCATTTCTAAAGCATGGCATTATTTTATCTCATCTAAGCTGTTGCCTTCAAGTCATACTAGTGAAGTTACAAGGGAGAGAGTTGTTCTAAACTATTGCATTCAGCAAGAGAAGCCTATAGATATTTGAGCAATAATTTTTTATTACATTTTGAATTGTGCCAAATCTACCACTACTACAGGTATATGATTTCCTTCCCTAATTCATTCATTATGTGAGCAGTCTGGTGTGAAATTTGAAACTTGGGAAGAGGACCTTCAGCCTTTGAAACCAATTATCAGTGTAAACGTTGGAGCTTACACTGTACATTCAGAGTTTGGCTAGGGAGGAGGATTTGGTAGGGCTTCTAATGCTTCTACTACTTCCACTTCTCGTGCTACTACTTCGAGAGCTTCATCATCTAGAGATTCACAGACTGGTTTGTTAAGAAAGATTTTGAAGAAGGCGAGTCTTACTCCTGAGCATGTTAGAGACTTGGATGATAAAATGGATAATATGGAATAATATATCGTTAAACATGATGAATATGAGGAGAATTATCAGCATTATTTAGATAGATTGATCAGAGGTGATATGAGTGCTGAGATGCCCCCTCATCCATTCTACATACCTTATGTGTCATCCAGCGGTTGGAACAAGCAAGATGATGATGATGATGAGGATGATTAGTTGATTTTTGTATATGTGTTAATGAGTTTTTGTTGATGAACTGATGTATGTTATGTCTTGTGTTTTTTTTGATATTGTGTTTGATGTGTGAACTCTGGTAATATGCTGAGTATAGTAAGACTATTTTTGCATATTCAGATGAATCTTTGTTGGATTGATATTCTATATGTTGTTTTGTGTGATATATGTGTAGTAGTAAATGTTTTTAAGTGTATGTTGTGTCAAAGTTTTTGTAGTTTGTACTTTAATTCCAAAATTATTAGGAGAATTTAGAACACTATTAAAAACAATTATTTAAAATTGCATATTAAAACTTTTCAAAATCTACTACTACCATTTGTTATCTTGTATTGGTGTGATTCCAGTTATTTTCAGTTGGTGTGTATTTTCTTTGAAAACCTTCACTATTGTAAAAGTCCTTTAAAATTTTGAATTTCCATTTAATGAAAAACTAAAAAAATTTTTGAATTTGATTTTTTTAACTCTTGTTTTTAAATTGTTATACTTTCATATTTAAGATATTAAGATTCCTGCAAGCATGTTTTGTTAGTTTTTAATTCTCACCCATGTATCATTTCTTATGTTTAAATGTTTTATCTTGACTAAAAATTAAAGTTTGGGAGGAATTTTAAAAACAGAAATTTTTAAAAACCAAAAATTTTATTTGTTCTCAAGAATACTTAAAATTAATTTGATTTTTGATTGAAAACAATTATGTATATGAAGTTATATTAGGGGAACAAAATTTTGAATATAGAAATGAATAAAAGAATTTAGTTAAAATTTTTAGTAATAATGAAAAATTTAAAGTTATAACTTTTTTAGTAAAAAAGTGTTAAATATTATTCAACTATCTTTAGTAAGAAATGTTGTATTTTTGGATAAATAAAAGGTTTGACTTTTATTCTTCAAAGCTTAAATTTCTTTTTTTGAGAAGTAATTTTCAAATATTATTAGTATGATTTTTAAGTGAAAGATGTATATCGGACCTTTATTTTAAATAGAAGGATGGAATTCAAAATCATTAAAGGCCAATCCAGATACAGTAATCCTTGCCTTATAAAAAAAAGAAAAAAAAGGAAAAGAAATAAGAAGAAAAAGAAAAAGAGAAAAAAGTGAAAAATAGTATGTGAAAAAGAAGGAGAAGCTTGAGGATTTAAGGGCCTAATCAAAAATTGGTTCCATACCTAAAGTTTAAGATATAAGTTCTGAGAACATCTAAAGCTTAAGGTTATAATATAGTAAGTAAAATTATTTTCAAATAAAGTTTTTTAAGTAAGACAAATAAATGTGTGAATTCAATATTTTGAAGAATCTACAAGTAATTCTGAATTAGATAGAAACTATATTATACATTATCCTTTACCTAAGAACTTTCTAAACTTTAAATTAGTCTTAATTACTGAATTTTTTTTTCTAAATTGGACTATTTCATTTTTAGAAAAAAATTTTGTTATCTTCCTAAGAAAATCATTACATAATTTGCATGTTAAAATTTTCTATGTGATTAAGAGTCACTTAAGGAGAAGTAACATTTTATGTTTGAGGGATTTTGATACACCTAAAATATATAGTATTTTTATGCACATTTTTATACCTATTTTTATGATATTGCACTTTAATGGAATATATTTTATGTTTTTCTTGCAGGTATAATGAAAATGAGTGATTATAATGAAATGAGAAAAAGTTGAATCAAATTTGAAGCAAAAAAAATAAAAAATGAAAAATTGGATCCTGGCGGCTAAGCGCAGGCTGGTCGGTGCTTAGCCGCCACAGTTAAAAATTGAATTTACTTTATTTTGGCGCCAATTTCAAGGAGTGTTTGAAGAAACTTTTGGTGGTGACTTCCTTAACTTCCCATAGGAGGCAAATTTGAATGAAGGGATGCATCTTTTGGTAGATACATTGAATCGGGACATGATTTGAAGAGACACCAAGACACCTTTTGGATTATTATTAAAGTTTTGTCATGAGTGTGTATGTGTGTGTATCTTTAGTGAGAGTAGTCTTTTAGTTTAGTTTTCAAGAGTCTCTTCTAGTTTTCAGTTTCATCTTCTAGTTTGAAGAGTTTTACTTTCGATCTTTTATTGTTTAGAGTTAGTTAGTTTGGTGTGAAACTTTCTTTCCACCAATTTTCTTTCATCCATTTATCTAGTTTTTATTGAAGTCTAAAGTCAGAGTTAGAGTCAACAGAGTTGGGCGGCGCCAACCTCTATAATGTTGTCCTGTGGAAAGTTAAGTTTGAATGGAACTTCCGGAGTCTTGTGGAGAGGATTTTCAGATAAGTGTTTACTTCTGTTTTCTATATTTAGTTTTTATTATTGTGTTTTCTTTATGATTTCTATTTTCAAATCAATGTTTTCTTGTGTTTTCTCCATGAATTCTGAATAATTTTCTTTATCTTTTTCTTTCTTAAATGAAGAAGTAATTATATTATGTAGGATTGTTGTGGAATGTATAAGGGTTTAAAGTTGGAATAAGTTATGAAGATTTAATTCCATGAACTAAATATAGTTCTTAATTTGGAAAAATAAAATGTTAAATTTGTTATGAGATTATGTAAGATCCAATGTGGTATTGTCTCAAACAACAAATGGTATAAATCACATCCAATTATATAGATTAGAATTGTAGTCCATATAATTGAATGCTTAGGAGATATGTTTCTAATGGGGAGTAAAATTAGAGGATCTTTAGAGTGACAGGCTAAAGCCCCCTAATTTGGTTTGATATTTTAATTTTTGTTATGAGAAGTTATCCCCCAGGTGGAGGGAATCGAGGGAACTCTAGAGTGAGAGCTGTTATCTTCCCTGCCTAACCATGTTCAAGATTTTAAAATTTCAAATTAACCAATGTTCTTTATAGAACCAAGTAAGGGTAAAGAATAATTTTGCTTCTATTTATCCGAACACATTTAAATACTTCAACAACAATACTTTCATAATTATTATTGATTTATAAGAGAAAGAAAAAGATATTTTATTTCCTAGTATTTTATACCGCATTTTAAAGTTCTGATAATTTTCATTTACTGCTTAGCTTTAATTAAAAATACCAAAAACAATTTTCAAGCTTTTTAAATCAAAACATACTTTCAAAATTCATTAAATAAAGTAAAAATATAATTTTCTTAATTCTTTAAAAAGTTTTTACATTTCCCTGTTAGTTCGATATCTCGGGACTTAATTAGAAAGTCCTATATTACATGATAAATGATATGTATACTTGCGTAGTATCCCATATTATAAAATCATAATTTTCATATCTAAATCATCAGAATATATAGTCAGTGTGAAGTCAAGTTTTTGGTGCACATATATTTATCGAGGATCGGTGAGCAGTCTGGTGTTAAGTTTGAAACTTGGGAAGAAGTCGTTCAGCCACTTAGACCCATCATTAGTATAAATGTGAACACTTACACTGTGCATTCAGAATTTGGTTGGAAGGGAGGATTTGTTAGAGCTCCTAGTTCTGCTGCTTCTACTTCTTGTGCTTCTACTTCACATGCATCATCTTCTAGAGATGAGTTTTCTGGTTCACAGACTAGTTTGTTATAGAAGATTTTGAAGAAGGTAAGTTTAACCAGAGAACTTGTTAAGGATATTGATGGAAAGGAAGAAAATATTGAGAGATATATTGTGAAACTTAATAAGTAGTAGGAGAACTATCAGTAGTATATGGTTAGACTGATTAGAGGCGATCACAGTATGCGAGATGCCTCCTCATCCTTATTTTATACCTTATGTTCCATCCAGAGATTGGAATGAGAGAGATGACGATGATGAGGATTATGAGTAGGATTTGTTCTTATGTGTTGTTGGGTTTATGATGTTTCTATTTGTGTTGTATGATATCCAGAGTTTTATTTATTGTTGTATTTTGCCATGAACTCTGATATTATGTAGACTGTAGTTGGACTATTTCTGTTATGCACATTCAAATGTTTCTGTGATGAATTGATGTTTTATGTTGTAGTTTGTAATATGTTTGTGGTAGTAAGTATTCTGAGTTTTTAGTAGTGTACTATTTAATTCCAAAAATTGTTAGGAAATTTAAAGCACTGAAAAACTGAATTTGATTTCTTTTTACTCTTGTTTTTAAATTATTATTCTTGCATGTTTAGGTTATGAAAATTCCTGCTAGCATGTTATTCTATTTTTTAATTCTCACCCATGTATCATTTCTTATGCTTAAATGTTTTATCCTAACTAAAATTTTAAATTTTGGAAGGAATTTTAAAAACTAATTTTCAAAATCTAAAATTTTGTTTGTTCTCAAGAATACTATAAATAAATTTGATTTTTGATTTAAAACAATTATGTATATGAAGTAATATTAGGGAAGCAAAATTTTGAATATAGAAATGAGTGAGAGAATTTAGTTAAAATTTATAGTAATGATGAAAAATTTAAAGTTACAATTTTCTTAGTAATGCATTGCTAAATGTAGTTAAACTATCTTTAGTAAGAAATGTAGTATTTTTGGAAAAATAGAAGATTTGACTTTTATTTTTCAAAACTTAAATTTTTTTTATTGAAAAATAATTTTCAACACTATTATTATGACTTTTAAGTGAAAAATATATATTATACCGTTATTTTAAATGGAAGGGTGGAATTCAAAATCAGTAAAGGCCTGTCCAGATATAGTAATTCTTGCCTTATACAAAAAAAAGAGAAAGAAAAAGAAAAAAGAAAAAGAAAAAGAAAAAGAAAAGAAAAGGGAGGAGAAGCTTGAGGATTTAAGGGCCTAATATAAAATTGGTTCCATATCTAAAGTTTAAAATATAAGTTTTGAGAAATTTATATATATTGTTAGCAGTAGACTATGTATCTAAATAGATAAAAGCAAATCTAAATAGATAAAAGCTGTTGCTTTACCTCGATGTGATACTCGAAGTGTTGCAAAATTAAAAAAAAAGAGCATATTTTGTAGATTTGGAATGTTGATGCTACTCCGACGTGTGCTGTTTTTCTGCGTGTTTTTTATATTTGTATGTGTACACACACTAGAGGTTAAACGCAAGTATACGCATCGTTCAAGTAATACAAGGCTCTAGTGGAGTCCCGTTTACCGATCCCACAGGGAAGCAATGTAAGGGGTTCTTAGTCAAATTTTAATCTACTACTATCAACCTTAGATTATAATGTCGATTAAAATGGTGTTTTATCTTGCAACTTCTATTAAATGCAGTTGATTATAAGTAAGAAAAATAACTATTTCTAAATGCAAATATTACTTATAAAGATAAAACTTTCTGGGTGAATTGGTTTGGTGAATTTTGAGATTATAAAATCTACTATTCTTATGTAATGAATTAGATAATATAAGGTTGATTCTAAATGCATTAAATATTGTATGTGCTAAATAGGAGCAATCCTATTCTTTAACCTCTTTCGAGTGCATAAAAAACATTGGTTAATCCTAGGTTTAGTCCCTAAATCCATGGTTAGGCTGGGAGGATACTGGCTCTCACTATAGATCTCCCAATTACTTCACCTGAAAGCTAACTCTCAGTTTAGTTTTCAAACACTAGGACCGAATTAGGGATTTTAGTCTGTCACCCTAAAATCTCCTATTCTATGCCCATCAAAGTATATTTCCCTATTTATTTGCACTAAACCCCATGAACTTCACCATCCATGGAATTTGAATGTGGTTCCACTTTGTTGAGAATTACACCGCCCTCTCAGGTCAATGCAATTACAACAAATTTTAACAAAACAACGGGCCCTTTTTGTAATGTAAATGAAGTGCAAGTAAAAACCATCACATTTATAATTAAAACTTCTTCTAGCATGCATCCCAATATCCTAAACATGAATCCTACTCATTGCAAAAGAATAGTAGAATGAAAACAATGGAATAATCTTCTTATGTCATTATTTCCAAACATGAAGAAAGAGTAAGAGAAAGACATCACAAAGTACGAAGAAAACACAACGGAAAACTTCATTTCATCAAAGCAAATACACTACATAAGTGTTTACAAAGTCATAAAATAATTAAGAATATGATACTTATCTTCTTCCCCATGAAAGAAAGATGAAAATCTCTCATGCTGATCCATGCAATGCTAGTGCAATCCCTTACAGATTCTCTCAAAATCCCCTCTCCAATCTCTCTAAAAAAGTCGAAATCTACATTTCTACTCCTATTCTAATATATCTAAGCATTCTCCATGTTTTTCCTAACTTTCCTATCACTTTTTCAGACATAAAATCATTCTAATATAGTATATGGATGAATTTCTTGAGAGGTGTTTCAAGAAATCTTCCAAAAAGCGTCCAGGTTCAATGTATATGGCCAATAACCGCCCCAAATCGAGTCCAAACCATCTTGGGCACCGTCGGTAGTGGATAGGGTGCCGGCGGTGCCCTATTCACGTTCTTCTCTAGATTTGAGCACCGACGACACGAGTTTGTGCGCTCCCTGTGCCGATCTGCGCAACGTCACCATTTGGCTCTGTTTAGCTCTGTTTCAGCTCCGTTTCACCCCATTTTAATTACGTTGTGTTCCTAACATCTTCACCTACAAGATAAACATAAAAAAATCTTTCTTTAAAGTGTAATGTTATTTAAAAATATGCAAGAAGTGTAAAGATATTAAGCATAGGAAGACTTATCAAAATGTGTCTGGCAAGAATTTGCTTTCTTGCTCGTTTTTACTTTAAATTACACCATTTTTGCTTCTTTTTCTTCAAAAGTCCATTTCTTTAAAACCAAGAAACATACAAAATACCTTCCATTAAGGTGTAATATCATTAAAATAAAGCATAAAATGTATATGTAAAATTAAGCATTTTTTAGTCTTATCAAATGCTAAGAGTAATCATAACTATTGGGGGAAGTCATTTTAGAAATGCAATTATGGAGAAATTAGTAAAGAAATATCATATAAACCATAAAATTGCTATTGATTATCATCCTCAGACAAGTGGTTTGGTTGAATTATCCAATCGTGAAATTAAAGGAATTTAGGAAAAATCTGTTATTCCAAACAAAAAGGATTGGTCAATCAAACTAGATTTTTTTTTGTGGGCTTATAGGACTGCATATAAAACTCTTATAGGAATGTTCCCATATAGGCTAATTTTTGGGAAAGCTTGTCATTTTCCAGTTGAACTTGAGCACAATACATATTGAGCTATTAAAGAGTTCAATTATAATTTGAAGAATACCGGTGAGAAAAGATTATTGCAGTTAAATGAGCTTAAAGAGATACGGAATGAATCATATGAAAGTGATAAGTTATATAAAAAAGAAGAAGATGTGACATGATCGTAGGATTTTGACTAAAAATAATGAGCAAAGATAACAAGTTTTGTTATATAATGTCATTTTAAAATTATTAACTGGAAATCTTAAATCCATGTGGAAGGGCCCATTTATTATAATAAAAGTTTATCCCTATGGAGCTCTAGATATTAAAGATCCTAAAACTGAGAAAATTTTCAAAGTGAATGGTCATAAACTAAAACCATATTTCTCAGTGAAGCAATTTAAACTTGACTAAAATATGATGTTGGGTCACCGAGAATAAGCACTTGGTATGTCGGGCTCACGACGTAAAACCAAGTGCTTTGTGGGAGGCAACCCATAATTATCAGTGTGCATTATTTTGAGTTTGATTTTATGTGCTTTGTTGTTTGGTTTAAAGTAAGAATTATGTGGTAGTATTTTGATTATACTATGTTAGGTGAGATTAATGAGACCTTAATTGATAACTCAGATGATTTAGAATGAATATTTAGACGTTTAGTGGACCTGTGTTAAAATGAGCATTAGCGGCAAAGCACCAGCAGTTGGCGTTTAGGCACCAGAGTTATGAAAAAAGTGAAAAATGAGGTTCTAGAAGCCATAATTGTGAGGAAGTTATATGGAACATTATTTGATATTTTGTGAACATGGGAGGACGGTTTTAGTGCTTCTAAAGTGTATAAATAGAAACCAAATGAAGAGATATTCACCCCATTGCAAATTTTCATCCTAAAAGTCTAAGGGAAGTGTTTAAGTTACAAAAATATCTTTTAGGAGAGTGAAATTAAGAAGAAAGAGGATGCAAACAAGAAGAAATTGATTTGTGAGAGTGCACAATAGTTATACAATAGATTTATAGCCATTAGTATCCAAGCAATAGCAGAGAAGATTGCAAATATCGAGACTGATGTGGCGTCAATCGAAGCAAAGGTAAATGAACCTAACATGATGCAACTTTTTTATATGCAAGGATTTATGAAGAAGAGATATAAAATAATTTTAATAAAGTCACAATGATCCAACGCAAGTATACGTACCGTATCAAGTAATACATGGCTCTAATGGAGTCCCATTTATTGATCCCATAGGGAAGCAAGGTAAGAGGTTCTTAGTGAAGCTATAGTCTACTATTATTAGACTTCGGATTGGAGGGTCGATATAAGTGGTATTTTATCTAGCAACTACTCCTAAATGCAAATAATTACACCTAAGGATAATAACTATTCATAAATGCAAATATTACTTCTAAAGATAACCTTTCTGGATGAGTTGTTTTGGTGAATTTTGAGATAATAAAATCTACTATTCTTATGTAGTAAATTGGATAATGTAAAGAGATGAGATGCATTAAATTTTTTATGTGCCAAATAGAAGCAATCTTATTCTTTACCCTCTTCCTAGTGCATAAAGAACATTGCCTAATCCTAGGTTTAGTCTCTAAATCCGTGGTTAGGGTTGGAGGATACTGGCTCTCACTCAAGAGCTCCCACTTTCCTTCGCCTGAAGGCTAATTCTTGCTTTAGTTTCCAAACACTAAAACCGAATTGGGGATTTTAGTCTATCACCCTAAAATCTCCAATTCTATGCCCATCAAAGTATATTTCCCTATATATTTGCACTCAACCCCCATGAACTTCACCATGTGGTTCCACTTTTTTGAAAATTACACCGCCCTCTCAGATCATAGCGCAATTACAACAAATTTTAACACTACAATGAGCTCTTTTTGTAAATTAAATGAAGTGCAAGTAAAAACCATCACTCTTGTAATTAAAATTCTTTTATCATGCATCCCAATATCCTAAACATGAATCCTACTCATTGCAAAAGAAAAGTAAAATGAAAACAATGACATAATCTTCTTATGTTCTCCAAACGACCTCGAATGACAAAACGGACTGCGCCATTGCATCTAGAATGTCGAAATAACCTAGGAAGGACACTAATTCTGATATGGTTTCGTGGGGGGCTGATTTATGTCCAAATCATCGAAATTTAAATAAAACATTAATAAAAGGTGTGTGAAATAAAAAAAAAGTAGAAAAATACCTAAATACCTAAATCCCTAATCCCTAACTCACGCCTCACTCATAACACCTGCCCCCTTCCCGTTCGCGAGCCCAGGTGGAGTCCTAGAGGGGTGAAACCGAGCAACTCCTCTCCTCCCTCGCGAAGCTTCCGCCCGAGGTCCCCTCTCCCCCATACTCTGGGAAAAGCTTTGCTCCCCTGACAAAATCTTCTCCATGCCTCCACGCTCTATGTCACACCTTGTCGCCACTTGCCCTATCCTTGTCGCATTCGGCTCACCCCTCCGGTAAGTCGAAGTAAGAGCTTCCTCCCTCTTCGGCTATAAAAGCCCGTGGATTGGGAAGGTTTAGGGTTGTTGTCGTTTTGTCTGCTGGTTGGCTCATCCTGTATGCTTGAGGTTCTTTGGAGTGTTGAGTTCTTTTGAGAAAGGCTTAGGCGAGAGACCTGAGAGTCATTGGTTATAGAGATTTTGGGGCCGAAATTTTGAGAGGAGGTGGAGGTGCTGCAAAAATATTTTAAGGAAGTTGTTGGAGTTGCTTTGCACTGGTTGGTTGTTCTCTCTGTGCTTGGGCTTGGAGCTTGGTTATTAATTTCTTTGTTTGGGTAAAATCTAAAGCAAGGTAACACTCCCTTCTTTTCCTCTTAAACCTCTCACGCATTCTAAGTTTTATGAATTTCCTGGGAGCATTTGAGGTTACTTTGAATCACAATCCTCATTTCTTGTTGGTTTGATAATTGTCAAAATGCAAAGAGGTTTGGATGGAAACATATTTTAGAATATATAATGCCATGTTTTAGTTCAATTCTTGAAAAAAAAAATCATCAATGTCTTCTTGTCTTTCTGAAATGGGGAATGGCTAAATGACTTTGTATTATAGCGTATAAAAAGGAAGTTCAAAAAAAAGAGAAAAAAAGGGGGGAAAAGATTCATTCTTCTTGTTTCTTCATTATTCCGGCGATACTTTAGTTTGATTGGGGATGAGAAGTTTCACATGTATGCAACATATTCTTATGCTTTACATGCTTAACACTTGGGCTTAAATATTTATACATGCATGGATTACCCGGCTCTCATGTATTCTCGCATCTCACACATAAGCTTTAGTTTTCCCATGTATACTACCATTACTAATTTCTCAGAGGCAAAATATGTGTCCACATATATTGATTATGAATATCAAGAGTTGCGGATGTAAATATCAAATTCTGTGTGTTAAATTTGGTGCGGTATAAGATTGTTTAAAATTACAGCTTTGTTGGTTTGGGGGAGATTTGGAAAGCTTCTGTAGCTTGCTGACTTGATTCTTCTTGTGCATAAATTGAGAGCCGGGTAGTTTTGCTAAGTTAACTTTGCTGCATTCTCCTATAGAGGAGAAAGGACTGCCTGATATCTTTCCAATGGTTAGAGGATCGGTTTTATCAAAAATGTATATTTATATGCATACCACTCAATTTTTACGAATTCACACACATTAAAAAAAAGAGTGATGTTTTAGGTGTTAGATATGTGAATTTAAATGGCTTGAGTGTTATGCATGTAAACATTCCGAACTCCAAACGATCCATGATATGTAAGTTTTGTTTTTGTTATGTTGTTGAAAGGCTTTAATTTTGGCATTTTTAGTAAACTAATGGAAGCTCATATGAAAGATTTGCATGCATAGCACTAAACACTTGTACAAATTCTCATTTTCAACACCCAGACTTTTATTTTTACATAAATACCACCTTGCCCTGTGCCTGGGGCGGTATGCGTTACTTTTGGTAGGATAGAATGGTGGTATTCCTTTTTGCGATATGGAAAAGGTTGGGTGGTCTTTTGCAAAATCTAAAAAAAATCTGAAATTTTACATGGTTCATTTACGAAAATCTGAAACTTTGGGGTGACCTATTTGTAAAAATTTGAAAGTTTGGGAGGGCTCATTTGCAAAATTTTGAACGTTTGGAGGGCTTCGTATTGAATAGGGAATCAATTCTTATGAAAGTGAAGCAATCAAGTTTGGTGAATGTGCTTGCAGGTTTTAGTCATAGCTTTTAATTTTAACAGTGTAGCATTTTGCTTCTCTGTTTTACTCGTGTTGTACCAGGGTGACACCATTATTGATACACAAGCTATATAACATGGAGGGTTTGTATTTATTTGGGGATTTTTTTTTGGAATAGATGTTCGGGCAGATTTACATATATGCCATACAATTCTTTTGTATTTACATCCTTAACATTCAATTTTGTCCCTTTTACATACCTGCCACTCAATTTCTTTTATTCACAGCAAAAAAAAAAGTGAAATGAGAAAAAAATGGGGATTCAATGCATGCTGTTCATTACCTTACATACATACCACTTAATTTCTTATACATAATTGGTGGCATTTGAGCTACACTTACGAAGTATATCTTGTAGCTTTTGTAAGTCGTTTTGTTACTTCAATGACCGCAGTTCTTGAGGCTTTAAAGGTGCGTCTTTTCGGCTTAAGTTTAGGGGCCTTCTCCGCAGCTTTATTTTATGTTTCTCTTTTTGCCCTTACTTGAGTGTCATGGGAATGGGTTCGGCACCACCATAGGGGTCTAGGTCACTCCATGAGATCAGCGACACTTTTAGGTCTTTCCCTTTAGGACGAGTGAGGATTGTCGGGAGTCCGGGGTGATTGACTTGAGTTGATTGATTTTGAGAACCAATTCACCTCATTTTACGATTTTGTGTTAGGAAAAATTATTTTTTCCTCTTTCCTTCCCTTGTTCCTCTGTCCATTGATTTTCTCCTTGCTTCTTGGTTCATTGTCCACACCTACAGTGGATGTGTAGGTGTGCACAGATAGCCCATTTAGGCCATATGTGGGGCCATCAAGCAAGACTGTAAGTAGGGTGGTTGGGGTTAGGACGACGACGATAATGCTTATGTGTGCTTAAAAAAGAGGGTTTAGAATAGTATCCCCTTACCATTTGATCACTAGAAAATATATTAAGAATTTCATACAAATTTTTATATGAAATTACACTTTAAAGAAGGGTATTTTATTTGTTTTATTGCAGGAATGAAGATTTATAAGTACTGAAAGCAAAAAACACAAAAGAAGTAAATTTGGAGCAAAAAGGACTCAATTTGATAAAAATTGAACTGTTCCGCCGACGACGAGATTTAGGCCACCGACGACAAGTTTTTCCCGAAAGACTTTTAATATAATATAAGGAGCCCGCTGACGGCGAGATCGAGCCCGCCGACAGCGAGATCGGCGCGGTTAGCCTATCTTCTAGAATCCCGCCGATGGCGAGATCAAGCCGTCAACGGCGAGACAGTTGAAAAGAGCCAAAATACATTAAACCTGGACGCTTTTTGAAGAGGTGCTTAAGCAACCTTTGGAGAATTGACCCCATCTATAAATAAAGACAAATTTTAGTCATTTGTGTGTCAGTTTTGTGTCATTTGTGTGGAAGTTAAGTGTAATTTAAGAGTATTTTGAGTGAGTAGATAAAGTGTTTAGCGTTTTGGTGTGCTGGACTGGAAGGAAGAGTCAAATAAACTTCAAGAATTTGCTTGGGGAGAAGAATTGAGATAAGTATATTTGTTATTTTTTTGTTAACTTTAATGAAATTCATGCTTTGTGTTATTTTTCCTATGCATTCTGAGTAGTTTCCTTAGTCTTTCTCCTTGTTATCGAGATTCCGTGAAATGATGAATTAAAGTAGTTGTGCCTAAAAATATGAAAATAGAAATTGTGCTAATCTTTAATTTAAATCTTAATTTACTTTCAATCTGGTCAATTGATTTGTTAACATATGTTGAAGTATCAACTATAGTAAAGATTACATCCAAGATTCAGGGAAGTCAAAAGCCTTGGAAGGAGGGTGCGAATAAATAAGGAAATATTAACTATCAGATGTAGAATTGGGCATTTTAGTGTGACAGACTAAAATATTCAATTCAGTCTTATGGTTTGAAAGCTGAAGTGTAGATGTTAGCCTCGGGCGAGGGGAACGTGGGAGCTCTTAAAGTGGGAGTCGGTATCCTCTCGACTGGCCTGCAGATTCGCATATCAAACATAAGGACTAGTCGATGTTTTTACACGCGACTAAAGGGTAAAGAATAAGAATGCTCCTATTTGGCACAATACAATTAAAAATTTATTTAATTCTTCGTTCACTTAATTTTCTAAAACAAGGAGAAAGATAATTTTCTGAAATCTTATATTCAACCTTAAGCATTAGTTTATTTTAGTATAAGTCTTCTTAATTTCTGTATACTAGATTAGTAAGTAAGTTTACTTTAATTTGTCTTTGAAGTTTTCTAACTTCCCTGTGGGATCGATATCTAGGACTCCATTAGAGCCCTATATTACTTGATAACGACACGTATACTTGCGTAGTATCCACATGTCGGCAAAATTTTTAATTTAATTTAAATAAAAAATTTGAAAAGTTGTTTTTAATTTTGAAAATAATTTTAAATTTGAAAATTTTTAAGATATGAAATCAAACTGATCTCACATCCCGAATAGTTTACATAACGAGCACCGCACCACAAACTGTGTATCTATCCTTAAGGATAGACACACTGCTTGACGGTGAGGCTCGATTAAATAAACTAAAAGATTTGTGACATCCGTTTGGTCTGCGAACCAATTTTATAAGTCGACAAATTCCCTCGCTTAATATGAAAGCATTAAACGGGGTTTATATTACTCAGGTTCTTTAAAATTCCCTATAAGGGCAAGCTCCTATAGTTAATTACATCTTAAGTGACGGGAATCACCTAAGAAAACTCTCGATAATAATCAATAATTCTGCTCTCAAAAATTTCAAAGTTTAAGTTCTCAAAGGATTGAAGTTTAGAATTTCAATAGGGAATGGATCAAATTTGGAACATTTTGTTTTGGGAATCCAAAGGAAGAAAAGTAGGAGAAATTACGGATTCGAAGCGAACTTCGGTAATCTCCCGACTATCCTATTGTTTGGCTTGGATTTAGGAAAGTCCTAATATATATTTAAATGTTTTGATCTTGCTCAATTTTAATTAATTAGGGCTTATATTTGTATGATAAAATCAAACAAATAGCCTCGAAGATGTGAAGGTTTATTGTCGTATCGGACGACTACCTCGGAATCCTAAGACCGGTTAGGGCTTAATTTGCAATGCAAGTGCCTAACGAAGAGGTTGAGGATTTATGTTGCACTAAGTAAACTACCTCGAAATCCTATGGCTTGGTTATTTTAATTCTAAGAAAGTTTTGCTTGAATTAGACTCGGGTTTTGCTGATGACGACGGCCGTGCTGCCCACCATGCTCCGAGCTCCTTGTTGTTGCAGAGGTTTAGTTTTAGAAATCATAAATCAGGGGATGAGAAAAGTGTTTTGGTTTAGAGAAATTCTTAATTTCCAAGTGTTTTTGTGTTTTAATTAAAACAAGTCTTAAAGTTGATTATAACGACACCGGTTAAGATCCCACGGTTCCATCCTTCCGGCATCATTATTTTTATCGGATTCACTTATTCCGGATGAATTTGCTAAACTCAATCGAACGAGTTCCACACTTTCATTTAGACCGTTGGAAATCCCGTTAGCAACACGTAGGTTACATCATCCGAGGTATTCCGATCATCCAACAGGACGTTTTAATTTAGTTATAATTGTAGTTTTGTGTTACGTTTGTGATTAAATTTTGAGTTGTTTTATATTTTGAAATGTTGTGGCGGTGAATTTTATCTTGCAATGACTTTTAACTTAGTTTTGGTTTCGGTTTTAGGAGTCTATCCTAAAGGTGTGAGTTTTCATGCAACAGATTGTTTATCATGCAAAAAAGTAAGTGCAATGCGATTAAATAAATTGCAATAATGTAAATTGCAAGAAAGTAAATTGCAATAAAATAAAAGCGTACCTGGAGGGTCTTCCCGTCATCCCAAGCTACACTTAAAACACAATTAGAATACTTAAACAAGTTCTAGGTAAAGCTAAGGTAAGGGTTATGGTTTTCTACCAAATTCCTAATCCTATAGATAGTCATTTCCTATGACGTCTAGGTTCTTGTGTTTTTTTTTTAAGGACGATTTTCTTCATCAAAGAACAATTAAGTCCAATTGTTCTTATAAATGTCCTATCATATTGAGGAAGTGCTTAAGAATAATCTTAAACATCTTTTCAATATTTCTAGGATTGTTTTAAGTCCAAATGAATTTAATTATATAAATGAATTAATCGTCAGAGAATTCAAGTTTCGTTGTTATCTTACTCGATGAACTAGGACATTTGAATATCCTATAAGTGAAGTAACATTTCATTTAATGTTCTGTTTAGGAGTTATAATAACCAAAGCTTTCGAGGGTAAATTGGTATTCAAATGATTTGATTTAAGTTAATGGGTTTAAATTTGGAATAGTGTTGAAGTTATTTTAGATTTATTTTGAATTCTTTATGTCTTTGGTGATGTTATGTTTAATTCGACTTAATTTAATTTAATTTAATTTAATTGAGTTTTAATTTAATTTAATTCAATTTAATTCGATTTAGTTTGATTTAATGTTACATTAAATTAATTTAATTTGATTTAATTTGATTTAATTTAATTTAATTTAATTTAATTTAATTTAATTCATTTAATTTGATTTAATTTAGTTTAATTTAATTAGATTTAATTTAATTTGATTTAATTTAATTTAATTTAAGTTATTTAATTTAATTTAATTTTTTTATTTTATTTAATTTAATTTAATCTTTAATTTAATTTTTAATTTAATCCAACTTTTAATTTTAATTTAATTTAATTTAATTTAATCCAATTTAATTTACTTAATTTAATTTTATTTTTTTAATTTTAATTGAAATTTTCAAAAGAGTTTAATAATTTAATTTTAGTTTAATGATTAAGTGTTTTAATGTTTTGAATTTGAGTTATCATTTTAATTAAGAATTGAATATTAATGAGATAATTAATTTAGGGATTTTTAAATTAAAGAATAAATCTCCTCCTAATAATATCCCTATTTTAATAATTCCAATTTTAGTAATCTTCCAAATTTAATCAATTATTTAATTAAAGTTTAATTATTTTAAAATTGTTTAATGGGTTTCTACCCTTTAATTATTTAAATTTCAATCATCCAACTCAAATTAGGATCAAATATTTTACTTGTTAATTTTTTATTAAACCTAAAAGTTTTAATTAAGGATTAAAAATTTTAATTACAACTTTACCCTTTAAGCTTAATAATTTCATAACTCACTAAATTGAACTCAAATGAACTTGAAATTTTTATATGCCTTCACTCATATGTCAATAAAGACATGAGAGGAGAAAATGTGATTTTTCTGTATTTAATTTATTTATATAATTATGTTTGGTAGAAAATAGAGATTTTCAAGGAAAATTTAATAACATGACCAAGGGAAAGTTTCTGTCCTTAAGAAAATTAGGGGACATTCCTAATGACCAGAGGACCACTTGAACCAATTTTGGTGATTTTTTGAATTATATTATTTTTATTATAATTATTTTAAATTTTGGAGTGTTAATTAATTTAAAAATAAAATAAATGTTGAAAAATGGATTTTATATTTTTCAAAAATCTCTCTGATATCAAGGAAATCAGAGAAGCAAATTTTTCAATTTTCTGATTTTTCTATGATTTATTGTAATTATTTTAGTGAAAATGCTAGAAAATACATTTTTTTAATTTTAAAATTACCCTAGAGCTTTAAAATTTAATATCTCACTAAATAGACCTAAGAAAAATATGGGGTTTGTTCCTAAGTGATTAAAATTCAAAATGTGATATTTTGGTGAATTTTATTATTTTTGTGATTTTTATTATTTTTTAATTATTAAAATATTAAAATAATATTAAAAATCAACTTTTTTAGAAAATTAAAATTTTAATTTTCTTAAATTCCCTGATATCGGAGAGGCTCCAAAACCAATTTGGTGAATTTTTAAAAAGTATTTTAAAAGTTATGAATTTTTAAAGTTTAAAATGACTAAGTGGCTTAATCAACCTAATTAGTGGGGCTAACCAAGTCCAATTGACCTCAAATTTTTATGGTGGGTTCCTCTGATCCTAAAGGTCAGTGGAGAATTGATTTCAAGTCAATTAGATGTATGGTTAACTCTAATTAATTAGAGACCTATTTTGAGTGTTTAAGCCAATTAGGGTTGTTTTAAATGAACTAATTCAAAACCTATTTTTCCTAGGGTTCTCTCGGTCATAAGGAACATCATCAAATTTTCCTAGAATTTATTTCACAACATGCTATTTATTGGAATTAAAATACTCAAAACGGTAGCATGAACTTGAAAAATCAATAACTCTTCATAGGGATGGCCTCGACTTTGGAAAATTCGGGGAATGTTCCTAAATTCAGAGGCTTCAAAAGCCATATGGTCTCATGCCATGGTGAATTGTATACATGCATGGAGAATTAAAAGTATGCAGAGAGTAAATAAATTATAAAAAATAAAATACTTGATGAAATTAAATGATTTCTTTTCTACATTATTCTCCTCTGTTCACTGAGCAAGAGGGTATTTTTATTTTATTTTTATGATCTTTCTACACAAAGTTATGAATTTTTGAAATTTAGGGAATTAAATAAATAGAAAATACCCCTAATTTTCTATTTATCCACGCGGCGCCAACTCATCCTCGGCATCTCCGAACGCACGCGCGTCGCGCTCCCATTCGACGCCGCCATCTGACTCAGCGCTCCGGGCCCCGCGGTTCTTGTACCGTCTCTCGGTCCGACGCCATCCGAGCCATCCGTCCGCGCGTGTATTGAATGGACGGCATCCGTTCATCATCCCCGAGCGTCCTCGCCCGAGAGCCGTCCACACTAAATCCCTAAGATCTCGCTCGATACTCGATGGATTTTCATGTTCTTATGCTCTATGGATTCGTCTTGAAGAGACGAACACATCTATACGATTATCATGCATTGAAATTAAAGCATTTGAAATGGAGAATCTCCGGAAGCTCGGGATGAAGAACTAGTTCATACCTTTGCTCGAGAGAAGTGTGGCTTCGATGCGAGAGTTGTTGCACCTTCGATTGGATCCCGGCAAGCTCCGGATGAAGTCTCATGGTGCAGTGAATTGTCTAGATGTGATTTCGACCACGCCAGATCACAAAGCTTGGAGGCTGGAGCAATTGGGTGGCTCTGGAGATGGGGCTTTTGCTTTGGTGGACACCTTCCCTTGGTGCAGTGAAGGTGTAGAACCAATCAATTTGGGGATTGGCTCACTTGTGGAGAAGTGTCCTGGTTTTGGGTGGAATTTCGACTCCGAAATTGAGCTCGCGAGAGAAGAAATGGCGGGGGATCTCGCTGGGGATCAAGTGCTCTGTGTATGGGGAGGAGTACGGAACAATTTTGGCGAGTTTCCTTAAGGTTTGTTTCAGCACCTCTCATGGTCGAGAGGGGTGGTGTTTAAATAGGAGAGGGTGGAGGGCCTCCTAGGGAGAGTTAGGGCTTGGGATCGAGTTCGCTCTTGGCAAGAGAAGAACGACTCCGATGGCCGCGGGGATGGGGCGGCTCGGCGGGGAGAATTCCAAAGTTGGCTCACATGTGAGCTCTCGGCACGGTGGTTTCCGGCGGCGTGGTGGGTGGCCGGCCGAGGCATGGGTCACCCTCGAGGTCGGGTGGGTCGGGGGCGGGACTTGGTGCGAGCAATTGGCAATTGCCATGTGTAAAGAGCTTGGATTAAAATGGAATGGGGGGAGACCATTTTGGGTTCAAATGAGTCAACCCATGGTTTTGGGCTAGGTTCACCACCCGAGGCACGGTCTTGGGCTGAAAAGGGTCACTTGGGTCGGCCGAGAGAGAATGGTGTGGTCTCCATCCATGATGAGGTGGCTAAGCATGGTTTAGTGTGTGACATGCTTAAGGTAAAAAAGGGGTTAAGGAGGATTAGGAAAGGAGCCCCTCCTTTTGCCATTAATGGCTTGATCACATGTCAAGCCTTCCATGGCTTCATGTGGCTTGTCCATGGCTTGCATGGCTCACCTTTGGCTTGGGAAAAGGTTTAGTCAATTTCATGAAAATGGATTTTAGGAATTTTTGGTAATTTGATGGAAATTTGTATGAAACTTGATTTGGAATAATTTGATGGTGAATTTAGGACTTAGGTAATGGCTTTAATTAAGTGGATGGCAAATGGAGATGTCATGTGGGCTTTAGGGTAGATTTTGGGCTTTTGAATTTGAAGGAAGTGGGCTCTTAGGAAAGTTTAAGGGAAATGGGCTTTTGATTTTAGGATGGGCATTTGGGTAAAGATTTTGTGAAGGAACTTTATCAAATAAATGTCATAATTGGTTTAGGGATGTTCTATGAAGGGCTTGGAGTCAATTTGGTGTGATTTGGAGTTGAATTGGTTTGAATTTGGGTTTATTTGGTAAGTGGGCCTATGTAGGTCAAGTTGGGCTAACTTGGGCCAATGTTGGGCTAGGGTTGAAATTGATGTAAAATTAATGTTGAGAAATATTTATGGGAGTGCTTCAAAGAGGTTTTGGCTTTGGTTGGGCTTTGATTTTGGGGTTTGGGCTCATTTGGGTTAGGTTTGGGTTTAGGTCAAAAATGGGCCTTTTAGCTTTGGGTTGAATTTGAGTGCACAACAACAACATGATAAGACAACTCTCAAAATTAATTACAAACAAAACAAAACAAAGACAATTGCAACTAATTTAATGTCTTTTTGGATTATCGAGAATCCCTCCAATGAGGCAAATCTACTCGCCGCTAATGAGATTTCCCCGGTCTATATGAACTTATTGAATTCATTTAGTCGAGTTTGATAAAATCTATCCGGACCTGTATAAGGGAACCGTGATCCCCAAACGCTGTTGCTCTAATCAACTTAAATTCCCCTTTTATAAGACATTTAAATAATTATGGTTACAACATCGAATCCTGACAACTCCATCAAAACTTGAACCCAAATCGATACTTCTCCCAAACTCCTCAATTTGAAACTTCTAAACTTAAACCCGTCGCAAAAAGAAGAGCTTGGCAAACACCATGGGTAGCACGATAAGGCTTAAGAACATTTTTGGGAGAGCAAATAAGTTCACAACAGTAAAACTTCTTATAAATAAAAAACAAGATATAGGACTTCGAGGTAGTTTGTTCAACAAGACATAAAACCTCACCTTATATTTTGAAGTGTCAGACACCGTGCAATATAATCCCTAACTCATCTTAAAGACCTGAAAGTTATCGTTTAATACGACAAATCCTCCTATCTTCCAAGCTACTTGCATGATTGCAATCATACAAATAAGCCCTAGATAATAAAATTGGCAGGATGAAACATTAAATAATATCGCTCTAAATTAAAGCCAAACCATGGGGATAGTCTCGGGAAGCCACCGAGGTTCTCCTCAGAGTCGTGGCATCCCTTTGATTTCTTCCTTTCGGATTCCAAAAACAACGTTCGAAAGTTGCACCTTTCCATTTGAATTTCCAATTGTCCGACCTTGAAAAATCCTACCTTTTAAATTCATTAGGCATTATTTCCGATCTATATGTAAAGTTTTCTTAGATGACTTGGTCATTTAAGATGTAATCAACTATGCAGGTCATTTCATAGAAACTTTAAGAACTTAGATAATATAAACCCTATCTAATATAACCCCGTCTAATCTCTTATATTAGATAGGGAACTTTTTCGGTCAACATAAACGGTTCGCGTACCAAAACGGACATCATAACATTCTTTACTTATTTAATCGTGTCTCGTTTGTAAGTGGTGTCTATTCTTCGGGGTAGATGATGACTGTGGGTATGTTGCTCGTTTATTTAAATTATTGCATATATGAGATTACTTTGATTTCATATTATCAAATTAAAATAATATTTTCTATAACCATATATATATTATATTAAAACAATTAAACCCAAAACAACAACAACTTTTTCAATACTACGTATACGATAAAATATTTCGAGCAATATACTATACAATAAGACCCGTAATGAAGCACAAGTTAATTTCACTACTACTTAAAAGGAGCTACATGTAAGATAACATTTGATAAATTTCGACCATATTCGATCGGCATCAAGTGTACTTTTCATACCGACCATTCTCAAGAATTCAATATATGATGTCAAAAAGGACATAAAACTAAGATCGATTAGATTTGGTCATGTCGATGTAAGAATTTGACATGAAAGTCGTTAAATGGGAAGAACACGTAGAATCAAATACAGATCACTTTTCATACCGGATCAGAAAAACTCATGCATTCGAGGAGGAGATCAACGAGAAGCCAGACGAGAACCTTCTTACTATTATTAAATGGTGCATTATGTGAAAAGTTCGACATATTGAATTACTTAGTGATATTCCTTATGATCCATACCAACATCGGAAAAAATTGTAAATGATTCCGTACAATATTTCGGGGTGAGTCATACCTTTATTGGAAATGTAATGATTAAGTAATTAGGAGGATTTACGTATCGAAGAACCTCAATAAGTTATTAAAGTAATGCCATGATTCTACCTGTGGAACATTTTTGTAATTTTATAGAACTCAAAAGTAAAATTTTACAATGTGGATTTTATTGGCTGCTTTGTATACAATGTAAATGATTATATAAAGACTGTGACATATGTCGCAGCATAGACAATATTTCTAAGTGCAATGAAATGCCCTCAATTTTAACTTAGAAATCGAGATTTTTGTTTTTTTTCGAGGGTTTAGAGTTCATGGGTCCTTTCGTACCTTGTTAAGGAATTTGTATAATTTGATAGTAGTGCACTATGTCTCAGTGGATAGAAGCGACTACTCTACCAAACTTGAAGCTCAAGCATATCTAAATTTTTAAGAAATTTTTTTGTAGATATGGTATGTCTAAAGTGATCATTATTAGTGATGGAGGGAGCCACTTTAGAATAAAAGTATTGAAGCATTAGCTTTAAGTATGGAATTAAATATAGGATTGCAACATCATATCATCCCCAGACAAGTGGTTTAGTGAAAGTTTCTAAACAGAGAGATCAAAAGCATTCTCGAGAAAACAAGCATCCTAGCCAGAAGGATTATTCCTAAGAATCGACGATGTGTTAAGGTGTCGGTGCATTTTGTGTGTCGTGTGTGTGTTTTTTATTATTTTAGAGTCGCACAAAGAGGAGTCAAATTTAATTTAATTTAGGGAAGGAATACTGCCAAACTGATATCATATCCCCGGTAGTTCAAATGGGATGAAAGCATCAGGATCTTTGCCACGATTTATCCCGAAGAATAAGCACGCGTTTACCGCACGAATCGATTAAATGGACTAGAAAATTCATGACATTCGCTTCGTTCATGGAACTCGGTGTATCGACGACAGAAGTTTCCATTTAATACGAAGAGAATTAAACTAGGTTTAAATTAATGTCAAGTTCGTTTTCACTTCCTATAAGGGCAAGCTCTATGCTTAATTACATCTTAGATAACCGAAGTTACCTAAGAAAACTCTTGATTTAAATCGTGAAAGATATTTTTACGAATTGACTTCAAAAGGCTAAGGATTCTTCAATGAATGTGATAATCGGAGTTCAACAAAAGAAAGGTGCAAATTTTGGAACAATTGTCGTAGGAATCCAAAGGAGGAAGAACTAGGGGAGATCATGGATCCAAGAAGGAGTATTGGTGACTTCCCAATTTATCCTATTGTTCGGCTTAATTTAGGTAGAGAAGATATTTTAGATTTCATTCCGCCGATTTTAATTATTTATAGCTTACGTTCACTGGATACCAAATCATGTTAATTACTCCGGAAGATAAGAGGATTTACATCATATCAACACAACCTCAGAATCCTAAGACGAGTTAGAGCTTATATTTCACAGCTAGGCTGCGTAACAAGCTTAAAAGATCGTGTGAGGATTTATGCCGCGCTAGACAAGAAAACCTCAAAGTCCTATGGCTTGTTATTTAATTCTAAGGAATGATTCACCGAAGTAGACATGTTCGCTCGTCGAAGATGGCCGTAGCACGACAATGCGGGTTCCACGCTCCTCATTACAAGCGATTAAGAAGTGACAATCATGAAAGAAGTGCCATCTTTTAAAAATTAAAATCAAGATGTCTTAGTGCTTTAATTAAAACAAATGTTTAAGTTCATTATGGCGACACCGGTTGTGATCCCACGGTTTCCTCGTCCCCAAGCACCACCATCTTCATCGCATTCACTTAGTCCGAATGAATTTACTAAGCCCAACTTAATGGGTTCCATACTTCATCCGCACCGCGGGAAATCTCATCAGCAACACGTAGGTTACTATGTCGTCCGAGGATTCCCGACCATCCAATGAGACGTCTTAAGTTTAGTTATAATTGCAAGTCTTATTTTGTTTGTGATTAAACTTTAAGTCAGTTTATATTTTGAATGTCAGAAGTGATTTTAGTCTTCACAAGTGTATTATGATTCGTAATATAGTAAATGTACAAGAAGCACAAAAAGTAAAAGTAATAAATAGGGAGACAAACAAGAGTAATGGTACAAGTACTAAAGTAAAACAAATAATAACGTACAAGTGTTGCAAGTGTGTGGCTGTGGTGTATGTAAAATGTAAAGGTGTGTGGAAAAAGTTGAAAAGACAAACAATCAGAAAATTTAATAAAAGATATCAAAAACAAAGTCTGTAGAAAGCTCGGAAAAGTTCGTAGAAAACTCGTAGGAAAACTCGTGAAAGACACAAAGAATGGACTACAAGTCCGGTGGACCATAAGCACGATGGTGCTGAGGACTCGTAGTTGAAGTATATTCCAACCCAAAAGCCGCTCACTGCACTGCCGTCCTACGTAGGCGCTCCTAACTCGGTCCGCAGCATGGGTCAACCATGGACCTTTGTAGATTCATTTCAATTTAGGTTTCATGCAAGTAAAAATGTATGAGTGAAAGGTTGTCATGTAGTAAAGGCATTTTTTCAGAGATTTTAAAATGTATTTGTATATTTTGCAAACACCACATCCATTGTGTCGACTACTCTAATCGAGTTAGGACTACTAGCAACTCAAGAATGACGGTGGTAAATACCCCGAGGGTAGCGAATAGTGTCATGAATTTCTTCCCTCTACCCACTCCAGGGTCTCCCGAGTCGAGGCACTATTCTAGGAATTATGTCATATCCTTCTCTAATGCAAATATCGTCACCGTCCTCCCCCCATCCATCCTACTTACAAATTTGCTTAATGACCCCACATATAATTATGTGTCCTGCATAAGCACGTGACTTGTGGCAAGAAATAAGAAGAAACAAAGGACAGGGTGATTAAAGAGAAGAAATGGAGAAAACAATCCACCTAACACAATGTCATAAAAGAGTCAAGTTATTTCTCAAAAATCGTAAAACTAAAACACGCGTCAAAAGCAACTAAACCTTTCCCAACATGGTGCAGAGGTAATAGTGAGACATGTGAAACAAATGGCTAAGCCCCCTCCATCACGATGCAGGTAACATTGAAATATTAAATATACTCTCAAATTTAAGCCCAACATTGTGATAAGCTTCGTGAAGTCATCGATGGCTCTCCTCGGTGGTCCTGCGACATCCCCTACTTCTCTTCCTTTGGGTCTTAAAAATAAACTCGTTCCAAATTCGATCCATTCTCTATTGAAATTTCCAAAATTCAAATCCTTTGAAAACCCTAAACTTTGAAATTTCGAGTGCAAACCACTGATCATTATCGAGAGTTTTCTTTAAGTGTCTTCGGATATTTAGCACGAATCATAGGCTTGCTCTATATGGAACTTTTAAGAACCCAGAAGATAAACCCCCGCTTAAATTCCTTACATTAAGCAAGGGGAACTTGTCGGCTTATAAAATTGGTTTGCATACAAAATGGATGTCACAAATCTTCTAGTTTATTAAATCAAGCCCCATCATCAAGCAGGCCGTGTCTATTCTTCTAGGATAGATACACATTTTGTGGTGTGGTGCTCGTTTATATAAACTATTTGGGATGTGAGATCAGTTTGATTTCATATCTTAAAATTTTTAAAAATTAGAATTATTTTCAAAATCAAATGCTACTTTCCAAATTATATATTCGAATTAAACACATAACCTAAAAATATGCCGACAATGATGGCAACTCAAGATGCAATTCACTATTCAAGGTACGTGGAAGAAACGGATAAGGCGATGTTTCGAAGAACAAATGGATTGAAGAAGATGATTTAAGGATGAATAATTATCGCTCGTTTTATCAGATTTATATTCCATGTATGTCAAATGAGAATCATAATGGTTCGGATATAATCCGCCTAATGGAGAATGGAATTAAGAGTGCTTTGTTCTTATTTGTTTAGTGTTCTTATGTGTTATGTTTAATGTTCATGTGTGTTATGTTTGGTGTTTAGTGTTTATATTTAAGTATTAACTAAGCCCGATGATGTGATGGTTACATCCGTAGATGTATACTTATCAACAGATTAAAGTCTCTTGTATTTAGAGAATTTCATCCTTTATGTGTGGATAGAAATTCTAGAATTGTATTAAGTGTTATATTCGTTTTAATATAATTTTGTGTTTGTTTGAAATTTGTGTGGAATCAATGGATATTAAATTTTGATTCGAATACTGAAGATTTATGTCGGGAGAAATAATTATTCGAGTAAGTAAGGGTGATTAACAAAGTGATTTAGTGCATATACCTTAATTATGAAAATCAGGTACCGGCGTTGCTGCCAGGAAAGTGTCGGCGCTTAAGCGCTGCATTTTGCGGCTAAGCGCCGAGGAGTTCGCGCGCTGTGCGCCAGCTCACAAAAATTGGTTCCCACGCTAAAACCCAAAAATTGCCATTTTTAAAACCACCCCATCGTCTTCAACCTTTCGGTTTGTCGCGAAAGAGGAGCTTAGGGCATCATATTGTGGATCATTTAAGAGCCGATCTCAACAACAAAATGTTAGATTTGGATTCTTTATAAGTGTTGAAAGTATCATCTACTCCTATGCAAAATTTTTTTATTTTCACCATTGCATTTTTGGAAAGTACATTTCGGGAAACTCTTAAAAATCACTATTCATGGTGAAAATTTGAAGAAAACTCGAGAAATTGCTTGATTTTAGTGAAAATATCTTTTGAAGATAATTTAGCATAGAGAAGTAATTGAAGATATGATTGCTAGAAGGAACCGGGAGAATTCATCGTTGTTTCTCCGTTGTTGTCGTTGTTTCGTGGTCAGAGAATTTTATGCAAATTTATCTCGTCGCATAAGAGAATCAAGTGATGGTTAGGAGACATGAGGTCAACTTTTCTTCTAGGGCAATCAACACTTTTTATGGACTACCTCCCGACATGTTCGCTTTTTATTCTAACTATCATCCTACGAAAGGGAAATTAGATGAGATCGGGCGGAATTTCTCTGATCGGATAAGAGGATTATGGAAAATAACAAATGATAGAAGAGTGAACTTTTATGCTTCTAAATTGAATGCCACGTCTAAGGCGTGGCATTATTTTATCTCATCTAAATTGTTACCTTCGAGTCATACCGGTGAAGTAACGAGAGAAAGAGTCGTGCTTAGAACCATTGCATTCAAGAAGGGAAGCCTAATACATCGAGGTATAATTTATGATTATGTTGAATCGTGCTGTGAGCAACCACTACCTAGGTATGGGATTTCCTTCCTTGATTCATTCATTATGTGAACGATCCGGAATGAAGTTTGAAACTCGGAAGAGGTAC
This sequence comes from Papilionanthe hookeriana x Papilionanthe teres, assembly GCA_022702705.1. Taxonomy (NCBI): domain Eukaryota; kingdom Viridiplantae; phylum Streptophyta; class Magnoliopsida; order Asparagales; family Orchidaceae; genus Papilionanthe; species Papilionanthe hookeriana x Papilionanthe teres. The sequence goes on along the minus strand of CM040436.1, from coordinate 66,843,409 downwards.
TTTAGCCATTGAGGCCACTCTCACGCTGTCAACGTTGGTGCTTACACTGGCATTCGTAGTTTGGTTGAGAGGAGGATTTGGTAGGGCTTCTACCGCTTCTCGCTTCTCGTCGCATCTACTTCTCGTGCTACTAAGCTTCAATGGCTTCATCATCTAGTGATTCATAGATCGGGTTATCAAGAAAAATTTTCAAGAAAGTGAGTCTTACCAGATCATATGAAAGATACGATGGTAAGATCGATAATGTGGAGAGACATATTGAAAAACATGATGAAAGTATGAGGAGAATTATCGCATTATTTGATAAGATCGATTAGAGGTGATAAGAGTGTCGAGATGCCCTCATCCATTCTACATACCTTATGTGCCATCCAGGGATTGAAACTAGCAGGATGATGATGATGATGATGATGATGATGATGATGAGGATGAAGAGTAGATGTGTTGTTTGTTTTAGCTATTGTGTTGTTGTGCCGTGTTGGTTGTGTACTTTATCTAGTATTTTGTTTGATGATTGTGTTGTGATGTGAATTCGATAAGATGCGTATCGTAGTTGTACTATTTATCGTTATGCATATTCGATGCATTATTGTCGTTGTATCGATGATTTATATGTTGCTTCGAGGTAGGTGTGTATGAATGTTTTAATGTGTATGTTATGTCGAGTTTTTGTAGAGTGTACTTTAATTCAAAAACGATTAGGAGATTATAAACCACTATTTGGAACTTCTACTTATGAAACTACATTTTTAAAAATTTTTCAAATTCCATTACCATTTGCTATCTCGTATCAGTGTGCTATTTTATTTGGTGTGTATTTACTTTGAAAACCTCCAATTACCGTAGAAGTCTTTTTTGAAATTTTTACTTCTCTTGTTATAAAAAGAAAAATTGTTTTAAAAACCGAATTTGATTTTATTTTACTCCGTTATTTAAATCGTTATACTTCGCATATTATGATATTAAAAAATTCCCGCAAGCATGTTATGTTAGTCTTTAATTCTCACCCATGTATCATTTCTTATGCTTAAATGTTTTATCTTAACTAAAAATTACGCTTGGGGGGGATTTTTAAAAGCAAAGATTTTAAAAACCTAAAATTTTTTTTTATTCTCAAGAATACTTAAAATAAATCTTATTTTTTATCGAGAACAATTATGTACATGAAATTATATTATGTGAACAAAAATTTTGGATATAGAAATGAATAAAAGAATTAGTTAAAATTTATAGTGACCATGAAAAACTTAAAGTTAAAATTTTCTTAATGAAGAGGTGTTAAATAAAGTTAAACTATCTTTAGTAAGAAGTTTTGTATTTTTGGATAAATAGAAGATTTGACTTTTATTCTTCAAAACATGTTCTCTTTTATTAAAGAATATTTTCAAATACTATTATTATGATTTTTAAGTGAAAGATGTATATCCGACCTTTATTTTAAATGGAAGGGTGAGTTCAAAATCATTAACGGCCTATCCAGACATAACATTCTCGCCTTATAAAAAAAGTGAAAAATAGTATATAAAAAGGAGGGAGAAGCTTGAGGATTTAAGGGCTTAATCAAAAGTTGGTTTCATAACTAAAGTTTAAGATATAAGTTCAGAAAATCTAAAGCTTAAGGTTATAATATAGTAAGTAAATTATTTTCAAATAAAGATTTTTTAAGGAAAATAAGTGTTTCGAGTCCTATATTTTCAAGAATCTACAAATATTTCTGAATTAGATAGAAACTTATATTTGTCATTTTCTCTTTACTTAAGAACTTTCTAAACTTTAAGTTGGTTTTAATTACTAAAAATTTTTTTCTAAATTGATTATTCCATTTCTAACAAAAATTTTGTTATCTTCCTAAATAAAACTCATTACATAATTTGCATGCTAAAATATTCTATGAGATAAATCAATACTGAGACAAGTAACATTTTAAGTTTGTATTTTGATACACCTAAAGTATATAGTATTTTTATGCACATTTTTATACCTATTTTTAATGATATTGCACTTTAATGGAAGATATTTTGTGTTTTTCTCATGGTGTACGATGAAATCGATTTCAATATGATGAAATGAGCAAAATTGGATCAAATTTGAGCAAAAAAATCAAAAATCAAAATTTTGACACTGGAGCATAAGCGCTCACCAAATTGCGCTTAGCCGAAGTAGCTCAAAATTTTCAAATGCATGCTTAAAAATCGAGATTAAATCAATCTGCGCCATTTTTAAAGGGGATGGGATGGAATCTCGTGGTAACTTCCATAACTTCCTTTCGAGTAGATAAATTGAATCTAGACACATTTTGAAGAGACACCAAGGCACCTTTGGTTTAATATTTAAAGAGAGTTTTAGAAAGATTAAGGGCCTTCCTTTACATTTTGAAGGGTTCTTTCTTTCTTCGCTCTTCCTTCGCATTTCGCCGTTCTTTCTTTTGCTCTTTCCTTTGTATTTTGAAGAGATTTTTTACAGTATTTTACTTTTATTTTGTGAGAGTTTTTATTATGAGTAGGAGTAGAGAGTAGAAAGGAAAAGGCCTGAAAGGAAGTCTTCTTCTTCCCACTTCTTTTCTTTTTTTAAGCTTAGTTTCTATTAAAGTCCGGGGTTTATTATGAGTCATCGAGTTGGGAGATCCACTCTGAGGAGTAGTTTACTGGAAGAGTTAAAGTTTTAGAGGAACTTCCCGAGTCTTGTGGAGAGAATTTTCAACTAAGTGTTTACTTTTGTTTTTACGTTTAGTTTTTTAATTAATAATTTTTTTTGTTGTTTTTCTTATGGTTTTAATTTCAAATCAATGTGTTTTGGTATTTTCTCAATGCATTCTGAATAGTTTACTTTATCTTTTTCTTTCTTAAATTGAGAAGTAATTAGTTTATAGAGAATTGTTGTGGAAAGTATAAGTGCTTAAAGTTGAAGAAGTTGTGAAGATTTATCAATAAAACTTGCTTACTTCTTAATTGGTCTCGTTAAGCTTCGTAGAATTTCGAGATTATGTAAGATCCAATATGGTATTGTCTCATAAAAGTTAGTAAGATTCACATGCAATTATTGAGGGAATTGCAGTCCTTATAATTGAATGTAATATTAAGATATTTTTATTTTTACATGGAGTAAAATTGGGAGGATTTTAGAGTGACAAAGCAAAAACATCCTAATTTGGTTTGAAGTTTTGAGTTTTGTTATGAGAAGTTAGCCCCGCTTGGTGGGAATCGAGGGAACTCTAGAGTGAGAGACTGGTATCTTCTCTCGCCTAACCATGTTCAAAATGATAAAAATTTCAAATTAACCTTTGTTTTTTTATGTAACCAAGTAAGGGTAAAGAACACATTTGCTTCAATCAGCCACAACAAATTTAAATACTTCACACAACAGCCACTTTAATAATTATTACTACTTCATAAAAAGAAAGAAAAAGATATTCTAGTTAATAGTGTGTTTTACATACAAGGTTATTAGTTATTATAATTTTAATTTCTTGCTTATTATTTTTATTAAGGAAATTTCAAAAGACAAATTAACTTTTAAAACTTTTCAAAATCAAGACATACTTTTCAAAACCATTAAAAAAAGTAAAAAGATAATTTTCTCGATTCCTTTAAAGATTTTCATCCTTTCCCCGGTTCGATATCTCGGCCTTAATCGTAAAGTCCCATATTACTTCGATAAACTATATGTATACTTGCGTAGTATCCACATTATAAATCAAAATCATAAGCATATATATATCCGGCGGGATCATGTTTTTGGTGTCATTGCCAATTTTCATATCATATTTGTAAGTATAAATATCGTGTGGATTGACCTATCGGGTCAATAAAGTCAATATCATCAAGGATCGACCATTTTGCCCAAAATTGACTTTTTGGTCAAAGGTTGACCTATTGGGTCAATGGGTTGGTCATTGGGTCAATGATTGACCACTTTGACAAATTGACTTTGGTCAAAGGTCAATCTTACTGGTCATATTTCGACCAAAATCGAATTTCTTTTTCGACAAAGGCCGACCTATTGCGTCAATAGGCTTTCTAGTGACTCTTATTGAGATTTAGGAAAGTCAATATCGTGCAAACTTCCTATCTCAACAAGGTTTAGAAAATGATCTTCACAAAAGTGAGGTCAACACTCATTTTATCAAGTTAAAGAAACATCTATCTTACACTCGCTTAAAGAAGAAGAGTGAGTCAAAACATTATTCTTTTTATTTCCAAAAAAAGTGGTTACATCAAATGTGGGCAAAGTTGCTACAACTGTATTCATAGCATAATAAAAGTGTAAAATTTGGTGCAATAGCCTTAATTGAGCGCATTCTAATCCAATTCTAATTATTTCAGGCTAGTTTTAAATGTGTTTTAATTAAATATACTTTCTAAAATTAAGCACATTTATTAATTTATAAATTTTTAATCGTGTTACAATAGTTAATTACAAGCATTCTAAAATGAATTTTTTAAATATAAAGCCACTAATAAAAGAAAGTTTTTATAATTTAACAAAATATACACTAAGAGATATACATTTAAATACAAATAAATTTCATGAAAGAATATTTTCCTATTTTAATTAAATAAGCTACAAAATTCCAAATTTTAAAAGTGTAAAATAAGGTCAAAGGATGTCACTCACAAAAGAATATTTTAATGATTTTTTTTTTTTAAATCTCTTAATCTTAAGATATTATTTTAAAGTTTGAAAACTCAAAGCTCATAAAATATTTGCAAATTTAAAGTTATTTTCAAAATTAAAGATCTTTTCAAAATTCAAAACCTTTTCTCAAAGCTAATATTAAAGACCATTTCAAAATTAAAATCCTTTTTTAACTTTTAAAATATAATCTTTATAAGAAAATAATAAAATAAAAACTTTGAGCATAAGATAAAAGATGTTTTATAAGTTTACCATGCTATATTTGTTGCTTAGCCTAGGCAAACACTTATAGTCTAGACTAACAGCACGAGTATCTACTCGAAATGAATATTATTTCTCCCTAGAAAAATGTGGGTTCATAACCTGGGTTTATAAATATATGATTCTTGGACCAATCTAAATCTAGATGTTTCATGAATGTAAACTCTTTCTACTCGTACAATTTTAGTGTGATAAATTAATTTCTTCCAAAAAATCCTTTTTGCATGAGAAAGAATAAAATAATTTCAATTAGAAGATTAATGACCCTCGAATGTAAAAATTATAAATTAGAAGGTTCAAGTTTAATCTTTCCCGAATATAAAGTCTTTAACTTCACATACTAAAAACCCTAATAATGAGGAATAAAAAACAATGAGGTAAGAAATTTGAATTCAAACTTAGAAAACTGCAAATTGCTGACATCAAGCATCACTCTAGGAAAATTATAATTGAAACATTAGAAGAACTTGATTTTTTACCATAACTGATAAATTTATGAATCAAACAAATCAGTGTTTAAATAACGAACCCTGAATTAACTTAAAATCGGCCTCTAAACTTTTATAACCAATACCCTAGGATAGCTTCAAACTGTAAACCCTAGTCAGCTAACATACACATAAACCTAAGTCCACACCCATTCTATTAGTTCAATCTAGAGGCCTTGATTAGCTTACTAGGTACCCAATAGATATAATTAATGACTACAACATATAAAGCAAATTATTTACGCCATTAAACTATAGGAGTATCCTAGAATGTGGTAACTCATGGTTACTCACCAAGATACTCAAAAACATTTAATAATATAAAGGGTCTATCTTTAGTCATTTTTACGACGATAAGGGAGACTCGTGGTTATTTTACCGGTTAACAAGCCTAAGGGTATTAATATACTTGAGATGGTGGAATATCATAGGCATCTTGATTGTGTGCGTTATTCCTAAAATTTAGATTAGTCTACCTATATCCTCTAGTTTATAGCCATTCAGGTTAGGACATCACCTCCATCCTTTACCGTTTATACTCTTTTAGCCTAATTTTTGTCCTAACTTAATTTCTACGTAAATCAAATTAATATCAAATCAAATCAAACTCAAACTTCACCCAATCTAAGTCATTTCAAACTTAATTTCAATTGGATTCAAATCAAACACAAGTCTTGTCCAATCTACTCAAATCAAATTCAATTTATCTCAAATTTATACGTCAAACCTGAATTTTCAAATTCAAGCTCTATATTATCTCTCTAACTTTCAATTGTTGAGCTCAAACCCCAAAGATAAAGGAATTTTAAAACTAAAACCCAAATTTTTATTTAATTAATTTTAATCAACTTTAACCTTTAAATAATAAAATTCATAAGAAATTCCTTTGAATTTAATAAGTTTTAATGAACGTAAATGAGCCTTAATAAATCAGACATAATTAAAATCTCAACCTTCATAAACTTTAACAAGTTTTAATTTTTAGCAAACTTAAAGAATTTTAAAAAATGTTAATGAATCTTAATGAATTGAATGAATTTAACAAACCTTAATAAACTTCAAAAGTTACAAATCAATCTTAAATTCAATGAAACATTAATAACTAACAACTAACATTAAAATTGAACTTAACCAACTTCAATAAATCTTAACCAACTCCAACCAATAAAAAAATCTCCAAAACTTTAAAAATGAACTTTAATAGTTCTGCAACCAAGTTTTTTAGACAAATGAAAATAAATATAATCACTTTAATAAATTAATTTCCCAAAACTTAATTTTTTTTCTTTAAATCAAGTTTTAAAATTTAAAACACCCTTTCAAAATTTAACAACCAACCTAAATTGAACTTGTACTCAAAATAAACTTTCAAAAATTAAACCAATTCAACGAACTCAAGTTGTTTAGCTCAAGTGAAGTCAATCATTATCCAAGCATACTCCTTCTACCAATTCTTCAAATGTTTACGATCTCACAAATATTTATCAACAATCAAGAGAGATATATGGTATAACTTTAACCAAGAGTATTCTCGTAAAGAAAATCTTGACATATAATGAACTATAAAAGAGCCTCCTCAAGGATATAAGGCATCACTTATCCAAGCCCATCATTGTTGCTTGTTATCCACTGCCCTTTACCCACCTCCACCTCTCGCAACCACCTCCGTTATCGCCCACTGTCACCACTAGCCGCCTTTTCCGTCTTTTATCAACCTCTTATTTTATTAATTATTATTTTCATTTTACTTTGAACGAAATAAGAAAATATAAAGTCTTACATATACTTTACACTTAACCAAGCATCTATAAAATATTTCAAATAAATACAATACATTACTTTAACATTTCAAATAAATACAAAGCATCAAAATATTTCAAATAAATACAATACGTTTCAAATAAATACAATACATTTCAAATAAATACTAAGCATCAAAAATATAAAGTCTTATATAGTATGATTGATATCATGTTGTTTATTACGCGTCCATAATTCATATTTTTAGCCCCAGCTTAAGTTGCTAATTTAAATTAATTTTGGAAACCAACCATATAGTACAATATACATTATATAGTAATCAATTAAAATTATAATTTAATTTTATCAAAAATTTTAATTGAAGTTAAGGTTTAGCCATTTGAATTAAAGTTCATCAGATAATGCATCAATATAGTCAACTTTTATTTTAAAAAACGTATTTAATATAGACTGATTTTGATTATGATTTTTATATTAGGTATACATCATATAGAATAATTTATGTCATATAATATGATATATTATGACTTATTTCAATTAACTATTTATTAAATATGATTTTTCTTAAACATCTCATATGTGTGATAGTTACCTTGATAGTCTTTATACCTAACACATATAATTAAGACTTTTTAGAATACATGTAGCTCTAGCCATGATTTTTTTTTTTTTTTATTTAGCTTGATTGTATTGACCTGTCAAACTTTTTAAAAGACAGTATATAGAAAGTCTGATGATTTTAGGCCGCATATTTTTTTCAATTTTATGTTATCTCTCAAGTGCTCCGAACATTTCAAATTTATCTATAATATTAGTACTTAGAATTACTTAGAAATATGTCAATAAAATTAGCTCGATTAAATTATATTTGTAATCATCAAAATACTATAGTAATATCTTAAGCTCAAGGAGAAAATACAAACAACCATCCAAGCGCATGCCAGAATTGGCCAGATAAACGGCAAGTAATGTTGCACTATATGACTTTTATCTCGGACAAAAATCTAGCTCACAAGATATTTGTTTTTACTTTTGGTATTCATACATTAATTCTACTTCAACGCACTCAATAAAATTATATTCTTACAAATATAAAATTTTAAAGCAAATTAAAAGTATTTAAACTCTTTTAGAGTTGGACGTGTAAAATGGGTGTATAAATGTAAAGGATTTAAAAATTTGTTTTTATGAAGAATTTGGAATATGAGTAAAATTGATGTCACCTTGTAATTTATTTGTAGTGTATTCCATAATTGATAGATTCAATCAATTCCTATAATATGTTGTAGGAACTACAAACTGCAACCACTGACTATCGTAGCTCACCACCACCAAAGTCGTTGCTAGCCATCGTCATCATTGGTGCTCTGCCCCATCAATAACCGTCATTATTAATCACCCGTCTAACATCAATCATACATTGATTTCATTCTTTTTAAATCAATCATTAAAAAAAAATAAACTTTTATATTTATTTTACACCTAACAAAACAACTTGAAAGTTTTTAAAATACACAATTTTTAATTACACTACATTAATTTTGAGCTCTCTTCAGCAAATTAAGCATCCCTTAAATAAGTTAAACAATAGTTAACAAAAACGAGACTAACCATCCAACTTAGCATTTCCTTTCCCGTTTTTTCATAAAACTTTTTTATCATTTCACTGCATCAGAGAGAGTTAGCAAACAAACACGTGGTAAGAACAATTAGAAAAAATTCTATGTTACTCGGAACACCTGCGTTTGCAAACATTCAACTTTTAGCAAAACATCAGTTGACATACAAAAAAATGGAAGAGATACTCAAATGCTAACCATTCAACAATAAAATTCGGGTTGCTTAATGCAGACAATCCTCACAGTGAAGGATATCAGGAACATCTTTGTCTAGTTGGTTCAACTCAAGTATACGTAAGAAGATAACCCAAAGGACATTCGTCATAATCATGTGTCTTTACTAGATCCAAATTGGCCAAGGGATTAAGGGGCCATGAGAATATGATCGAAAGCTAATTAGTTGATTCCAACCATTAGCTTTGCTTTTGTGTTCACACAAGTCAACAACTATTCAATGCACTTCTACAGAACTCATTTTCAGTTTAGACCACCTAAAACTTCTCTTAAAAATTCTATTTCTACGATTAATGTCATCTCCCAAATGACTTGGACTCCAACGTGAATACGCTAACCTTCTGCCCCTCATCACTTTCATGTTTTTCAACATCCGAATTACCTTCTCAAACTCGAGCCTTTGACGTCATTATCACTCAATATCTCCAAAATTAGATTACTTACAGCATACATAACGGTATTAATAGCTTATCAAAAGGAAAAGGCCCCACTCTTTTGGTGCATCTCATCAAAATTGGAGGCAACCAACACATCCAATACGTCCCTCCTAATTCGATTTAAACCTCCCTTAAAGAAGTATAGAATAACAAATATTAGCCCACAGATGTGACCGCCAATACAATTAATGAACGTGGGTTAAACGATAATTAAGGCATCTTCATTACTCCATGGAATATAGAGAAATAGGCAACCTAGAGCCAATATTCCTCGACAATTTTTCTTCTCCTTTGCGTTCTTCTTGCTTCATGTTGTCCTTGTTCCTCAGTCCTCACAAGGATTGCACAACTCAAAGTTAACTGCGAAAGAGTTGGAAGAAATACAATACCTTACCATCATTAACATTTACAAGAAGGGTGACTGCATACCCCCGCACATAGATCACCACGATTTTGTCAGACCTTTCTGCACAGTTTCTTTTCTGAACTAGTGTAATATCATGTTCGGATCTGACCTCCGGATAGCAGGCCCAGGTGAGTTCCGAGGGCCAGTAAAGATACCATTACCGGTAGGTTCCGTCATGATACTGAAGGGCAACGGAGCAGATGTCGCTAAACATTGCATACCGGGAGTACCCGTGAAGCGGATCTCAGTTACTTTTAGAAGGATGGATGACAGGAAAGCACCTTACCACTTCTAGCCAGACCCGGAGCTAGAGAGCCTCCGGCCTTACGAGCTGTGAGTTACATGGAAAATATCACACCTCCAACGTACATCCATACGGCATCCTTGCCAAGGATGGCTTGGAAGGTGATGTTATTGACCATGTACCTCACTATTCATACATGGATTTACGATGGATACCTTTTTGGATGGATCGGCAAAGATCATACATAGTCCGTTTTGAGTCTACATGGATTGTATGAGATGTATTCCAGATCGAGTTGTATGATGTATCTTCAGCATGATTGGAATGAAAGTGACCATGTCATATTTTTGGCCTTCACCTCTTTTGTGCAAATTGATTGGGAAACGCCATTAAAGTTAAATGAACTTCGAACAAAGAACAGAAAAGAAACAAAAAGAATAAAAGAAAACTTTCCTTAAAAATCTAAATAAAAAAAATGATGAACACCAAATTCACATGGACATTAAATGAATGATAAAATAAATTTGAATAGTTAAAAGACAAACAAAATGAACATAAATTTCAAATCAAATCTCAATCAAATTTCAAATTCAATCTTTCCAAATTTCAAATCAAATCTCAATCAAATTTCAAATTCAATCTTTCCAGATTTCAAATCAAATCTCAATCAAATTTCAAATTCAATCTTTCCAGATCTCAAATCAAATCTCAATCGAATTCAAACTCAACCTTCCAAATCTGAAATCCAACCCGTTCTACTCTCTCCCTTGTCTGGGATGAAAGCGGTTGATTCCATTGACGCGGAGCCATGAGGTTTTTTATTCGAATCTGGTGGCAAGGAAATTGTATCCAATCCAAACCAGCAACTCTCAATCAACTCTTTTGAATGGGATATGTAGCATCTACATATTCCCTCCTAATCTATTTCCTTCCATGAAAGTCTTTTACAACTTTCATGAAATTCTCGAAACACCAAAACTCCACACTTTTCAAATCAACACTACAAATCTTCGCAAAATCAATTATACATCAAAACTCAAATTCTTGGGGTTGAGGATTTTACATCCGAGACTGCATTGCTTTAGGATTCTTTCCCTATTGCAATGAAATACATTAAAGTCAAACTTTTGGGGTTGAGGATTTTACATCCGAGACTGCATTGCTTTAGAATTCTTTCCCTATCGCAATGAAATACATCAAACTCAAACTTTTGGGGTTGAGGATTTTACATCCGAGACTGCATTGCTTTAGGATCCTTTCCCTATCGCAATGAAATACATCAAGTTCAAACTTTTGGGGTTGAGGATTTTACATCCGAGACTGCATTGCTTTAGGATTCTTTCCCTATCGCAATGAAATACATTAAATTAAAACTTTTGGGGTTGAGGATTTTACATCCGAGACTGCATTGCTTTAGGATTCTTTCCCTATCGCAATGAAATACATCAAAATTCAAACTTTTGGAGTTAAGGATTTTACATCCGAGACTGCATTGCTTCAGGATTCTTTCCCTATCGCAATGAAATACATCAAAATTCAAACTTTTGGAGTTAAGGATTTTACATCCGAGACTGCATTGCTTTAGGATTCTTTCCCTATCACAATGAAATACATCAAATTCAAACTTTTGGAGTTGAGGATTTTACATCCGAGACTGCATTTCTTTAGGATCCTTTCCCTATCGCAATGAAATACATCAAAATCAAACTCTTGAAGTTAAGGATTTTACATCCAATACCGCATTGCTCTGAGATCTCTCCTCGTTGCAATGATTCAATCCGATCAATTCAATTTTCTTTCGAGGTTGAAGATGTTGCATCTAAAACCATGAAATTCCAATTTTCATTTCAAGTTCAAATCCCTTCAAATTAATCTTAACAAACCTTCAATCTAAATTGAAACTCAAGCTAAAATATAAACTTACACATCAAAACTTAAACTGAAACAAAATAAAATCTAAATTGAAATTCCCCCAGGTCATGTGATTTGGGATTCACCTCCTTTTCCTTTCCCCAGCGAGAGTTCAGGGATCTCCAGTCTCAGAGATATACTTGACACTCCCCAGTGGAAATTCTTCTACTTCGTTCTAAGTTTGTCACTTGGACATCTGTGTTGGTTTTGTTAATCTTTTCGGTCAATGCCAATACGCGAGGTGTGCTTGGTTAGCACACCACACCTATTGGGGGTCCATTTGTTGACCTCATTTTTGATGAGGCCATCTCTTCTTCTTTTTAGTACTTAGGATCTAGCCTTAGGCTTTTCCTTTGACTATCTTAGAGGATTAGAATTGGGACCCACCACTTAGAAATTCAAACCACTTCTTAACTCCCTGCAAACTCCACAAACTTGACTATAGACCCCTAATCACCTAGAGGGTTGAAATCAAATGTGGAAGTTTAAAGGGTGAGTTCCTATAGGACTCTTTGGCCTTAGGACTACCCTGGGTGGCCTGGTCTGATGAAGGGCTGACTTACACACACACTACACCTATACACTACACTTTCACACACCTCCTAGAAACACACCCATACCTAACTTGACCTCCTGACTCATAAAGGTGATCCACATGGATGGTCCTTAACCCCTAAGCCCTTGGCTAAGAGGGTTAGGAACAACATAGTGGATACCTCAAATGAGTCCCTTCATGGCTCATGTGGGCTTGATATGTCTTCATGGCTCAACCAAAATGATTTTATTCCACTTACATTTACCCAATTTTCAATTTTCCAAATTTTCAATTTTTGACCCCCGGGACCCTACACCCGCCTAACCTACCCAAAGCCCTTGAAATTACCCAAATTTTTCAAATCACCCAAAATTCCTCAAGACCAATCCCAAACATTCCCAAATTACTCAGATTGATCATTCATAGCCAAAAATACCAAAAATTCCAAAAATACCTCCCAATACCCTCCAAATACCCAAAATGCCCCTCTTGACCCAAAAATCTAAAAATTCCAAAAATTCTCAGATAATTCCAGAAAATCTCAAATATTCCCAATTTTATTTTGTTCAACTACACCACGGGTCAATTTTGTCAAAACCCCTAATTTGACCCATTTTAACCCAAAGTTAACCCAATGTCAAACCAAACCTACCCAATTGACCTAAATTCTGGTCCAATTCAATTCTAAACTTCAATTAAACATTCCCAACACCAATCTAGACCAAATCCAAGTCCAATTTGATTGACATTTGAATCCAATTTCACTTTTGGCCTTAAAGCCCAATTTGGACCCATGACCCAAACCTAATCCTAACTAACCCAATTCAACTCCAATTAACCCCAAACCTTTTCTAAACCTTCCTTAACATCCCCACAAACAAAACAATAACATGATTTACCCAAAATTTAGACCCAAACCCCACTCAAATTCAACCCAAAGCTAAAAGGCCCAATTTTGACCTAAACCCAAAGCTAACCCAAATAAACCCAAACCCCAAAATAAAAACCCAACCAAAGCCAAAACTTCTTTGAAACACTCCCATAAACATTTCCCAACATTTATTTTACATCAATTTCAACCCTAGCCCAACATTGGCCTAAATTAGCCCAATTCAACCCAATTCAAACCCAAATCACTCTCAACTTGCTTCAAATCACTCATAACACATCCATGAGCTAAACCCAACATTTGTTTGGCCCAATCCTTCACAAAATTTCCATCCACCAATTTGTTTTCAAACCTAAAGACCCACTTTCCTAAACCATTCTAAAAGCCCATTTCCACCAAATACAAAAGCCCAAGATTGGCCCTAAAGCCCACATGGCAATTTCTTTTCATCATACCTTTAATTGATATCACCCCTAAGTTTCAAAATCATCATTAAACCATTCCAAATCAAGCTTCATCCAAATTTCCACCAAAAATGCCAAGATTCCTAAAATCTACTTCCATGAAATTGACTAAGCTTTGCCCCAAGCTAAATGGAGCCATGAAGCCATGCACAAGCCATATGCAAGCCATGGCAGCCACTTTACACATCACCATGTCATTTTTGGCAAAGGGAGGGAGTCCTTTAATGATTCCCTTAAGGGTGATTAAGCCTTTTCATGACTCTTCTAAACCTTGATTAAACATTAATGTACTTAGATGGTGACTTCTCCCCACTAAGCTAGCTGACTTACCCGATTCCCTTAGCCCAAAATCGGGCCTTGGAGGGTGAACCAAACCTAAATCCATGACTTGGACCCATTTGGACCCAAAATTAGCTCCTCCCCCATTCCATCTAAATCAAGCCCTTTACAAATGGCCAATCCCAATTGATCGCACTAAGCCCCGACCCGACCTCCTTGACCTCGAGGGTGACCGACCCCGGCCGGCCGGCCACCACAGCCCGCCGGAAACCACCGGGCCGAGAGCTCGCATGTGAGCCCAAACTTGGAATTCTCACCGCTGAGCTGCCCCATCCCAGTGCCCATTGTAGTTGTTCTTCTCTTGCCAAGAGCAGCTGATCCCAAGCCCTAACTCCCCCTGGGAGGCCCTCCACCCTCTCCTATTTAAACACCACCCCCTCTCGGCCATGAGAGGTACTGAACCAGATCTTACTGAAACCCTGCCAAAATTGTTCCAGAACACTCTCCATACTTAGAGCAGTTGAGCCCCAATGACAATTTGCCCTAATCCCCACCAACATAACCCAATTTCTCAGCCAAAATTCCACCCAAAACCAGGACACTTCTCCACGATGGATCAATCCTCGAATTGATTGGTCCTACACCTTCACCGGACCAAGGGAAGGAGTCCACCAGCAAAAGCCCCCTCTCCGGGCCACCCATCCGTTCCGGACTCGGCTTTGTGATCGGGCTTGGTCGAAATCATACCTAGGCGATTCACCGGACCGAAGACTTCATCCGGAGCTTGCTGGGATCCAATCGAAGGTGACACAACCCTCGGATTGAAGCCACACTTCTCCGAGTAAAGGTATGAGCTAATTCTTCAT
The DNA here is from genome assembly GCA_022702705.1 of Papilionanthe hookeriana x Papilionanthe teres. Lineage (NCBI taxonomy): Eukaryota > Viridiplantae > Streptophyta > Magnoliopsida > Asparagales > Orchidaceae > Papilionanthe > Papilionanthe hookeriana x Papilionanthe teres. The sequence continues at coordinate 66,828,380 of CM040436.1, read as the reverse complement.
CCCGAGCTTCCGGAGATTCTCCATTTCAAATGCTTTAATTTCAATGCATGATCACCATATAGATGTATTCGTCTCTTCAAGACGAATCCATAGAACACAAGAACACGAAATTCCGTTGAGAAATGAGTGAGTTCTTAGGGTTTTAGTGTGGACGGCTCTCGGGTGAGGACGCTTGGGGACGATGAACGGATGTCGTTCATTCCATACACGCGCGGACGGACGGCCAGGATCGCGTCGGATGAGGAGATGGAACGATATAGTGGGCCCCCGGAGAGCTGAGTTGGATGGCGGCGCTGAATGGCAACGCGACACGCGGCGTTTCGGAGCTGCCGAGGATGGCGTGGCGCCGCGTGGATAAGTAGGAAATTAGGGTTTTTTTTATTTATTTAATTCCCTAAACTTCAAAAATACATAACTTTGTGTAGAAAAATCAGAAAAATAAAATAAAAATACCCTCTTGCTCAGTGAACAGAGGAGAATAATGTGGAAAAGAAATCATTTAATTTCATCAAGTATTTTATTTTTAATGATTTATTTACCCTCTGCATTGTTTTAATTCTCCATGCATATAGGAAACTCACCATGGCATGAGACCATAGCGCTTTTGAAGCCTCTGAATTTGGGAACATTTCCTGAATTTTCTAAAGTCAGAGGCCATCCCTATGAGAATTTATTGATTTTTCAAATTCATGTTGCTGTTTTGAGTATTTTAAATCCAATAATTAGCATGTTGTGAAATAAATTCTAGAAAAATTTGGTGATGTTTCTTATGACTAGAGGACCCTAGGAAAAAAAGGTTTTGAATTAATTCACTTGGAATAACCCTAATTGGCCTAAACACCCAAAATAAGTCCTTAATTAATTAGAGCTAACCATACATCAAATTGGCTTAAAATCAATTCTCCACTGACCTTTAGAATCAAAAGAACCCACCATAAAAATTTGAAGTCAATTGGACTTGGTTAGCCCTACTAAATGGGTTAATTAAGCCATTTAGCCATTTTAAACTTTAAAAATTCATAACTTTCAAAAATACTTTTCAAAAATTCACTAAATTGGTTTTGGAGCCTCTCTGATATCAGGAGAATTTAAGAAAAATAAAATTACAAATTTCTAAAAAAGTTAATTTTTTGCATTATTTTAATATTTTAATAAATAAAAAATAATAAAAATCACAAAAATAATAAAATTCACTAAAATGTTACATTTTGAATTATAATCACTTAGGAACAAACCCCATATTTTTCTTAGGTCTATTTGATGAGATATTAAATTTTAAAGCCCTAAGATAATTTTAAAATTAAAAAAATGTATTTTTTTAGCATTTCCACTAAAATAATTCTAAGAAATCAAAGAAAAATCAAAAAATTGTAAAAATTGATTCTCTGATTTCCTTGATATTAGAGAGATTTTTGAAAAGTATAAAATTCATTTTTCAACCATTATTTTATTTTTAAATTAATTAATACTCCAAAACTCAAAATAATTATAATAAAAAAAATATAATTCAAAAAATCACCAAAATTAGTCCAAGTGGTCCTCTGGTCATTAAGAATGTCCCATAATTTTCTTAAGGACAGAAACTTTCCCTTGGTCTTCTTATTAAATTTTCCTTGGAAATCTCTATTTTCCACCAAAAATAATTACATAAATAAATTAAATACAGAAAAATCACATTTTCTCATCTCATGTCTTTATTGACATATGAGTGAAGTCACATAAAAATTTCAAGTTCATTTAAGCTCAATTTAGTGAGTTATAAAATTATTAAGCTTGAAGGGCAAAATGGTAATTAAAGTTTTAACCTTTAATTAAAACTTTAGGCTTAATAAAATTAAAAAGTAAAATATTTGATCTTAATCTGATTTGGATGATTGAAATTTAAATAATTAAAGGGTAGAAACCTATTAAACAATTTAAAAATAATTGAAATAAACCTTAATTTAATAATTGATTAAATTTGGAAGAATAATAAAATTGGAATTATTAAAATAGGGATATTATTAGGAAGAGATTTGTTCTTTAATTTAAGAATCTCTAAATTAATCATCTCAATAATATTTAATTCCTAATTAAAATGATAATCCAAATTTAAGATTTAAAATGTTAAAAGACTTAATTATTAAATTAAATTAAAGTTAAATTATTTAAATTAAACCCTTTTAAAATTTCAATTAAATTAAAATTAAAAGTAAAATTAAATTAAAATTTAAATTAAATTGAATTAAATAAAATTAAATTAAAACAAATTAAAATTAAATTAATTAAATAAAATTAAATTAAAACATATTAAATTAAATCAAATTAAACTAAATTAATTAAATAAAATTAAATTAAAACATATTAAATTAAATTAAATTAAATTAAAATTAAATTAAATTAAATTAAATTAAATTAAATTAAATTAAATCAAATTATATCAAATTAAATTAAATCAAATTAAATTAAATTAAATTAAAGTATATCAAATCAAACTAAATTGAATTAAATTAAGTAAAAATAAATAAATAAATAAATAAAATCAAGTTAAAACTAAAATTAATTTAAATTAAATAAATTAAATTAAAATTAAAGCTAAACCAAAATTAAAGTTAAATTAAATTGAATTAAAAAATAATAATAATAACATCACTTAAGACATAAAGAAATTCAAAATAAAGCAACTTGAACACTATTCCAAATTTAAACCCGATAACTGAAATTAAATTAAATCACAAACCATTTGAACACCAATTTGCCCTCGAAAGCTTTGGTTACCATAACTCCTAAACAGAACGTTAAATGAAATGTTACTTCACTTATAGGATATTCAAATGTCCTAGTTCACTGAGTAAGATAACAACAAAACTTAACTAAACCTCGGACGATTACTTCACCTGATTGATTAAATCCATTCGGACTTAAAACAATCCTATCAGTATTGAAAAGATGTTTAAGATTTTTCTTAAGCACTTCCTCGATATGATAGGATATTTATAAGAACAATTGAACTTAATTGTTCTTTGATGAAGAAAATCGTCCTCAAACCAAAATACAAGAACCTAGACGTCATAGGAAATGACTAGCTATAGGATTAGGAATTTGGTAGAAAACCATGACCCTTCCCTTATCTTTACCTAGGAAATTGCTTAAATATTCTAATTTGTGTTTAAGTGTAGCTTGGGATGACGGGAAGACCCTCCAGGTACGCTTTTATTTTGTTGCAATTTATTTAATCGCATCGCACTTACTTTTCTTGCATGATAAACAATCGTTGCATGAAAACCCACACTTTTAGGATAGTCCCAAAAGCTGAAACCAAAACTAAATTAAAAGTCATTGCAAGATAAAATTCACCGCCACAACATTTCAAAATATAAAACAATTCAATATTTAATCACAAACGTAACACAAAACTACAATTACAACTAAATTAAAACGTCTTGTTGGATGATCGGGAATACCTCGGATGATGTAACCTACGTGTTGCTAACGGGATTTCCCACGGTCTAAATGAAAGTGTGGAACTCATTCAGTTGAGTTTAGCAAATTCATCTGGACTAAGTGAATCCGATAAAAATAACGATGCCGGAAGGATAGAACCGTGGGATCTTAACCGGTGTTGTTATAATCAACTTTAAGATTTCTTTTAAATAAAATAAAAAAAAACACTTGGAAATTAATATTTTCTCTAAACCAAAACACTTTTCTCATCTCCTAATTTATGACTTCTATAACTAAACCTCTGCAACAACAAGGAGCTCGGAGCATGGTGGGCAGCACGGCCATCGTCATCAGCAAAACCTGAGTCTACTTCAGCAAAACTTTCTAAGAATTAAATAACTAAGCCATAGGATTTCGAGGTAGTTTGCCCAGTGCAACATAAATCCTCAACTCTTCGTTAGGCATTTGCATGATCATGTCATGTAAATTAAGCCCTAACCGGTCTTAAGACTCCGAGGTAGTCGTTTGATACGACATAAACTCTCACATCTTCAAGACTATTTGTATGATTTTATCATACAAATATAAGTCCAAATTAATCAAAATTGGCAAGATTGAAATATCAGATAATATTAGGACTTTCCTAAATCTAAGCCAAACAATAGCATAGTTGGGAAATTACCGAAGTTCGCTTCGAATCTGTGATTTCTCCTACCTTTCTTCCTTTGAATCCCCAAAATAAAATATTTCAAACTTAATCCATTCCCTATTCCCTATTGAAATTCCAAAATTCAATCCTTTGAAAACTTAAACTTTGAAATTCTTGAGAGTAGAATTACCGATTATTATCGAGAGTTTTCTTAAGTGATTCCCGTCATTTAAGATGTAATTAACTATAGGGGCTTGCCCTTATAGGGAATTTCAAGAACCCGAGTAATATAAACCCTGTTTAATGCTTTCATATTAAGCAGGGGAATTTGTCGGCTTATAAAATTGGTTCGCAGACCAAACGGATGTCACAAACTTTTCTAGTTTACTTAATCGAGCCACATTACCAATCAGTGTGTCTATTCTTCGGGATAGATACACGGTTTGTGATGCGGTGCTCGTTTATATAAACTATTTGGGATGCGAGATCGGTTTGATTTCATATCTTAAAATTTTCAAATTTAAAATTATTTTCAAAATCAAATACTACTTTCTAAATTATATATATATTTAAATTAAATTTAAAATATAAAATTCGCCGACAATTTCTGTAGGCGACCCCTTTTTCAAAAATACAACATAACCTAAAAATACGCCGACAACTTCATGCTTAAATTTCTCCATCGAAGTATGTAATTCACTAGAGTTTTGTTCGGTTTCTGTTGCTCCACCACTAAATCACCGATAGTGATGTGGTACCGAGCTCCGGCAAACCGCTTAATGAAGAGTTTTTCTAACTCTGAAAAGGTCTTAACTGAGTCATTTGGCAATTCTGCATACCAGTCGAAGGCAATCCCTGATAAACTGCTGACGAACTGACGAAAGAGTAAGGCATCACTCCCACCGGCATTGCAACAACTAACACGAAAACGTGCGACATGAAGCCGGTGGTTTCTCGTTCCATCAAAAGTCTTAAACAGAGGTGGTATGAAGCCCTTTGGGTATTGGACCGCATCAAATTCTTCAGGGTAAGGTCTACCTATCTGAATAGATGCTCCACTCTTAGACTAGGCTAAGGCTTCTCGCACCTGCTGTTCTACCATGTTTTTAATATCCTTTTCGGGAATCATGCTTTGCGTAGAATCTTTCTTCGATTGTTCATCTCCATTAACAGATGTGATCTCCTTTCCTCCGTCCATGATGTGAATAATTTCTGGGGGTGTTTCCTTTTGAGGTTGAAGCTGACTCTGGAGAGTGGCTAAGGCGACAGCCATCTCTTCCATGCTTTTTGCCATCTGGGAAATTGTATCATCCTTTTCTTGAAGTTGTGCTCTCTTCACTTCTGGTTCCTCCCTTTCCGAAGCTGATGGAGCGCCTTGTGAAGCTGCTGATGCTCGGGTCTCAACCATATTAATCTCGGCGTACTCTTCATCCATAACTTCTGATGAATCTACTTCAGTTTCCAATTTTTCCTTTGCCAACCGTCGGATGTAGGTTCTTAGCTTGCCTATGGCATCCTCTAGTGGCTTCTTCCAAACGGTTTCGCGGTTATCATGTGATGACTGTTAAATTTCTTTATCAGGAGTTTCTTTTAATGCAGTAGCACTTTCTTCAGTTTCTGGCTTTCTAATAAGATTCTTCTTTCCAGAACATTGTGCTTGTATCAGTTGAGCAATAATAGGTCGCCACACCATCCTTCTCGCAGTAGAAGGCCTAGGACCAGATGGTCTATCAGTTGTGTGTCGGTAGGTGGTGTCCTCCCTAATATGATGTCCCAATACGACAACAGGCGAACTAGCTCGCACTTTCTTCCTTGGCATCTTAGGGGCAGTGACAGGGTTCACTCGCGGTCCGAGGTGGGATTTGACTGGCACTCGTCCCATTCTTCTTAAGATCTCTGATATGGGGCATCCTTTCTTCTTAGCTAGTTTCTCTACTACGGCTCGTAATCGAGTAAGCGGCGTAGTCTTGGCCCTCTTCCTCTTACAGTCACTAGAGTATGCAGGTCGGGGTAATGCAGCGGCGATCCTCCGAACATCTTCTTCATCCGATGAAGCAGAGAGAGGGTGAAACCTACTTCCTTCCAACAAGGGTGAATACTTAGGCAGTTATTCCTCCTCCTCAGGAATCTCTTCCAGAAAAGCAACTTTAGCAGCCTTAGCCTTCTCGATCCTGACGATCTTTCTTCTCCTATTTCTTTTTTGAGTCCGAGTTAAGGGTGTAAACTTTGAACTGGACCCAATTTCGAAAATAGACAGTATTGTAGTGAAATCTGCACCCTACACGGTGGCAAGCTTTTCATAAACTTGGACTCCCTTCCCTTTCAGTTTGGCGGGAGTCGAGGCAGGTGTAGAGATAATCATACCAGTGGGGGTAGAGATCACAGTCCTCCCACGAATAGTGGTGTCTCTTTTAGCTGGGACCCTTTATAGGAGAGGGAACTCTTGAGTAGATTTCAGGTTAAACTCAATTACGGGCTCCTCAGTTTCTGGCACTTTGTCCATTAGTGTGAAGAGGGTGACATCAGCGAACTTAATATCTGTATTGTCGAATCCTTGTCCAAAACGGATGATTCCATTATCGGGCAGTTCATCCTTATAGACGGGGAAGTCCATTCCATTGGTGAAGGAGAAAATTAACTTTAGTGCAATCATTTTCTGCAGGGTGAATTCCGAACGTCAGTCCCGAATTATGCTTCCTTTTGTCGCAAAACTTAAGAAAGAAAAGAAAGAGTCCAAACACTTTTTAGTTTATCTTAATGTATTTGCGATTTAAAAGAGTTCACTTATTAAAAGGTTGTTTATTAGAGGATTTGTTTGTTAGGAACAAAATGATTAACGGAGGAAGGTTAAAGGAAAGGTAAAGGATTCGATTCTGAATTGGAAAGGAAGAGAAAGTCTCGTAAGACTTCTTAACTCGAAAGATCGCTCCTAGGCTAACACCTATTAGGGGTCCACCCCACCTCAGAAAGAGGCAAAAAGATTTTAGAACCTCTCTGTTTAGGGGTGCCTAAACAGTGGCTCCAAAATCCAAAAGGAGTTGACTATACCCGTTTAAGACAGAAATGAACATGGTATGCCAACTGAAAGATTGTTAGTTTGGTTCAAAAGGGGGTATGGACTCACTACTGATTTATGAAAGCAAAACCATCTGATCAAAATGGAGAGAGGAACTAGTCCCCAACGGAGACGCCAGAAGTTGTCGGCATATTTTTAGGTTTGTGTGTTGTATTTTAAAAAAGGGGTCGCCTACAGAAGTTGTCAGCGAATTTTAAATTTTAAATCTAATTTAAATATAATTTGAAAAGTAGCATTTGATTTTGAAAATAATTTTAAGTTTGAATATTTTAAGATATGAAATCAAACCGATCTCACATCCCAAATAGTTTATATAAACGAGCACCGCATCACAAACCGTGTATCTATCCCAAAGAATAGACACACTGCTTGATGATGGGGCTCGATTAAATAAACTAGAAGATTTGTGACATCCATTTGGTCTGTAAATAAATCTTATAAGCCGACAAGTTCCCCTGCTTAACATAAAAGAATTAAACAGGGTTTATATTACCTAGGTTCTTAAAGTTCCCTATAAGGGCAAGCCCCTATAGTTAATTACATCTTAAATGACGAGAATCACTTAAGAAAACTCTCGATAATAATTAGTGGTTTTGCTCTCAAGAATTTCAAAGTTTAAGGTTTTTAAAGGATTGACTTTTGGAACTTCAAGAGAGATTAGCTCAAATTTGGAACAATTAATTTTAGGAGTCCAAAGGAAGAGAAGTAAGAGAAGCTGAGGATCTAAGAAGAATCTTGGCAGCTTTCCAACCTATCCTATTTTTTGGCTTCAATTTAAGAGTATGTTTAATGTTTCAATCCTGCCAATTCTAATTAATTAGGACTTATATTCGTATGACACAATCATACAAATAACCTCAAAGATGTGAGGGTTTATGTCGTACCAAACGACTACCTCGGAGTCCTAAGACCGATTAGGGCTTAGGTTGCATAATATGATTATGCAAATGCCTAACAAAAAGTTGAGGATTTATGTTGCACTAGGCAGACTACCTCGAAATTCTATGGCTTGGTTATTTAAACTAAGAAAGGTTTTGCTGATGTAGATTCCAGTTTTCCTGACGACGATGGTCGTGCTGCCCACTATGCTCCAAGCTCCTTGTTGTTGCAGAGGTTTAGTTTTAGAAAGTGAAAATCAGGAGATGAGAGAAGTGTTTTGGTTTAGAAGAGTCTTAAGGTTCAGGTGATGTAATATTTTGTTAGGGGAATCTTAAAGTTGATTATAACAACACCGGTTAAGATCCCACGGTTTCGTCATCTCGACACCGTTATTTTCGTCGGATTCACTTAGTCCAGATGAATTTGCTAAACTCAACTGAATGAGTTCCACACTTTTATTTAAACCGTAGGAAATCTCGTTAGCAACACGCAGGTTACATCATCCGAGGTATTCCTGATCATCCAACTAGACTTTTTAATTTAGTTGTAGATGTAGTTTTGTGTTCTGTTTGTGATTAAATTTTAAGTTGTTTTATATTTTGAAATGTTGTGGAGGTGAATTTTATCTTGCTGTGAATTTTAATTTAGTTTTGTGTTTCAGTTTTATGGCTATCCTGAAGGTTTCAGTTTTCATGCAGGGTAACATTCTTGTTTAACATGAAAGAAAAGTGCAGTACATGTAAGTAAATTGCAATAAAATAAAAGCGTACCTGGAGGGTCTTCCCGTCATTCCAAGCTACACTTAAAACACATGTTAGAGCATTTATATATTTGCAAGAAAATACCTAGGTAAAGCTAAGGGAATGTTTTAGTTGTCTACCAAAATCCTAATCCTATAGCTAGTCAATTCCTATGACGTCTAGGTTCTTGTATTTTGTTAAGGATGATTTTCTTCATCAAAGAAATATTAGGTTCACTTATTCTTCTAAAACATCTCATCATATTAAGAAAGTTCTTAGGACGAGTCCTAAACATCTTTTCAATACTTCTGAGATTATTTTGAGTCCAAATGAATTTTATTGTACTAGTGAATTAATCATCTAAGAATTTAGTTAAGTTTTGCTTCTTGCTCAGTGAACTAGGATGTTTGATTTATTTAATGCTTAATGACATTTCACTTAATGCTTTATTTAAGAGTTATGATAATGATAGCCTTTAAGTGGTAAATTAGTTTGTTAAAGATTTTAACAATTTTTAATTTAAAATTGGAATTGATGATTTAAAGTGATTTGGTTTAGTTATAGAACTTTGATTAATAATTTTAAGTTTGGAATAGTGTTCAAGTTGTTTTAATTCAAATAAATCTTAATGTTTAATGATCTTAATATTTAAAATTAGTTTTAATGTTTTAAATTTGTTTAAGGTTTGTTTTCAAATGATAAATTAATTTTACTGTTCTCAATTTAATTTAATTAAGTTATTAAATCACTTAATATTTTAAAGTTTAATTTAATTTAATTAAGGGTTATTTTCTTTTTAATTACTTAATTATTAATTCTAATCATTATCTTCAGTTTAATTAAGAGTTAAATATAATCAAAGTAATTTATTTAGGGATTTCAAATTAAAGAATTGGTATCTTCCTAAGTCACATCCCCAACTTTAATAATCTAAATTTGATTATTCTCCCAAAATTTTAATTATTTAATTAAATAAGGTTTACTTTAAATATTTTCAAGATGATTAATGGGTTTCTACCTCTTAATTATTTAAGTTTCAATCATCCAATGGAAAAATTAAGATCAGATATTTTACCCTCCCTTTTTTATTAGACTTAAATATTAATTAGGGTTAAAATCCTTTAATTACCTTTATGCCCCTTTAGGCCTATTTATTTCATAACTCATCAAATTAAGCTCAAATGAACACAAAATGTTTATGTCACTTCACTCATATGTCAATTAAGACAGTAGAGGAGAAAATGTGATTTTTTTGAATTTAATTTAATTTATATATTTATTTTCGTGGGAAAGTGAGGGTTTTCAATGAAAATTCAACAACATGACCAAGGTTAGGTTCCTATCCTTAGGAAAATTATGGGATGTTCCTATTGACCAGAGGACCACTTGGACTAATTTTGTTGATTTTTTGAATTATATTTTATTTATTATAATTATTTTTAGTTTTGGAGTGTTAATTAATTATAAAATAAAATTAAAGTTGAAAATTAAGTTTTATATTTTTCTTAAGTCCCTCTGACCACAAGGAGTTCAGAGAAATAAATTTTATATTTTTCTGATTTTTCTTTGATTTATTAGAATTAATTTGGTGTAAAGGTTGAAAAATCTATTTTTTAATATTAAAAATTATTTTAAGCCTTTAAAATTCAATATCTTTACCTAGAGACTTGGGAAAAATATTTGGTTTGTTCCTAAGTGATTAGTAGGCAAAATATAACATTTTTGTGATTTTTAATATTTTTGTGATTTTTATTATTTTTTAATTATTAAAATATTAAAAATAAGATTAAAAATGAAATTTTTTAGAAAATTCCAATTTTAATTTTCTTAGACTACTCCAATATCAGAGAGCCTAAAAAACTAATTTGGTGAATTTTTAAAATATATCTTGAGTTTTATGAATTTTTTAACTTTTAAAATAGCTATGTCACTTAATTAATTCATTTAATGGGTTAAATCATTTCCAATTGACTTAAAATTTTTATGTGAGATTCTCTAAATCCTAATGATAGTGGAGAATTGTTTTCAAGTAATTTTGATGTGTGGTTAGTCCTAATTAATTAAAATTCAGTTTTAGGTGTTTAGACCAATTAGGGTTATTCTTAAGGAATTAAACCAAACCAAAATTTTCCTAGGGTCCTCTGGTCATAAGATACCTCCCTAAATTTTCCTAGAATGTTCTAAGCAACATGCTAATTACTGGAATTGAATTGGCAAAATAGACACATAAATTTGAAAAATCAATATCTTGCTACAGAGATGACCTCTAACCTTGGAAAATTTAGGGAATGTTCCCAAGAACAGAGGCTACAAAAGCCTTATGATCTCATGCCATGGTGAATTGTATAAATGCATGGAGAATTAAAATACTGAACTCAGTAAATAATTAATTAAAAATAAAATACTCATCAAAATAACTTAATTCTTTTTTCAAATTGTTCTTCTCTGTTCACTGAGCAAGTGAGTATTTTTATTTTATTTTTGTGATTTTTCTACACAAAGATATGGATTTTTGAATTTTCTGGTATTTAAATAAATAAAAAAATACCCTATTTATCTACTTAACCCAGTCAGCGCCGCGTCAACCTCGGCAGCTTCGAAGCCCCACGCGGCGCGCTCCTATTCGACGCCACCAGCTGAGTCAGCAGCCACGCATCCTGCGGTCTCGCTTCATCTCCTCGTTCGGCTCGATTTGGATCGTCCATTCGATACACGCCCGATCCAGTTCCTGGTCATCGTCTACGACTGGTGTGTGTCGAGAGCCTTCCACACTAAAACTCTAATATCTCCCTCATTTCTTAACCAATCTACATGAAATTTAATCCTATGTGTTCGTCTAAACGAGAGCTACAAATCCATATGACTAACATGCATTGAAATCGACTCAAAAAAATGGAGAATTGAAAGAAGCTCTTGGGAAGGAGGAGTTTCATACCTTGGCTCTGAGAAGTGAAGCTTCAATTAGAGGGGCTTGGCACGTTCGTTGGAGCTGAAGAAGGCTAGGGATGAAGCCTCTGGCCTTTGTGAATTGTCTAGGTGTGATTTCCACCAAGCCCGATTTCAAAGCTTGGCCGATAGAGAGAATGGCTGGCCTGGAGAGGGGGCTTTTGTTGGGGAACTTTTTCTCTTGGTCTGGTCAAGGTGTAGGATCAATCAATTTGAGGATTGGCTCACTGTGGTGAAGTGTCCTATTTTTTTTTTGGGTGGATTTTGAGCTGAGAAATTGAGCTCACAGAGGGGGTTTTAGGGCTAGATTTCAGAGGGGATCAAGTGCTCTATGTTTGGAGAAGGGTCTGGAGTGATTTTGGCAGAGTTTTGGTAAGGTTTTGTTCAACACCTTATTTGGCCGAGAGGTGGTGGTGTTTAAATAGAGGTGGCTGGAGGGCTTCCCAGGGGCAATTGGAGGCTGGGATAAGCTGCTCAGGGGAGGAGAAGAACAACCATGGTTTCCATTTGGGTTGGGACAACTCAGCAAGGAAGAATTTGAAAGCTTGGCTCACATGGAGCTCTCGGCCATGGTGTTTTCCGACGGCTGTGGTGGCTGGCCGGCCAGGCATGTGTCACCATCTTGACCAGTGACGTCAGGGCTGGGGTTTGGTGAACTCAATTGGCTTTGACCATGTGTAAAGGAGTTGATTAAAGTGAAATGGGGCTCAATTGGTGTTTGGTTTGTTCAAACCATGCTTTTGGGCTTGGTGCACCCACCAAGGGACTTTGGATGCTGTGGGGAGTCAGGTGAGTCAGCTGGTTTTGAGTGGAGAAGTGTCCATCCTAGCTTTTTTAGATTAATTTTGGGTTTAGGTGAAGCATGGGTAAGGTTAAAATGTTTAATCATAGGTTAGGAAAGAGCTCCCCTCTCTTATCATTAATGTCTTGGTGATGTGTAAAGTAGCTTCCATAGGTCTCATGTGGCTTGTGCATGGCTCAATGGCTCCATTTGGCTTAGGAGTGGCTTGGCTCATTTACATAGAATTGGATTTTGGGGTTTTTGATGAGTTTAGGGGAAATTGGCATGAGGCTTGATTTGGAATGATTTTATTATTGATTTAGGACTTAGGGATGATTTCAATTAAAAGGATGATGAGAGGAAACTTCATGTGGGCTTTGGAATAAGTCTTGGGCTTTTTGAAATCATTTTAGATGGGATTTTAAAATGGTTTAAGGAAATGGGCTTTTAGGTTTTGAAATAAATTGATGGATGAAAAGTGGTGAGGGGTTGTGTCAAATAAATGTTTAGATTGGTTTAAGAATGTGCCATGAGTAATTTGGAACAAGTTTGGGGTGATTTTGAGTTGAATTGGGTTCAATTTAGGCTTTTTGGTAATGAAGCCAAAGTGGATCAAATTAGGCTAACTTGGGTTAAGGTTGGACCAATGTTGGGTTTGATGTAAAATTAATGTTGAAAAAAGTTTATGGGGGTGTGACAAAAAGTTTTCAACATTGGTTGGGCTTTGATTTTGGGATTTGGGCTCATTTGAGGGGTTCATGATGGATTTAGGCCAAATTGGGGATTTTTGTTTTGGGTGGAGTTTGGTTTCAAATTTGGGGCAAATCATGTTAGTTTTTTGTTTTTGGGGATGTTAGGAAGGTTTAGGAAAAGATTTGGGGTTAATTGGAGTTGAGTTGGGTTGGTTTGGTCTAAGTTTAAGTCATGGGCCAAAATTGGGCTTTAAGCTTCAAATTGAAATTGGATCCACATTTTGATTAAATTGGGTTTGGGTTTGGTCTAAATTGGTATTGGGGATATTAAATTGAAGTTTAGGATTGAATTGGATCAAAATTGAGGTCAATTGGAGTGGTTTGGTTGGACATTGGGCTCTCTTAGGTTAAAAATAGGTCAAATTGGGGGTTTTGGTAAAAGTGGCTAAGTTGACAAAATTGGCTTATGTTGTAGTTGAACAAATTGAAATTAGGAATATTTGGGATTTTTTGGAATTTTTTGGGAATTTTTTGAATTTTTGGAATTTTTGGGTTAAAAGGGTATTTTGGGTATTTGGAGGGTATTGAGGGCGGTATTTGGAAAAATTTTGGTGTATTTGGTCATGGATGATCAATTTGAGCTGGGGGAAATATTTAGGATTGATTTTGAGTAATTTTCGGTAATTTAGGCACTTTTGCAAATTTTGGGCAATTTCAAGGGCATTTGGTAGGCTTGGTGGGTTTAGGGTCCCAGGGGTCAAAAATTGAAATTTTGAGAAAATGAAGATTGATCAAGTGTGAGTGAAATGAAACCATTTGATTGAGCCATGAAGCCATATTAAGCTCACAAAAGCCATGAGAAGACTCATCTTAGGCACTCAATATGTTGTTCCTAACCCTCTTAACCAGGGGCTTAGGGGTTGAGGTCCATCCATGTGAGTTATCTACATGAGTCAGGGAGTCAAATTGGTTAAAGGTAGTTTTAGGGCTTGGAATGTGTGTGAGAGTGTGGTGTGTGCAAGCTTACCCTCACCAGGACTAGACCATCCAGGGTAATCTTAAGACCAAAGAGTCCTATAGGAAACTCATCCTTTAAACCTCTACATTTGATCTTAACCCTCCAAGTGGCTTAGGGAGCCAAGAAGTGTTTGAATTTCTAAGTGATGGGTCCCATTTCTAGTCCTCTAAGATAGTCAAGGAGAAGCCCTATGGCTAGATCCTAAGTACTAAGGAGAGAGAAGAGAAAAGACCTCATCAAAAATGAGGTCAACAATTATGTCTGCATATCACGGAATACTCCATTCTTCAACACTAAACAATTTTTCATCAGGAAAATGTTCATTAATTTCTTCAATATCACAGAAATATTTTTCTATTTCAAGCCCGAACAAATGATCAGCAATTTGATTATCAGAACCCTTCCTATCTATTATCTCAAAATCAAATTCTTGCAAAAGAAGAATCCATCTTATAAGTCTCGGTTTTGCATCATTTTTCTTCATTAAGTATTTTATAGCAGAATGATCAGTATGCACAACACATTTAGTTCCAATTAAATATGATCAAAATTTATCAAAGGCAAATACTATAGCTAATAACTTTTTCTCAGTAGTGGTATAATTGATTTGAGCTTCATTAAGAGTTTTACTAGCATAATGAATTACTTTGAAAATTTTATCATATTTTTGACCCAAAACAGCACCAATAGCATAATCACTAGCATCACACATTAATTCAAAAGGTTTTTCCCAATTTGGTGAAATTATTACAGGGGCAGTGATTAAATTTTCTTTTAATGTTTCAAAGACTTTATGGCAATCATCATCAAAATTAAAAATTGCATCCTTTTCCAGTAAATGGCATAAAGGTTTTGTAATCTTGGAAAAATCTTTTATGTAACGCCTGTAGAATCCAGCATGTTCTAAAAAACTTCTAATTCCCCTTACATTGGTTGGGCAAGGTAAATTAGATATAACTTGAATTTTTGCAGGATCTACCTCCAAACCTTTTTCTGAAATCCGATGTCCCAAAAAATTCCTCCTACTACCATAAATTGGCATTTTTCCCAATTAAGGACCAAATTAGTTTCTTCACAGTGTTTTACAACCTTAGATAGATGTTCTAAACATAATTTAAATGAAATTTCAAACACTAAAAAGTCATCCATAAAAACTTCAATCCCTTTTTCAATTAAATAACAAAAAAATAGCCATCATACATCTCTCTCTGAAATGTAGCAGGGGGATTACATAAACCAAAGGACATTCTTCTAAAAGCAAACGTACCATAAGGACTGGTAAACATAATTTTCTCTTGATCCTCAGGAGTAATTTGAATTTGGTTGTAACCAGTATATCCATCCAGAAAATAAAAGTATTTATGCCCAACCAGTCTATCCAATATTTGATCTAGAAAAGGGAGTGGAAAATGATCTTTCCTTGTGGCAAGGATTAATTTTCTATAATCAATGCATATTCGCCACCCTGTAACTTGTCTTGTTGATATCATTTCATTCTTTTCATTAACAGTCACAGTTACTCCTCCTTTCTTAGGAACACAGTGAATAAGACTAACCCATGCACTATCTGAAATAGGGTAGATAATTTCAGCATCAAATCACTTTAAAATTTCTTTCTTAAAAACTTCTTTTATGATAGCTTTTAATCTCCTTTGGGGATCAGCCCGCTGTTTGCTATTATCTTCCATAAGAATTCTGTGAGTAAAAATTGAAGGACTGATTCCATTAATATAAGCAATTGTCCATCCAAAGGCTTTCTTATGCTTCTATAGAATTTCAAGCAAACTCTCTTCTTCTTTTTCAGTTAATTGAGAGGAAATTATAACAGGCAAGGTTGAGGATTCACCTAGAAAAACATACTTCAAATGATCAAGAAGCATTTTTAACTCAAGTTCAGGAGGTTTTTCAATTGATGAACCATAAGATTTATCTTTTTTAGTCATATCCAACAATTCAAAACTTTCATGAACATACTTTAAATCTTTTTCTTGAAAATCTTCAAAATCAAATAACTTCTCTTCTTACTTATATTCAAATTCTACTCTTTGAGCTTTCTCTTCATAAGTTGATTTGAAATGACATTCACGTAAATATTTGATAACATCCATCCTAAAACATTCATCTTCTTTACCTCTTGCAAGATATTTCATTGATTTTGAAATATTAAATGGTCTCCCCAAAATTATGGGTATCTCTTTATCTTCCTCCATAACTAACACAATGAATTTCACAGGAAAAATAAATTGATCCACTTTTACCAAAACATCTTCTATAACTCCTTTAGGATATGTGATCGAATGATCTGCTAATTACAGAGTTACAGTAGTCTAGGTTATTTCTCTTAGTCCCAGTCTTATGAATATTGATAGAGGCATAAGGTTAATGCTTGCACCCAAATCACATAAAGCTTTTCCACATAATCTTTCTCCGATTGCACATAGAATTGTGAAACTACCAGGATCTTTAAGTTTTTCAGGAAGCTTTTTCTGAATTATCGCATTGCACTCCTCACTAAGTGCAACAGTCTCATTTTCTTTAAACTTTCTCTTTTTATTAAGAATATCCTTCATAAAATTCGCATATTGATGGTAAGCTTCTTTAATATCTCCAAGAATTTTGAAAATTGCTTATCCAACTTTTGTTGACGAAGTCTCTGAGGAAATGGAGGTGGTGGTTTTTCTAAATCAACCTTAAGTGGAGAAATAGGTCTTTCAAAACCTTTTGGAGCGTCCTCTTTAGGTCTTTCAATCTCTTATTTCTCTACTTCAGTTTCTTTTTGAACTCTACCTTCCAATTCTTTTCCACTTCTCAGATGAATTGCTTTCACTTGTTCTTTATTCTTTTCTCTTGGATTCACTTCAGTACTACTTGGAAGCATTCCTTGGGATCTATTACTTAAGGCATTTGCAATTTGTCCCAATTGATTTTAAATATTTCTGATGGTTGCTCCTTGAATTTGTAATTGATTTGCCATATGTGATTCTACTTCTTCCATAGACAACTTCTTCTCCTTATTTTGTAAAGCATTGTTATAACCTGAAGGATAAGTTAATCTATTATTATTATTACCTTGGTTGTTCCAATTCCTCAATGGGTTTACTTGGGTGTTCCCCCATTGTTGATTAACACCACCACGATTATTGTTATTCCAGTTAAAATTTGGATGATTCTTCCAACCTGGATTATAATAATTGAAATATGGGTTGTTAGGTTTGATTATAGCATTCACAGTTTCTGGTGAAGAATAAGAATCAACCATTTGGCCTAATGAATTTTCTTCAATCATGAGATTTGGCTGAGAAAAATTCATCCCAAATTAGTCTATCTTCCTTGGTACAGCAGCAACTTGATTTGCTAACATTGTAAAAGCATCATTTTCATAAACACTGGCTACCTTGTTAGGATTTAACCTTTCAGAAGGCCATTGAAAATTATTAGTAGCCATTTCTTAAATTAAAGCATAAGCATCAGAAAATGGTTTAGACATTAATGATCCACCAGCAGTAGCATCGATGATTGATCTAAGAGATCCAACTAATCCATTATAAAAAGTTTGAATTATTAACCAATCTAGTATCGCATGATGTGGACATTTCCTGAGGAGATCTTTAAATCTTTCCCATGCTTCATATATTGATTCTCCTTCAAACTGACAAAAAGATGTTATATCATTTCTCAACTTAGCAGTCTTAGATGGTGGAAAATATTTAGCAAGGAATTTTGTGACAGTTCACCCCAAGTTCTAATTGATTCAGGTGCTAACGAATGTAACCACATTTTTTAAGTCTAATAGCATCATCTGGAACACCATCATATTTAAAAGTATCACACAACTCTAGAAAATTAGCAAGATGCAAATTAGAATCTTCAGTTGTTGCTCCCCCAAACTAATTATTTGACACCATTTGGATAATCGCAAGTTTAAGCTCAAAAGAATTAGCAGCTACAGCATGGTTTTGAATACTACCACGAAGTTCATCTACTATAGGGTTAACATAATCTCTTAAAGTTCTTATTTCTTGATGGATGCCAACATTTTGATTTTGATGATTTGGCATTTCTTGAATATTTTTCTTTTCTGTATTTTTAATTTTTTTTGATTTTTCTGATAGTTCTTTCTAATTCAGAATCGTAAGACACAAGTTCTTCAGAACCTGAATTACGCATACAATAATAAAACAAAACAAAATACAACACACTAACAAAAACAAAGAAAAGTAAAAATTTATAATTTCTTAATTCTCTTTAAAATGCAATTTAAATTAATTTCCCCGGCAACGGTGCCAAAAACTTGATCCCCGATAGATATAAGTGCAACTGCGCCAAAAACTTGGTACCGCTGGATAAATGCGCTGATGATTTTATATATGAAAATTATGAATTTATAATATGGGGTACTACGCAAGTATATGTATTGTTTATCAAGTAATATAAGACTTTCTAATTAAGCCCCGAGATATCGAACCCACAGGGAAAATGTGAAATCTTTATAGGAATAAGAGAAATTTAATTTTTATTTTCTTTAATTGTTTTCAAAAAAGTATGTCTTGATTTTGAAAAGTTTTGAAGGTTGATATGTCTTTTGAAATTTTCTTAATAAAAATGCAAAGCAAGAAATTAAAATTACAATAACTAATAACACTGGATGTAAAATACTATTAACTAGAATATCTTTTTCTTTCCTTTCATGAAGTAGTAATAATTCTTAAAGTATTATTGTGAAGTATTTAAATTTTTGTTGTGACAGATAGAAGCAAATGTGTTTTTTACCCTTACTTGGTTCTATAAAGAACATAGGTTAATTTGAAATTTATATTATTTTGAAATTGGTTAGGCGGGGAAGATACCAGTCTCTCACTCTAGAGTTCCCTCGATTCCCACCACCTGGGGGCTAACTTCTCATAACAAAACTCAAAACTTCAAACTAAAATAGGGGGTTTTAGCTTGTCACTCTAAAATCCTCTAATTTTACTCACTTTTATAAAAATATCTTCTAATGTTACATTCAATTATATGGACTACAGTTCTCACCCATATAATTTCATGTGATTCTTACTAACTTTTATGAGACAATACCGCATTGGATCTTACATAATCTCAAGAAATTTTACAACTTAACAGGCCAAATTAAGAAGTAAACAAAGTTTTTAGAATCAATCTTCACAACTTCTTCCAACTTTTAAACACTTATACTTTCCACAACAATTCTCTTTAAATTAATTACTTCTCCATTTAAGAAAGAAAAATATAATGTAAACTAATCAGAATGCATTGAGAAAATATAAAAACACATTGATTTAAAATTAAAAGCAACGATAAGAAAAATAATAAACGAAAAAAAGTATTAATAAACTGTTGACCTCATTTTTGATGAGGTATTATCTTTTCTCTCTTCTTAGTCCTTAGGATCTAGCCTTAGGCTTTTCCTTTGACTAATCCTAGAGGACTAGAAATGGGACCCACCCTTTAGAAGTCCAAACACCTCTTGACTCCCTGCAAACCCCACAAGCTTGATTGTAGACCCCTAATCACCTAGAGGGTTGAAATCAAATGTGAAGGTTTAAAGGATGAGTTTCCTATAGGACTCTTTGGCCTTAGGAGTACCCTGGATGGTCTGGTCTGGTGAGGTCTAGCTTGCACACATCACACTCTCACGCACATCCTGAACCCTAAACCCACCAAAATACCCTAATACCCTCCAAATAACCTCCAAATACCCAAAATACCATTTTTAACCCAAAATTCCAAAAATTCCCAGAAAATCCCAGAAAATCCCAAATATTCTCAATTTCATTTTGTTCAACTACACCATAGCCCAATATTGTCAATTTAAGCCGATTTCATCAAAAACCCCAATTTTGACCTAAGCCCGACCTAGGCTCCGATTTGACCCAAATTGACCCGACGCTAGCCATTTTCTTATCAATTTAAATTTTAAACGCTTCGACACACTCCCCTAAATTGAATGCAACATTCGATCGCTACCAGTTCAACCTTGAATTTCAACCAAATCTGATTTAATCTCAAAATCCCTAAATTTGACCTTTTTTTTACCTGTTTTGATAACGAGGTTGTCCAAACGGCCCCGGATGATAAAACGGACTGAGCTGTTGCGTCCGGAACGTCATAATTACCTAGGAAGGACACTAATTTTGATTTCGTTTCGTGCGGGGTTGATTTTTGTCCGAATCGGTGAAATTTGACTAAAACATTGTTTTAAAATAAATAAATAAAAAAAACCTAAAATCCCTAATTCTAAACCCACGCATCCCTAACTCATGCCCAGCCCCCTCTCCCATTCGCGAATGGAGCCCGACCGATCTCCTCGCAGCCCTCTCCTCTCCTCGCGAAGATTCGGCCTCGTGGTCCCCTTCGTCGTACGCGTGCCCTGGTAAAGCTTCCCCTTCTGCCGCCACGCCTCCTGCACCCTCTGCGGCTCAATTCCCACTTCCCTCACGTGACTCTTGTCGCTTCTCTTGGCTCGCCTCATGGCCTGGGTAAGTCGACGATACACTCCTCCTCTCCTCTGGCTATATAAACCCCACTTGGGGAGCTCTTTGAGAGAGGCCGAATTTTGGTTTTGCTTGGGGGAGGTGCTGCCGGATTGGAGTTAGGCTTTTTCTATCCTTCTTGTGCAATCTACCATAGCTGGTAAACTCTTCTCCCTCCTCCTCTTAAATCTTCCATGCAAGGCAAGTGTTCTAAGTTTCCTAAATAACAATATGGTAATGAGTTGGTTCTTGTTACTTCCAAGTTTCTGTTGCTAAATGCGTTAATAAGATGTTTTGAAATGCTATCTATTGAAACATTCAATATGCATGGGGCATAATCCTTTTGGTGGCTGCGGCCTCTTTGATCATTGCTTCGAGTTATAGGTGAAGATTGAATCATTTAGGCTATTAGTTGAAGGATCTCTTCTCTGTCTCGCCATTTGATTAATGGATATGGGGCTTGCTGATTTGGCTTGTACATTTGAGGAGTGTTATATATTTGGTAGCTTAACCTTCTAGCTTGGAGGCTTTATGATCTACTGATTTGGAAATTTTACTGAAAATCGTGTTTTGGGTGAAAACCTTGAGAGTTTTGGTGATTCAGTTTGATGGTTTGAAGGTTTTCTGACATGCTTGGTGTTACCCTAAAATTTTAGTGAGTGATACTTACATTTTGCTAATAAATTATTACAGATATACAACACCTGGGTGTTTCATTTTTTTTTTTTTTTTTGCAAAATCTGAGAGATTGAGGTGGTATGCATGTAAATCTGACACCATTTCTTTGTGGTTGTGCATAGGAGCTTGAAGAAATTATAGGACTTGGCTTCTTTCCTTGCTAGCCTTTGAAAGACTCTTACTGGCATTTGCTCTTTCACCCGCTCGCTCGACACATATTCTTTGGATAGTCGATTTGTTTATTTGGGTGGCGAATACATATACTTTCAGGTGTTAAAGGTGGAGTCCATGAACGAGCTCACTTTCAGTTATTGGATTCATTTTTTAATTGCTGGAATTCCGTGTTGCTGAAATTATTGAATAAATTTACATATAGAACACCTAAACTTTAATTCTTATATTCAAATTGTTCCACCAAGGCGTGAATATGATGCAACTTTTGGTTGTCATGAAGAGGGTTAATGAAATAACTTTGGAAATAAAATTTGGGTGCTGAATATGTAAATTCATAAGGATCATGTGGTACATATGTAAATCTTTCCATTTATTCGCTATTTGGAGGTATTTTTGCATCTTGCTGAGGCTGATTTTTTTGTTTATGCTATGGGATTTTGAATCGGCTTTACTTCAGCTTGCTTAAGCTGATTCTCTCGCACATTACAATTTTGGGAAGTTTGTTTTACGTGTTCTACTGAAACAGGATCTTGAAATTGGGCATTTAAGAGGCAGAAACATTTTTTTAATTGCTCAAAACTGTTTCAAAAATTTCAGCTAACTTTGTATTATCCCATAATATAGAACTGAAGAGCTAGAACATATGAGTTAGTTGTACAAATTAAAAATAAATTTTCTGGAAAACGTGAAGGGTGCTAGGGAGGATTGCATTGCAAAATTATTTGAGAAGAGAAAGCTTACAGATTTATTTTGAATTGAGGCAATCACATACATACCACTTAATTCATATGTTTACATTTTTAACACCCAAAATTGTGCCTTATACATACGTGCCACTCAATTTCTCTTATATTTATATGGCTAATATCTTGAATGGTTCCAATTATTTGCTTCGGGAAACTCATTTGCAAAAAATCTGAGATGTTTGGTAGTCATATCGAAAATCTGGAAAGAGTTATTTATGATTTTCAGTTGCTGGAGGATCTTGGTGCCTTGCATTTTGGAAATATGAAAAGTTTGGTTTTGTTTTCTATTGCTGCCTCCTTATATTGAAAATATTTGCAAAAAAGAAAAGGGTAATTTCTAAAGCTCTCGAGGCTCGGTTTGGCTCTTTTAGTTGTAGGAAGCTGCTCCTATTTGCTTTAAAATGGAATGCTTGGTTTTCATTCTTTATTGTGGCTTAACGGCGGCTAGCTAATATGAGAATAGATTGGTGAATTTATTTGCAATTTTCGGATTCAAGCATGTTCCTGCATGAAACATCAAAATTTGAAGTTATGTGTGCTTGCTCTTCATCTATTTCAACATGTATTCGCATATGCAACATCAAAACTATAATTGCACACATGTTTCACCTCACTCCAAGCATAAAAGTGTGCCTTACTTGTAAGAATTTGAAGTTCTCTTTTTCATGCAAGCTATCCTATGGGTTTGAGAGTTATAACATGCTCTATACATGCTTGGGATGGATGGAAACATTGGTTGTTACATACATATGCTTGCGACATTTCTGTTTATTCAAATTGCAGGTGTGAAAATTTCATTTTTACGCCGTTATGCTGCCCGATTTTTCTTGGATGGTTTTGTTTTTCTTTCTTCACTTCATTTTTACTTCACTCCACTTGACTTTCCCTTCCTGCGGCTGTTTTATGTTTCCCTTTTCTTTGCCATTACTTGAATGTTTGGGAAGGGTTACACACCACCTTAGGGGTCTAGGTCACTTCACGAGCGTGGCGACACTTTTAGGTCTTTTCTTTAGGACGAGTGAGGATTATCGAGAGTCCAGGGTGATTGACTTGAGTTGATTGATTTTGAGAACCAATTCACCTCGTTTTACGATTTTGTGTTAGGTGAATTGTTTTTCTCCTCCCTCCTTTCATTGATCCTCCGTCCCTTGAGTTTCTCCTTGCTTCTTGGCTCAATGTCCGCACCTGCAGGGGACGTGTAGGTGTGCACATATAGCCCCTTAGGCTATATGTGGGGCCATCAAGCAAGGTTGTAAGTGCGGTGGGGACATTGATGAGACTGCAAAATGAGAAAACTACGAGAATCATAGAATGGCGCCGCCTGACTCAGAGACTCTGTAGAGAGTAGAGCAGGAATCACAGAACCGTTCGACAGTCCTTGGGGTTTCTACTACCGACACTCTAATGTTCGTAGACCTAGTCCTATTAGGATAGTCAACCCGTGGATCGAAATGTTTTAAAACAAAAAATACATATGTTTGAAAAATACAAAATTACCTCCACTACTACACAACCTACTTACCTACAGTCTTGCTTGCATGAAAACCAAAAATGAAATATGTGAAAATTTATAAAGGTCCACGGTTGGCTATTCGAGTCGGATTAGGACTGCCTTCTGTAGAAAGTCGGTCTAGTAGTCAGCACTCAAGTCCGGACATTAGCACAACTCTGAGTCTGAATCACCACCGTGCTTACGGGTCTTTCTTTCCAGAGGCCCATGGCTTTCTTACGGTTTGCCGTGAGTTTAGCGGGCCATCTGTGAGTTTCTTCCGGTGTTCTTTGCGGTTTTCTACGACTTTGTTTTGTTTTCGTTCGTGACCTTTTTCGGAGTTCTCTACGGACGTTCTTTTTCTTTCCTTCTCGATTTTCTGGTTTTCTCTCGTGATTTTGTTCGCTCCCCTGTCGTCCTTCTTTTGTTTTACTGTTGGGTTTTCGTACTTCGCTACTTTCGTACGTACCGTAGTACTCCTGTTGAGCCATGTGTTTGCCAACTACTTGTACTCTTGCTTTTTTTCCCGCGCTAACGACTCTTCTGCAAGAAATATAAGAAAAATAGGAAAATAATAAACAGGTAACAGTGCACCGCGGATGAGCAGAGCATACGGTACTCCTGCGACACAGTTTTTACTTTCTTTACTGTTATACCTGCTTTACTTTTCAGTACATACTCCTGCTAGTTTAGCTTTTTACTTTCAGTTTATACCTGTTACGCATGCCTTACTTTTCAGCATATACTCTAGCTAGTCTAGCCTGCTTATTTTCAGTATACATACTTGCTTAGCATGTTTTGCTTGTTGTAGCATGTTATTCCTGTTTAGCTCAGCATAACTCGCTTGTGATACTTGCTTCTCGTTGTTTGCTATAGCATATGCCTCGCTTACTTGTTTTCCTCGCTTTCTTTTGCTACACTGTCATCGTTGCACACACTCACTGTTGCAATAAAATGATAATAAAAATGAAATAAAACGATTTGCATGTTCACTTTGAATTAAGATTTAAGTTTAAACTGCAACTTTGCTACGACGTGGAGCACGGAGCACGACTTCGAGGGCAGCACGGCCATCGTCAACAGCAAAACATGTGTCGACATCAGAAAAACTATTCTTTAGTTTAAACAACAAGCCATAGGATTCGAGGTAGTCCGCCTAGTGCGACAAAAATCCTCACCTGTTCTTTTAGGCCTTTGTACAACCTTGCTGTGCAATATAAGCCCTAACTCGCTTTAGGATTCCGAGGTCGTCGTCCGATACGATGTAAATCCTCCTACCTTTCAGGTTATTTGTATAATCAGGTGATTATGTAAATGTAATTCCTATAATTAATTGGCAGGATTGAAACTTAAATAAATTCACTTCCGAAATTCAAAGCCTAACATTAGGATAGTCCGGGAAGTCACCGAAGTTCACTTTGGGTTTGTGACATCCCCTACTTCTCTTCCTTTGGACTCCTGAAATAAACTGTTCCAAATTTGAGCTATTCCCTATTGAAATTTCCAAAATCCAATTGTTTGAAAACCTTAAACTTTGAAATTCTTGAGAGCAAAACCACTGATCATTATCGAGAGTTTTCTTAAGTGATTCCCGTCACTTAGGATGTAATTAACTATAGGGGCTTGCCCTTATAGGGAACTTTAAGAACCCAGGTAATATAAACCCTGCTTAATTCCTTTATATTAAGCAGGGGAACTTGTCGGCTTATAAAATAGGTTCGCAGACCAAACAGATATCACAAATCTTTTAGTTTATTTAATCAAGCCCCACCATCAAGCAGTGTGTCTATCCTTAGGGATAGATACACGGTTTGTGGTGCGGTGCTCATTTATATAAACTATTTGGGATGTGAGATCAGTTTGTTTTCATATCTTAAAATTTTCAAACTTAAAATTATTTTCAAAATCAAATGCTACTTTCTAAATTATATATATATATTTAAATCAGATTTAAAATCTAAAATTCGCCGACAATTTCTGTTAGGCGACCCCCTTTTCAAAATAAAACACACAACCTAAAATAAACCGTACATAAACTAAATAAAAGTAAACACTTATCTGAAAATCCTCTCCACAAGACTAAGGAAGTTCCTCTGAAACTTTGACTCTTCGCTAAACTACTTCTCAGAGAAAGTCTCCAAACTTCATTGACTCAGAATACAGACTTCAGACTTCAATAAAAACTAATCTAAAAGAAAGAAAAGAAGTGGGAAGAAGATACTTCACTCCGACCCTTTTCTCCTTTCTACTCTTTACTCCTACTCTAAATAAAAACTTTTAAAATGCAGTGGAAGAACAATGGAAGTACTCTTCAAAATGCAGTGGAAGAGTCTCCTCAAAATGCCTCCCTTAAATCTTTCCTAAGTCTCTCTTTAAATAAAAAACAAAAAGGTGCTTTGGTGTCTCTTCAAAATGTGTCCAGATTCGATGTATCTACCAAGGAACACACCCCTTCATTCAAACTTGCCGCCCAAATGAAGTTATGGATGTTACCACCAAGAGTTGCATCCCATCCCCTTTGAAATTGGCGCCAAATCCATTTGAATCTCAATTTTTAACTGTGGCGGCTAAACGCTGCCCAAGTGACGCTTAGCCGCCGATTGCCAAATTTTTTATTTTTCATTTTTTTCTCCAAATTTGATACAATTTTGCTCCTTTCATCAGGACCATCCATTTTCATCATACATGCAAGAAAAACACAAAATACCTTCCATTAAAGTACAATATCATTAAAATAGGTATAAAATGTGCATAAAAATACTATATATTTTAGGTGTATCACTTATCATCCTCAAGCAAGTGGAATGGCTGAAGTATCAAACAGAGAAATTAAAAGAATATTGGAAAAGACTGTTAATGCTAAAAGGATTGACTGGGTTGATAGACTTGATTCTGCATTATGGGCTTATAGAACATCTTATAAGACACCTATCGGAATGTCACCTTATCAGTTAATTTATGGTAAACATTGTCGCTTACCTGTTGAACTGGAGCATAAAGCTTATTGGGCGATAAAGGAGTTCAATTATAATTTGAATACTGCAGGTGAAAAACGATTATTACAACTGAATGAAATGGAAAGATTAGAAATGAGTCTTATGAAAATGTAGGAATTCATAAGGAAAGAATGAAGGAATTGCATGACAAAATGATTTCAAGGAAAATATTAGAGTCTAGACAAGAAATATTATTATTTAATTCTCATTTAAGTCTTTTTCCTGGAAAATTAAAATCTAACTGGATGGGACCATTTATAATTGAGAAAGTATACCCTTATGGAGCTGTGGATATTAAAGATCCCAAATATGGAAATGTATTTAAAGTTAATGGATTAAGACTGAAGTCTTATATGGGAGAAAAGAAATTAAATTACAAAGAGGCTTATGAGCTGAGTCTACCTGATTAATTTAATTAATTAGGTCGGGTTGACGACGTTAAATCAAGTACATTGTGAGAGGCAACCCATATTTATTAGTTTGAGTTTAATTATCGCTATAAGGTTGTGCCTTGGTCTTGACTGAGTTTGTATATAACTTCTAGAAACATAAGACTAACAAGTTTGTATTGGCTTAAGCTAAACATTTTGTTGAAGTATATAGAAATTGGACTTGGACCACTCCATGTCAAATGTGAGTAAAAAGGAGATCAAGTTAACCTTTGTTTGTGATTGTTTGTGATTTGAATTTTTTGTAATTATGTTTGTGTGTTGATCATACTTGTTTATTAGACCTATTTTTATGACCGAAACTTTGTAAAATTTGATGATAGGCTAATCGGAGTCAATCGAGATTCCGGTGCCTTGGCCCCAAAAGTTGGATCCTAAGCGCCAGAATAACTAGCGTATCGATGATCCGGAGCGTAGGCGCCAGATTTCAGTGCCTAAGCATTGCGGTTATAGATCGTGGAAAAACCGAATTTCTTCCATTTTTGACACGAAATCTCTTTATTTATAGCCCATTTTTCATCCCCAATCCCATAGAAACACTAATTTCGACCAGAGCAATTAATTTTGGAGAAGTTAGGAAGGATTTGGAGGCCATGGATAGATGAAATCATGGAAATGAAGTAAGAGACAAATCTCTTAAAGATTCTCAGCCTTATTTTAATGGTTTTATTGCTGTTAGTTTGGAGAAGATGTTTAATCGAATGGATAAGATTGAAGCGGAACTTCAAAGTATTGGTATCGTCTTCATGAGATGTATCACCAATACGAACACTTGGAATGGCAAACTAAACTTCAATCTGATCACATGGCTACCTATCTTGACGCTCAAGTAGAAATGTACATGAAGAACAAGTGGATTGATGAAAATACGGCTTTGGAATTTCTAAGGGCGTTGGTGTTTTATCGCTTTGGTCCTAGCGAACTTCATTGCGAAAGAGATGGAAATTGAAGATCGGTGTTAAATAGATTCTATATGTGTTTTAGGTGTGATCGAATCTTGTTTTAGTATCTTGAATATCTAATGCGTGTATTTGCTTAAATTGTTCAATGTGTGTTGTTGGATTTGAATGTTTGCTTTGCTGATTGTTAGTGTTATTTATAAAACATTGAACTTTGATACAAGTCTTGTACTGAAGATTGTTGAATTTGGAATGGATATTAGGATTTTGAATTGAAGATTTTGGATACATTTATGTGGATCTATACTTTCATTTTAAATTGATTGTGAAAATATTTTGAGGATATAAATTGGATTAATACTCTCAAAAGAGTAATTAGGAGTCAAATTTGATAAGATTGGTGGAAAATATTAAATTTAGATCGAATTTTTAGAAAGGCGAGTCTGGCGCCTAGGCGCTGGTTCGGCCTAAACCGGGAAACTCATCTTCTTAAACCCCCACCACGCCATTTTTGACGCCTAAGCTTCCTTCTCCACAGTATTTCACGAAAATACCACCTAGAGATCCCATTTAGAGCTGGATTTTCAAGTTTTTGGGCTTAGAATCACCTGATTTCTTCATCTCGAGGTCAGATCTACATTCTAAATTCATTATTTTTTATTTTCACCATGGATTTTGCTCTCATCTAGAAAAACCGAAATTTTGAGAAAATTTTTGATTTTTTATGGTTAAATCCATGAGTGTTTAAGATATTTAATGTTTGAAAAGCTTAAATTAGTTTATTTTTCTAGATCTACTGAATTTATTTCATGTTTTTCTTTCACGTTTAGATGACACCTAAATCTAAGCGAGGAAAGGAACGAGAAAACTTTGATCGTAGCAAGTTCGTCACTGTTGCTGCACATTTATGATATAATGATTTTGTTACGACTCGAAAGTTTATCTCAGAGCGAAGTTTTTATAATCCTGGAGGAAGAATTGAGGAGACAATCATTGCACTCAACTGGCAACGATTTTGCTATTTCACTGGTGTTGTCGTTATCCCGGTGCTTAGAGAATTTTATGATAATTTCATGGATGTGGAGGAATACGAGATTTTCGTTCGAGGAGTTGGAGTAGGATTCACTCCTGAATGCATCAACATTTTCTATGGCCTGCCACCAAATATTGTTATTACTCAGGTTTATCTCCATCTGAGGAAGATTTGGACATGATCATTGCCTACCTGACTGATAGTACTGGAGCCTGGAAGACTCAAAATGAAAAAAGGGTAAATTTTTCATCTTCTAAGCTTAATGGTGTTTCTAAGGCATGACACTACTTTATTTCTGCTCGTCTCCTTCCATCTAATCATCTGAGTGAAGTTACCAGAGATAGAACTATTCTAAACTACTGCATTCAAGAGAGGAAGTCTATTGATGTAGGGAGCATTATTTATTATTCTGTGGAGGCTACTGCTCATTCTAGCACATTTATTGGACTTGGTTTTCCATCACTGATCTATTCTCTATGTCAAACTGCTGGAGTAGTTGCTGAGCTTTTTGAGGAAAACTCAAGTCGACGAAGCCTATAGGAAGAGAAAGCGTCAGCATTTATGATCGACTGCGAGGTAAGAGTTCTACTGCACCTGCTGGTTCATTACCTACTTCAGGTAGAGCTTCTACTTCTAGATCATCTACTTCTACTGAGCCATCATCTACATTTTGGAAAACCATGCATGATCAGTTCATAGAGCAGTAGCATGAGTTATTCTTAACTCACTGCAGAGTAGATACCATAGACAAGAAGATTGATCACCTTTCTGAGTATACACAAAGAAAGAGTGATTATCATGCTGAATATTCAGAGTCTTTAGTGAGATTTCTGAAGGGAGAGAATGATGTTCAGTTCCCTACATGTCCCAGATTTTCACCCTATGTTGATCCTAAGGATATGGAGTTCTCTTTTGGTGATGATGATGATGAAGCTACAGACAGTGATTAGTAGCTTGACTTATCTCTAGAGTTTATTGATTCTATTTTTAGAGTGTTTTCTTATTTCTTGTACTGTTTATTGTGATGTTATTTGTTAGAATTGTTGTGAACTTTTTAGGTTAAAATTGTTTTTCTTAGCTTATCTGATGTGTGTTTAAGACTGAGATGTGAATGAATTTCTATAAAAGTTTATTTATGTTTCGGCCTATTATTTAGTGTTTATGAATAGTTAGTAAATTTGCATGTTTAAAATAAAAAAAGATTTATTTTTAGAAATTAACTCCTGCTCTGCAAAATTTTTCTATATATGCTTAATCATTTTTGTTATATTCATATTGAAGCATGTGTAGAAGTAGAAGTTAGTTTTTTCTTACTACATCATTATTATACTTAGATTAATTCATGTTTTTATCTTTCTCTCATGCTTTAGAAAATTTCATAATTCATATTTATACTAAAGCTGAAGTTTGGGGGAAGGAAAAATATCTATCAAATTTAAATATTATTTGTCCTTAAAGAACTAATAATTTCTTTAAAAATATATTAACATAACATAAGGAATGAAAAATTTGTTTAAGATTACCTAAATTTTTGAATTTATAAATAATTTAGTAAAATTAACTAAAATTTCAAAAATTTTGATTGATTTTAAGAATAGAATTATTTAGCTTAAAGAATAATAAGATCAAAATTTTTCTATTTATAGTAAAAAGAATTATATTTTTGAAATACCAAGGAATCAAGATTATTGCTTGAAAAAAAAAAGATTGAAATAATTTTTGAAAAATAATAAATTATTAATGTCATATTTATTAAGTAAGAATGTATAAGTTTTTGAAAATAAGTTAAGGATAGTGAAGTTTAAAACGATTAACAGGCTATCCAAAATAGTAATCCTCACTTAGAAAAAAAAAAGGGATTGAAAAACAATCCAGAAAAAAAAGAGAGAAAAGAAAAGAAAAAAAAAGGAAAAGCAAAGTGAGGAGAAGTTGAGGAAATGCCTAATAAAAAATTGGCTTCACTTGAATTATCTTATAGTAAGAAAACTGATTACATTTTTAACTTAATTTCTATGTACATGTATTTCTATTATAAAAAATATATTTCATGAAAATCTTCTTCTTGTAAATATTCTATGTGACCTTAATATGATAAACTACAATTATTCTTGAAATAAATGAAAAAATTTGAAGTCTTATGATTTGGTAGTTAAATAATATTAAATTCTTAAAATTAAACTTAATTAGTGAAATTTGGTTAATGATTTGCTAAAGCATTTATAAAACAAAAAATTATAAGAAATCTTAAATATTTTAATTTCATTCCAAATGTTATCTATTTTATGTAATTAAAAGGGTTACTTGAGGACAAGTAATGTTTACGTTTTGGGGGAATTTGATCTACCTAAAAAATACCCATTTTTATGCCTTATTTATGATTCAATTCTTAAGGATATTATGCTTTAATGAAAGGTATTTTCATGTTTTTGGATGTAGATGATTAAAAAAAGTCCAAGAAAGAAAAAGAAGGAAAAAAGGAGCAAAAAGGAGCAAAAATGGAGCTTATGGAGCAATTCTTGGAATTATTGCCTTGGCACCTAGGCGCCAGAGTCCGGCGTTTAAGTGCCAGTTCGATACAGACGCTGTTAAGTTTTTTTGATGACTTTGGGTAGTTATTTTGACAATGTTAAGCGGTTATTGGAGCTTCTTGAAGACTGGAAGTTATTCTTAATATATGGGACACGTGATACAATGTTTTTGGACACAAGGAAACGGTTTGGATCGTGAAGAGGTGCAACCAAAAGTGAAGAGGTGCGAAAGACCTGGACACGGAGTCCGGCGCCTAAGCGCCAGATCCCGGCGCCTACGCGCAACGGTTACCTTCTAGAAGATACATTGAATTTGGACGAATTTTGAAGAGATGTCTTAAGCATTCCTGGTCAAATTCAGAGCTCTATAAATAGGAGCCCATTCTACAAAGAAAATCGCACCAACCCCCCCCCCCTTCTTAGTACACATACCCATTTTAACATCTTCTCTCTCATCTCTAGTTTAATTTAGTCTCTTCCATACTTAGGGTGCCACTTTATTTTGTATCTAGTGAATTTATTTTGAGTGTTTATAGTGTGTAATTGTTGTTGGAGTCTTTCATCATTGCTTTGGAGTCAGTAGAAGTCAGCGGAGCTCTTGAAGGAACACTTGAGATAAGTATTTGTATTTTGGTTCAAAGTTTTATAAATATGTTTTGTTGTGTTATTTTAATGAGTTCTGAGTAGTTAGTTAACTTTTTCCTTTCAACTATGAAGAGATTATAAATTAAATAAATTTCGTAGGAGAATTAAATACAAAATAATTTAAAATGTTGTGATGATATTAATAGCTGATCTTAGTTTACCTTTTAAATTACCCATTTAATTTGTTAAAACCAGTTGAAGAATTTTGAGACCTATCCGGAGAAAAATTCTTAACTAGTAGATATCACATGAATCCTTAGGTAATCGCAGGCTATACGCGGATTGTTTAAGGTCAAGTGCAAATAAATAGGAAGATATTATTTATTGGGCATAGAATTAATTATTTTTTAAAGTGACAGACTAAATTCTAATAATTCGGTTTATAGAAAGGTAATGGGTCACTGGTAGGGCCGACCATAGCCACCCTTCGACATCTAGTAGTGTGAGCCTAGATTAACCCATTCTACTAATAAAACATCCTGAGCCTAACTATAGATTAGTCAATGTGCTTTGCACCTGGACCATCGGGTAAAGAATATGAATGCTTCTATTTGGCATAATACCATAATCTTAATTCCCTACAAAAGATAATTAATCTATAATTCTTGGATTAGTTGAAAAAGGAGAAAGTCGTTTTTACACTTGCATAGAATTTTAATTATTGCTTCTTTTAATTTACTACTTACTGCTTCCTTTATTTTAGTAAAAATTATTATTTGAATATAAAAATAATAATAAAAAGGTATATATAATTTGCATAAGAAAATTTCAAAATATTACTTATATTTTACATTTTATTTCACTATCCCTGTGGGATCGATAACTAGGACTCCACTAAAGCCCTATATTACTTGAACGATACGTATACTTGCGTTTAAAATTGTGACTTTTATAATAATTAAATCTAAATATAAAATTATAAAGTAAACCTCACACGTCAAGTTTTTGGCACCATTTGCTGGAGGTTAAATCTTCTAAAACGTGGTATCAAATTCTTGTATTTTAAAGCATATTTAAAGTCGCATCGCATCACCCCCCACCAATCATCCCAGCCTCACCCACTGTTGTCCCTCCTCATGTTGAGGTTGCTGGTATCCCTCAGGTCCTTCCCACATAAGAATTACAATATTCCATGGGAAATGCTTGGGAGATCCAGGAAGCTAAAAAGAAAAGGAAAAATAAATCTGAAGCTCAAAAACTCACCACTTCTACCTCAAAACAGGCACCTGAGATCTCTCCCCCTTTCACAAGGGGTAGAACCAGATCAAACTCCCACACATCCATCTCCCCCCCAAATTCTCCATGATAAATTTACTTTGCTGGAATATTAGAGGTGCGCCATACTTGAACCTCTGGTACATCATTACCCAACTAGAATCATAAGTAAACAATCTGGTTTCTCTCACTTTGCCAACTTCAATAAAAAGATATAGATCTTCTGTAGAAAGGAAGTTAGTTGGTTAGTTCTGACTGATCACCCTCAACTGGTCCATCTCTCTCTCCAATTTGCTGGTCACAATTCCCTTGCCTCCTTTATTTATGCTGGTTGTAGGAGTGCAGATAGAATTAACCTCTAGGAACAAATTCATCTCATCAACAATGATATCACCTCTCCCTGCATTGTGGGAGGTGACTTCAACTGCATCTCCACTCCAGCAGAGAAGTTAGGTGGTAGGAGCCCCAATGTAAAGACCATGACCACCTTTTGTGACAACATTTTTTCTGCTAGGCTTTTTGACTTGGGCTTCAGGGACCCCCCCTTTATTTGGAAAAGAAAAGTCACTTGGGAAAGACTGGACAGATTCCTGGTTAATGGGCATTGGCAGTCTCATTTTCTTTATACCCATGTTACCCATTTAGCTCTTGCTTGCTCTGACCACAAACTCCTCTTCATCACTATTACTGCCCCTCCAAACACCATGTCCAGCCCTCCTTTCAGATATCAGAAGTTCTGGTCTTTTTATCCTGATTTTCATCAATTTATGAAAGACAACTGGAGGGGAGTCTCTCATCAAGATCCATGGATTAAACTGTGTATTCTTCACCTGAAAATCAGTAAAAATCTAAAAAGATGGGGTTGGCAACAATTTGGTAATGTGTTTTCTGCTGTAGAGGAGGCTGAAAAGGATGTAATGGCAATTAAGGAGAAGATTCAAGCAGTTAGTGATCTGACACCTCAATTGATTGCCGATGAAGCAAAACTGATGGACTCTATTGATATTTAGGAAATATTCCTAAAACAGAAGGCATCCCTTAATCATTTTACTGAAGGAGATAGAAATACTACCTACTTTCATGCCTATCTCCAGTACAGGAGAAAGTGTAACAATATTCACAGTATCAAAAAGGAAAATGGGGAATGGACTTCTAACTGCTTGGAGATTGGCAGAAGTGCCACTCAATACTTTCAGAAATTAGTGGAGTAGCCAAATGTGGAAATGACCCCCATCATTCCTGAATATTTTCAAGAGCACTATCACTACCTTAATGGGATGGCTCTTACCAACCCCCCCCCCCTCTGAAACTGAAATCTGGAATGTCATCTCCTCCATTTACAGCTCTAAAACTGCTGGCACAGATGGTTTTACTTCTGATTTCTATAAAAAAGCATGGGATGTCATAAAAACTGATGTAATTGAGGCCATTACCAGCTTCTTCCATGGGGGAAATCCCTCAATTTTTTCACTCCTCCAACTTTGTTCTTATTCCTAAAGACACTGTACATGCTAGTTGGGACCGGTTCAGACCCATTTTCCTCACTTCTGACATCAGTAAAACAATCAGCAAAATAATTTTCAACAGACTCCAACCTCTACTGGGCAAGCTCATCAGCCTAAACCAAACACCTTTTGTTAAGGGTCGATCCATTGCTGACAACATTCTCCTGGCTCAAGAGATTCCACTTGACTTAAACAAGCATTGCAGAGGTGGAAATCTCATCTACAAACTTGACATCAAAAAAGCATATGATACAATCAATTGGGAATTTCTACTAGAGACCCTTTCTGCCAGGGAATTTCAAAGTGACTTTTGCAATTTAATCAAAAGATGGCTTTCTGCTAATGCCCGCTCCATCCTCTTAAATGGTACCAGTTGGGGCTATTTTACTTCCACCAGAGGTCTCAAACAAGGAGACCCCTTATCCCCCACACTGTTCATTCTTGCCATGGATTATTTCTCTGGAATCCTCAATCATACTTTTGCTTCCCACAACTGCATCAGGTATCACCATAGATCTAACATCCTTGTATCTCATCTAATTTATACAGATGATGTCATGATATTTTCTAATGCCACCAAGAATGCTGTGAAGCACATAATTAAATGCTTGCAATCTTTCTAAACACAATCTGGCATGATCTTTAATCCAACCAAAAACCAACTCCTGTTCCCCCAAATGATTCCACAAGTGGTGAAGCACTGGATTATTGATTACACAGGTTTCTCCAGCACCCAATTACCTCTGAAATATCTTAGGGTGCAATGCAATATGGGTAGAAGCAAGCAAAGACACTTTGATGAGATCCTTAATAAGATTAGTTCCTACCTAGCCAACTGGTCCCATATTTATTTGTCTAATGAAGGTAGACTCACAATCCTCAGGAGTATTCTCACCACTCTGCCTTCATATGTGATGCAAATGAAAACTATGAAAAAGAGCACTCAAATCTTATTTGAAAGAGTCTTTAATCATTTCCTTTGGGTTGGTCAGAGAAAGCAAATTCACTGGGCTTCCTGGTACAAAGTAGCTAAACCCACCTGGGCCGGTGGGCTGGGATTCAAAAGCTTAAGTCAGACTATCCAGTTTAATCTTTGCAAGCTTTGGATCAAATTCAGATTACAAGACTCTCTCTGGGCCAACTTCATCTCAAGTAAATATTGTAAACACTTATGTCCCTTTCAGGTTTCTAGGAAGCTTGGGGATTCCAAACTCTGCGGAGCTATGCTGAAAGTAAGGAAACAGGATGAGCATATGCATATTTGGAATCTTAGCAAAGGGGAGCTGTCTTTCTGGCTTGACCATTGGTGTCCTTCTTACTGGCTCCTCCCTTGCAATACCATCCCCAATCTGAAGTTGAAGGTTGCTGACTATTGGGTTGGGGACAGCTGGTCACTCCCTACTCTTCTTACTGTCTTGCAAGGAAACTCAGCCAAGCAGGTCTCTACCATTCAATTTGACAGGTTGAAGAAAGATACCATTGTGTAGAACACTAATCCTCACCAGAACCTATCCAAAACTATCTATGCCAAACTTTACCAATGGAATGTTGTCCCATGGGGTGAGACCCCCTGGAACAAGCACCTGTCACCTTCTATGAGTTTTTTCTCTTGGAGAGTCCTCATGAATCTCCTTCCTATAGATGACATTCTCAAACTCAAAGGACTTACGGATCCTTCTTATTGCAGACTTTGCTAGATGGATGAAGACTCAGCCCCACACTTGTTTTTCAGTTGCAGATTCTCCCAGCTTGTTTGGAGCAATTTGTTGAAGTCCCATAATATCAACCTTTTGAATCTGAATTGGGATAGCATCTCCTCCTACTGGGGTGTTGGAGCAATCCCATTCATTACTGCTTGGTTCATCTGGATGGCTAGGAACAAGGCAACATTTGATGGCATTATACCTAGTGAGTTGGATGTTACTATGAACTGCTTGTCTTATATACACAAACTTATCAGGTACACTAAATTTCCTAACATCTACTCCATATCTGTTACCCACAAAAGACCCCCTCCCAGGATTGATCTAGTGTTCTGGCACCCTCCTTGCCCCCCTACCTCAAGGTCAATTGTGATGGTAGTTTCTGGGATGGGAATGCTGGCATAGGTGGACTCTTCAGAAATCAATTGAGGGATTGTTTGTTGTACTTTCATGCTCCTACCCTTACTGCTGATGTATTGGAGGCTGAGCTTATTGCTGTGTACTGGGCCCTTCAGATTGCTCTGAGAGTACAATGGAATTATATTGTGGTGGAAGGGGACTCTCAGCTGGTGATTCAACTGCTAAATTCTCAGTGGCCTCAATGCTCCCCCCTGGAACCATTCTCAGTGGCTTCAGAAAATTCATCTCCTGCTACCCCAGCTCCATGTCAGATTTCAGTTCATTTACAGGGAAGGGAACCAACCTGCTGATAGGTTAGCCAAAATTGGTTCTACTACTGATATAGTGACTGTTTCCACTATTCAACCTCCCTTGTTAACCACTCTCATTAGTGAGGACAATCTTGCCGCACCACACCTCAAGGTGGAGTATTGAGTTTGATGGGAATTGACCTTTTTTTCTTCATTACATTGACTGGTGGTCCGACTGCTGGGGTTATGTCGCTGTGTCTCCTGCTATCCAGAGCTTTTTTTATTTTAATTCTTGAACCCCTTCTCCTTTACTTGTATAATGTATGCTTTGTTTTTTGTTGAGGAGGGGATTACATGTAGGGTCTGCTTAATTTCTAATTTCCTTTGTGTGAGTTGTTTTGTAGGAAGGCCTCTCTTTATGTCTTGGGCTCTCCTTCCCCCCCACCAACTTTGTTAATTTTCCTGAGATTAATTACATCGAGTTGATCTATCTCCTTTTATAAGATGGACTTCCACATGTGTCTGTCCACCCAACATGTGCTAATTCGACCCAAATGGACAGTACAAAGATGTCATCCAAATAGGCCACACGTGCGGATACATATGAAAAATATGTCAGTACAAATTTCAAGTTAAACGAACAGTTCTAGACCAAAATGATAGATCGAAAGCCTTATTGACAACTGAGGAATTGGATGCTAACGAAGGTGTTGGGGTCGGGCAATCGGAAGAATGTGGCAAAAAATTTACTATAGAACAATGATCGAGTCCGAGTCGATAGATGAGTTACTCAATCCCGGACCCTGCACCAATGGTGTTAAGGTGTAGCGAGTGATCGACAGACTTCTCTTTGAACAAATATATTTGCCGGCCTTATTATACTCGTATAATTACTAAAAGGCCCCCATTCAAGCCTAATAATGAGGGGGAGACTAGTAATTGTTTAATAACTATGACCTACTCCTATAAATAGGGGGTCTATGCCATGAATAAATGCTAGACTCTTTTACTATTCCCTACTTTGCCCCTCTCTCTAACCACTTACTAGCTAAACATTTGATATCTTGGGTGTGTTTTTTGAACGTTTTCAGATTCAACATCCTTTAAGGTGCATTGAGCGTGGAAACATGCCGTCAATAAGATTATGAACCCAACAACAACAAAAAAGAGAATCCAGTATGAGGTATGTGGTGGAAGCAACATGCATTAGGTTCATGGAAGAATTCATCCATCAGTGCCTACAAGATTTGAGAGCTCAACTCACCAACCAGATGTAAGGACAATTTGTGGAGGTACACAGTAATCCAAGGAGGGGAACCGACCAAGCATGAGGAGCCAAGCCTCCCTTAGGGAGAACCACTAGCAAGCAATAGAGGAAGAGCGATTCTCCTACAGAAGAAGCAAGATGATGGGTTGTACCAAGAAAGTGTCGGATCCTCCCTTATGATGGAGAGGTACCGACTTGTTTGGATCGAGGTACAGAGGCAGTCAGAGAACGAATTTTCCATAAAAGTCTCGGGAACTGAACCTTCAGAGAATTTCAAGATGCCTTCCTTCAAATTAAACAAAGGATGGTTAGATCCTAACAAACACCTCACGTCGTTCGAATCGTTCATATGCCTATTGAATATTTCTAGTGCCCTCAAATGTAACACTTTTAAACTAAAGCAAACTCTTTCCTTTTCAAAACGTCTCACGGGCTCTCCAAATATTTATATTTTCATGCAAAATTATATATAAATCTTCCTCCTAAGTAGGGACCTTGCAAAAGAATTGTACATGCTTACATGTCTAGCCTATAAACAAATATTTTTTCATCGTGAACATGAGATTTATAAGTGAGACTCCAAAACCTAGAATCCTTGAGCAATTTCATATTTACAATTTCTTATATAATAGTATTTTTGTATGATAAAAAATTTGATGTATATTTATCAAAATTATCTTTTTCATATATGTGAATATATGATTTTAAAAATTAGGCATGAATATAAGACATAAGTGTGGTTAATGTAAGTTGAAAGCATCGAAAGACATACACATGAAACTTTTTTGACATGTGAACTTCAAAATAAAATAGTAAAACAACATTAGAAATCAAACATATGAGAAAAAATTTAAGGAGAACAATAACATAAGATAGAAAATTAAATGCAGAACTATAAATATAGAATTCCCTAATTCTCATGTTAGCAAATAAATAAGATGTTGAACTAAATAATGAATTAAATATCAAAATCCAAAATAAATCTAAAATTCACAAACTTAATTAATGAAAATCACCAATAGGCAGATCAATTGTTAACACTAGGTTAGCCAATCGAGAAATAAAACTCAGGATCACATATTCTCTATAATAGTCTATTCTAGAAGCCTGTATAGATTATAAGGTAGAATAACTTAGAACTAAGAACTAGGACATCTAAGAAAGCTTCTATGTCCTTAGAATATGTAGGAACCTGAGGATGATGTCACCCATTGTTACTGACAAAGGCATCTCAAACCACCTAATGATAGAAGGTCACACCAGCTATCGCTATGGTATTAAGTGAAGATATCTGAATATTTGGCTGATTAATTGTTTAAGGAAACCAATGAACCTGAGAAGATTGGAAGTCATGAACATCTTTATTGAAAGCATTATACTTAAAAATTAAGTTCTCAAAAAATAAGTTTTTCAACCAACTTAACCTCTTGTAAGGTTTGTTTTTCACTTTCATTAAGAAATCCTTCTTGTTAATCATATCCCTTAGTCTAGGCTTTAACTTCAATCAATTTTTCAACTACAATTAAACTTGAGTTTCAATCAAACATTCATAATTCTAATCAAACCCTCTAAACTAAAATTAAACTTTCCAAAGCAAATCATTTTCAGCTCAAGCAAAACCTAATCAACTTAAATCAGTCAACCTTTTCCAAACTCTATTTCATCTCAAACCAACCAAGTTATTTTAAACCAAATCAATGCAATTCAACTTTTTCAAACCAATCCAATCCTTTCAAATTAAAACTAACATTTACAATTCCAACCCATAGGGTAAGCCTTCTTCCTATAGTTGGATAACCCTTGTCTCGTGTCTTTCCATGATAAAGTGCCTTTGGATTGTAATTCACAACCTATGTACTCCAACAACAATTCTTTTCAAATCATAAGTCTAGCCATTTAAAGTTCTGAAACAATAATGTTGAAGATACCAACCTTGTAACCCTGATTAATATTAGTTGATACATTAATCAATAGAATTCTCAGAAGTCAAAACTTTTAGGATGTAATTATAAGGGTTTTCTCTTGTATGGATGCCAGACTCTA
The DNA here is from genome assembly GCA_022702705.1 of Papilionanthe hookeriana x Papilionanthe teres. Lineage (NCBI taxonomy): Eukaryota > Viridiplantae > Streptophyta > Magnoliopsida > Asparagales > Orchidaceae > Papilionanthe > Papilionanthe hookeriana x Papilionanthe teres. The sequence continues at coordinate 66,787,665 of CM040436.1, read as the reverse complement.
TAAGTAAATAAACTCTATCTTACAACCGTAAGGTAGGGGAAAACACATTTAGATACACAAACCCATAATTTTTAATGAGTATCCTCATTCGAATGATTGGATCCATTTTAAGTTAATTTTTTTCCTTTTTGGGTACTATATTATGCTTTGAATGGTAGATTTGATCATGTAGACTGAAATATTTTAAAAGCTGTGATGGACACGCCAACATCATAACACATATGAAAGAGTAAATTTAAATATTTTTTTCTTACACCAACTTTCTTATCATTACACAAATTGTGGCACACTTCAAGGTAATATCATATCAGTGCAGTGTGACTCATCACTTAAACCAAAGAGTCAAAAATTGAACAATCTCTATTGAAGATCTAATCTTGCGTAGTCTCAAAGTAGTAGATCATGGACTGTGACACAACAAACTGTTCGCTTCTAGGAAGGTCCTGGCACCTTCATTGCCATGATCACGTTCAAGTATTTGAAAGGAAAGATCTTGACCCAAACCTAACACAGAGAATCTTCACCAGTACTATCAGTAATAGTTCAGTTATGTAATCTTTATTTCATGTATGTCTCTATTGTCCCCAATTTTTCCTTCTCGATTGTTGTGTTTACTTTATTAGATTTTTTTTTTATTTACATGGTAACTTCAATGTAATCCTATTCTATTAAATGAGTATGATTATCCTCTTACTCTACACAAATAAAAACCTAAGAAATAAAATAATTCTCTTATGAACCAATTCAAGCTCTCAACCCAAGAAATATGGAACTTTAGTTACTTCTTAACTAGAGCATGATCATTCCCAGGGAGATTCAATCCAACCTCTTCCAAACAAGTTAATATTGTTAAACCTCAATCTGGTACACATAAAATATGTTAAAATTCCTTGTTGGATGATACACATAAAATATATAGTATTTTTATGCACATTTAAAGACCTATATTTGATGATATTGCACATTAATGGAAGGTATTTTCATGTTTTTCTTGCAGGTATGATTTAAATGAATGATTGTGATAAAAGGAGAAAAAAGGATCAAATTTGGAGAAAAAATGAATGGTGTGCAAAATTAGCCTCTCGCGATTAAGCGCCGATGGTTGGCACATAGGCGTGACAGTTAAAAGTGATGAATTAAATTAAATTTGGTGCCATTTCCAAGGGGTGTTTGAAGCAACTTTTGGTTTAAACTTTCTTAACTTCTTTTGGGTGGCAAATTCAAATGAAGAGATGCATCTTTTGGTAGACATATTGAATCTGGACATGATTTGAAGAGACACCAAAGCACCTTTTGAAGAAATATTAAAATGAAGACATGAAATCAGGTAGTGAGTCTTAGTTAGTCTTCTCTAGAGTCTATGAGTCAACTTTTTTAGTGTGTAGTGAGTTAAGAGAGTTTTAGAGGGGAAAGAGTCGGCTCATCAATTTCTCTTTCATCCATTTATCTAGTTTTTATTTAAGTTCGGAGTCCATTGGAGTCTACAGAGTTGGGTAACCCACTCCGAGGAGTCTTTTTAGTGGAAAGTAAAGTTTCAGAGGAACTTCAAGAGTCTTGTGGAAAGGATTTTCATATAAGTTTTATCTTAGTTTTTACATTTGGTTTTAAAGTAAGATTTGTTGTGTTTTCACTATGATTTCTACTTTCAAATCAAATTGTTTTTGAGTTTTCTCCATGATTTATGAGTAGTTTCCTTTATCTTTTTCCTTTCAAATTATGAAGTATATAAATTATGGAAGGAAGTTGTGTGAAGTGTAAATGTTTAATGTTGGAACAAGTTGTCATGATTCCACTACCTTCCACTTCATTTACCTCTTGATTTTGTCAATTGAGATATTGAAATCTATTGTGAGAACATGTAAGAACCAATACAGTATTGTCTCAAACAACAATTGGAGCGAAGCACATGAAATTGTATGGGTGAGAATTTTAGTCCATTTAGTTAAGTGCAAACAAATAGGGAGATATGTTTTTTAATTGGTGTAGAATTAGAGGACTTCAGTGTGATAGGCTAAAGTCCCCAATTTGGTTTGATGTTTTAAGTTTTGTTATGAGATGTTAGCCCCAAGGTAGAGGGTAAAGAGGGAACTCTAGAGTGAGAGCTAGTATCTTCCCTGCCAAATCCATCTCCAAGATTTCAAAATATCAAATCAACATATGTTCTTTATAGAACCAAGTATGGATAAAGAATATAACTGCTCCTATTCGGCACAATACATATAAATTCTTCCACAACAAAATTCTATAATTATTATTGATTCATTGAAAGAGGAAAAAGATATTCTATTCTCATTTGCTTTCATATCATTTAATAGTCTTGTTAAATTTAGTTGCTTACTTTACTTTTTATAAAAAAATAGCAAAAAGAATTTAAACTTTTTAATTATAAAACATAACTTGAAATATCATTTTGAAAAGTAAAAAGTAGTTTTTCTACATTCTTTAAATTTTTAGAACATTTTCCTGTGGGTTCGATATCTCAGGGCTTAATCAGAAAGTCCTATATTACTTGATAAATGATACGTATACTTGCGTAGAATCTCTTATTAAAAATAATTAAAGTTGATCTCTAATTTAATTTGGAATCAAATTTTTGGTGCCGTTGTAAAGAAAGAGATATAATCATTGAGAAGAAATATAAAGTGTAAAACATAAGCATATAAATGTTCGAGGATCAGTGGACTACACCCAACCTCCTATATACAAGTTAATAAGCAAGTGATGCTCCAACTAGCGATCTCAGATAGGTTAAAAATCTCTGGTAGAATAATTTTAGCCACCTCTGTATGGGTTAGCATCATTGAATGATACCCTGGTGCATAGTCCTAGAAAAGTTGAAAGATGATGGTTCTTTTTCTCACACCCACAAACAAAAAATATGACTAAGGATGATACTATCAATCTCATAATTTTGCTTAGCAACATATAAGTACATAAGAAAAAAGAAAATGCTCAATGGGTAAATTGAAAAAAAAATTGCTAGATAACATCCCCATGTTGACTTCAATTTTGGTGAGTTCTAGTTTTCTTCTCTTAGAAGCTAAGATCTAGTCATAAGACTTTCCTATTGATTATCCTAGAGAACTAGCGATGAAACCCACCTCCCTTAGAAATTTTAAACAGTTCTTTACTCCCTCTGCAGTTTCACATGTATGTTTTTGACCTCTAGCACTTAAAAGGGTAAAACCAATGTGAGGAAGCTCAAAGAGAGTCCCAATTGGATTGTCAAGCCTTAGGGCAACTCTGGGTGACTTGGTCTTGGCACACACACACACTCAAGCACATCAAGTTTCCCCCACACATTCCAAAACCTTAACATTAAACCACACTTAACCTACTCCTTTACTCTTACTTGGAAACTCATGTTCATGTTCCCAAGCACTTAGCCTTTGGCTAGAGAGGCTAGGACCAACATGTGAAGGATCCAAAAATGAGCTCTCTTATGGGTCTTATGCCTTTTGAGGGGGGGGGGGGGGTGGGGTTTACAAAATTTGCATGTTTTACACGAGCATCATATCCAACCAAGTCATATTCAACCAAAACATCTCACTTTAGCCTTCTACCCCAAAATTTAACAAAATGACTCTACAACCATAAAATCCCCAAAATTGCCCAAAATTTTAAATTTTTAGAAAAAATCATGTTAAACCACATCAACGTATCCAAATTGCTCCTTAAGATCACCAAAATTACCCAAAATACCCCTACACCACAAAAATAACCAAAATGCCCCTAAAACCCTAAAAAACTAAAAATTGCCAAAATCCCCAATTTTACTCCAAACTTCACCAAAACAAATACAATTGCACCCAAAATTCCCCAAATCCACCAAAATTAGCAAAAATTCACAAATTTTCTCAAATTTTTAAAGTCTGCAAAACACCCCAAAGTTTGATGTTAAATTTAAACTCAATTCCATCAATTTCTAAAGTTAAATTCCAAGCCATATCCAACTACCCCAAATTAACCCTTTATCCAACCTCTCACCAAATTAAGCTGCATGATCAATCTAATTCCATAAAATCCATTTACCAAATTCATCATGACATTTTTCAGGACTAATTTGAGCCTTCAATTGGTTTAGATCCAAGCCCAAACCCAGCCCAAATCTAATTTCAAGCCTAAAACCAACATTAAGCCTAAAATAAAATTTTGATCCAAACCTTTGGATTAATCAAAAGCTTAATTACCACAGCCGTGTCTTAAGCCCTAAGATGCTAGTTACATTACCTAGCCAAACCTACCTTGTGCCATGGACCAATGGTCCCTCAAAATGAGCATACCCCTTCCTAATTTAGTTAAGTGACTCACTCATGTCATTACCTCACTTAACCTCAAAGCTAACCACTATTAAGCCTTCCCCTAATCTCCCTGAGCCAACTAGCAGCCACCCCTGGCCTAGCCGGCCACCCTAATGGTCGGAAAACCCAAAATTAAGAAGGGTGACCTAGGCTCAAACCCAAAATTTGACCCAGCCCATGTGGCAATTACCAGTTGGTTTGGTGGGCCATTTGCCTCTCCGCCTAGGCTAAATGGCACCAGCCAATGACAGTCTAGAGCCTTCTCTTTGGCCGAAATTATAAATAGTCCAACTCCATGTCCAAAAGAGAAGAAGTGCAAGAGCTTAGGGGAAAGTATGCCAAATTATTCCCCAGAGCTCCTTGCATTAATCCTAAGCTCAGTCCAATCATCCTTAGCCACCCATTCTCACCACCAGAGCCCAATTTCACCTTTGAAATCTATGGCATTTTTCAGCCTTGGAACCAAACTCCTTAATAACTCAAATTTAAGGTATAAGCTTCACCATAGTCTAAAACCACTTCCCCAATCAGAAGCCCCCTCTCCTGAGCCCTCCACCATAGTCCAAGACCAAGCCCAAGCCACCCTCCGATCGAAATCATACATAGGCTTCACCTCAGCTCAAATCAACACTTTGAGGTGGTTTGTGGGACCAAGATGATCATATTCAACCAAGTCAATTAAGACCTTACTTCTTGGGCAAAGGTATAACTCAAAATCCCTAATTTTGTTCTCGATTAGGACCATTATTCTGAAAGTTTACATTTTATTCTCAACTAGCCATATGGATAGGTTCGTTTCACTTAGATGAAGGTGTAGGAAGAAATCATAAGTGATTTGGCAGAGTATCAAGTGAGATATTAGGATTAGAACATGGATGGTTCTCGGGTTAGAATGATCAGGGATGTTGAACGGATGATGTCCATTTCTACATGTATTGGACGGAAGGTCAAGATGAAGCCAGACGGCGCGACGTTATGCAAACCTTTGGTACATTTAACAGGCTATGTGCAAAGCAAAGTGAATCAAATGCTGACTAGTGGGACTTCAGAGAGGTTAAGGTTGCGCTTGCGCCGACTCAGATAACTAGAAAAATAAGGTATTTTAGATTTAAATAATTACATGAACTTTAAAAATGCATACCTTGGTGTAGAAAATTGATAAAAATAAAATAAAAATATTCCTGTGTTTAGTGAATATAAGAAAATTTATTAAACCAAAAATAAAAATTATTTGTTATGTATTTTATTTTAAATTAGTTAAATACTCCAAAGGGTTATTAAATCATAACTAATTAAATACTTATTTAAATTAAATGAGATTTTGAGGGCTTGTTCTCAGTAAGTTTAGGAGTGTTCTCTCCTTTTTTCAAGTTCAGAGAGCACATCTACGATCAGAAGTCCTAATTTTCTAAGATTATTGTTATTATCTTAATTTAAAAAATTATAAAAAAAAAAGGTTTGAAAATATAAAGCAAGCTTAGGTATGTTTACTGTAGTCAGAGAACTTTAGGAAAAATAAAATTAGAATTAAAAAATTTTAAAATTTATTTTCTTATTTAAAATTAATAAAAATTAACAAAATATAGAAAATATAAAATAATTCAAAAAATCACTAAAATGGGCCAAATTGAATGTAATCATCTCAGGAGACCTCAGTAAAAATTTGAAAGTCATTAGAATTATTTTTAATAAAAATTTGTATTCTTTTAAGTAAATAATAATTTTGATTTAAAATAATTATAAAATTGAAATAAAAAACTGAAAATTGTGAAATATGTTTTGGAATTTTTCTTGAGACTAGAGGAATCTAGAAAAAATAAAATTGAAGTTAAAATAATAAGTTAAATTTTAAGAATTTTTCTAATTCTAAATAAATCATGAAAAATATGAAAATACTTCAAATTGTCACAAATATCATCCTAACCACAAAGAATAACTCAAAAATGTGTTTGAAAATTTTTAAGGGTAAAATATATACATGTTTAGTATTTAAATGTATGTTTTTCTTTTATGTGGATAAAATAATAATAAAATATAAAATAAAAATCATAACAATATAAAATAAATTTTTCTAAGTTTTTTAAAGTCAAAGAGAGTTATGAAATATATAAAATGAGCATTTGAAATAAAAATGTATTTAATATTTTTTTTACGTACGAAAATCAATTAAAAATTATAAAAATTAAAATATAATTCAAAAGTTCGTAAAAATTGTCCCTAGTGGTCTTCTTGCCTAGTTGAACCTCATAAATTTTTCTTAAGGATAAAAGGTTTGTTTTAATTAGTAAAATTAATTAATGTTAGAATTTCCTCATTTTAAATTAAAATAATTATTAAAAATTAAATAAAAATTAGAAAAATATAAGTTCACATTTGATATTTTAATTAACCCATGAGTAGGGTGACAGCAGAGTTTCAAACTTATTTGAGTTAAATCGAAAGAATTATGAATTGGAAGGCCTTTAGGGAAAAATGGTAATTTTGGAATTTTCTGCCTTGATTAAAATTTAGGTCAAACTAGAGGGTACATGGGTAATATTGATCATAATTAACTCCCTTAAATGAGTTATGCATAAGGGGTTAAAGGTTAGGAACCAACTTATTACTTTTTCTTGTACAAGAGGGTGAAAATGTAATTTTTTATATTGTTGTGGTTTGAAAGTTAATTAAATTAGATGATACTAATGTGAAAGGATTGATTTAGGAAAATAATAACTCATTAATTTGAAGCTCTAAATCAAAGATTAAGTGATAATATGATCTTGTAATACTCTACTTAATTTAAACTTTTTCAAAATTACAAATTTACCCACGAAGACTTAAGAGCTTTGTAGTGAACTAGGATCAATTTATAACCATTTAATGAGGTTTAAAAAAGATATGAAATCAATTATAAATCTCTTTAAAACACTACAAGCTTAGTTTTAATTGAAAGGTAAGGATTTCCTTAATAAAAATCAAATTTACCCTTAATGGTGTCTACCACATAATACTTTAATAAAACATCAAATGAATGTATAGATACCCTACACTTGGGATAATTAAACAAATTCAAGTTCACTGAGTATAGGGTTAAAACACCATAACTAAATTCTAATTAATCATGGTATGATTAATGTAATAACTTAATAAGTCCAAGTGAACTCGAAATGATTTAGAAGATTTTAATAGTCGTTTAGGGTTATGCCTCGAACACTTTTGTAATCTTTCGGCATTTCGAAGGGCACTTGAGCCTATTATATTTTGATGGAGAAAATCATCCTCAAAGTCTTAGGGACCCACTAAGATATGACATGGGACTCATTAATTTATGCTTCTAGAAAAATAACTAAATTATTAGTAACCCAATGCTCAAGGATTTTTTGGATACGGTATTAAAATCCTTGTGAGCAACTTGGAATATTTTGTTAATGCCACATATGGATCACTAGACTTGTGTAAGTCGAAGGTCTAGGTGGCGAGGGTGATGATGATGATTGTTATGTGTTTTAAGCGAGGGATACGATGTGGGATTGGAATAGTATTTCCAACCTCAAGGATCCTTTTGCAAATGGGATAGCACCGAAGATACTATTCACTAGCTTCTGGTAAATGTTTCCTCTAACACTTCTAGGTTATCGGTAGTCCTAATCTGATTAGAGTAATTAGCCCATGGACTATACTACTTAACTAAAATACTTACGATATAATAAAATTAAAAATCCTTTTTTTTGTGACATGATTACTCTTGCTCGCTAAACTAAACTTTACATGCATGAAAGAATTTTGATGCCAACTTATAAAAGGTCCACAGTTAATCACTTGGATCGAGGTTGGAGATTGCCCTTCTTGGATTGCTAGATTGGTAGCTTTTACCTGAAATTGGAAATTACAAAGCACACAGTATAGCTCCTAGCTTCCACCTTTACAAAAGTCTTACACTTAGCCCCGATCTTTCATATGTGACGTCGGGTTTTGTTTTACTTTCTGGTGTTTTCCTATGATTTGTTTGGATTTCGTTCTAAAAGTTTTATTTGTAATTTACTTAAATGCCATGTGATTTATTATGATTATTGTACTAATCTTGCAGCATTAGCAGAGGTCAAGGTACGCGTTTATAGTTATGTACTACAATTTTACTACATTACTTTACAACATTTTTCTTACCCATGCAAATTTCATTTTACCTACAAAACAGAACAATAAAGGTACACTTTCAAAATTAAAAATACACCTTTAAAACTTTTGATCTCACTTAATTTGCGAGAATTCATCGGATGAGGTAACCTACGTTTACTAACGAGAATTTTTCAGTTTAAATGATTTTAATAACTTCTTTAGACTAAATATATTTAAGAGAAAATAATGTTTTTGGGACGACAAAATCTCGAGATCGTGACCGGTTTCTCTTTGATTAAACTAAGTTAACTACAATTACCTTCTAACTTATAAGCAAGACTAATTAACACACAATAAGTGTTGTATTGAAAGGTTCAAATAAAGAAAAGTATCTTTCCTCCTGCAATATGTAATTGATAAGTGATTGATATAGATTGATAGTGACTTTGTATTGTGCCAAATAGGAGCATTAACATTCTTTAACCTCATAAGAATACCCCCTCTTCCAAGTATGAAAAGAACTTTGCAAATCCTAGGCTTAGTCACTAAATCTAAGGTTAGGCTGGGAAGATACTGGCTTTCACTTCAGACTCCCACTTCCCTTTGCCTGAAGGTTAACTCTATCTTTAGTTACCAAACATTAGGACCAAATTGAGGATTGGTGCGACTCTTTTAAATGCCAAAATTTTATGAACTCAGATATATATATTGATTTAGATTTCTAGTGAGTCGCACATTCAAAACGCAAGTATACGTATCGCTCAAGTAATACAGGGCTCTAGTGGGGTCATGGTTATCGATCCCACGAGGAGATTTGCAAACTCTATAATGGAGCACAGAAATCACCACTCAAATCATAACACAATTGCAGTAATCACTAATAATTAAAGAATGTTTAGATAGTAGTAGTTACAAATTCTACCAAAGTACGTTCTAACTCTTCTAACATAATTAACAAACACAAGAATAAAATTTATAACAAAAGTTCAAATTGCAAGAAAGAACCCCCCTCCCTTCCAATGATAATGTGATGATTTAGTGACATAGATCTGTGATACAACTGTACTGTGCAAAATAGGAGCATTCCTATTCTTTACTCTCCTCCAAGAAATATAAAAAACATTGGCTAATCTTAGGTTTATTACCTAAATGTGTGTTTAGGCTGAGAGGATACCGACTGTCACTACGGAGCTCCCACTTCCCTTCGCCTGAAGGTTAACTCTCGCTTTAGTTTCTAAACCATAGGACCAAATTGGAGATTTCAGAATGTCACTCCAAAATCTCCAATTCTACACCCATCAAAACATATTTCCCTAGTTATTTGCACTCAACCCCCTTGACCTATGTTACTCATTCATGGACATTGAATGTGATCTTTACTTTTGTAGTATAACTCATAGTCCTTTCGGAACATATGTCTCACAACAAGTTTTAACAATTCATTGGCCAGATCAAAAAGTAAATGAAGTTCGAAGTGAAAAGGTCATCACAAATTTTCCAAATTAAATCAACACATCATTTTCATATAACGACATCAACACATTGCATGAAAATGAGAAAGACAAAGAAATCTACTCAAGACTCATGAGGAAAGTATGAAAAAAGATGGATTTGATATATAAAAGCAACGTCATAGAAACAAAGAAAATTAAATAAAACTTATTTCAACTTCTTCCCCAAGCGAATCTCTTGAAATTCCTTTGACTCCTCTTCTTTCTCAAGAACAACACACAATTCTCTCTTAAGAAGAGTGAAGAAGAAGAAATTTCTCACTTTTTCCTCTTCTCCTACACTCCTTAGTAGATAAAACACACTAAACACTAATCCCTAAACTCTCTCTAATGGACTCTCCACTCAAGAACAATGAAAAGACTCTGAGAAACACTGAAGAGACTCTCTATTTTTTGCTCCAAATTCATTTAAATTTGGGTAGAACTGACTTTTCCAAGAGTTTCGTCAAGCACTCCCTCCAAAATTTTGCCAAATACATTGAATCTTGGTAAATTCGTGATAGGGCACGGTCTAATGCTCGATAGGGCACCGTCCGACGCCATTTTTAGGCTTCCGTCCAAACTTTCTAAATTTGGGCGCTGTCTGGCACTGGTGAGGGTGATGTCTGATGCTTTAGGTCAAAATGTCCAATTCTCCTCATTTTGCTCTGAATTCGCTCCTTTTTTGCTTCCTTTTGCTCCAAAGGCCTGAAATCATCATACCTGCATAAAATCATGAAAAATACCTTTCTTTAAAGTGCACTATCATCAAAAATAGGTATGAAATAGGCATTAAAAAGCTATCAAATTTTCAGTGGATCAAGATCCCCAAAACTTAACTATTATTTATCCTCAAGTAATTTGGTTACTACATAAAATAATGATCCACTATAATGAACTCTCCTTCTAGAATACCATAAATTTGATTTTAGATAGATACAATAGCAAAATTTTCGGAATGATTTTTGAGTAATTCAGTTAAATTCTGCAGGTGTAAGGCTATCCGGTCATCAATTCTAAGAGTTCTAGCCTTCTATACATTTCAAAAATGACTATAGATTATCCTATTAAGGCACTTAAAAGGATTACATGAAAAGAATTTTATGGGATCACTACTAGTAAAGATGTTAATCCATACATATAAGTTCAGGAAAGTAAATAAGTTCTCCCTTTAGGTAGGTCCAAGTGAAGCCAATTTTTTATTAGGCATCTCCTCAAGCTTCTCCTCACATTTTTTTCCTTTATTTTCTTTTCACATTTAGAATGCTTTTCAATTCTATATATTCTTTCTCACTTTTTTTTTCAGTGATTGATTTTCAATCCTTTCTTTTCTTTTTAAAGTGAGGATTACTATATCTGGATAGCCTTTAATAAGTTTGAACTTCACCTTTCTTTCCTTAAATTTAGAACTTACCACAACCTTTACCTTAAAGATATTTCTTTAGCTTATAAATGGTTCATCATAGAGTCCCAATCCTTTCCTTTCACATAAATTTCTAAGATTCTTAATATTTCTAAAATACAATTTTCCTTACTTTAAATAGTTGACTATATTCCTATTCTCTTAAACCAAGTATCTTAGCTTACAAAATTACTTTTCATTACCAAAAACTTTCATTCAAGTTCACTAGAGTACTTAAATAGAATCAAAATACAGTTATCTGAAGTTATCCTCTATTACATAAAATCATGTTAATATTTTTGAAAATACTTTTAAATGAGAACAATTAATAGTTAATCCTTTCCTCCCCAAACTTAAGTTTTTGAATACTAATAAAACTAGCATAAGTAGAAAGAAAAGACATAAACATTTATATAACTCATACCTCATTGTGTTGGGCTTTTCATACCTTTGAATTTAGACAGGTCCTCTTTATAACTTTAGAATACTAGGCCTGAAATAATAAGAGCTTTTTTACAGACATAATATATTAGAAATTTGCAGGGTGAAGACTTTTGAAACTTTGAAAACATAAAACATCAACTAAACATCACAAATTAACATTCAACTGTTACAATCACAAATTAAACTAATAAACCAAATATATGCAAATTCACATATCACATCACATCACATCTTAACATATTATAAATTAAAGTTCCACATCACATACAACCAAATACAACTTACATCACTAATAAAAATTACAATTTCAACAAGAAATACTAAATGCAATGAAAAAAAAACTACTACACTACAGATCATAATCTGCAAGAGCTCTCGCATCTTCAGGTTCATCAGGCTGGTATGGAGTGTGCTCAGGGTATGAGAGAATACAACACTAGTGTCTCCCCTAAGGAATCTCATCTGTGTGTCATGATAAGCTATTTCATATTCTCGCCACCGCACTTGATAATCATCATTTATCTTATTCCTTGCTTCTAGTCCTCCTACTCAGGTGTTCAACATTTCTAACCGGTCCATAACACCATGAAGGGTAGGGACCCTAGAAGTAGATGGTCTCTCCTGACTAGAAAATGGTGCATCAACACTTTTACTCTAACTCTAACCTACATGAGCTATATATGTCTTCAGGCTTAATTTACTAATAGGCTTCAGGGGGTGGACTACCTCATCATTATCTTCAATTTTTACACCTGACTGAATGCACGGTGCATGAATCAGGCTGTGGTGTCCTAGTCCTCCTGTAGTCTCTCCCTTTGAAATATTCAAAATACTTCTATGAATAATAACCCAAATATTGATATTTTTCATGTTCTAAATACAGTAATTCAAAACAGCTCTCAATACAGTTACTTCGCTGTGGTGGCTGGTAGGCATAAGTCTTGCAGATATGAAATAATGTCGGGCTTTCGATGCAAGATTCAACATAGAAAGGGAGAACTTAACTTTTTTACTTCTATTTAATCTTCTATTCCCCTTCTCCATCAGTCAGATAGTTCATAGCCATATCAAGTGCCTCGTCACTAAAAACAAAATGCTCATATTCATAATAATGTGGGTCTCTCAACTGGTAAAATGTATTGATTCGTGCAAGGGTAAACTCAACCATTTGTCCTCTAACAAGTATATATTCACTCTCAAATTAATATAAATTAGCATAAAATTCTTGTACTACCCTAGCATCGTACTGGCAGTAAAATAACATAAAATTTCCCACTAACAGTTTGCAATTAATTCTTCTATCACTCCTCCTGGATTTTCCAAAGCTTTCTCTTAAATACACTTCTTATTGCTAAGAAATGTACTAAAGCGGGAATGAGCTTTAAAATTCATATATTTCCTTTCATTGTATTCTAATTTTCTCTTCATTTTCATCGTTTTTGGAGCCATTTTTCTAAAAATATAAAATAATCTAGATTAATCTCCAAATTGCAATGTATTAGGCTCGAAAGTAAATTTAAGTAAATAAGAACTTCAATACCATAAAAAATCTCCAAATTTTCTCTAAAAACCTCAAATTTTGAATAGGAACCTAATGTAGGAGATTTCCACGGATAAAATTAAAAAAATTTAGTTTAAAGTGAAACACTTACCGAGAGAAGATGGAATCCAAAGTTTTCCAGCCACGAAATCGCTCTAAATCCAAATGGAAGTGAGCCCTAGATATGAAAGTCAGCCGCCTTAGCTGAAGGTAGGAGACGATGGATTGGGTTAAAATAGTGGGTCCCAGGGTTAAATAGCGAGATTTGAGTCATCTGGACTTTTTGAGTGTCGAGCACGGTCCAGCGCAGGTGACAGCATCGTCCAGTACTATTTTTGATTCAATAAGCCAAAGTCTCTATAATTTGGCGCAGTCTGGCACTGGTGATAGCGTTGTCCAGTGCCAGTTGATATTCTGGGCTCCTGAATTTCTTTTGCAATTTCGATCATTTTAAGCTCGCATGGAAGTCTAATTAGTCAATTTAAGCATCAAATAATGTACTGAAACCATGGAAAACAACATAAAACTTCACTTTGAGATATAAAATCTAAATTACAAACACACATAAGTGACACTAGACTCTGCACATTTATCAAGCAATAAAACACTAAATTTCTGCATTACTCACAACCATGACACTCAAACGCTGAAAACTAAACATGAAAGCAAATTCAAACATAGCAATCACGCAAAGCAAACTAAGTAATAAGTTCAAATACTTAAACATATAATGAAGTCTCTACTCATCCTAAGAATTATCATTATCTTTAATGTCTCTAATTGATCGAATGTGAACGAACAAATTATAGATAGGACGATACAAGAATTCATCAGTTGAATCCTCCTCAATACAACCCTTTCTTTTCATCAAGCATATCAGACTTCCTTTAAGATGCCCAGAATGCTCAAAGTGTTTCTTCATTCTCTAATACAGGTGATCAAAGAAATCAGGTATATTTTTGATTGCACTCATTAGATGTTGCATCTCTTTCTCTAATTTCTTAATCTTCTTCAGAATTATCTGTGAACTTTCAGGAAAGTATGGAGGAATATGATTTGAACTTTGACATGGTTGATCTTCAATAATACTCATGTTATTCACATCTCTAACTCCCTAATTACTGTGTTAGTCCTTGGGGTCCAGAGGCTTCCAGGGAAAAAGTACTCTCCCAATTTTCATATGGCACTTGTGATTGACTACGGAATAGAAGTATAGAGGAGGTATGCCCAAGCCCATATTTTGATCCACGTACAATCAATCCCAAAATAGATTTCACAATATAGAACCAATATCAGTAGGCATCCCCTTTTGACTACAGTAATTCAAAATAGCACATTCCTTGGTCACTTTTCTAATTTTCATAGCTGGGAGTAATTTTGCACATATAAAATAATGCAAGTGTTTCAACGTAGGATTTAAAAGTGTGATCTAAAAATTTACATACATTTTATCTCTTATCTCCCAATCATCATTTTCATTTGTCAAATATCTATATATATCACACATATTGTCTCTCGTTGAGATAAAATTTGAATAATGACATATCAACACATTCTCAATCATATATAAGTCATTAATCTTCGCAGGAGTAAATGTGACAAACCTATCTTGCACATAGACTGATCCTTGGTTGATCCCATGAGTAGTAGGAGAGTTCAAATCTCGATTCACAAAGCCTCTTTCCTTAAACAGCCTCTTCTTTAAAATGTTTTTTTGAACAGACCTTCCGCTTTGAAACTGACGAACTTTTTACGGTTAAAAACTTAAAATCTTGAAGTTTCAATTGAGTCGAAATCCATTTGGATGAGATTTGGGATCTTGCTTTTCATTTCCCATGGTTTTGGAGTTTAGATGTAGTTTTAGGGAGTTTAAATGGAAGGATTACTGCCTAAAACTGCCAAAATTCAAATTTAAGAACAAAAAAACTATTTCTGGTCAGCGGCGCTGTCCGGCGCTCGAGCACAGTTCTGGCTAAATTTTCATTTTATCTGAATTTGTTCCAAAATTTGATTTGATTCATTTCTTTAACGTTGTTTGTTTGTGATATTTAAGGATGGGTATGACTTAATTATGTGGCAATCTAACAAAAGAACAATTCAAACAAGTAAAACACTAAACATAACTGTGGGTTGCCACCCACAAAGCGCTTGGTTTAACGTCGTCAGCCCGACATAACCTTTGGTTATTTAGGTTGATCCAACATTAAAACCTCTTTAAAATTAATTATATTGCCTTAAAAATATGATTTTAATATGTGTCCATTAACTTTGAATATTCTTCCAGTATTAGGGTCTTCAATAATGATAGCTCCGAGTTAATAGATTTTAATAACAGTGAATAGTCCTATCCATCAAGATTTTAGTTTCCTAGAAAATAATCTCAATCTAGTATTGTATAATAAAACTTTTTTATCTTGGCTCAAATTTCTTTTTAAAAATTTTCTGATCATGCCATATTTTCATTCTCTCATTGTATATTCTATCATTGTCATATGATTCATTTCTGTTTCTTCCAATTTGTTCAATTGCAACAATCTTTTCTCACCAGCATCTTTCAGATTAAAATTTAATTTATTTATCGCCCAATATGCTTTACATTCTAATTCAACTAGCAAGTGACAGGTCTTCCCAAAAATTAATCTATAAGGGGACATTCCTGTAGGCGTTTTATAAGCAATACTGTATGCCCATAAAGCGGTTTCTAATCTAGCAGATCAATCTAATTTATCAAGATTTATGACTTTTTCTAAAAATCGTTTAATTTCATGATTAGATACCTCGGCTAAACCATTGGTTTAGGGATGATAAGCTATAGTGATTCTATGCATAATATTATATTTTTCAGCCAATCTCTGAATCAGATTATTTTTAAAATAGGATCCTCCATCAGTGATGATTACTCCAGCATTCCATATATTGTGAAAATATTTTTCATTAAAAACCTTGAAATGCTTCTAGCATCACATTTTGGTAAAGCTATTGCCTCAATAAATTTAGATATGTAATCCACAACAATTAATATATATGAATTTCCAAATGAAGGAATAAATTGACCCATAAATTCTAATCTCAAGCGTAAAAAATCTCAACTTCCAATGTAAAATTTAAAGGCATTTCATTCGTTCTAGATATATTGCCTACTCTCTAACATCGATCACAGGATTTGATAAATCTATAAACATCTCTAAAAGGTAGTAGGCCAATAAAATCCATATTGTAAAATCTTATGTGTTGTTCTGTCAGTTCTGAAATGTCCTCCAAATTCAGAATCATGACATCCTCAAATACTTTGTTCAGTTTCTTCATAAGGCACACATCTCCTAACAATAAGATCTTTACATTGCTTGTATAAATAAGGATCGTCGCAATAATAAGATTTAGTATCATATATGAATTTTAATTTTTTTGCAATATTAATTCTGGTGGTAAAATGTTACTAATGATGTAGTTTACAATATGACCATACCACGGTATATTTCTTTCTTTAATATTATATGATTGCTCATCAAGGAAAGTTTCGATTATTTCTTTTCAAAGTCAGTCAGTTTATGTTGTTCAAGTCTAGATAATTGATCATCTATTTAGTTATCGACTCCTTTCTATCGACAATCACACAATCGAATTCGTGCATTAAAAGTATCCATTGAATTAATCTTGGTTTAGCATCCTTCTTTTGCATTAAATATTTAATAGCAGAATGATCAGTATGCACTATACAATGGTTCCAATTAAGTATGATCTAAATATTTCAAAGGCATAAACTATAGCTAATAAGTCTCTTTCTGTAGTAGTGTAATTAGTTTAAGCATCAGTAAGAGTTTTGTTAGCGTAGTTGTTGACCTCATTTTTGATGAGGTCTTCTCTTCTTCTTTTTAGTACTTAGGATCTAGCCTTAGGCTTTTCCTTTGACTATCTTAGAGGATTAGAATTGGGACCCACCACCTAGAAATTCAAACCCCTTCTTAACTCCCTGCAAACTCCACAAACATGACTGTAGACCCCTAATCACCTAGAGGGTTGAAATCAAATGTGGAAGTTTAAAGGATTTGTTCCTGTAGGACTCTTTGGCCTTAGGACTACCCTGGGTGGCCTGGTCTGGTGAAGGGTTAACTTACACACACACTACACTTATACACTACACTTTCACACACCTCCTAAAACCACACCCATACCCAACTTGACCTCCTGATTCATGTAGGTGATTCACATGGATGGTCTTTAACCCCTAAGCCCTTGGCTAAGAGGGTTAGGAACAACATAGTGGATGCCTCAAATGAGTCCCTTCATGGCTCATGTGGGCTTGATATGGCTTCATGGCTCAACCAAAATGATTTCATTCCACTTACATTCACCCAATCTTCAATTTTCCAAATTTTTAATTTTTGACCCCCGGGACCCTACACCCGCCTAGCCTGCCCAATGCCCTTGAGACTACCCAAAATTTGCAAAATCACCTAAATTACCCAAAATTCTCCAAAATCATTCCTAAAAATTTCCTCACCAATCAAATTGATCATCCATAGCCAAAAATACCAAAAATTCCAAAAATACCTCCCAATACCCTCCAAATACCCAAAATACCCCTCTTGACCAAAAAATCCAAAAATTCAGAAAATCCCAAATATCCCCAATTTCATTTTGTTCAACTACACCATGGACCAATTTTGTCAATTTACCCCACTTTTGTCAAAACCCCCATTTTGACCCATTTTAACCCAAAGTGAACCCAATGTCAAACCAAACCTACCCAATTGACTCCAATTTTGGTCCAATTCCATTCTAAACTTCAATTTATCATTCTAAACACCAATCTAGACCAAATCCAAGTCCAATTTGATTGACATTTGAATCCAATTTCATTTTTGGTCTTAAAGCCCAATTTGGACCCATGACCCAATTCAACTCCAATTAACCCCAAATCTTTTCTAAACCTTCCTTAACATCCCTAAAAAAAAATACTAACATGATTTTCCCAAAATTTAGACCCAAACCCCACTCAAATTCAACCCAAAGCTAAAAGGCCCAATTTTGACCTAAACCCAAACCTAACCCAAATAAGCCCAAAACCCAAAATCAAAACCCAACCAAAGCCAAAACCTCTTTCAAACACTCCCATAAACACTTTTCAACATTAATTTTACATTAATTTCAACCCTAGCCCAACATTGGCCCAAGTTAGCCTAATTTGGCCCACTTTGGCCCCTTTACCAAAAAAACCCAAATTCAAACCAATTCTACTCCAAATCACACCAAATTGATTCCAAACCATTCATGAAACATCCCTAAACTAAACCCAAAATTTATTTGGCATGGTTTTTCACAAAATTCTTCATCCAAAAGTCCATTTTGAAATATAAAGGCCCACCTATTGAAGCCTTTTAAAAAGCCCACTTCCACCAAACCCAAAAGCCCAAAAATTCCTCCAAAGCCCACAAGACAATTCCTTCTCATCATCCACTTGATAAAATCATTCCCTAAAGTTTAAAACCTATGATTAAATCATTCCAAATTAGGCCATATGCCAAATCCCATCAAATCACTCCTAAATTACCAAAATTTCCAAATTCCATTTCCATGAAATTGACCAAGCTTTTCCCCAAGCCAAAGACAAGCCATGAAGCCACCTGCAAGCCATGGACAAGCCACATGAAGCCATGGAAGGTTTGACATGTGATCAAGCCATTAATGGCAAAAGGAGGAGCCTCTTTTAAGCCCCCTTAAAAAGGTTTTAACCCTTTTAATGCTTCACCTTAATCCATGATTAATCAAAGTATTCATGGATGGTGACTTCTCTACCCTTTTCTAGCTGATTCACCTAATCCTCCCTCAGCCTAAATCAGCCATGGAAGAGTGCACCAAACCCAAAATGGTGGGTTGACTCATTTGAACCCAAAATAGCCTTCCCCCCATTCCATTTCAATTCAACTCCTTTACACATGTCCATGGCCAATTGACTGCACTAAGCCCTAGCCCTGACCTCCCTGACCTTGAGGGTGACTTGACCCTGGCTGGCTAGCCACCACAGCCGTCGGAAACCACCAGGCCGAGAGCACCCATGTGAGCCAAACTTTGGAATTCCACCTTGCTGAGTTACCCCATGCCCAATGGCCATCATGGCTGTTCTTCCCTTGACCTAAGCAGCTGATCCCAAGCCTTAAACCCCCCTGGGAGGCCCTCCACCCTCTCCTATTTAAACCTCACCTCCTCTCGGCCATGAGAGGTGCTGAACCAGACCTTACTGAAACCCTGCCAAAATTGCTCCAGAACACTCTCCATACTTAGAGCAGCTTGATCCCCGAGTGACAATTTGCCCTAATCCCCACCAACAGAGCCCAATTTCTCAGCTAAAATTCCACCCAAAACCAGGACACTTCTCCACAGTGGATTAATCCTCAAATTGATTGGTCCTACACCTTCACCAGACCAAGGGAAGAAGTCCACCAGCAAAAGCCCCTCTCCAGGGCCACCCATCCGTTCCGGACTCCAAGCTTTGTGATCGGGCTTGGTCGAAATCATACCTAGACAATTCACCAGGCCAAGGGACTTCATCTGGAGCTTGCTTGGACCCAATCGAAGGTGACACAACCCTCAGATTGAAGCCACACTTCTCTGAGCAAAGGTTGAGCTAACTCTTTATCCCGAGCTTCTGGAGATTCTCCATTTCAAATGCCTTAATTTCAATGCATGATCACCATATAGATGTGTTCGTCTCTTCAAGACGAATCCATAGAGCACAAGAACACGAAAATCCGTTGAGAAATGAGTGAGTTCTTAGGGTTTTAGTGTGGACGGCTCTCGGGTGAGAACGCTTGGGGACGATGAACGGATGCCGTTCATTCCATACACGCGCGGACGAATGGCCAGGATCGCGCAGGATGAGGAGACGGAACGATACAGCGAGCCCCCGGAGCGCTAAGTTGGATGGCGGCGCCGAATCAGAAGACGACGCGTGTGCGTTCGGAGCTGCCGAGGATGGCGTGGCGCCGCGTGGATAAGTAGGAAATTAGGGTATTTTTTGATTTATTTAATTCCCTAAACTTCAAAAATGCATAACTTTGTGTAGGAAAATCAGAAAAATAAAATAAAAATACCCTCTTGCTTAGTGAACAGAGGAGAATAATGTGGAAAAGAAATTATTTAATTTCATCAAGTATTTTATTTTTAATAATTTATTTATTGTCTGCATTGTTTTAATTCTCCATGCATATAGGAAATTCACCATGGCATGAGACCATAGGGCTTTTGAAGCCTCTGAACTTGGGAATATTCCCTGAATTTTCCAAGGTCAGAGGCCATCCCTATGAGAAGTTATTGATTTTTCAAATTCATGTTACTGTTTTGAGTATTTTAAATCCAATAATTAGCATGTTGTGAAATAAATTCTAGAAAAATTTGGTGATGTCTCTTATGACCAGAGGACCCTAGGAAAAGTAGGTTTTGAATTAATCTACTTGAAATAATCCTAATTGGCTTAAACACCCAAAATAGGTCCTTAATTAATTAGAGCTAATCATATACCAAATTGACTTGAAATCAATTCTCCACTAACCTTTAGGATCAGAGGAACCCACCATAAAAATTTGAAGTCAATTGGACTTGGTTAGCCCTACTAAATGGGTTGATTAATCCATTTAGCCAATTTAAACTTTAAAAATTCATAACTTTCAAAATACTTTTCAAAAATTTACCAAATTGGTTTTGGAGCCTCTCGGATATCAGGGGAATTTAAGAAAAATAAAATTGTAATTTTCTAAAAAAGTTGATTTTTTGTATTATTTCAATATTTTAATAATTAAAAAATAATAAAAATCGCAAAAATAATAAAATTCACCAAAATGTCACATTTTGAATTTTATTCACTTAGGAACAAACCCCATATTTTTCTTAGGTCTATTTGATGAGATATTATATTTTAAAGCCCTAATGTAATTTTAAAATAAAAAAAAATATATTTTTTAGCATTTCCACTAAAATAATTCTAATAAATCGAAGAAAAATCAGAAAATTGTAAAAATTGATTCTTTGATTTTCTTGATATCAGAGAGATTTTTGAAAAATATAAAATTCATTTTTCAACCTTTATTTTATTTTTAAATTAATTAATACTCCAAAACTCAAAATAATTATAATAAAAAGAATATAATTCAAAAAATCACCAAAATTGGTCCTAGTGGTCCTCTGGTCATTAGGAATGTCCAATAATTTTCTTAAGGATAGAAACTTTCCCTTGTTTATATTATTAAATTTTCCTTGGAAATCTCTATTTTCCACCAAAAATAATTACATAAATAAATTAAATACAGAAAAATCACATTTTCTCCTTTCATGTCTTTATTGACATATGAGTGAAGTCACATAAAAATTTCAAGTACATTTAAGCTTAATTTAGTGAGTTATGAAATTATTAAGCTTTAAGGGGCAAAATGGTAATTAAAATTTTAACCTTTAATAAAAAATTTAGGCTTAATAAAATTAAAGAGTAAAATATTTGATCTTAATCTAATTTGGATGATTGAAATTTAAATAATTAAAGGGTAGAAACCTACTAAACAATTTAAAAATAATTAAAATAAACCTTAATCAAATAATTAATTAAATTTGGAAGAATAATAAAATTAGAATTATTAAAATAGAGATATTATTAGGAAGAGATTTGTTCTTTAATTTAAGAATCCCTAAATTAATCATCTCAATAATATTTAATTCCTAATTAATATGATAATCCAAATTTAAGATTTAAAATGTTAAAATACTTAATCATTAAATTAAATTAAAGTTAAATTATTTAAATTAAACCCTTTTAAAATTTAAATTAAATTAAATTAAATAAAATTTAATTAAAACATACCAAATTAAATCAAATTAAATTAAATTAAATTAAATTAAATTAAACCAAATTAAATCAAATTAAATTAAATTAAATTAAATTAAATCACATTAAATTAAATTGAATTAAAATTAAATTAAATTAAATTAAAATAATAAAACAAAGTTAAAATTAAAATCAAATTAAATTAAATTAAAATTAAAACTAAACTAAATTAAATTAAATTAAAGATAAATTAAATTGAATTAAAAATAACATCACCTAAGACCATAAAGAAATTCAAAATAAAGCAACTTGAACACTATTCCCAATTTAAACCCGATAATTGAAATTAAATTAAATGACAAACCATTTGAACACCAATTTGCTCTCGAAAGCTTTGGTTATCATAACTCCTAAACGTAACGTTAAATGAAATGTTACTTCACTTATAGGATATTCAAATGTCCTAGTTCACTGAGCAAGATAACAAAACTTGAATTCTCGGACGATTAATTCATTGTATAATTAAATTCTCTTGGACTTAAAATAATCCTAAAAGTATTGAAAAGATGTTTAAGATTCATCTTAAGCACTTCCTCAGTACGGTAGGATGTTTATAAGAACAATTGAACTTAATTGTTCTTTGATGAAGAAAATCGTCCTCAAACCAAAACACAAGAACCTAGACGTCATAGGAAATGACTAGCTATAGGATTAGGAACTTGGTAGAAAACCATAACCCTTCCCTTAGCTTTATTGAGGAACTTGCTTTAAATGCTTAAATATTCAAAATTGTGTTTAGCCTCCAGGTACGCTTTTATTTTATTGCAATTTACTTTCTTGCAATTTACCTTATTGCAATTTATTTAATCGCATCGCACTTACTTTTCTTGCATGATAAACAATTGTTGCATGAAAACCCACACCTTAAGGGTAATCCCTAAAACTGAAACCAAAACTAAATTAAAAGTCATTGCAAGATAAAATTCACCGCCACAACATTTCAAAATATAAAACAACTCAAAATTTAATCACAAACAGAACACAAAACTACAATTATAACTAAAATAAAACTTGTTGTTGGATGATCGAGAATACCTCGGATGATGTAACCTACGTGTTGCTAACGGGATTTCCCACCGTCTAAATGAAAGTGTGGAACTCATTTAGTTGAGTTTAGCAAATTCATCTGGACTAAGTGAATCCGATAAAAATAACGATGCCGGAAGAATGGAACCGTGGGATCTTAACCGGTGTTGTTATAATCAACTTTAAGATTTGTTTTAAATAAAATATAAAAAACACTTGGGAATTAAGAATTTCTCTAAACCAAAACACTTTTCTCATCTCCTGATTTATGACTTCTATAACTAAACCTCTGCAACAACAAGGAGCTCGGAGCATGGTGGACAGCACGATCATCGTCATCAGCAAAACTCGGATCTACTTCAGCAAAAGAATTAAATAACCAAGCGATAGGACTTCGAGGTAGTTTGCCTAGTGCAACATAAATCCTCAACCTTTTGTTAGGCATTTGCATTGCAAATTAAACCCTAACCGGTTTTAGGATTCCGAGGTAGTCGTCTGATACGACATAAACCCTCACATCTTCAAGGCTATTTGTGTGATTTTATCATACAAATATAAGTCCTAATTAATTTAAATTGGCAAGATCAAAACATTAAATAAATATTAGGACTTTCCTAAATTCAATCCAAACAATAGGATAGTCGGGAAATTGCCGGAGTTCGCTTCGAATCTGTGATTTCTCCTACCTTTCTTCTTTTGAATTCCCAAAACAAAATGTTCCAAACTTGATCCACTCCCTATTGAAATTCCAAAATTCAATCCTTTGAAAATTCAAACTTTGAAATTCTTGAGAGCAAAATTACTGATTATTATCGAGAGTTTTTTTATGTGATTCCCGTCACTTAAGATGTAATTAACTATAGGGGCTTGCCCTTATAGGGAATTTTAAGAACCTGAGTAATATAAACCCCGTTTAATACTTTCATATTAAGCGGTGGAATTTGTCGGCTTATAAAATTGGTTCGCAGACCAAACGGATGTCACAAATCTTCTAGTTTATTTAATCGAGCCCCATCACCAAACAGTGTGTCTATTCTTCGAGATAGATACACAGTTTGTGATGCGGCGCTCTTTTATATTAACTATTCGGGATGTGAGATCAGTTTGATTTCATATCTTAAAATTTTCAAACTTAAAATTATTTTCAAAATCAAATACTACTTTTCAAATTATTTATTTAAATTAAATTAAAAATTCGCCGACAATTTCTGTTTGGAGACCTCTTTTCAAAAATACAACACTCAACCTAAAAATAAGCCGTACAATTTTTGGCGACTCCGCTGGGGAAAATTCCTCTCTCCATTTTAATCAAACAATTCTACTTTCAAAAATTGGTAGTGTATCCATGTTCCTAGTGGATCAAACTACCCTTCTTTCCGTTGGAATACTATGTTCATTTCTACCTTGAACAAGTATAACCAACATTCTCTCGGATTTAGGAGCCACTATTTAGACACCCCTAAACAGAGAGGTTCCGAGATCCTTTTACCTCATTTTTGAGGTGGGGTGGACCCCCAATAGGTATTAGTTTAGGAGCAGTCTTACGGGTCGAGAAGTTTCTACAAGACTTCCTCTTCCTTTTCCAGTTCCTAATCAATTCCTTTTACCCTTCCTACAACTCTCCTTCTTTTAATAACTCTCTGTCTTAACGAACAAATCTTTCCGAAAAGACAATTTTCCTTTAATACCACAAATACACTAAGATAAACAGAAATGTGTTCGGACTCTTTCTTTTCCGTCATAAGTTGTGCGGTAAGAAGAAGCACGATTCGGAGACTAACACTTGGAATCTGCCCTGCAGAAATGGAAG
Organism: Papilionanthe hookeriana x Papilionanthe teres; assembly: GCA_022702705.1. Classification (NCBI taxonomy): domain Eukaryota; kingdom Viridiplantae; phylum Streptophyta; class Magnoliopsida; order Asparagales; family Orchidaceae; genus Papilionanthe; species Papilionanthe hookeriana x Papilionanthe teres. The sequence goes on along the minus strand of CM040436.1, from coordinate 66,762,682 downwards.
CCCCAAAACTGATCTTCTCCTTCGTCAACGGACTTGACCTGGCCGTGTTCAAGGACGAACTGCCTGATAATGGAACCATTCGATTCGGACAAGGATTCGGGGACACCGACATCAAAATCCCCGACGTCACTCTCTTTTCACTCACCAGCAAAGTACCAGAGATCGAGAAACCGTTGATTGAGTTTAACCTCAAGTCAACTCATAAATTCCCTCCTCTGCAAAAGATTCCAACTAAGAGGAGTACTTTTGTTCACAGAAGGACTGTTGTTGCTACCCCCATTGATCTAGTTGTCTCCGTACCTACCCCGGCTTCTGCCAAACTAAAGGGAAAGTAAGTTCAGAACTATGATGAACCTGTTACCGTGGAGGGTACAAACCTTCCTGTGAAACCCTCTATTTTTGAAATCGGGTCCAACTCGAGAATTCCATCGCTGACACGGACTCAGAGAAGGAACATAAGTAGAAGGACTGCTAGAGAAGCCAGAGCTGCTGAAGTTGCTTTCCTGGAGGAAATCCCAGAACTGCCCGAGTATACACCGCTGCTTGAATACATACTACTTTTGGGAGGAAGTAGATTACGTCCCCTCTCCGCCGCAGAGGATGAAGAAAATGTTCGCAAGATTGCTGCTGCATTGCCTCAGCCCGTATATTACAACGATAGCCGTAAGAAAAGGGCTAGAATTACGCCATTAGCTCGACTGCAAACCTTGATAGAAAAGTTGGCAAAGAAGGATAAATGCCCTGTATCAGAAATTTTAAGAAGGATAGGGCGGGTGCCAGCCAAGTCCCGTCTTGGACCACGAGTAGAACCTGCTATCGCTGCGGAAAAGCCGAATAAGAGAATGAAAGCTAGTCCGCCTATCGTTGTTTCAGGACTACAAATTAGGGAGGATACCACCTTCCAGCATTTGGCTGACAGACCATCCGGTCCTAGACCTTCGTCGCTAGAAGGATGGTATGGCGTCCCACTACCATACAATTAAGATTAAAACAACAACTCGAGAAGGAAAGTCTCGTCAGGAGACTTGAGTCCGAAGAAAGTGCTACCGCAGTAAAGGGGGCTCATGAGAAGGAAACCCGACAGTTATCACATGACAACTGCAAGGATGTACAGAAAAGACCAATATGAAAAAGCTAAGAACTGATATTCGGTGATTAGCAAGGGAAAGTGAAGAGAAATTCTGAGATGAGATTGATTCGTCAGAGTTCATGGATGATGAATATGCAGAAATTAACATGGTTGACACACGAGCTTTGTCAGCTTCACAAGGTGCCACTGCAGCCGCATAAAGAGAGGAGCCGGAAGTAATGAGGAGGCAGCTTCAAGAGAAAGATGATACGATCGCCCAAATGGCAAAAAGGATGGAAGAGATGGCTGTAGCCCTAGCCACTCTCCAGAGTCAAGTGCAACCCCAAAGAGAGACATCCCCAGAAGTTATTCACATTGTAGAAGGAGGAAAGGAGATTACGTCCGTCAACGGGAATGATCAGTTAAAGAAGGATGCAACACAAAGCATGATTCCGAAAAAAGATATCAAGAACATGGTGGAACAGCAGGTGCGAGAAGCCTTGGCACAATCAAAGAGCAGGACATCCATTCGGACGGGTAGGCATTACCCCGAAGAATTCAACGCTGTCCAATATCCGAAAGGCTTTGTACCACCTCTGTTCAAGACCTTTGATGGAACCGGAAACTCTCAGCAGCATGTTGCACATTTTCGTGCCAATTGTTGCAATGCCGGCGGAAGTGATGCCTTACTCTTCGGACAATTTGTCGACGACTCGTCGTGGATCGCCTTTGATTGGTATGCGAATTATCGAACAGTTCGGTGAAGACATTTTCGAATTAGAGAACCTCTTCATCAAGCGATTTGTCGGAGCTCGGCACCACATCACTATAGGTGATTTAGTGGTAGAGAAGCAGAAACCCAACGAAACCTTGGTGGACTACATACTTCGATGGAGGAACCTAAGTATGAAGTGTGAGACATAACTACAAGAACAGCATGCAGTCGGCATTTTACTTAAGAGCATTCATGGCCCGATAGCACTTCTCCTTAAGGGATTTACTATTAAGACTTTCGAGAAGTTGTTAAGCAAGGCCGGAAGCTTGCAAGAGGAGGTGAAGTAATTAAGTTTCACCTATAAAACAGACAAACAAAAGCCCATGAAAACCTTTGAAAAGAAGTCCGGGATCGTTGCAGCAGTCGATAAAGGCAAGCAACTGATACAAATATCGTCAGAACGGCCGCAACAACCTCAACAGAATTACCAGCAACCCCGACCCAGCTATCAGTCATCCCAACAGTATGAACAACCGCCTCGTCCACAATGTACGTTAAGGGAGCTTCGAGCGAGGAGTATCCGTTCAAGAATGTGGCGGTGCCGAAAATGTTCCGCGATCCGATGAAGACTCCGGATTTCCAACTCGCCGAGCCTAAGAGACCGAAGAAGTCGACAAGAAAGGTGATCCCAACTTTGGCCCTTACCACCGGATGCTTGGACATAAGATAGAAGATTGTATTACCTTCAAAAGTTGGCTCAACGACAATCTTCGGAAAGGGAATATAATGATCCCGAAGGAGTACATGAAGGAACCCCAGAAAAGAGGTTCCGTCAATGTTATCTCGATGGATCTCATTGTGCCGATAGACCCCTATGCGACTGATGATGGATGGGCTACCGCTTGGACAAAGTCTTCGAAAAAGATTTTGGATCACATCCAAACCGCTTCGGTCCGAGCCTCAATTCAGAGTTCGAAACTTGTTAAGTCGACACTATCATTTGCGATAAAAGAACCACCTCAACAAGAGACAATTGAAGAGAAGAAGAAAATTGACGAAGAAGAGAAGACTGAGGCTCCTAAGGCTAGACTAGGGGCTGCTTATCCTAGGATAGTTGTTTCCGATTCGGGGGAGAAATCCCTCGAACCTCTGACTCTATATGATTATCTGCTCACTCCGGTGGGATCTTATAATGATAAGGGTTATGGCGTTGGCTACTTTTTGACTGTTTCTAACGATTACGTAACTAGCGACAATCCGGACATCGATTCTGATACAAATGAAATTCTCAAATCATACACAATCTCGACGGTCACAATGACAAAGAAGACATCTGATCGCTGAAAAATTTATTAAGAAATTCATTCCTATTTTTGATGAAATTTCACTTTAAAGAAGGGTATTTTCTTTATTTTATTGCAGGAATGAATAATTTAGGTGATAAAAAAAAATCATAAAAAGGAGCGAATTTGGAGCAAAATCATGCAATTTGTACTGAGTCGCCGACGGCGAGATCGAGCCCGCCGACGGCGAGGTTACGAGAAGAAAATTCCGAAGAATTTATAACCGTCTCGCCGACAAGCCGAGCCCGAGCCCGCTGACAGCGAGCTAGAGCGATTGAAGATCTTCTAGAAGCCTCGCCGACAACGAGGTAGTTCGTCGCCGACGGGGAGCTAGTTCAAATGGTACAGATACATTGAACCTGGACATTTTTTTGAAGGGATGCTTACACACCTCTTGGTCCTTTGCTCACCTCTATATATAGAAGCCGAAATTAAGTCTTTTGTGTGTTACTTTTGAGTTATTTAGTGTCATTTAGTGTGCAGTCTTTGTGTTCTAAGTGTTATAAGTGTGTTATTTTGAGTCTTTAGTGAGTATTTAGTGAGTTAGTGAGTTAGTGAGTCGTGCTGTACTGGAAGGAAGAGTCAAAGGAACTGCGAGGAGTCTGCTTGGGGATAAATTAAGATAAGTATTTGTATTTATTGTTTTTAACTTTAAATGAAATCCATGCTTAGTTTAGTTTCCATGCATTCTGAGTAGTTTATTTAGTCTTTCTCCCTGTTTATGAAATTAAGTGACTTGATGAAAATAAAATAGAAGTACTTTTATATATTAATAAATTGTGATAATTTTTACTTAAAACTTAAATTACTTTTCAAACTGGCCATTTGATTTGTTAAAATATGTTGATTATCAACTATAGTAAAAATTACATCTGATATTCGGGGAAATTCAAAAGCCTTGGAAGGAAGGTGCAAATAAATAGGGAAATAATATCATCGGGCGTAGAATTGAACATTTTAGTGTGACGGACTAAAATATTCAATTCAGATCCTATTATTCGAGAGCTGAAGTGTAGATGTTAGCCCTCGGGCGAGGGGAACGTGGAAGCTCGAAGTGGCGCCAGTATCCTCCCAAACCTAGCCGAGATTTAGTAATCAAACATAGGATTAGTCAATATTCTTTACACCTGGACCAAAGGGTAAAGAATAGGAATGCTCCTATTTGTCACAATACCTTAACATTATCTATTTAAATTCATCAATCACTTAAATTTCTAAACAAGGGGAAAGATACTTTTTTTGAATAGTTAAGACTTATTTAGCAATTAGTTTTATTTCCTGCACTTGCAATTCATATTAATTTTCTACTTAGTTAAGTTACTCGATTAGAATACTTAGTTTACTTTATTGATCTTAAATTTAGAACTCCAAATTTTCGTATACTATTTTAAAATTATTATTATTATTATTTTAAAATTAGTCGTTATTTAATTTTCTCTTTCCCCGTGGGATCGATAACCAGGACTCCACTAGAGCCCTGTATTACTTGATACGATACGTATACTTGCGTAGCATCCACAACATAAACAATTACAATTATATACATATAATATAGCGGGGTCAAGTTTTTGGCTTCGTTGCAATCAAATTAAAATATCATAATATAAATTTGTGGGTCAAGTTTTTGGCGCCGTTGCCGGGGAAAGTAAGAAAAATTTACTAGAGTAACGGACTATCATAATAAATTAAATTTAATATCTATTCTAAAATTGTATGCGCAAATTTGGAAACGAAAATTTAATACCTTACGATTCTGAATTAGAGCGTACAATTAAAAGAATTAGAAAACAAAAGAAACAAACTATAAATTTAACACAAATGGCGAATATTCCTGAAATTGAAAATATCAACCAACAAAGACCATCAAGAGATTATGCCAACCCTACATCAGATGAAATTCATTTAACTATTCAAAACCCTGATGTAGCTCGCTAATTCATTTGAACTTAAACCCGCAATTATCCAAATGGTACAAAACAATCAATTTAGTGGTTCACCTACCGAAGATCCTAACTTACATCTTGCTAGTTTTCTAGAACTTCGTGCTACTTTTAAATATCAAGGAGTATCTGACGATGCTATAAGACTTAGACTTTTTCCTTTTTCATTAAGGGATAAGGCTAAAATGTGGTTGAATTCGTTAGCACCTAGATCTATTAAAACTTGGGGAGAATTATCACAAAAATTTCTATCCAAATATTTTCCACCATCTAAAACTACTAAGTTTAGAAATGATATAACTTCTTTTTGTCAGATAGATGGAGAATCAATATATGAATCTTGGGAGAGATTTAAGGAACTTTATAGGAAATGCCCACATCATGCGCTACCGGATTGGCTGATTATTCAAACCTTTTATAATGGATTAGTGGGATCTTTAAGATCAATTATCGATGCTGCTGCTGGAGGTTCATTAATGTCTAAACCATTTGATGAAGCTTACGCACTATTCGAAGAAATGGCAACAAATAATTTCCAATGTCCTGCAGATAGAGTAAATCCGAAAAAAATAGCCAGCATTCATGAAAACGATGCAATATCTATGTTAGCTTCTCAAATTGCTGCTATATCTAAAAAATTAGATCATTTTGGAATGAACTATTCTCCTACTTTAGAAGAAAACTCATCTGGACAAATCATAGAATCTTAATCTAATTATGAAACTTTAAATGCTATTAATTATAGAACTAATAACCCTTATTCAAACTATTATAATCCTGGTTGGAAAACTCATCCAAATTTTAATTGGAATAACACATCTAATCAATAATGGATGAATCAACCTAATCAAGCAAATCCAAACTATAAACTTAATTACCCACCTGGATTTAATAACAATAACCCACAATTCAAAGATAAGAAATTATCTATGGATGAATTAATTTTGAATATGGGTCATCAACTACAAAATCAAGGAAATCAACTCCAAATTCAAGGAAATCAATTACAAATTCAAGGAACATCTATTAAAAATATCTAAACTCAACTTGGACATATTGCTACTGCACTAAATAATAGAATACCTGGAACTTTTCCTAGTAATGTGGAAATAAATCCTAAAGATCAAGGAAAAGAACAAATTAAAGCAATACAACTAAGGAGTGGAAAAGAATTAGAACCTCAAATTCAAAAAGAACTTAAAAGCCCAAATGAGGAAGTGGAAATTGAAAAGGAAACAATTCAACAAGATTCAAACTTGGAACATCCTTTAATACCTATGAAAATTTCTGTTGAAACACCTTCACCACCATTTCCTCAACGACTAGCTCAACATAAAAAAGATAAACAATTTGCTAAATTCTTTGAAATACTAAAGAAATTAACAATCAATATACCTTTTGTCGAAGCTTTAGATCGTATGCCAAATTATGTAAAATTTATGAAAGATATTCTAAATAAGAAAAGAAAATTCACCGATAATGAAACAGATCACACTTAGTGAAGAGTGTAGTGCTATTATTCGAAGAAGCTTCCGAAAAATTGAAAGATCCCGGTAGTTTCACTATACCCTGCGCTATAGGAGAAAAATTTTATGGAAAAGCTTTGTGTGACTTAGGAGCAAGCATCAATCTAATGCCTCTATCGATTTTTAAGAGATTAGGATTAGGAAAAATTACACCTACTTCAGTAACCCTTCAATTAGTTGATCGTTCGGTTACCTATCCTAAGGGAGTTATTGAAGATGTGTTAGTAAAGGTGGATAAATTTATCTTCCCAGTAGATTTTATTATTTTAGATATGGAGGAAGATAAAGAAATTTCTATCATTTTAGGAAGACCATTTTTAGCTACTGGAAAAGCTATGATTGATGTTCAGAAAGGAGAATTAACTACGAGAGTAAATGACCAAAAAGTTACCTTTAATATTGCAAAATCAATGAAATATCCTGTGCTAGAAAAAGATGATGAATGTTTTTGGATGGAAATACTTGAACAATTACAACGCGAACATTTTAAGGAATATTACGAAGATAATTTAGAAAAAGAAAACACTGAATTAATTGAAGATAATAATGAAGAATTAAATTATATTCGGGAAAGATTTGAATTTTTGGATAATACCGAAAACACCGACAAGAATATAGTTCCATCAATTATTAAACCTCCCGAACTTCGAACTAAAAATATTACCCGATCATTCGAAATATGCTTATTTAGGTAATTCTTTAACTTTACCAGCTATTATTTCATCCGCATTAAACGAATCTCAAGAACAAAAACTTTTAGAAACTTTAAAAAATATAAGAAAACTTTTGGTTGGACTTTATCAGATATTAAAGGAATTAGTCCTTCAATCCGTATGCATAGAATTATTTTAGATGATGAACAAAACCTAAAGCAGATCCCCAAAGGAGATTAAACCCAATAATGAAAGAAGTAGTTAAGAAAGAAATTTTAAAATGGTTAGATAATGGTATCATTTATTCTATTTCGATCGATGCTTGCGGTAAGCCCAATTCATCGTGTTCCTAAGAAGGGAGGAGTGACCGTCATCGTCAATGAAAATAACGATCTTATTCCTATAAGACAAGTTACCGGTTGGCGTATATGTATTGATTATAGGAAATTAAATACCGCCACCAGGAAAGATCACTTCCCTTTACCATTTCTAGACCGTATGTTAGATAGATTAGCCGGACATAAGTATTTTTGTTTTCTAGATGGATACACCGGTTATCATCAAATACAAATTGCTCCTAAGGATCAAGAAAAAACTACATTTACTAGTCCTTATGGAACTTTTGCTTTTCGAAGAATGCCTTTTGGATTATGTAATGCACCAAGAACATTCCCGAGATGTATGATGTCTATATTTAGTAAGTTAATTGACAATGGAATAGAAGTATTTATGGATGATTTCTCTCGTATTTGGAATATCATTTGACACATGCTTAACTCATCTTGAAAAAGTATTAGAAGTATGTGAGAAAACAAATTTAGTTCTAAATCGGGAGAAATGTCAATTTATGGTTCATGGCGCATTGTATTAGTGGCATAAAATTTCGGGAAAAGGCATGGAAGTGGACCCTACAAAAATTCAAGTTATAGCTAAATTACCACCTCCAACTACGGTAAAAGGGGTAAGAAGTTTTCTTGGACATGCTGGATTCTACAGATGCTATATAAAAGATTTTTCAAAAATTACTAAACCTCTATGCCAACTTCTCGAAAAGGACAAGAAATTTGAATTTACAATCGAATGCCCGAATGCTTTTGAACTCTTAAAAGAAAAATTAATTACAAGACCTATAATAGTTTCACCTAACCGGGAGAAACCATTCGAGCTTATGTGTGATGCTAGTGATTATGTTGTAGGAGCAGCTTCTGGCAAAGATATGAAAAGATTTTTAAAGTTATATACTATGCTAGTAAAACTCTAAATGATGCCGAAATAAATTATACAAGCTACGTAAAGAGAATTATTAGCGGTAGTATATGGTTTTGATAAATTTAGACCTTATCCGATCGGAACAAAATGTATCGCGCATACCGATCATTCTCGCTATCAAATATTTAATGCAAAAGAAAGATTCCAAACCAAGATTAATTAGATGGATGCTATTAATGCAAGAATTTGATTTTGAGATCGTTAATAAGAAAGGAACCGATAATCAAATTGCGGATCATTTATCAAGATTAGAAAATCATGAATTATCTCGATATTGAAAATGAAATTATGTACGCTTTCCCGATGAACAACTATATAATATCAATGAATGGAAAATACCATGGTATGCCGATATAGTAAACTATATAGTTAGTAATATTTTACCGCCTATGCTAACTTTGCAACAACGAAAAAAATTCATCCATGATACGAAAACCTATTTTTGGGATGAACCATATTTATATAAGCAATGTAAGGATTTAATTATTAGAAGATGTGTACCTTATGAAGAAATCGAACCAATTATTCAAAAATGTCATGACTCGATTTTGGAGGACATTTTGGACCGATAAAACCGCTTATAAAATTCTACAATTTAGATTTTACTGGCCTACTCTATTTAGAGATGTATACAGATATATTAAAACTTGTGATAAATGTCAAAGAGTAGGAAATATATCTAGAAGAAACGAAATGCCTCTAAATTTTATATGAGAAGTTGAAATTTTTTATGTTTGGGGATTAGATTTTATGGGACCTTTTATTCCTTCGTTTGGAAACTCATATATATTAGTAGCTGTTGATTATGTTTCCAAATGGATCGAGGCACAAGCTTTACCTAGGTGTGATGCTAAGAGTGTTTCGAAATTTTTGATGAAAAATATTTTTACTAGATTTGGAATGCCGAGAGTGATTATCACTGACGGAGGAACTCATTTTAGAAATAAATACATTCACAAACTAGTAGAAAAATACAATATTACTCATAAGATATCCACTCGCTTATCATCCACGTACTAACGATTACTGAAGTATCTAATCGTGAGATTAAACATATTTTAGAAAATCTGTAAACCCAAATAGGTTAGATTGGTCTCGTTAGATTAGACAATCGCATTATAGGCTTATAGGATCGCTTATAAAACTCCGATTGGAATGACTCCTTACAAGCTTATATATGGGAAAACATGCCACTTACCGACTGAATTAGAACATAGAGCATATCGGGCGATTAAAGAATTTAATTATAATATGAAGGAAGTCGGTGAGAAAAGATTGCCGCAATTAAATGAATTGGAAGAATTAAGAAATGAATCATATGATAATGATCGGATTTATAAAGAAAAGATGAAATTATGGCATGATCGGAAGTTTTGTTATATAATACTAGATTGAAATTATTTCTTGGAAAATTGAAGTCTCGATGGTTAGGACCTTTCACCATAACTCAAATATTTTCATACTGAACTATAGAAATCGAAGATCCAAAAACTGGACATAAATTTAAAGTTAATGGACATAGATTAAAACCATATTTCAAAGGTATAAGACCTAACTATAAAGAGGTTTTAATGCTTAGTCAACCTGATTAATAATTAAAATTAGGTCGGGCTGTCGACGTTAAACCAAGCGCTTTATGGGAGACAACCCATATTAGTTATCTATTTTTATTGTATCTTAATAATTAGTTTATATTATTGAAACTTTACTACTCAAATTTTATTAAGAATCATCATATATTTGAACCATTATGATGAGAAAAGAAATTATTCGATTTAGAGCGAAATTGGACATTATTTTGAAATCTCGCCGACGGCGAGGTCGATACTCGCCGACAGTGAGGTTCGCGCCTAATTCAGCTTTTTCTAAGCTCGCCGACAGCCGAGAAACGAGCTCGCCGACGCCGAGAACTCCGAAAGGCAGCTTATAACTAAGTCGCCGACGGCGAGAAACCTCCCGCCGACAGCGATGAAGTTATAAAAATGAGTTATATATACTTTAAAGCCAAATTGGACGGTTTCAACACCAAATCCTTAGTGAAAAACCATTCTTAAACCATTCTAAGTCTGCCTTCTTCACTAGAATTCATTCCATTCACCATAATGGCCTCCAAATTCTTAGATTCTTCTAAATCTGGAGTGTTTAACGGAGGAAATTTGTGAGTGCGGAAGCGCAGCGGATCTTCAACAAGGTTTTGGTAAAGAAAAGAGTTATCAAGGAACGGTGATTTGTTAATCGAGGATTAGAGAATTCCACTACGAAGATAGAAGAAATGATCGCACAGCGGCATTGGGAGGTATTCTGTTATACTACGTCTGCTGTTGTTATTCCAGTTGTGAAAGAGTTCTACTTTAACTTACATGCGATCAACAATGGGAATATCTACGTCCGAGGAAGATGGGTGACGTTTACTCCATCAAGAGTAAATGAGTTATTCTCTATGTAAAATACCCCGTATGTCACTATTCAAATTTTGTGCCTTCTCGTATAATATGAATGAGATATTTCGATATCCGACCGATGAAACGAAGATCGGGAAATGCGTGAAGACGGGCATGTTAGTTTCTCTACATCACTTTTGAATCTCGTCTCGAAGCACTCGACACTTTTTCATCTCATCTAAATTGTTACCTACTATGAGGGTAAACAAGGTTTCGAAAGAATGCGCTATATTGAATTATTGTATTCAAATTGGATCGCCTATTGACGTGGGATCAATAATTGTTAAGTCCGCATTAGGTTTAATCGTGCATGGGTCGGCTCACGGACTAGGACACCCATCTACTATTTTTGCATTATGCGCTCGCACTGTGTTTCTTACGAAGCTTGGGAAAAAGGTTCTCGTTACCTTGGAAGCCGCTTGATCCTACATATATGTTCCCTACTTTTGACAATAATGAAGACATTACATTTATCTCTGATAGAGCTTCATAGAATCATCCTATAGCAAGGCCTATTTCAGATAAAACGGAGTTACTTATGAAGAAAATTAATGGAATGGAGAAAGAACTGCAGAATGTGAGAGATTTAATCGACAATATATCCGATTTATTCGATCACATCGACCGGAGGATGAAGGAACACTTCGATCATTCCGAACACTTGGAAGCTAGCTTTCTTCATTTACCGAGACGAAGGGTTGGATCACCGAAGAATCTGCTTCGAATTTCCCTTCGTGCCTTTCTATAACTTATTTGTGCATCATCGTCATATCGGAAATATCGTAGAAGATGAAGATTCCGACATCAAGAGTAGTAGTAAAGATTTCATAGTATGTTTATGTTTATGTTATTTGATTTGATTTAGATTTTTATTATGTGTGGAGTGATGATTCGAATATCTCAAACTTAATCGAGATATGCGTCATAGTTTTGTATCAGCATTTAGTGTGTCGTGGTTTGGTTCGCGATGTCGATTTGTAGTAAGGATTGAAGTTTGAAGTTTGATTATAGAGTCTAAAAATTATGTTAGTTTGTATGTCTCATGGATTTCAATATTAAAGTTATTTTGTTGTGTTGTGTGAATTTGTTTGTGTTTAAGTAGCTAATCTTCATATAATAAATGATATGATCGGTAATATAATATAAGACAAATCAAGGACAAAAATGAGTGAAAAATTTCAGAAATTTAAAATTTTTGGAATCTCGCCGACGGCGAGAAAAATCCCGCCGACAGCGAGATCGATCTCACTGACAGTGAAGAATTTCTCGCCGACAGCAGATTTTTCCCGAAAGTTTTTGGTTCTGAAAAATATTAGCTCGCCGATGGCGAGATAAATCTCGCTGACAGTGAGGTCACAAAAAACACTTTATTTGACCGGTCAAAAACACTATTCATCATCCCCAACCTCCAATTTTCACAAAACCGACCTAGTGGCTTCGAGAGATCTTGGATTTGAAGCGATTTCATCACTTAAAAACACCGGATTTCATCTTCTCTTGGTAAGAGCTTCACTCCTATGCAAAAATTTTTTATTTTCACCATGTATTTTCACCACATTGCAAATTTTGGAAAAAATCAAAATGTGGAAGAAATATTCGGTGGAAATATATGGAATTTGATTTAAATTGCTTACAAATATTGTAGGAAGCCTTCTTAGTATTATTATTAAGTTTGGTGAAAATTTTTATGATTTTCACAGATAGATCGAATGGCTCCACGACAGAAACGTCGAGTAGAGTTCGACGAAAACCGATTCATTAATGCACGAGCACAAGCAAAATATTTTGAAAATATATAAGGAAGAAAGTGCATTGCAGATCGGGTATTCAAAAATTCAGGAGGAGAAGTAGAGCGAATTATAAAGGAAAGAGGTCGGGAAAATTTCGTTATGTTCAAGATAGAGCAAACTGTAGAAGTGGTGAAAGAATTTTATGCCAATTTGATCGTCGCCGAAGATGCACTCGTAAAAGTATGAGGGTTTTTTGTAGATTTTAATGTCGCTAGAATTAACGCGTTCTATGAAGTTCATGACTCGCACTTTAGCTAGTATGAAACTTTTGGAACGATGGAAGGACCACCTGAGGAAGTCATTAACTTTCTCACTGATGGGACCGGAGTATGGAAAATGAAGCAGCAGGAAAGAGTGAATTTTCCTCTTTCCAAATTAAATGCAGTCTCCAAAGCCTGGAATTACTTCATTTGTTCTACTCTGTTACCCACATATCACCATAGTGAGGTAACACGAGATAGAGCAATTCTGAATTTCGCATTCGTAATAACGAAGCATCAACATCGGAATAGCTTATTTATCGAATATCCCGGCCACTCCTAGAAATGAGAGTGGAGCCGGATCGGGCCACCCCGGATTGATTTTCGCACTCGCCAACTTTCCGGAGTTGAGGCTAGAGATGATAAAGAATGGGTGGAACCAATGAAACCACTTACAGCTCGCTAACATTAAGAAGTATGAGTCCCATGAAGGGTGGAGAGCGAAGTAAGAAGTTATTTTACTCAATCAAGTAGTAGATATACCCTCTACTAGCTATGAACCTCCCGAGCCTACCACCCCTACCTTACAAGATCCGATGAATGAATCGACTCTGCATAGGAGGAGTTTTGAGCAGTTGGAGAGACCATGGGGAGAAGGTTTGATCATTTTGATCAAAGGATCGATAATCCGGAGAGGAGACATGATTATGATAGTGAATACCTCCAGACGACATTCGAATACGAGATTGCATATTATGAAGCCGAACGTCGTTATAGGAGTGGAGATTTAGATGTAGTCTTTCCGAATGCCCTGTGTACACTCGCATCACCCCGCTCGCTCTTCTCGCAGCCTCACGATTAGGGAGGAGATGATATAGTTTGGGACTTTCGATGTCGAAGATTAGGACTTTATGTATTTTATTTGTTTGATGTAAGTTATTTTGAAGACTGTATATGTTTGTAATATTCAATACTTTATTTTGAGACATTGGATGTTAGTTAGATTAATCTGTTCGGATTGTTATAGTAGTTAGTTTTTGTTTTTGTGTTAGTTAATTGCATTTGTTTTTATGTTAATTAGGATATTAGTTTTCTTTAATATGTTTTTATTTTATTTTGTATTGTTTTAAGTTTTTAAAATTGTTAATCTATTAATTCAATTGTTTTTAATATGTTAGTAATTCATATGTGTAGTGTAGAGTTATTTTAATTGTTGTGTTTAATACTTATCTTAGGATTTATCCCTGCATTTTCTTTAAATTGTTATATATATATGGAGAATACTAACAGTACAGGTTCAATGAAAAATGAAAAAGCCTGCAAAAATTTCAAAGAAAAAAGAAATACCTAAACTTCAAAGGTATGATTTATTTACTTTCCTTCTTATTCATTATTTAGAATAGATATAAAAATTTAAGTTTGGGGGAAAGTAAAATACAAATTTAGTTATTAACTTGTTCTCAATTTCTATTTTTAAATTATTATAAAAATGATTTTTATAAGCAAATTTTTCAATTTGATTTAATATGAATTATTTTATTTAATTATTATAAAAGGTTAAATAAAATATTTCTAGTACTTTAATTAATTAAATAGAATAAAATATTTGGTTAAAGGGAATAAGAATATAGTAAACTATTTTTAGTAAGGAAAACTATATTCTAAAATTTAAATTCTTAAGTATTCAAGTGAAAAAGAAAAGATTGAAAATCAATAAAGTAAAAAACTATGAAGTATATATAAGCTAAGAAATATTCCTAAGTTTCAAATTTAGGAAGATGAAAATGAAGTTCAAAATTATTAACAGGCTCATTTGATTTATGAGGAGAAAAATGAGGAGAAGCTTGAGGAGAGGCCTTATCAAAAATTGGCTTCATTTGATTTAACCTAAAGGAAAAAAAACTTAGATATTTCCAAACTTATGTTTATGAATTAGAATTTTACCTAATAGTATTTTCTTGAATTTCTTATCATATGAATATCTTAAGTAGTTATTCTTTTAAATATAGTCATTCCTGAAATGAATAAGTAAGCTAGAAATGTTAGACTCGATGACTAAATAATTTATTTCTATAAGATTAATTAAATTACATGAATTATTTTTGTTTAACTTTATTATGATATTAATTAATCTAATTCATAGTTATTTAAATTGAAAAATCTTATTATAAAACTCATTATTTTTATGTAGTACTAAAATTACTTGGGGACAAGTAATAAGTAAGTTTGGGGATTTTGATCGCTGAAAAATTTATTAAGAAACTCATACCTATTTTTGATGAAATTGCACTTTAAAGAAGGGTATTTTCTTTATTTTATCAGCAGGAATGAATAATTTAGGTGATAAAAGCAAAAATCATAAAAAGGAGCGAATTTGGAGCAAAATCATGCAATTTGTGCTGAGTCGCCGACGGCGAGATCGAGCACGCCGACGGCGAGGTTACGAGAAGAAAATTCTTAAGAATTTATTACTGTCTCACTGACAGCGAGCCCGAGCCCGCTGACAGCGAGCTAGAGCGGTTGAAGATTTTCTAGAAGCCTCGCCGACAGCGAGGTAGTTCGTCGTCGACGGCGAGCTAATTCAAATGGTACAGATACATTGAACCTGGACATTTTTTTGAAGGGATACTTACACACCTCTTGGTCCATTGCTCACCTTTATATATAGAAGCCGAAATTAAGTCTTTTGTGTGTTACTTTTGAGTTATTTAGTGTCATTTAGTGTAGCGCCTTTGTGTTCTAAGTGTTATAAGTGAGTTATTTTGAGTCTTTAGTGAGTATTTAGTGAGTTAGTGAGTCGTGCTGTACTGGAAGGAAGAGTCAAAGGAACTGCGAGGAGTCTGTTTGGGGATAAATTAAGATAAGTGTTTGTATTTATTGTTTTTAACTTTAAATGAAATCCATGCTTAGTTTAGTTTTCATGCATTCTGAGTACTTTATTTAGTCTTTCTCCCTGTTTATGAAATTAAGTGACCTGATGAAAATAAAATAGCAGTACTTTTATATATTAATAAATTGTGATAATTTTTACTTAGAACTTAAATTACTTTTCAAACTGGCCATTTGATTTGTTAAAATATGTTGATTATCAACTATAGTAAAAATTACATTTGATATTCGAGGAAATTCAAAAGCCTTGGAAGGAAGGTGCAAATAAATAGGGAAATAATATCACTGGGCGTAGAATTGAACATTTTAGTGTGACAGACTAAAATATTCAATTCGGTCCTATTGTTTGAGAGCTGAAGTGTAGATGTTAGCCCTCGAGTGAGGGGAACGTGGGAGCTCGAAGTGGCAATCGGTATCCTCCCGACCCTACTCGCATTCGCAATCAAACATAGGATTAGTCAATATTCTTTACACTTGGACCAAAGGGTAAAGAATAGGAATGCTCCTATTTGTCACAATACCTTAACATTATCTATTTAAACTCATCAATCACTTAAATTTCTAAACAAGGGGAAAGATACTTTTTTTTGAATAGTTAAGACTTATTTAGCAATTAGTTTTATTTCCTGCACTTGCAATTCATATTAATTTTCTACTTAGTTAAGTTACCTAATTAGAATACTTAGTTTACTTTATTGATCTTAAATTTAGAACTCCAAATTTTTGTATACTATTTTAAAATTATTATTATTATTATTTTAAAGTTACTCGTTATTTAATTTTCTCTTTCCTCGTGGGATCGATAACTGTGGACTCCACCGGAGCCCCGTATTACTTGATACGATACGTATACTTGCGTAGCATCCACAGCATAAACAATTACAATTATATACATATAATATAGCGGGGTCAAGTTTGTGGCTTCGTTGCAATCAAATTAAAATATCATAATATAAATTTGTGGGTCAACATCCACCAGGAAGGCTACGAGAGTTCAACAAGCAACGAATCTATTTGCGAGTTTCGAGGAGCTCCAGTCACAATAGAGTTAGAGCCTTCAGACTCTGAAGCTAATCTAGAAGAACCTGTCATTCCGATTCAAGGGGAGACTCCAGCAAACTCAATACTAGATTCAGAAGAAATTACAGAAGTTAACTTAAGAAGTGGAAGAGTTCTACATCCGAGAATGAGTCCAAAGGACAAAGGAAAGCAGGTGGTTGTTCAGGAAGAACCAACCCCGACAGAAGAAATACCCATTCGAGAAGAAGCCGAGACACATAGAAATAAAGTGGACTACAACGTGCTAACCCATCTTAGGAAACTACCAGCCAAACTGAGCATCTACGATGCTCTCATCTTATTAAAGGAGATGAGAGAAGCTCTGATCAAGGCCTTACTTGATCCAGAAATTTGCTTAGCTCAAATGGCCGGAGATTCCTTAGATGAGGTTTGTTCGTTAAAG
Organism: Papilionanthe hookeriana x Papilionanthe teres; assembly: GCA_022702705.1. Classification (NCBI taxonomy): domain Eukaryota; kingdom Viridiplantae; phylum Streptophyta; class Magnoliopsida; order Asparagales; family Orchidaceae; genus Papilionanthe; species Papilionanthe hookeriana x Papilionanthe teres. The sequence continues at coordinate 66,745,385 of CM040436.1, read as the reverse complement.
GAACAGCGATGTGTCACCTTCACGGACAAAGACCTACTACTTGGGACAGCAGACCACAACCGACCGTTGTACATTTCGAGTCACAATCGGGAAGTTTACACTCTCCGAGTATTGGTGGATCCAGGAGCATCAATCAACATAATGAATCTTCGAACGCTAAGCATACTTGGAAATTGATGCTCGCGAGCTCGAAGCGGACAAAATGTTATTAAGAGGATTCAACCGTAAAGGAGAAAGAGCCCTAGGCTCAATAACACTCGCTAATGAAGACCGGTGACTTGGCAAAGACAACCGCAAAATTTCACATAATCGATTCAGAAACATCGTTCAACGCTCTACTGGGCCGACCATGCATACATGAAAACCAGATGGTACCATCATCTCTACATCAATGCATCAAATACTACGATGGAGGGGAACAGTGCATCAAAGGTGACTTACAACCATTCTCCGTACATGAAATTGGAATCCATGAAGATGCAGCTTATTATGCACCTCTGAAGAAAACAATCTTTTCCAGAGATACCATAACGAATGAAGCAAAGAAAATTCAGGATGACGAAGAACCTGAAGTTCTAGTCCAACAGTCACTCACCACTCCCTTACGGCGAGATGGTGAAGGTTTCTCCACAACTCACATCCGAGGTCGTGGCCGGGGACGAGGTCGTGGCAGAGACGTTAGGACAGTTGGACAGAGGAAACCAGCCATCAATGTTGATTGGGAAGACAGTTCTAAAGAAGAAAAAGAAATCAAGCAAGAAGCAGCGACAATAAGTCGGAAGAAACCGCAATTCAGGATCCCTCTCGAAGATGAAAAGAATGAAGAATATAAATCGATGTACGAGAAGATTAACCACTATGTACATACTATGACCCTGACCCCGATCCATTCTAATAAGATCGACGGTATGGTGGTCAAAGAGGTACGTAGCGGCGGTGCAAAGCCAATCAAATTCTACCGTGGTGTTCCTTCCTCCAAAACTGAAAATAATGTACAATTTGAAGATGTCACTTCATCAGAATTAATGGAATTACCTTTTGAGTGGTACTCTCCCCGTGTTCAAAATTTAATTCAGCCGTGGTTTCTTACCTCGACAATGGACGAAAGGTCAATCACAACATTTTGAAAAACTATGGAATAACTCCGGTCGTCCACCCATTTCAAAGCATGGTCTCGGATTCGGCACAGTGGGATCAGTTGACGATAATGAATTTTGCTTGGTTGTCACTTGCGAGTCTAATGAAAACTGCATGGAATCAACAGAAGAACTCGAAGATTTACAAATTGGAGACGCTCCACCAGAATTCGAAGAAGAGATTAAATCTACAATAGATGAGTTAACGGAAGTTAACTTAGGTACTAGCGACGAACCTAGACCTACCTTTGTTAGCTCCTTACTCAATAAAGAAGACTCCGAAGAAATAATGAAGTTATTAATGGAATTTAAAGACTGTTTTGCTTGGAGCTACGATGAGATGCCAGGATTAGCTCCAGAGGTCGCAGTCCATAAGCTAGAGTGGATCCCGCTTCGTCCCGGCCAGACAAGGTCCCAGAAGAATGCGTCTAGAAATCGAACAACAAGTCATAGCTGAAGTTAAAAAGCTAATAGACGCTAAATTTTTCCGTGAAGAATAATACCTAACTTGGTTAGCCAATGTGGTACCAGTTAGGAAGAAGAATGGTCATATCAGAATTTGTGTGGATTTCAGAGATTTAAACAAGGCATGTCCAAATGATGAATTCCCTCTACCGATCCCAGAATTAATGATCGACATTGCTTCGACACATGAAATATTCTTATTCATGGATGGATCTTCGTGATACAACCAGATAAAAATGGCTCCGTAAGATGAGAAACTTACAACGATTCGTAACGCCAATTGGAGTATATTGCTACACATTGATGCCATTTGACTCGAAGAACACAGGAGCAACATACCAGAGAGCGATGACAAGAATTTTTTATGATCTCATCCACAATCAAGTCGAATGCTACGTGGACGATGTGGTCATCAAAAGCAAAGTAAAGGAAAACCACCTGTATGATTTGAGAATTGTTTTCAAACGATTAAGACAATTTAACCTTAAGATGAATCCCTTAAAATGCGCCTTCGGCGTCACCTCCGGAAATTCTTAGGATTTGTTGTCCGACATCGTGGAATTGAAATCGACCCGGAAAAGATTAAAGCTATCTTAGAAATGCCGCCTCCCAAAACCTTAAAGCAACTACGATCTTTTCAAGGGAAGCTGGCATATCTTCGACGCTTTATCTCAAACTTGTCAGGTAGGTGTCAGCCTTTCTCGGCATTATTTAAAAAAGGACGCCAAATTTATTTGGGAAGAGAAATGCCAGAAGGCCTTTGAGGACATTAAGCAATATTTAATGACACCTCCCGTCTTAGCAGCCCTGGCCTCGTGTAGACCGCCGATACTTTATACCGCGGCTTTAGACGACTCTCTCGGAGCCTCCGTTAGCCTGTGTCAATGATGAGGGTGAAGAAAATGCTCTTTACTACCTAAGCCGTCGTTTACTTCTGACGAAAATAAGGTATCCCGCAATTGAAAAGCATTGTTTGGCCTTGATCTTCGCCGCTCAAAAGCTCAGGCACTACATGCTCTCTCATAAGGTCAACCTGATCTCAAAATTTAATCAATTGCAATACTTGATGACTCGTCCACCGCTTTCCGGCAGACTTACTAGATGGTCTATGATATTATTGCAATTCGATATAACTTTCGTGCCTCTTCGTGCCGTAAAGGAACAAGTCTTAGCGTACTTCCTCGCAAAGACACCCTTTGCCGGCGAATCTCCTCTCAACGACGATTTGCCGGATGAACAAATAATGAGCCTAGAAGACCCCGATGATCGACGTTGGGAATTATATTTCGACGGAGCATCTTCAAGACACAAAGATGAAGAATTGCAAGTGATAGTGCCCGTAAGGCAGGAATCGGATTAATCTTTATAACACCGGAGCGGGGATGTTAAGATACTCCTACCACTCGACGAGCCGTGTACAATCAACGAAGCGTAATACGAAGCCCTCATAACGGGACTAGAATTAACTATTCAAATGGGGATAACGGACATCAACATCTACGGGGATTCACAGCTAACCATTCAACAGATCGCCGAACAGTACAAAATTTTAAAACCAAGACTCGAGCAATACTTCCAGTATGTCATACAGTTGTTGGAACAGATTCCGAATGTGACAATCTACAAGATTTCCAGGAAAGAAAATGCTTTAGCAGATGCGTTAGTCCGTCTTGCAAAAGAATTTGCCTCGTTTGCAAGATGAGTCGGTAGAAGTGTCGGCTCACGGACGTCGGTCCTATCACAGCTCGACATAGACACAATACACAAATCGAAAAAGAAGAAGAATCAGTTGCAACAAAGTGATGTAAAATGCGAAGATTGAGCGACGACCATTAATGTACTACCCAGTAAACGAGAAAACTACCGGACGATAGGTCGCTAGCCCATCGGATCAAGAAAAGAACTCGTCCTACGCACTAATAAACAACACGTTATACGTAAGGTCTTTCGATCAAATGTGGCTAAGGTGCCTAAGCGGGTCCGAGGCCCGTTAAATTGTTAAAGAGGTGCATTCAGGACTCCGTGGCGCTCACCGCCGGGTCCGAAGATGAAAATGAAAATTAAAAGACTAGGGTACTACCGGCCCTCGATGATGACCGACCGCATGAAAATCGCCAAGAGCCGTTACCAATGCCAAGTGCACGGAGTGGTTCTACACCAACCTCCAAATGTGCTACACCCGACAATTGCGTCGTGGCCATTTGAATGTTGGGGTACAGATATTGTGGGTCCAATAGAACCACCATCTTCAAAAGGACATCGCTTCATTCTTGCGGCTACAGATTACTTTTCCAAGAGGGCAGAGGTAGTTCCACTTAGAGAAGTGAAAGCACACCACGTGCTACAGTTTTTCAAGAACCAAGTTGTCTACCGTTTCGGAGTGCCGCGCAGGATCATCTCAGATAATGGGTCAGCTTTCAGAAGCACACAAATCAACAATTTTGTCGGAGACACGTAATCGACTGGCGATATTCAACAATTTACTACCCAAGAGCAAACGGCCTGGCTGAGGCTTTTAATAAAACTCTCATCCAAATCTTAAAGAAAACCTTGGACGATAATAAGAGAAATTGGCACGAGAAATTATTAGAAGCCTTATGGGCCTACCGGACAACCTTCAGAACTCCTACTCAAGCTACACCTTACGCTCTAGTGTATGGGTCCGAGGCAGTGTTACCTTTAGAGGTCCAGCTTCCTTCACTCAGAATCGCAGTCGCAAAAAAAATCACGATGGAAGAGAATGCCAAATTACGGCTAGAAGAATTGGAAAGCCTGGAAGAGAAAAGACTTGCAGCGCAGCAGAATTTAGAACTATACCAAGCCAAGATGGTTCAAGCCCATGACAAATTGGTCCGCCCAAGTACCTTCAAAGTTGGTGACTTAGTTCTCGTTCTCAAGAGACCTATCCTTGCACACCGCAAGATAGGAGGAAAATTTGAACCCACTTAGGAAGGGCCGTTTGTGGTCGAAGCAGTATACTCAGGAGGCTCCTACCAGCTAGTGAATTGCCAAGGAGAACGACATATGCTTCCGATCAATGGACGATACTTGAAAAAGTATTACGCTACCTGATGTTTCGAAGGAATGAATTCTTCATCCCTAGAAGCACGGGTGAAGTAATTACTTATGACTGGGTCCGAACCAAAAAATAATAAAAAATGTGCTAAAATAAATAAAATCATGATAATAAAGTTTTCCTTGTTTTCTCTTCCATATCGAATCTCTTTCCCGATCTTATCCCACTTCATTCCCGTTAAATTTAAAAATACAAGAAGTAATAAAAAACCGTCTTTAATAAACATTTTTCTTAATGTTCTTGTTCTTAGTACGCCCCCGATCCTTTTCCTTGTCTTTTCGCAGGGAAATGTCGAACGGGCGGTTGGTCTTGAACTTTAGAAATGGCGTAAGCCTTGCACTCGACGAAAAGAGGGTGAAAGATGGAGCCAAAATAGAGATTGACTCAGACTTCGCACCAGCAGGCTTGCAATACGAGGAGAGTGATCGGGTCCCGCTGACCGAGAGGAACTACCCGATCAGACGATAATGAAAGTGGGTGGCCCAAGCCACCACTCCAGGCAACGAAGAAAAGGAAAACAAGCACCGAAGAAGACAAGAGAATCAAGTCCGTAGTCGCTACAGCGAGAGGGTAGGCTTGTCGCTGTCGCGCCCACAGAAACTCAGGAAGTACAAAGAGCTACTCTCACAGCAACTCAGCGAAGAAATAAAAATCGTCGTATCCGCAAGATGTTAACTAAACTAGCAGCGGACCAGCGCGAAGAGGCAGTTGCTACTGCCAGTGCATATACTTCAAGGATGCCAGTTCAACAGGTACCTGAAGAAAGGAAGCCAGCTCCGAGGATAATAGAAGAGACCAGGGAAATCTTAAGAAGAACAGAAGAAGGAAGGCTACCACGCCACCAAAAAAAGCCACCAGTAATGCATAACCTTGTTGCAGAAGCAACCCTGGAGGATGTCCCGACGGACACCATCCCCGAGGAGCCGAGGTATGCGAGGAGAACGTGAAGGATTGAGCCATATATCCCACAAGTACGTCACCGTGCCTCTCCATTTACAAATTATTCCAGAATACGAGCTAGAAAGGATGTAGAATGTTGAGAAGAAAACTTTTGAATACTTCGAGAGAATCAGAGGCAGGAGGATCAATATACTAGAAGGCCTCGAGCTACGTACAGACGTGTTCTCAGAATACGAGCAACAACAAATCGTGGATTGCATCCGGGATTTGAAAAGAATGGGCCGAGCGGGCCGCCTAAGAGAAAACACTTACTCGGAACCCCGGAGATGGATGCCGTGGAAAGGTAGAATTACCATACAATGTGGATGCTCGCTACAACTTCGCGAAGACAGAAGGGAAACCCACCGGGAATACTCCGTCATGGCTAGGTGGATCCAATGCCATTAGTCATCAAAAGGATGGTAAAAAGAATGATAACATGGAGGGTACTCGTCGGCGGATTGCATACCCAACGGTTGCATCATTAACATTTACAAGAAGGGTGACCGCATACCCCCGCACATAGATCACCACGACTTTGTCGACCTTTCGCACAGCTTCTTTTCGAATGAATGTAATATCATGTTCGGATCCGACCTCCGGATAAGCAGCCCGAGTGAGTTTCGAGGGCCAGTAAAGATACCATTACCGGTAGGTTCCATCATGATACTGAAGGGCAACAGAGCAGATGTCGCTAAACATTGCATACCGGGAGTACCAATGAAGCGGATCTCAGTTACTTTTAGAAGGATGGATGACAGGAAAGCACCTTAGCACTTCCAGCCAGACCCGGAGCTAGAGAGCCTCCGGCCTTACGAGCTGTGAGTTACATCGAAAATATCAAACCTCCAACGTACATCCATACGGCATCCTTGCCAAGGATGGCTTGGAAGGTGATGTTATTGACCATGTACCTCACTATTCGTACATGGATTTTTGACGGATACCTTTTTGGATGGATCGACAAAGATCATACATAGTCCGTTTTGAGTCTATATGGATTGTATGAGATGTATTCCGCATCGAGTTGTATGATGTATCTTCAACATGATTGGAATGAAAGTGACCATGTCACATTTTTGGCCTTCACCTCTTTTGTGCAAGTTGATCGAGAAACGCCATTAAAGTTAAATGAACTTCGAACAAAGAACAGTAAAAGAAAAAAAAGAATGAAAGACAACTTTCCTTAAAAATCTAAATAAAAAAATGATGAACTCCAAATTCACGATAAAATAAAATTTGAATCGTTAAAAGACAAACAAAATGACCACAAATTTTAAATCAAATTTCAAATTCAATCTTTCCAGATTTCAAATCAAATTTTAAATCAAATTTCAAATTCGATCTTCCAGATCTCAAATCAAATCTCAATATATTTCAAATTCAATCTTTCCAAATTTCAAATCAAACCTCAATCAAATTCAAACTCATCCTTCCAAATCTGAAATCCAATCCGTTCTACTCTTTCCCTTGTCTGGGATGGAAGCGGTTGATTCCATTGACACAGATCGAATCTGATGGCGAGGAATTGTATCCAATCCAAACCAGCAACTTCCGATCAACTCTTTTGAATGGGATATGTAGCATCTACATATTCCCTCCTAATCTATTTCCTTCCATGAAAATCTTTTACAACTTTCCTGAAATTCTCGAAACACCAAAATTCCACACTTTTCAAATCAACACTACAAATCTTTGCAATATCAATTACCGTTCAAAATCAAATTCTTGGGGTTGAGGATTTTACATCCGAGATTGCATTGCTTTAGGATTCTTTCCCTATCGCAATGAAATACATCAAAATCAAATTCTTGGGGTTGAGGATTTTACATCCGAGATCGCATTGCTTTAGGATTTTTTCCCTATCGCAATGAAATACATCAAAATCAAATTCTTGGGGTCGAGGATTTTACATCCGAGACTTCATTGCTTTAGGATTCTTTCCCTATCGCAATGAAATACATCAAAATCAAATTCTTGGGGTTGAGGATTTTACATCCGAGACTGCATTGCTTTAGGATTCTTTCCCTATCGCAATGAAATACATCAAAATCAAATTCTTGGGGTTAAGGATTTCACATCCGAGACTGCATTGCTTTAGGATTCTTTCCCTATCGCAATGAAATACATCAAAATCAAATTCTTGGGGTTGAGGATTTTACATCCAAGACTGTGTTGCTTTAGGATTCTTTCCCTATCGCAATGAAATACATCAAAATCAAATTCTTGGGGTTGAGGATTTTACATCCGAGACTGCATTGCTTTAGGATTCTTTCCCTATCGCAATGAAATACATCAAAATCAAACTTTTGGGGTTGAGGATTTTACATCCGAGACTGCATTGCTTTAGGATTATTTCCCTATCACAATGAAATACATGAAAATCAAAATCTGAAGGTTAAGGATTTTACATCCAATACCGCATTGCTCTGAGATCTCTCCTCATTGTAATGATTCAATCCAATCAATTCAATTTTCTTTCGAGGTTGAAGATGTTACATCGAAAACCACAAAATTCCATTTTTTCATTTCAAATTAAATCACTTCAAATTAATCTTAACAAAACTTCAGTCTAAATCGAAACTCAAGCTAAAATCTAAACTTACACATCAAAACTTAAACTAAAATAAAATAAAATCTAAATTGAAATTCCCCCAAGTCATGTGATTTGGGATTCACCTCCTTTTCCTTTCCCCAGCGAGAGTTCAGGAATCTCCAGTCTCAGAGATATACTTGACACTCCCCAGCGAAAATTCTTCTACTTCGTCCTAAGTTTGTCACTTGGACATCCGTGTTGGTTTTGTTGATCTATTCGGTCAACGCCAATACGCGCGTGTGCTCCGTCACTCACCACACCTATTGAGGGTCCATTTGTTGACCTCATTTTTGATGAGGTCTTCTCTTCTTCTTTTTAGTACTTAGGATCTAGCCTTAGGCTTTTCCTTTGACTATCTTAGAGGATTAGACTTGGGACCCACCACCTAGAAATTCAAACCACTTCTTAACTCCTTGCAAACTCCACAAACTTGACTGTAGACCCCTAATCACCTAGAGGGTTGAAATCAAATGTGGAAGTTTAAAGGATGAGTTCCTATAGGACTCTTTGGCCTTAGGACTACCCTGGGTGGCCTGGTCTGGTGAAGGGCTAACTTACACACACACTACACTTATACACTATGCTTTCACACACCTCCTAAAACTACACCCATACGCAACTTGACCTCCTGACTCATGTAGGTGATTCACATGGATGGTCCTTAACCCCTAAGCCCTCGCCAAGAGGGTTAGGAACAACATAGTGGATGCCTCAAATGAGTCCCTTCATGGCTCATGTGGGCTTGATATGGCTTCATGGCTCAACCAAAATGATTTCATTCCACTTACATTCACCCAATCTTCAATTTTCCAAATTTTTAATTTTTGACCCCCGGGACCCTACACCCGCCTAGCCTGCCCAATGCCCTTGAGACTACCCAAAATTTGCAAAATCACCTAAATTACCCAAAATTCTCCAAAATCATACCTAAACATTTCCTCACCAATCAAATTGATCATCCATAGCCAAAAATACCAAAAATTTCAAAAATACCTCCCAATACCCTCCAAATACCCAAAATACCCCTCTTGACCCAAAAATCCAAAAATTCAGAAAATTCCCAGAAAATCCCAAATATTACCAATTTCATTTTGTTCAACTACACCATGGACCAATTTTGTCAATTTACCCCACTTTTGTCAAAACCCCCAATTTGACCCATTTTAACCCAAAGTGAACCCAATGTCAAACCAAAGCTACCCAATTGACCCCAATTTTGGTCCAATTCCATTCTAAACTTCAATTTATCATTCCCAACACCAATCTAGACCAAATCCAAGTCCAATTTGATTGACATTTGAATCCAATTTCACTTTTGGCCTTAAAGCCCAATTTGGACCCATGACCCAAACCTAACTCAAACTCACCCAATTCAACTCCAATTAACCCCAAATCTTTTCTAAACCTTCCCTAACATCCCTACAAACAAAACACTAACATGATTTGCCCAAAATTTAGACCCAAACCCCACTCAAATTCAACCCAAAGCTAAAAGGCCCAATTTTGACCTAAACCCAAACCTAACCCAAATAAGCCCAAAACCCAAAATCAAAACCCAACCAAAGCCAAAACCTCTTTCAAACACTCCCATAAACACTTTTCAACATTAATTTTACATTAATTTCAACCCTAGCCCAACATTGGCCCAAGTTAGCCTAATTTGGCCCACTTTAGCCCCTTTACCAAAAAAAACCCAAATTCAAACCAATTCTACTCCAAATCACACCAAATTGATTCCAAACCATTCATGAAACATCCCTAAACTAAACCCAAAATTTATTTGGCATGGTTTTTCACAAAATTCTTCATTCAAAAGTCCATTTTGAAATATAAAGGCCCACCTATTGAAGCCTTTTAAAAAGCCCACTTCCACCAAACCCAAAAGCCCAAAAATTCCTCCAAAGCCCACAAGACAATTCCTTCTCATCATCCACTTGATAAAATCGTTCCCTAAAGTTTGAAACCTATGATTAAATCATTCCAAATTAGGCCATATGCCAAATCCCATCAAATCACTCCTAAATTACCAAAATTTCCAAATTCCATTTTCATGAAATTGACCAAGCTTTTCCCCAAGCCAAAGACAAGCCATGAAGCCACATGCAAGCCATGGACAAGCCACATGAAGCCATGGAAGGTTTGACATGTGATCAAGCCATTAATGGCAAAAGGAGGAGCCTCTTTTAAGCCCCCTTAAAAAGGTTTTAACCCTTTTAATGCTTCACCTTAATCCATGATTAATCAAAATATTCATGGATGGTGACTTCTCTACCCTTTTCTAGCTGATTCACCTGATCCTCCCTCAGCCCAAATCAGCCATGGAAGAGTGCACCAAACCCAAAATGGTGGGTTGACTCATTTGAACCCAAAATAGCCTTCCCCCCATTCCATTTCAATTCAACTCCTTTACACATATCCATGGCCAATTGACTGCACTAAGCCCCAGCCCTGACCTCCCTGAACTTGAGGGTGACTTGACCCTGGCCGACCAGCCAACACAGCCGCCGGAAACCACCAGGCCGAGAGCACCCATGTGAGCCAAACTTTGGAATTCCACCTTGCTGAGTTGCCCCATGCCCAATGGCCATCATGGCTGTTCTTCCCTTGACCTAAGCAACTGATCCCAAGCCTTAAACCCCACGGGAGGCCCTCCACCCTCTCCTATTTAAACCTCACCTCCTCTCGGCCATGAGAGGTGCCGAACCGGACCTTACCGAAACCCCGCCAAAATTTCTCCGAACACTCTCCATACTTAGAGCGCTTTATCCCCGGTGACAATTTGCCCTAATCCCCACCAACGAGCCCAATTTCTCAGCTAAAATTCCACCCAAAACCAGGACACTTCTCCACAGTGGATCAATCCTCAAATTGATTGGTCCTACACCTTCACCAGACCAAGGGAAGAAGTCCACCAGCAAAAGCCCCCTCTCCAGGCCACCCATCTATTCCAGACTCCAAGCTTTGTGATCGGGCTTGGTCGAAATCATACCTAGACAATTCACCAGGCCAAGGGACTTCATCTGGAGCTTGCTTGGACCCAATCGAAGGTGACACAACCCTCAGACTGAAGCCACACTTCTCTGAGCAAAGGTATGAGCTAACTCTTTATCCCGAGCTTCTGGAGATTCTCCATTTCAAATGCGTTAATTTCAATGCATGATCACCATATAGATGTGTTCGTCTCTTCAAGACGAATCCATAGAGCACAAGAACACGAAAATCCGTTGAGAAATGAGTGAGTTCTTAGGGTTTTAGTGTGAACGGCTCTCGAGTGAGAACGCTTAGGGACGATGAACGGATGCCGTTCAACCCATACACGCGCGGACGGATGGCCAGGATCGCGCCGGATGAGGAGACGGAACGATACAACGGGCCCCGGAGCGCTGAGTTGGATGGCGGCGCCGAATCAGAAGACGACGCGTGTGCGTTCGGAGCTGCCGAGGATGGCGTGGCGCCGCGTGGATAAGTAGGAAATTAGGGTATTTTTTGATTTATTTAATTCCCTAAACTTCAAAAATGCATAACTTTGTGTAGGAAAATCAGAAAAATAAAAAAAAAATACCCTCTTGCTCAGTGAACAGAGGAGAATAATATGGAAAAGAAATCATTTAATTTCATTAAGTATTTTATTTTTAAAAATTTTTTTACTGTCTGCATTGTTTTAATTCTCCATGCATATAGGAAATTCACCATGGCATGAGACCATAGGGCTTTTGAAGCCTCTGAACTTGGGAATATTCCCTGAATTTTCCAAGGTTAGAGGCCATCCCTATGAGAAGTTATTGATTTCAAATTCATGTTACTGTTTTGAGTATTTTAAATCCAATAATTAGCATGTTGTGAAATAAATTCTAGAAAAATTTGATGATGTCTCTTATGACCAGAGGACCCTAGGAAAAATAGGTTTTGAATTAATCCACTTGAAATAATCCTAATTGGCTTAAACACCCAAAATAGGTCCTTAATTAATTAGAGCTAATCATATACCAAATTGACTTGAAATTAATTCTCTACTGACCTTTAGGATCAGAGGAACCCACCATAAAAATTTGAAGTCAATTGGACTTGGTTAGCCCTACTAAATGGGTTGATTAAGCCATTTAGCCAATTTAAATTTTAAAAATTCATAACTTTCAAAATACTTTTCAAAAATTCACCAAATTGGTTTTGGAGCCTCTCGATATCGGGGAATTTAAGAAAAATAAAATTGTAATTTTCTAAAAAGTTGATTTTTTGTATTATTTTAATATTTTAATAATTAAAAAATAATAAAAATCACAAAAATAATAAATTCACCAAAATGTCACATTTTGAATTTTAATCACTTAGGAACAAACCCCATATTTTTCTTAGTTCTATTTGATGAGATATTAAATTTTAAAGCCCTTAGGTAATTTTAAAATTAAAAAATATATTTTTTAGCATTTCCACTAAAATAATTCTAATAAATCAAAGAAAAATAAGAAAATTGTAAAACTTGGTTTTCTGATTTCCTTGATATCAGATAGATTTTTGAAAAATATAAAATTCATTTTTCAACCTTTATTTTATTTTTAACTTAATTAATACTCCAAAACTCAAAATAATTATAATAAAAATAATATAATTCAAAAAATCACCAAATTGGTCCAAGTGGTCCTCTTGTCATTAAGAATGTCCCATAATTTTCTTAAGGACAGAAACTTTCCCTTGGTCATATTATTAAATTTTCCTTGAAAATCTCTATTTTCCACCAAAAATAATTACATAAATAAATTAAATACGTAAAAATCACATTTTCTCCTCTCATGTCTTTATTGATATATGAGTGAAGTCACATAAAAATTTCAAGTTCATTTAAGCTCAATTTAGCGAGTTATGAAATTATTAAGCTTGAAGGGGCAAAATGTTAATTAAAATTTTAACCTTTAATCAAAACTTTAGGCTTAATAAAATTAAAGAGTAAAATATTTGATCTTAATCTGATTTGGATGATTGAAATTTAAATAATTAAAGGGTAGAAACCTACTAAACAATTTAAAAATAATTAAAATAAACCTTAATCAAATAATTAATTAAATTTGGAAGAATAATAAAATTATAATTATTAAAATAGGGATATTATTAGGAAGAGATTTGTTCTTTAATTTAAGAGTCCCTAAATTAATCATCTCAATAATATTTAATTCCTAATTAAAATGATAATCCAAATTTAAGATTTAAAATGTTAAAAGACTTAATCATTAAATTAAATCAAAGTTAAATTATTTAAATTAAACCCTTTTAAAATTTAAATTAAATAAAATTAAATAAAATTAAATTAAAACATACCAAATTAAATTAAATTAAATTAAATTAAATTAAATTAAATTAAACCAAATTAAATAAAATTAAATTAAATTAAATTAAATTAAATCACATTAAATTAAATTAAATTAAATTAAATTAAATTAAATTAAAATAAAAAAATAAAATCAAGTTAAAATAAAAATTAAATTAAAATCAAATTAAATTAAATTAAAATTAAAACTAAACTAAATTAAATTAAATTAAAGATAAATTAAATTGAATTAAAAATAACATCACCTAAGACCATAAAGAAATTCAAAATAAAGCAACTTGAACACTATTCCCAATTTAAACCCGATAATTGAAATTAAATTAAATGACAAACCATTTGAACACCAATTTGCTCTCGAAAGCTTTGGTTATCATAACTCCTAAACATAACGTTAAATGAAATGTTACTTCACTTATAGGATATTCAAATGTCCTAGTTCACTGAGCAAGATAACAAAACTTGAATTCTCGGACGATTAATTCATTGTATAATTAAATTCTCTTGGACTTAAAATAATCCTAGAAGTATTGAAAAGATGTTTAAGATTCGTCTTAAGCACTTCCTCAGTACGGTAGGATGTTTATAAGAACAATTAAACTTAATTGTTCTTTGATGAAGAAAATCGTCCTCAAACCAAAACACAAGAACCTAGACGTCATAGGAAATGACTAGCTATAGGATTAGGAACTTGGTAGAAAACCATAACCCTTCCCTTAGCTTTACTGAGGAACTTGCTTTAAATGCTTAAATATTCAAAATTGTGTTTAAGTGCAGCCTGAGATGACGGGAAGACCCTCCAGGTACGCTTTTATTTTATTGCAATTTACTTTCTTGCAATTTACCTTATTGCAATTTATTTAATCGCATCACACTTACTTTTCTTGCATGATAACCAACTGTTGCATGAAAACCCACACCTTTAGGGTAGTCCCTAAAACTGAAACCAAAACTAAATTAAAAGTTATTGCAAGATAAAATTCACCGCCACAACATTTCAAAATATAAAACAACTCAAAATTTAATCACAAACATAACACAAAAATACAATTATAACTAAATTAAAACGTCTTGTTGGATGATCGGGAATACCTCGGATGATGTAACCTACGTGTTGCTAACGGGATTTCCCACGGTCAAAATGAAAGTGTGGAACTCATTTAGTTGAGTTTAGCAAATTCATCTGGACTAAGTGAATCCGATAAAAATAACGATGCCGGAAGGATGGAGCCGTGGGATCTTAACCAGTGTTGTTATAATCAACTTTAAGATTTGTTTTAAATAAAATATAAAAAACACTTGGGAATTAAGAATTTCTCTAAACCAAAACACTTTTCTCATCTCCTGATTTATGACTTATATAACTAAACCTCTGCAACAACAAGGAGCTCGGAGCATGGTGGGTAGCACGACCATCGTCATCAGCAAAACTCGGATCTACTTCAGCAAAACATTCCTAGAATTAAATAACCAAGCCATAGGACTTCGAGGTAGTTTGCCTAGTGCAACATAAATCCTCAACCTTTTGTTAGGCATTTGCATTGCAAATTAAGCCCTAACCGGTTTTAGGATTCCGAGGTAGTCGTCCGATACGACATAAACCCTCACATCTTCAAGGTTATTTGTGTGATTTTATCATACAAATATAAGTCCTAATTAATTAAAATTGGCAAGATCAAAACATTAAATAAATATTAGGACTTTCCTAAATTCAATCCGAACAATAGGATAGTCGGAAAATTGCCGGAGTTCGCTTCGAATATGTGATTTCTCCTACCTTTCTTCCTTTGAATTCCCAAAACAAAATGTTCCAAACTTGATCCACTCCCTATTGAAATTCCAAAATTCAATCCTTTGAAAATTCAAACTTTGAAATTCTTGAGAGCAGAATTACTGATTATTATCGAGAGTTTTCTTATGTGATTCCCGTCACTTAAGATGTAATTAACTATAGGGGCTTGCCCTTATAGGGAATTTTAAGAACCTGAGTAATATAAACCCCGTTTAATGCTTTCATATTAAGCGGGGAATTTGTCGGCTTATAAAATTTGTTCGCAGACCAAACGGATGTCACAAATCTTCTAGTTTATTTAATCGAGCCCCATCACCAAACAGTGTGTCTATTCTTCGAGATAGATACACAGTTTGTGATGCGGCGCTCGTTTATATAAATTATTCGGGATGTGAGATCAGTTTGATTTCATATCTTAAAATTTTCAAACTTAAAATTATTTTCAAAATCAAATACTACTTTTCAAATTATTTATTTAAATTTAATTAAAAATTCGCCGATAATTTCTGTTTGGCGACCTCTTTTCAAAAATACAACACTCAACCTAAAAATAAGCCGTACAGTAGTATATAACTTTAAACATTTTTCTCTTACCTTTATCCTAAAATAACTCCAATAACATAATCACTCACATCGCACATTAATTTAAATGGTTTCTCCCAATCAGGTGAAACTATTATAGGAACAATGAATATTTTTTTCTTTTGTGAGTCAAAAGCTTTTAAACATTCTTCGTTAAAATTAAACTTCTTATCTTTTTCTAAAAGTTGGCATAAAGGCTTAGTTATTTTTGAAAAATCTTTAATGTATCACCTATAGAATCCAGCATGTCCCAAAAAGCTTCTTACCCCTCTCACTGTGATAGGAGGTGATAATTTTTCTATAATTTAAATTTTTGCAGGATTTACTTCCATGCCATATTCAGATATTTTATGCTCAAGTACAATTCCTCCTACAATCATAAATTGACATTTTTTCCAGTTTAGGACTAAATATGTTCTTTCACATACCTTTAAAAAATTTTCTAA
This sequence comes from Papilionanthe hookeriana x Papilionanthe teres, assembly GCA_022702705.1. Taxonomy (NCBI): domain Eukaryota; kingdom Viridiplantae; phylum Streptophyta; class Magnoliopsida; order Asparagales; family Orchidaceae; genus Papilionanthe; species Papilionanthe hookeriana x Papilionanthe teres. The sequence goes on along the minus strand of CM040436.1, from coordinate 66,729,036 downwards.
GTTGCTTAAGCATGCATTAAATGAGTCTCCAAATACTGATAAATTATCCATAAACAGTTCTATTCCATCATATATCAAATAGCTAAATATTGACATCATACATCTTTGAAACGTTGTGGGTGCATTACATAATACAAAGGGCATTCTTCTAAAAGCAAAGGTTCAATAAGGACTAATAAATGTAGTTTTCTCTTGATCCTCAGGAGAAATAGGTATTTGGTGATAACAGGTATATCCATCCAAAAATCAATAATACTTGTGCCCAGCAAGTTTGTCTAACATTTGGTCTAGGAAAGGTAAAGGAAAGTGATCTTTTCTGGCGGCGGTGTTCAATTTTCTATAATCAATACATCTTCGCCAACTTCCTTTCTTAGGAACATAATGAATTAAACTTACCAAGCACTATCAAAAATGGGATATATGATTCCAGCATCTAACTACTTTAAAATTTCTTTCTTTACTACTTCTTTCATCATTGGGTTCAGTCTACTTTGTGGATCAACTCTAGGTTTATGTTCATTGTCCAATAAAATTCTGTGCATACAAATAGAAGGGCTAATTCCTTGTATATCAGCTAAAGTTTAACCAAAAGCGCTTTTAAATTTCTTTAACATATCCAGTAATTTTTGTTCATGTAACTCATTTAAATCTGAGGCTACAATAACTAGTAATGTTGATGATTCCCATAAAAATACATACTTCAAATATTTTGGAAGAGTTTTCATTTCAAGTTCAGGAGGTTTCACAATAGATGAAATTAAATTTTTTCTTTCAGGTTCTGTTGAATCAAGCATTTCAAATTTTTTTCTGAACATATTCTATTTTTTCATTATGAGTCTCATCAGAATCATCTTCTATCTCATCATGATTCTTGTTTTTCAGATCTTCATGTTCTATTTTCTCTTCAAATTTTTCTTTGAAATATTCCTCTCTCAAATAATCATATATTTCCATTCTAAAGCATTCATCGTCTTTTTCTATTGAGGGATATTTCATTGACTTTAAAATGTTAAATGTTATCACTTGGTCATTTACTCTCGTAGTTAATTCTTCTCTTTGAACATCAATCATAGCTCTTCCTATAGCTAGGAATGGTCTTCCCAAGATAATAGGTATTTCCTTATATTCTTTCATATCTAAGATAATAAAGTCTGCAGAAAAGATAAATTTATCAACCTTGACCAAAATATCTTCTACAACCCCCTTAGGATGAGTAATAGATTGATCAACTAACTAGAGAGTTACAGAAGTTGGTTCAATTTCTCCTATTCCCAATCTCTTAAATATTGATAGAGTCATAAGATTTATGCTAGCTCTCAAATCACACAATGCTCGTCCGTAGAATTTTTCACCTATAGCACACGGGATAGTAAAACTACCAGGATCTTTAAGTTTTTCAGGAAGCTTTTTCTGAATTATAGCACTATACTCTTCACTGAGTGCAACAGTCTCATGATCTAGTAACTTCCTCTTTTTATTGAATATATCCTTCATAAACTTAACATAATCATGCATTTGTTCTAAAGCTTCAATGAAAGGAATATTCACAGATAACTTTCTTAAGATTTCTAAAAATTTAGCAAATCTTTTTTCCTTTATCTTGTTGTTTTAGTATTTGAGGAAAAGGTGGTGGTGGTTTTTCTACAGTGATCTTCATTGGTTTTAATGGATATTCTAATTATGGATATAAATTTTCATTTTCTTTTTTAGTTCCACCTTTTCTTTTTCAACTTTAGTTTCTTTTTAGGCCCTTGTTTTTGTTTCTTTTCCACTTCTTAATCGAAAAGCCTTGATTTGTTCTTTACCTTGGTCTTTTGGATTTACTTCTACATTGCTAGTGTGAGTTCCTGAAGGTCTAATGCTAAGTGCAGTAGTAATATGTCTTAATTAATTTTCTATATTTTTAATATTAGCTCCCTAGCTTTGTAATTGAGTCCTCATATTCAGAACCATTTCTTCTATTGAGAACTTCTTTCCCTTAAATTGTGAAATATTATAGAAGCCTGGAGGATGAGAAGGACTATAATTCATATTTCCCTGGTTGTTCAAGTTTCCTAATGGGTTCACTGGGTTGTTCCCTCACTAAGGATTAGCAATGTTAACATTATTGTTATTATTCTAGTTTAAATTTGGGTGGTTTTTCCAACCAGGATTATAATAGTTTGAATAAGGATTGCCTTGTCTATTGTTTATCGCATTTAAGGTTTCATATGAAGATCGAGCATCTATATTTTGTCCTAATGAATTTTCTTCTAATACTGGAGGCATTTGAGGACAATTCATTCCATATTGATCTATTTTCTTTGAATGAGCAAAGATTTGACAAACTATCATAGTTATAGCATCATAATCATTAATACTGACTAAATTCATAGAATTTACCCGTTCAGCAGGCTATTAAAGATTATTAGTAACCATTTCTTCAATTAAAGCATAAGCCTCTTCAAAGGGTTTTAACATTAGTGATCAACCGGCAACAACATCTATAATTGATCTAAGAGATCCTACCAATCCATTATAAAATATTTGAATTATTAACTAATCTGGTAGAGCGTGATGTGGACATTTTCTAAGAAGATCTTTAAATCTTTCCCAAGATTCATATATCGATTCTCCCTCAAATTGACTGAAAGATGTTATATCATTTCTAAGCTTAGTAGTATTTGATGGTGGAAAATACTTTGATAAGAATTTTTGTGAAAGTTCTCCCCAAGTTCTAATAGATCCAGGTGCTAATGAATTTAACCAAGCCTTGGCATTATCCCAATAAAAAAGGAAAAAGCCTTAGTCTAACAGCATCATTTGGCACTCCATCGTATTTAAATGTAGCACAAAGTTCTAGAAAACTCGCAAGATGTAAATTAGGACCTTCATTAGATGTTCCACTGAATTGATTATTTTGTACCATTTAGATAATAGCAGGTTTAAGCTCAAATGAATTAGCAGGTATATCAGGATTTTGGATAATTAAGTGAATTTCATCTAATGTAGGGTTAGCATAATCTCTTAATGGTCTTGGTTGGTTTTAATTTTCAATTCCTTAATTGTTTAGATTATTCATCATTTGATATAAATTTCTAAGTTCTCTCTTTTGTTTTCAAATCTTTTTAATAATATGCTCCAATTTATAATTGTAAAGTATTAAATTTTCAGGTCCGAATTTACGCATGCACAATCACAATAAGCACACTAGCAATAAGCAAGCACACACAATTATGACTTGTAATTTGAATATAAGTTTTCGAGTACTATCGAATTTACTTTTAATGTTACCTCCCCAGATACGTCGCTAAAAAACTTGGTGTGGCCTTTTTAAATGCCAAAATTTTATGAACTCAGATATATATATATTGATTTAGATTTCTAATGAGTCACACATTCAAAACACAATTATATGTTTTGCTCAAGTAATACAAGGCTCTAGTAGAGTCCGGTTATCGATCCCACAAGGAGGTTTGCAAACTCTACAATGGAGCACAGAATTCACCACTCAAATCACATCACAATTGCAGCAATTACTAATAATTTAAGGATGTTCAGACTTTAGCAGTTACTAATTCTACCAAAGTACGTTCTAAATCTTCTAACACAATTAAAAAAAATAAGACCAAATTTTATAACAAAAGTTCAAATTGCAAGAAAGAATCCTCCCACTTCCAATGATAATGTGATGATTTAGTGACATAGATCAGTGATATAACTGTGCTGTGCCAAATAAGAGCATTTCTATTCTTTACTCTCTTCCGAGCAATATAAAGAACATTGGCTAATCCTAGGTTTAGTCCCTAAATTTGTGGTTAGGCTGGCAGGATACCAGCTATCACTACAGAGCTCCCACCTCCCTTCGCCTGAAGGCTACCTCTCGCTTTAGTTTCTAAACCATAGGACTAAATTAGGGATTTTAGCCTGTCACTCTAAATCTCCAATTTTATGCCCATCAAAACATATTTTCCTATTTATTTGCACCTAACCCCATGAACTACAGTACTCATTCAAGGACATTGAATGTGACCTTCATTTTTATTGTAGAAATCATAGTCCTTTTGGAATTCTCACAACAAGTTTCAACAATTCAACTGGCCAGATCAAAATGTAAATGAATTTCTAGGTGAAAAAGCCATCACAAATTTTCCATATTAAATCGACACATCATATCCATATCACGACATCAACACATCACATTGAAAGGAGGAAGACAAAGAAATCTACTCAAGACTCTTGAGGAAAGTATGACAAAAGATGGATTATATATATAAAAGCAATATTATACAAACAAAGAAAAGTAAATACAACTTATCTCTATTTCTTCCCCAAGGGAATCTCTTAAAATTCCTTTGACTCCTCTTCTTTCTCCACAACAACATAAAATTCTCTCTTAAGATGAGTAAAGAAGAAGAAATCTCTCACTTTTTCCTCTCCTCCTACACTCTTTATTAGAGAAAACACACTAAACACTAATCCCTAAACTCTCTAATCGACTCTACACTCAAGAACAAAGAAAAGGATCTAAGAAACACTGAAGAGACTATCTATTTTTGGCTCCAAATTTGTTTAAACTCAGGTAGAACCGACTTTCCCAAGAGTTCCCTCAAGCACCCCTCCAAAATCCCAGCCAAATACATTGAATCTTGGTGAATTTACGATAGGGCGCGGTCCGGCGCTCGATGGGGTGCCATCCGGTGCAATTTTCAATCTTCCGTCTAAACTCTCTAGATTTGGGTGCGGTCCGGCGCTGGTGACGATGATGTCGGGTGCTCTAGGTTAAAATGTCTAATTTGTCTCATTTTGATCCAAATTTGCTCTTTTTTGCTTCCTTTTCCTCCAAAGGCCTCAAATCATCGTACTGCATGAAATCATGAAAATACCCTTCTTTAAAGTGCAATATCATCAAAAATAGGTATGAAATAGGCATTAAAAAGATATAAAGTTTTCAGTGGATCAGGGATTTCTGTTTGTCACTGTAAAACCTCGAATTTGATGCTCACGAAACCATATTTCCCTATTTATTTGCACTCAATTCCCATGAACTACGCACTTCATTCATAGACATTGAATGGATTCTCCACTATTGTTGTAGTACACTTAGTACTTTCGGATTGGATGTTTCACAATACATTTTAACAATTCAATTGGCAGATTAAAGAGAAAATGAAGTTCAAAGTGGAAAATTATCATAATTTCTTAACATATTTATGGCACATCAAACCTACATTAACACTTCACCTCATCACAATTGCAAGAAGAAAGACAAAGAAATCTACTCAGAATTTATGAGGAAGACACAACATAGCATGGATTTTTTATATAAAAGCAAAGTCATACAAACCACAAAAGTAAAAACAACTTATCTCAATTTCTTCCCCAAGCAAATCCCTTGAAGTTCCTTTGAATCCTTTTCTCTCTTCTCTTCAACACTCAATTGTCTCTTTAGAATAGTAAGGAAGAAGCAAAAACTAACTTTCCTCCTTCTCCTACACTCCTTAAAGAAGAATACCTCACAAACAACACTTAACTCATACTTTCTAGAAACCCTAACACAGTGTCTTCACTCCTCTTCACTTCCCTCACACTCTCCACTCACACACCCCCATCAAACGTGGCATCCATAACTGTCTAAAATAGTCCAGAAACGAATTCCGTAAGAGTTTCATCAAGCACCCTCTTCAAAAAGCGTCCAAATACATTGAATTTTGATTTCCACCGACTTTGGGCACCGACGGTGCTGGATAGGGTGCCGGCGATACTGAGCCACCTTTTAATTACAATGCTCTATGGAATTGGAAAGCCAACAGTGCCCATTCTGGCACCGACGACACCAGAAAGCTGTTTTCTCCATTTTGGCTCCTTTTTCTCTAAATTCATTCCTTTTCGCTTTGTTTTGCTCCAATCACCAAAAATCATCATACTTGAAGCAAAACATGAAAAATAACTTCCTTTAAAGTGTTATATCACAAAAGATGAGTACAAATTATATTGCAAATACCTAACATATTTTTGGTGTATCAAAATCCCCCAAACATAACTATTACTTGTCCTCAAGTAATCCTTTTTACTACATAAAAATATAACACAAAGTAGTGAACTTTTCACTTATAGAATACAATGATTTTTTATTCTCATGAATATAATAGTAAGATTCATAGAAAGAAATTCAGTAACTCAGGTTAAAACTATAGGTATAAGAACATTCAGTAGTCAAGTCTAGGAGTTCAAGTTTTGTATTTATTTCAAGATGAACCGTAATATGTCGCATTAAGAGTGCCTTAAAAGACTTATATGGAAGTGAAATTCATGCAAACTCTATTAGAACATAGTCTAATACTTTAAATATAAATTCAGAAAAGTAACAAAGTTCTCCCTTTAGGTTGATTCAAGTGAAGCAAAATTTTTATTAGGCATTTCCTCAAGCTTCTCCTCACATCTATTTTCTTCTCTACTTTCTTCTTTTTTTTCTTCTTTTATCTTTTTTTTTTCTTATGTGGATTACTATATCTAGATAGCCTTTAATAGTTTTGAACTTCACTATCCTCTTTCTAAAGTTGAAACCTGAAACATATCTTTAATTTATAAATATATATTAGCTTTATAATTCATCATAAAGTCACAATTCTTTTATCAAACATAGTTCTTTAAGTCTCTTAACATTTCAAAAATACAGTTTTTTAACTTTAAATAGTCAACTATAGTCTAATTCTCTTATGCAAAATATCTTAACCTTATAAATTTAACCTTCATTACTAAACACTTTCACTCAAATCCACCATAATATTTAGATGAAACAAAAAAATTAGTTATCTTAATTTAGGTTCAACTACTAAAGTCATGCTAATACATTTTGACATTATATTAATTGAGAATAAATAAGAGTTAATATTTTTACCCTCCCCAAAACTTAAGCTTTTCATTACATAAAAATTTGCAAAGGTAGAGAGTAAAAGAAAACTAATATTTTTGTGCTGGGAATTTGAAATCTTCTGAAGCTATGCTGGTGTTAATCAATAAATTATGCTAGCAAGGATGAAACAGTTAGAAGCAGTGATATATATAACATTAAAATTTGCTAGGGTGAAGAAATATTAAAAACTTTAACATCAAACATCCAACATAACATCACAATATCAATCCAAACTACTAAACAACTAACACAGAGTTCATTAATTTTTTTTTTCTTTAAACATAAATACTTCAACAAACTACATAGATCACAAAACATCAAATAGCAAACAAAGTGCTATAGCACAGAAACAAAAAAGAAAATCTTAAAAACACAATACACTACCAATCATCATCACCAGCATCTTCAGCCTCTTCTACATGATCAGGTTGATATGGAACATAGCTGGGGTAGGTAGGAAATATCACTCCAGTGTCTCCCCTCATAAATCTGACCTGAGCATCTGTTGACCTCATTTTTGGTGAGGCCTTTTCTTTTTCTTAGTGCTTAGGATCTAGCCATAGGACTTCTCCTTAACTATCCTAGAGGACTAGAATTGGGACCCACCCTTTAGCAATTCAGCTACTTCTTGACTCCTCTTGGGACTCCACTTGGATGGTTGCAAACCTCTAAATCACCTTGGGAGGTTAAAACCACCATATGGGCAACCAATAGTGAGTTTCTATAGGATTGTTTGGACTTATGGTGACCTTGGGTGACTTGGGCTTCTCTTGCACACACACACACCCTTAAGCCACATAACCTAAACCTTGAACCCTTGCCTTTCTACCCTTTATGGAACTCACATTATTGAATCCAAGCCACTAATCTTTGATTAAGATGGCTATGGTCAATATGTGAAGGGTCATAAAGTGGTTACCATTTGGCTAGATTTGGTCACAAAGTGGTTGGACTTGGCTAAGTCCACGGCTCATGCTTCCAAACCCTAATTCATTTCCAAATCAATTTTTTTTACTCAATCTTGACCACACTAAAATAATCCCATTCTTCCTTATTTGAAACCCCATCCATTTTGCCAAATTTCTGGTTTTGACATTGGGTCCCCTAAACTTACCCAAAACTACCTAAATTGCCCCCACAACCACCAAAATCATCCAAAAATTCCCAAAAATTCCCAAAAATTACCCAAAATTCTTAAAATTCCTAAAAATCATTTTTAAACAATTTCCACCTTCTAAATCCACCAAAATACCTCAATACTCTCCAAATAACCTCCAAATACCCGAAATACCCCTTTTAGCCCAAAACACCAAAAATTCCAAAAATTCCCAAAAAAAATTCTAGAAAATACCAAATATTACCAATTTCATTTTGTTCAACTACACCATAACCTAATTTGGCCAAAATAACCCACTTTTATCAAAATCCCCAATTTGACCTTTTTTTAACCTAAATGGACCCAATGTCAAACCAAATAAATCCAATTGACCTCAATTTTGCCCAAATCCAATTCTAAACTTCAATTCAACATCCAAAATACCAATTGAAACCAAATCCAATCCCAATTTGATCCACATTTGAGTTCAATTTCAACTTTAAACCAAAATCCCAATTTTAATTATGACCCAAACTTACCCAAATTGAACCCAATTCAACTCATTTTTCCCCCAAATCAACTCTAAACTCATCCCTACACCAAATACAACATCAATTGTCCCTCAATTTGAACCCAAACCCCATGCAAAATCATTTGAAACCAAAATCTCCAAAATTTGCCTTAAGGTTGTCACCTAGCCCTAAATCTCCAAATTGAATCCCCTAAACCCAAAATTTCCACATAATTTCTATCCTAAACCTTTCCTAACAATAATTTAAAACATTTTGAACCATCAATTGGCCTTGAACCAAAATCTAGCCAGACCTAAACCCAACCTAACCCATGGTGACCAAAATTGATCAAAACTCCGAAATCCTCCAAATTGAAACTCCAAATGAACTCAAACCTACTTCTTGTCTTCATGAAAAATCTTCCTTACAATCATCTCCACAATGTTGATCAACCAATTTGATCCAATTCAAACCCAAACTCAAGCTAGCCCAACTGAAACCCATGTAAACTTATGTGTACACATGAACCAAATTAAATCAAACCAAACCAAATTTGACCAAACCAACCTGTTGGCTGCCAACCCCCGGCCTCCTAGGGTGGGTTTGACCTGACCTAACTCTCCTTAAGGAAGCTCCCTGCCCAAATTAATTGAGCTAAACTCCTCCTCCACTCCTCCTCAGCCTACCCAGCTGGCTGACTGTCCTTTCCAGCCACTCCAGCCGCCGGAACGTACCACGCCCGAGTAGGTCATGTGTCCTTAAAACCCAAAAATTGGCCTGGACAGTGGCTAATCCCCTCTCCAGTCGCCTGGCCTACTCAACCCTCCCCTTAAGCGGCCTAAGCCACTCATTGCCTGGCCCTGAGCTCCCCTCTCCAGCCATTACTTTAAAACCCACACCTTTCGGCCTTGCCAAAGGTGCTGAAAATTTCTCCTTGAATCCCTCCCAAATCACTCCCAGACCTTCTCCCAGCCTAGAGAAGAAGAGCCCCACTGTTTTCCTGCCCTAATTCCCACTGGTTGAGCTCAATTTTAGAGCTCAATCTCAGGCCAGAAAACATGACACCTCTTGAAACTCCACCAAAAATAAATTAAACTCACCCACACCTTCCCAGCGCTAAGAGGAGTTCCCCAATGAAAGCCCCCTCTCCTAGCCTCCCAGTTGCTCTATCGGCCAGAGCTTAGAATCTGGCTTGGTCGAAGTCACACCAGGACCAGAGAATTCATATGGAGGCTCCTCTCACCCCAACGAACGTGTCAAGCATCTCTGATTGAGGCTTCACCTCTCAGTGCTAAGGTATTGACCTCTCCTCCCTTCCGAGCTTCCAGCAATTCTCCATTTTGTTCTGTGCAATTTTGATGCATGTTAGTCGTATGGATAGCTTCGTCTAAGCTAGACGCGTCGATAGAGACAAACCACGCATTATTTGGTTGAGTCTGGAGCGAGATCTGAAAGTTTTAGGGTGGATGGCTCTTGGGATGAACCAGATGGAGACGATAACCAGTGACCGTCCGATCGCGCGTGTTTCGGATGGACAGCAGAGATGAAGTTGGACAGAACCACGAGAAATAAAGCGCTAGCTGATGAGGTGGATACGTGGATGGCGGTGTCAAATGGCAGAGCGACACGTGGTCTTTCGGAGCTGCTGAGGATACAGTCAGCGCAGCGTGGTTAAGTAGAAAAATAGGGATTTTCTAAATTTTTTTAAATAGCCAAAACTTTAAAAATTCATATCTTTGCATAGAAAAATCCTAAAAATAAACTAAAAATACCCTCTTGCTCAATGAACAGAGGAGATTAATGTGAAAAAAGAATTAAGTTATTTTTTTAAGTATTTTATTTTTAATTAATTTAATACTATTCTGAGTATTTTAATTTTCCATTCATGCATATAATTCACCGTGGCTGGAGACCATAGGGCTTTTGTAGCCTCTGATCTTGAGAACATTCCCAAAGTTTTCCAAGGTCAGAGGCTATCTCTGTGGAGAGTTATCTATTTTTCAAGTTTTTATGCCTGTTTTAGTATTTTAATTCCAATAATTAGCATGTTGATTAATAAAATCTAGAAAACTTAGGGGGAGTATCTCTGGATCAGAGGACCCTAGAAAAATTATGGTTGAACTTAAATCATTTATATGAACCCTAATTTGGTCAAAACCCTAAAATTATGATTAAAATAATTTGGGATAACCACTCATTAAAATAACACAAAATCAATTCTCCTCTAATCCTTTGGGTCAGAGGAGTCTCACATGAAAGTTTGAAACTAATTAAAATGGTTTAACCCATTAAATGATTTTTTTAAGTAACATGACCACTTTTAAACTTTAAAAAATCATAAAGCTTAAAATACTTTTCAAAAATTCACTAAATTAGTTTTGGGGCCTCTCTGGTATCAGAGGAGATTAAGAAAATTAAAATTGAAATTTTTCTAAAATCTTCATTTTTAACCCTACTTTGAATATTGTAATAATTAAAAAATAATAAAAATCACAAAAATAATAAAATTCATTAAAATATTATGTTTTGTCTCCTAATCACTTGGGAACCATAAAAATATTTTTCCAAAGTCTCTAAGTTAAAATATGAATTTTTAAAAGTCTAGGATAATTTTTAATATTTAAAAAATGAATTTTCTTAACATCCTACTAAAATAATTCTAATAAATCAAAGAAAAATCAAAAAAATATAAAATTTGTTTCTTTGAGTTCCTTGAGGTCAGAGATACTTCAGAAAAATATAAAACTTAATTTTTAACTTTAATTTTATTTCATAATTAATTAATACTCTAAAATTTAAAATAATTATAAAAAATAAAATATAATTCAAAAAATCACCAAAATTGGTTAGAGTGGTCCTCTGGTCAGTAGAAACATCCCATAATTTTCTTAGGGATAGAAATTTTACCTTGGTCATTTATTGAATTTTCATTGAAAATCCTTATTTTTCATTAAAATAAATAAATTAATTAAATAAAAATGAAAAAAATCACATTTTCTTCTCTAATGTCTTAATTGACATGTGAGTAAAGTGACATAAAATTTCAAGTTCACTTGAGCTCAATTTAATGAGTTATGAAGTGAACAAGCTTAAGAGGGCATAAAGGTAATTAAGGGATTTTAACCCTAATTAAACTTTAGGCTTAATCAAAGGGAGGGATGAATATTTGATCTTAATTTTCTCTTAGTTGATTGATACTTAGGGAATTAAGGGGTAGAAACCCACTGATCACGTACAACATAAAAAATGAAATCCTAGTTAATTAATTCATTTAATTTTTGGAAAAATAATTAAATTTTGGATTATTAAGATTAGGGATGTGACTTAAGGAGATACAAATTCATTAATTTAAAGTTCCTAAATGGATTAATAATATTCAACTCTTAGTCAATTTTAAAAATAATGATAATTGAAATTAATAATCCTTAATTAAATTAAGAGTTTAAAACATCAAATGATTGAATGATTAAATTAAGACTAACCTAAAACATTAGAGTTAATTTGAAATCACTTACAACTTAACTTAAAACAAATTTGAAATATTAAGAATTAATCTCAAAATAATTTACAATCAATATGTGATAATTAAAATCAATCTAAAATATTTAAAACAAATTTAAATCATCAAAACTTAATGGAATTAAGTGATTTAAATACCTCTCTAATTTGAACAATTGTAAAACATTTAAAAAATCAACTTGAAATTTCATAACTAAACTAAACTGTTTTTGATATAATAATTCAACCTTTGTGGTTAAATCCCTTAACAAACTAATTTACCCCTGAAGGTTGTCACACTTATAACCCTTAGGTGGAGTATCAAGTGAAATGTTACTTTACTCATCGGATAATCAAATGTCCAAGTTCACTAAGCAATAAACAAAATTCAACTGAATTCTTGGATGATATCTCACCTGTATAATAAAACTTATTTGGACTCGAAATAATCCCAGAAGCATTGAAAAGATGTACAGGATTCGTCTTGCGCACTTTCTCAATATGATGGGATGTTTTAGAAGAACAATTTAACTTAATTGTTCTTTGGTAAAGAAAGTCATCCACAAAACACAATAACCTAGACATCATAGGAATTGACTAGCAATAGGACTAGGATCTTGGTAGACAACCAGAACCTTCCCTTAGCTTGACCTAGGTGTTGCTTGCGAATATTTAGATGTCCTGACATGTGTTTTAAGTGCAGCCCGGAATGAAGGGAAGACCCGTCAAGTACACTTTTATTTTATTGTAATTTATTTACCTGTGCCATACTTTCTTTCTTGTAAAACTTGCATGTTAAACAAGAATGTCACCCTGCATGAAAACTGAAACCTTTTAGGATAGCCACAAAACTGAAACCCAAAACTAAAAGTCAATACAAGATATAATTCACCACCACAACATTCAAAAGATAAGACAACTCAAAATTTAATCGCAAACAGAACAACAAAATTACAACTACAACTAAATTAAAACGTCTCATTGGATGATCGTGAATCCCTCGGATGATGTAACCCATGTGTTGATAACGTGATTTCCTACGGTCTAAATGAAAGTATGGAACTCATTCAATTGAGTTTGGTAAATTCATTTGGACTAAGTGAATTCGATAAAAATAATGGTGTCGGGATGACGGAACCGTGGGATCTTAATCAGTTCTGTTTAATCAACTTTTAGATTTGTTTTCATTAAAACATTAAGACATCTGAACCTTAAGACTATTCTAAACCAAAACACTTCTCTCATCTCTTGATTGCTACCTTCTAAAACTAAACCTCTGCAACAACAAGGAGCTTGAAGCATAGTGGGCAGCACGACCATCTTCATCAGCAAAACTTTTGTCTTCTTCAGTGAAACCATTCTTAGAATAAAATAACCAAGCCATAGGATTTTGTGGTAGTTTGCCTAGTGCAACATAAATCCTCAACTTTTCGTTAGGCATTTTCATAATCATGTTATGCAAATTAAGCCCTAACCGGTCTTAGGACTCCGAGGTAGTCGTTTGGTATGACATAAACCCTCACATCTTCAAGGCTATTTGTGTGATTATATCATACAAGCATAAGTCCTAATTAACTAAAATTCCCAGGATGAAACATCAAATATATATTCTCTCAAATTGAAGCCGAACAATAGGACACTCGGGAAGTCACCGAAGTTCATTTCGGGATTGTGACATCCCCTACTTCTCTTCCTTTGGACTCTAAAAAAAATATAACTGTTCCAAACTTGAGCTATTCCCTATTGAAATTTCCAAACTCCAATTTGTTTGAAACCTTAAACTTAGAAATTCTTGAGAGCAATACCACTGATCATTATTGAGAGTTTTCTTAGATGATTCCCGTCATTTAAGATGTAATTAACTATAAGGGCTTGCCCTTATAGGGAACTTTAAGAACCCACTTAATATAAACCCTACTTAATTCATTTATATTAAGCAGTGGAACTTGTCGACTTATAAAATTGGTTCGCAGACCAAACGGATGTCACAAATATTCTAGTTTATTTAATTGAGCCCCATCATCAAGGAGTGTGTCTATTCATCGGGATAAATACATGGTTTGTGATACGGTGCTCGTTTATATAAACTACTTGGGATGTGAAATCGGTTTGATTTCATATCTTATAAAATTTTTAAACTTAAAATTATTTTCGAAAATCAAATGACACTTTCTAAATTATATATATATATATATATATATATATATATATATATATATATATATATAATTTAAATTTAAAATCTAAAATTCGCCGACAATTTCTGTAGGCGACCCCCTTTTCAAAACACTTAACCTAAAAATATGCCGACAGCATCATGGTAATATATATCATACTCAACTCTCCTCCTCAGATAATCTTCATTCATATCACTTCTAGCCTCAAAAGTCATCTATCCTGCTATGGAGTCTATTTAGAGTAGCACTCTGAATCCTCAACTGCTCCATAACATCAGATAATGTAGGTGGCTCAAAAGTAGATGATATATCCTGACTGGTAGAAGGAATATCAGTACTCTTACTTTCTCCTCTCCCTACCACATGAGACTCATAATTATGAATAATAGTCTGTGTAATAGGTCTCCGTTGTATGGTTAATTCTTCAGAAACATCAATGTCAACTCCAGATTGTGCACATAGTGAATGAATCAGAGCAGGATGTCCTAATCCACCAGTAGTTTCTCCTCTAGCAATAGTCTGGATATTCTTGAAAATAATTGATCTAATATTAATCTGTATCATATTCTGAATACAATAGTTGAGAATTGCGTTGTCTCTAGTCACTTCACTGTGATGATAAGATGGTAGTAGTCTTGAAAAAATGAAATAGTGTCATGCTTTAGAAACTACATTAGACTTGGAAGTAGGAAAATTAGTCCTATGTTTTTGCTTTATTTTCCATTCCTCTCTTCCATCAGTAAGAAAAGCAATCACTTCTTTCATATTAGGTTCTCTCATATCAAAGTTCTCATATTCACGAAACCTCACCCCCCTGTAACTAATAAAAATCATTAATACACTGAGGAATGAATTCTACCATTTCTCCTCATACAAGCACATATTTTGTTTCGGTCCAACGCAGATTTGTATAAAATTCTTGCACAGTACCCATAAAAGCATTAACAGTGAAATAACAAAATATTTCTCAGTTCTGATCAGAAATCAACTGCTCTACAGATCCACCTGGATTTTCAAAAGCCCGATCTTGTATACACTTTTTATTATGTAGGACTGAATTCAAATGAATATGTGCTTTAACATTAACAAATTTATCTTCATCAAAATCCAACTTTCTCTTGCCTTTGCTTGTTTTAGGAGTCATTTGAAATTTAAGGGAAGTTAAGATCCACACTCTTTATGACTTGAAATTGCTTGTAATCCTTGATCTAGCAATCCCTAGGTCTAAAAAATGAGATGGCTAGAGGTTGAAGCTGAAACAAATGGCAAAATATGATAGTCTCAGGGAAAAACTCACGAAATAAAGAAGTTTAGGGTGTTTTCTGTATTCGGGCGCCGGCGGCGCTGGTTTGGGTGCTGACGACATTATTTTGGAGCGGTTGTGCTCTATTAAAAGTAAATAGCCAAACACTTTGGAATTAGGCCCCGGTGAAGCCTATTATAGTGCCGACGGCGCCATTCTGGCGCCGGTGGTGCCAGTTCAAATTATTTTCTAGGTCCATAAAATTTATGCAATTTCGATTGTTTTGACGCTACACCATCACATAATTAGCCTCTTTAAGCATATATTTCATTAATCAATCATTAACTAACAACTAATATACACAAACAACTCAAAACATCACTTTAATATATAAAATCCATGTCACAACATACACACTTAAACATTCATCAAATAACTTCATCAAGCCATATCAATTCAGCGTCACAAATACTACGATACTTTAAAGCTGAAAATACACATAAACACAGAATCCAAGCATAATAAGTCCAAATACAAACTACAAAGTAAATTAAGCCACACTAAGCACACTAAAGCATAATAGAAATACGAAATACTAAACATATAGCAGAGTCACTACTCATCGTCAGTCTCAGTACAATCTTCTCCTCTGATATCTCCAATAGATTAATGGTGCACAAAAAGATTGTAGAAGGGATGATAAGGGAATTCATCAGTTGAATCCTCAGCAATCACAACATTCATTTTCATCATATTTATCAAATTATCTTCAATTATACCAATTTGACCAAACTGTTCTTTCATCCTCCAATCCAAGTGATCAAATAAATCAAAGATATTATTAATAACATCCATAATATTTTATATCTCTTTTTCCAACTTTTGTCTTTTTCAGAATCACTTAGGAAATTTCAGGGAAGTAAGGCTGAATAGGTCGTGAACTTTGGGATGGTTGATCTGCAATGAGGCTCATCTCCTATTGTCTAACAGTCATAAAGATTAGTTGGGTTAATAGGCCTCCAAGGATGAAGTACTTTTTCCCAACTTTCTTAAGGAACTTGTGACTGGCTGCAAAGAAGAAATGTAATGGAGGTATGTCCAAGCCCATATTTTGATCCATGGATGATTAATCCCAATACATATTTAACAATTATAGTTCCAATATCTATCAACCCTCCAATTTGAATACAATAATTTAGAATAGCACTTCCTTGGTTTCTTTACTAATTTTCATGGTGGGAAGTAACTTTACAGAAATAAAGTAATGCCATTGCTTTGACACCGAATTTAAAGATGCAGTAGATAAACTTACAAATCATTTGTCTCTTATCTCCCAATCAACATTTTTATCCGTCAAATAGCGATAAATTTCATTCATATTATCTCTTATCGCATCAAAATTTTTATAATGACAGATAGACACATTCTTAATGATAAACAAATCATTAATCTTTGTAGGAGTAAATGGTACGACCTACCTCGCACATAGACAAATCCTTGGTTGATTCAATGAAGATTTGCATAAAACTTTTTCATAACCGGAATGACTATTGCGGTAGTAGTGTAGCATAACACTTCTGAATGTCTCTGCATTATAATTTCTTCTACTTGAGTATTTGGAGTATCCGTACCTCGATTTATAAAGCCTATTTCCTTGATAATCCTCCTCTTCATCATCACTTTGTTGAATAAATGTTGTGCCTAAAACTGATGAATTTTCTTCAGTAGAAAACTTTGAATCTTGGGGTTTATTTGGATTTGGAATCCATTGGAAGTGAATTGGGAATGTAAGTTTTCATTTTTCTGAAGTTCAAGGAGTTAAAAACACGTTTTGGAGAGTTATTAGGACGAAATCCCGCCTAAAACGCCAAAAAATACATTTTTGAACTCTAGGAACCGTCAACCGGTTCTCGGCACCAACAACGCTCTATCGAAATAAATTGTGCATCTTCTCTGGAATTGGTAGCCGGTTGCGCTAGTGTTTAAAAAGGCACCGAACGTCGTTTTGGTCTAAAATATTTCAATTCTTCAATACGATCCAAAAATTCTCATCTTTTATGATATTTATGAATGCGTAGGACTCAAATATTACTATCTACAAGTGCAACTACTAAAAATAAGCACACAAACATACAAACAAATATAACAAAGATACATATGGGTTGTCTCCCACAAAGCGCTTGGTTTAACGTCGTCACCCCGACAATAATTCAGTTATTCAGGATGAATTAACATTAAAACAACTTTAAAATTAGGTAGATACCCTTCATAATATGGTTTTAATCTATGCACATTAACTTTAAATATCTTTTCAGTTTTATGATCATCAATATCAACAACTCCAAAAGAAGAGACTTTTATAACCGTAAGAGGTCCTAACCACTTAGACTTAAGTTTTCCAGGAAATAGTTTCAATCTTATATTGTATAGCAAAAATTTTTGTCCAAGTTCAAATTCCTTTCTTAATAACTTCTGTTCATGCCTTAATTTCATCTTCTCCTTATAAATCTTGTCATTATGATAAGATTCATTTCTTATTTCTTCAAACTCATTCAATTGCACAAATCTCTTTTCACCTACATTCTTCAAATTAAAATTCAGTTCTTTTATCGCCTAATATACTTTATGATCCAATTCTACATGCAAATGGCAGGACTTCCAAAACACTAGTTTATGAGGAGACATTCCAATAGGGTCTTGTAAGCAGTCCTATATGCCCATAATGCAGTATCTACTCTCACAAACCAGTCTAATTTGTGAAGATCCATAGTTTTCTCCAAAATTCTTTTAATATCATGATTAGACACTTCTGCTAAACAACTTGTTTGTGGATGATAAGCAGTGGAGATTCTATGAATAATATTATATTTTCTAACCAATCTTTGAATCAGATTATTCCTAAAATGAGATCCACCATCAGTTATGATTGCTCTCGGCATTCCATATCTTGTAAAAATATTTTTCATTAAAAATCTTGAAACACTCTGAGCATCACATCTAAGTAAAGAAATGGCTTCAATCCATTTTGAGACATAATTAACAGCAAAAAATATATACAAATTTTCAAATGGAGTAAATGGTCCCATAAAATCTAATCACCATACATCAAAGATCTCGACTTCTAATGTAAAATTTAGAGGCATTTCATTTATTATAGAAATATCATCTACTCTCTAACACTGATCCCAAGATTTTATATATCTGTATACATCCCTAAATAGAGTAGGCCAATAAAATCGAGATTGTCAAATCTTATAAGCAGTTTAATCAGATCCAAAATGTCCTTTAAATTTTGAATCATGACAACTCCGAATAATTGGTTCAATTTCTTCATATGGCACACATCATCTAATAATAAAATCCTTATATTGTTTATATAATAAGGGCTCATCTCAAAAATAAAATTTAGCACATATTTAAATTTCCTTTGTTATTCCTTTGTTAAATCAGGTGGTAAAATATCACATACTAAATAATTCACAATATCAGCATACCAAGGAAAATTTCTTTCCTTACAATTGCTCATCAGGGAAAGTTTATGTAATTTTCTTTTCAAATTCAGATAGTTTATTATACTCTAGTCTAAATAGATGGTCAACAATTTTATTATTAGTCATTTTCCTATCACCTATCACAAAGTCAAATTCTTGCATTAGAAGTATCCATCTAATTAATCTGGATTTGGTATCCTTCTTTTCCATTAAATATTTGATAACTAAATGGTTCGTATGCGCTACACATATATTTCCAATCAGATAAGGTCTAAACTTTTCAAAAGCATACATAATAGCTAATAATTATCTTTCTGTTTTTGTATAATTAATCTGAGCTTCATTAAAAGTTTTACTAGCACAGTGAATAACTTTGAAAAGTTTATCATACCTTTTCCCTAAAACACATCCAATCACAAAATCACTAGCATCACACATAAGTTCAAATGGTTTCTCCTAATCAGGTAAAACAATTATAGGGGTTGTGATTAGTATCTCTTTTAATAGTTCAAAGACATTCAAACATTCTTCATTAAAATCAAATTTCTTATCTTTTTCTAAAAGTTGGCACATAGATTTAGTAATTTAAAAAAAAATCTTTAATATAACGCCTATAAAATCTAGCATGCCCTAAGAAACTTCTTACCCCTATTACAATAGTAGGAGGTGGTTACTTTGTCAACAACCTGAATTTTTGTAAGGCCAACCTCCATTCCAAGTTCAGAAATTTTATGCCCAAGTAAAATTCCTCCTGCAACCATAAATTGACATTTTTCTCAATTCAGAACTAAATTTGTTTTCTCGCAAAGCTCTAAAAATTTTTCTAAGTTTTTCATACATATGTCAAATGAAGTTCCAAATTTAGAAAAATCATCCATAAATACTTTTATTCCATTATCAATCAGATTACTAAAAATAGACATCATACATCTTTGAAATGTTGCAGGTGCATTACATAATCTAAAGGGCATTCTTCTAAAAGTAAAAGTTCCATAAGGGCTAGTAAATGTAGTCTTTTCTTGATCCTCAGGAGCAATAGATATTTGATGATAACCAGTATATCCATCCAAAAAGTAATAGTACTTGTGTCTGGCAAGTCTATCCAACGTTTGATCTAGAAAAGGAAGAGGAAAATGATCTTTTTTTGTGGCGACATTTAATTTCCTCTAATTAACTTGTCTTGTTAGTATAATTTCATTTTGTTTATTCACATCAACAGTCATTCCTCCTTTCTTAGGGACGCAATGAATTGGACTTACCCAAGCACTGTCTGCAATTGGATAAATAATTCCAACATCAAACCATTTTAATTTTTTTTTATTTACTACTTCTTTTATCATCGGGTCCAACCTCCTTTGCAGATCATCTCTAAGTTTATGTTGTTTATCCAAAAATATTCTGAGCAAACAGATCGAAGGACTAATTCTTTTAAAATCAGCTAAGGTCCTTTTTGTATCTTATTAAAGTATCCAATAAATTTTTTTCTTGATATTCGTTCAGACCCGAAGATACAATAACTGGTAAGGTAAATGATTCTCCTAAAAACATGTATTTCAAATGATTAGAAAGAATTTTTATTTCAACTTCAGGAGGTTTTATGATAGATGAAATTAAACTTTTATCATCACTTTTCATGTATCTAACATTTCAAATCTTTCCTGAACATAGTCAAAATCATCATTCTTCATATCTTCTAAATCTTCTTCATTTTCCTTATCATCCTCACATTCCAAATCTTCATCTTCTATTTTCTATTCAAATATTTCTTTAAAATATTCGTCTCTCAAATAGTCACAAATTTCCATTCTAGAGCATTCATCATCTTTTTCTATTGAGGGATATTTCATAGATTTCAAAATATCAAATGTCACCTCTTAATCATTAATACTCATAGTTAATTCTCCTTTTTGAACATCAATCATAGCTCTTCCAGTAGCAAGGAATGGTCTTCCTAAAATAATTGAAATTTTTTTAATCTTCCTCCATATCTAATACAATAAAGTCCAAAGCTAAGATAAATTTATCCACCTTCACTAATACATCTTCCACCACACATTAGGATGATTACTTTCAATCTGGCCAATTGATTTGTTAACATATGTTGAAATATCAACTATAGTAAAGATTACATCCAAGATTCAGGGAAGTCAAAAGCCTTGGAAGGAGGGTGCAAATAAATAGGGAAATATTAACCATTAGGCGTAGAATTGGACATTTTAGTGTAACAGACTAAAATATTCAATTCAGTCTTATTGTTTGAGAACTGAAAATGTAGATGTTAGCCCTCAGGCAAGGGGAACGTGGGAGCTCTGAAGTGGCAGTCGGTATCCTCCCAGCCTAGCCACAGATTCAGTAATCAAACATAAGATTAGTCAATATTCTTTGCACCTAGACCAAAGGGTAAAGAATATGAATGCTCCTATTTGGCACAATACAATTAAAAAATTATTTAATTCTTCATTCACTTAATTCTCTAAAAACAAGGAGAAAGATACTTTTCTGAAATCTTATATTCAACCTTAAGTATTAGTTTATTTTAGTTTAAGTATTCTTAATTTCTGTATACTAGAATAGTAAGTAAGTTTAATTTAAATTGTCTTTGAAATTTGCTAACTTCCCTATGGGATCGATATCTAGGACTCCATTAGAGCCCTATATTACTTGATAATGATACGTATACTTGCGTAGTATCCACAATATAAATCATAAATTCAATAACAGAATCATCAGTATAAATATATTCAGTGTGGGATCAAGTTTTTGGTGTCGTTGCTAATTTTCATATCATAGTTGTAAGTATAAATATCGAAAAGTGGATCACTTAAGCAACCTTAAACCCTAATTAAGTGTAACCCTAATTAGACTTGATTAACTCTTAAGCCTTACTTAAATTAGGCTTAATCTACCTTAAACCCTAATTAAGTCTAACCCTAATTAGACATAATTAACTATTAAGCCTAATTTAATTAGGTCTAAACATGACTTTAATCTTAAAGTCTAAGTCAAATTTCTAACTTAGGTTCAACCTAATTTGAACGCAAGTTAACCCAAACTTAAGTTCAACCAATTTGAACTTAACTCAAACTTCTAACTTGGGTTTAACCTAACCTGAACCAAGTTAACCCAACCTTAAGTTCAACCCATATTGAACTTAAGTCAAACTTCTAACTTAGGTTCAACCTAACATGAATCAAAATTAACCCAAACTTAATTTCAACCCGTATTAAACTTAAGTCAAACCTAGTACTTAGGTTCTACCTAACTTGATTCTAAGTTAACCCAAACTTAAGTTGAACCTAAGTTCAACTAAAGTGAAACTGACAACCTTAGGTTCAACCTAACTTGAACCTAAGTTAAACTAAAACTCTAGATATAATCTACATTGAACCTAACTCAACTAAACCTTTAGGTTCAAACTACATTGAATCTAACTCAATCAAATTTCAGGTTCAACCCAAATTGAGTCTAACAAATCTTTAGGTTCAATCTACATTGAACCTAATTCAATCAAAATTTAGTATCAACTTAAAACTAAAGTCAGTCTAAACCCCAGAAATCTAAGTCTAAACTACATTAGACTTAATTTTTAAATTCAAATGCATTGAATCTAAAAATCCTAAAATCTAACTTATGTTTGATTTTACTCAATTTAAGTATAAACTACATTAGGCTTAACACCTTTTAGATTAAAATGATATTGAATCTAAAAATCCAAAAGTGTAACTTATGTTAGATTTTATTCAATTAAAGACTAAACTACATTAGGCTTAAAATCTTTGGATTCAAATGACATTTAAAAATCCTAAAGTCTAACTTATGTTAGATTTTATTTAAGTCTAATCGACATTAGACATAAAACCCTTAGATTTGAAGGACATTGAATCTAAATTCCTAAATCTTATTTATATTATATTTAACTCAAAATCATTAGATTCAAACGACACTGAATCTAAAATTTTCAAGTCTAATTAGATCTTACAGACATTAGATCTAAATAAACTTGACTCCTTTCTTTATTTCGAAACTAGATTTGACTTAAATAAACAAATCAATACTGACATATAAAAATCAGTCAAAATGACAAATGGAACATTATAATTGGTTAATAAATCATAAACAACTTAGAACTTTCTAACCTATAATTTGAAAAGGCATTAAAAACTTGAATAAAATTTTATTAAGCAAATATCTCTGAATGCAACTTGAAACCCAGCGTTCTTGAACTATGACGATTCTTGGAAGATGCAATCCTGGTTGTTAACAGGAGTCTTCCGGTCCTAGTTTGAACACCTTTCGGACTAAATAGATCAAGGCCTCCAACGGCCCTGAGACGACGGATCCATGAACTTCTTAACCAGGTTGTCTAAAAATTAAAACTTAAACCAACTAAATCAACAGTTTAAGAAATAAAATCGACATTATTTCTTTTGTAAGAATAAATCTGGCGTTTTCTTTCTTGCAGGTTTAAGACAAGTTCTGTTTTAGATTTACTTTGCATGTTATTAGGATGTGATAACTCTATTTTACAGGTACGATATTTTGAAGACAGAACAGATAATAAAACAAAACCAAAATGACAATAAAACAAAATGACAAATTACATGAGATAATTAAAATAAGAAAAAAACTAAAATAAAATGAAACTGACAAAACAATAACAACATTGACAAAATCAAACCTTTAGGGGAGCACGTGACATTTAGAAACACGTTATCCATAGGATTGAACATTGACGTTTCTTTCTTTTATCTTAGAATTTCTTAGAAAAATGAATGTTTGACGTTAATCAAGAGTTTTCTTAGGTAATTT
This sequence comes from Papilionanthe hookeriana x Papilionanthe teres, assembly GCA_022702705.1. NCBI lineage: Eukaryota > Viridiplantae > Streptophyta > Magnoliopsida > Asparagales > Orchidaceae > Papilionanthe > Papilionanthe hookeriana x Papilionanthe teres. The sequence goes on along the minus strand of CM040436.1, from coordinate 66,705,315 downwards.
TAATTATTTAAGATGTAATTAACTATAGGAGTTTCCTCCTACATGAGAATTAAAAAACTCAGAATATAACCTCTGGTTAAAAAATTTTCTACATGATTCTCCCTATATGAAAATTTCAGTAATGACACATTCAGAAGATTTCCTTTACAGGTTTATCATTTGATATTCTATTTTCCCTATTTTTCTATCATTTTTAAGCCCTCCCCCTTTATTTTCGGATTCTATTAGTTTATAGGGATTTTTTACATAATCCAAATAAAATAAATTATTTAGGAATTGTAGTGCTAAGATAGATAAACAAAGTGGCGACTCCTCAAATTGACAATATACCTTCACTATACATTAAAAGCGCCAATACTTCTGGTAGCGAGAGTGATGATAGGTCCGCACGCCACCAAGCCTGTTGAATCAGCCTCCGTCGAAATCGATCAAGAAAGAGGCACCCAACAGTTAAATGTACAAGGCAGATTAGTTAATCAACAGTGAAAAGTACAAGCCAATAAAAAGTACAACCAACCTTCATGAATGTGACACACAATCAACTATTTGTATTAGAAAGGTGGTTATATTAGCTACCCAAGGTTATAAAAGAGATGAGAGACACTCTAATCTTTGAGATAAAAGAGTATAGCAATGTAATGTTGAACTCAAATGACCTATGATTATAAATAGTGGTTATTTTATGAATAAAGATTACGCACTCTTCTTCCTGAATTTTCATTTGTCCGTTCTCATCTTTTTCCTTTTCTCATTCTTCTCTTCACTTGTACGCTAAACTCTTGGAGTATGCCTACTTCGATCCAACAATATGATGATCGAATCCAAGACATTCGTTGTTTATATTATATGCGGCTTTCTCCATGTCATGCAAGCCAATTTAATTAAAACGCTAAATTCCCATATACAATGGGATAATTATATATGTTGCTTGAAGCTAGAAAAATTAAATTTAAAAAATTCTTAAATCCAATGTTCAATTTCTTATTTTTAAATATCAACATAAATTTTAAAGCCTAGGATTTCTTAAAATTCTTTCTAAAATGATTATCCCATTCTCACTAAAAAATGAGCAAAAGTCAATCATCTTTTTAATACCATGTTTTCTACTTCCTTGCAAAACTAACGAGCACCAAACTAAAATTATTATAATGGTTCCCCCACTCTAGTTGCACCAAACCAAAGTCGATCACCTTTTTAAAACCACATTATAATGGTTCCCACTCTCTTTTTTTAAGACATTTCATTTGATTCAAAAATAAAATACGAAAACAAAATGGTCATCATTCTCACTCACATATGATAACAAACATAGAAGAAAATTAAGCACTTAGTTAAAACACAACAATTTAAAGACACTCTAAAACATTATTGAAGACCTCATCAGAAACCAAACAACTAAAAAAAAAAATCTCGTAACTCTCAGCTTACGCTTAAGGCTGACTTGGAGGTGAAGGCTGTGAAGGTGGGCTTGGAGGAATTCCCATTGGTGGAACTGGAAATGGAGGAAGGAATGGTGGAAGAGGGAACCGAGGAACTGGAGGAATGGGAAATGAGCGAAAAGGCAATGGAAACGAAAACGGTGGAAATGTAAAACCGGGAAGCCTGAAGCTCCTGAAGGTGACATAATTTACTTTGTTTCTGGTTCTTCCCTCAACAGTCGAGCTACAGTAATCATTAGAAAACTGCTCGCTGCCACAAGTACGAAGACGACTGTAAAGAAAGGTGATAGCTTCGTTTTCATCATTGTTGATGCTCGTGGGTTTCTTCTTTGTATTGCAATGGTTGAGGAAACTAGAGATGGGAGAGCTTTTATTTATAGGCATAAAGAAGTTAAAAGTTTTTAACTGTGTTCAACGCATAAGAAGAGTGATAGCAGTAGAGTGTGAGATAAGGAATTTATAATACGTAACGGCTGCCAACTTTAACTCTTGAAATACTAATGGTTTTATTACTGGAAAGGAAAAGGCGTATAAATCATTTTATGGAATGGTAATTTAATAATGGAAAGCATTGGAAATAAACAATGACATGTGATCATTACTCCAAGCATAAATTAGTTTTTTGACGGCATACGAGAAGTTGGATATAAACTCACATAAATTAAATAATATACAGAAATATGTAATACCACATAATATTAAAATGTGTAGTTTTGCTTAAAGAAATTGCGCACAAATAGAAAATTAATAAGAGCACATAAGAAAAAAAAAAAAAAAACCTTTTACCTAAGAAACTCGAGAAGGACAAAAAATCTATCCCAAATTAAATAATACACTATCTTTATTTTTTTTCATTTGATCAGAGAAAAATGGATTGTAGAGTAAAGAAGTGAACACTAACTCGGTCTCCTATAATTGTGGTTAGTTAACAACACTCAAACACTAACAAATAACAGTTGGGTGATGGCCAAGCGACATTGATGATGACAATAAGACAATGATTTTCAAATAATTAACATACAATTATCATCAAATTTATGCCAATTAGTGTCAGACGCTAATATAGGGAATATCTGACGCTAAACCGTTTTAGCATCGTTTTTGCATATGGCTTATGGTTGACATTAAAACCATATTCAGTAAAACACTTTGCGTAGAAAATATCTGATGTAAATTGTTTTTGTCGAATGTAGCGACCATCAATCTCTCCGTTAACCAGCTTTGAAGCTCCCCGTGAAATCAAAGCTTTAACGATAGGCTTTGCGTCGAATTATTGTGGATGCTACGTCCTTATTAACACCGGATTGTACGAAAGAGCGTGAGAAAAAGTCGAAGCAGTTCGTCGAATGCAAGTACGATGCAAGCATGTATCAGATAAAGAAAATTTAATAGAATGATCAGATTTTTCACAATCCACACACAACAAATATGAACAACATGCGAATTTACTTGTCCATCATCACAACCCATAATATATATCACAAACTAGCTATTAATAAAATAGAATGTAACTAATATTAATATAAATTCATGCAAGTTCGCATCTAAACATATAATACATGTTCAGACGCTAAAAATAAATAAATAAACTCTAAAGCAGGGGAACATCATCAAACTCCTAATCATCCTCCTCTCCATCCTCCTCTTCGATAAAAGCTTGCCCCGGCGATCTGCAATATTGTTCATTAGCCTTCTAGAAAACCTTAAACTCTCTACCAGCCTTCATGCATCTACTGGCGCTCTTCATTCATAGCATTGAGCTACCTAACAAGCTCCTCAGACTATAATGAGTTTGAGCCACCCATAGAAGTACGGGAGAGCTCAGCATCAAATTTTGTGCCCTTCATGCCCAAGCCGTAGACCATCCCTTCGTCTTCCCAACCGCCTACATCCAGAGCTCAAAATAAGACAGCAAAATGGTAGATTAACTACCACTGTTGCTGGCGGATGTCGGGGCCTAGCACTCCAACTTCCTCAATCTCTCTCAGAGCTTCTTATACTCCTATAAAATTAAAAAGAAGGATTACTTTTCTTTTTTAACATTAATTGTTAACAAATGTGGAAAATCAATTTCTTACTTATATTGACGCGCTAAGAGTGATCGGAGACCCACTGCTGTGTCCCGGGTGTCGATTTGTTCGAACATGCAACTCTGTATAGATGGGTGGCCGGCTAAGTTCCTTGCCTTTTATACATCAGAAAGTGTTAATTTTTACATAATTAAATAAATCATTAAATTTTATAATATTTAGATAATCTATCATCCATTGATAGTTCTTCGCGTGGGGGATCGAGCCTCTAATGTTGAGTATGGTGCTCTAGCCCTCTTAGTTGTCCTATTGTACTAGTTTGCTTGTCTCCTCCTCTGATAATCCAGAGAGTCTGAAGCTCTGGTCAGCTCAGACCATACTTCCTCCCCAGCCAAGATGGTCTACTCCCCTTACTCACAGGCTGTGGTGAACAAGCCACTTAGCCAATGCATGCCAAGAACCTAAAAAATGTAGTGAATTTATTGGTGTGCTCTCGCAGCCAGTAGAAGTAACTATCTAAATTAAAAATTATGCAATTTTGATTACTATAACAAAATAACTTAAAATTAGTATTCTTTTTCAGATTAAGGGACTTGAACTCATGCCCTGAGTTGCAATAGAGATCTGCTTCTAGGAGAGATATGCATGATTGTATCTACTCTAGATGATCTTCATTATGTGTGTCACGGGTAACCTGAGAGGAACGAATTTGAAATATTAATATAAGTTATACAAAATATCAAGTTGATCATCAAAATTACTCTAATATTAAAAAAAAAATCTAATCTCCCTCTGACATAATATTTATCCTGAAGGAGGGTGTCCTCCCTTAGTAGTGTAGGAGTCCAAGAGCCTGACTCATTGGAGGAGGTGCTTGAAACTAAGTGAAAACCAATGCGGGTGTGAGAGCTACTGTAAAAGAGGGAGCAGTTGCGAGAGAAGGTGCAGTGTTAGGACGTAGTAGACGGAACGAAGTAGCAGGACTAATTGGAGCAACTGAAGAATGTACAGGAGGTGCTATAATAGTTATGGTCCAATTCAACAACGGAGAAGTGTCATGTATGTTTAAGCAAGACACACACTTCTTCATCTTTTTATACATACTTCCCAAAATGACCTAAACATGAGGTCACTTAAGTGGTCGACCATTATCGGCACTTAATGCCAAATGCAAAAGATAAAAAAAGAAAAAAAGAAAATTAGTGTTAACAGTAAAAATAAGCTGAAAAAGTATAACATAAGAAAGGCAAGTAGAAGCAAAATTATGCAAAATCAAAATGAGAAACATGTTGCAAGTAGGTGTAAAATCAACAAAGGTAAGCAATATAAGTATAATATAAGCAACAAAAATAAAAACATGAATGCATAGAATCAAAACAAGAAACATGACTTAGCTACGAATAAAAATAGTAAAATAAATTAATCATGTAAACAAGCATACAATTTTTATTTTGTTTCATTAGATGAGCCAATCGATGATTGACCACGACTTTTTATATACTTAAAAATATAAGAATTTGACACCACTACTAGAAGATCAAAATCCCCAGCAATAGCGCCAAAAACTTGATGCGACTTTTTGAGGTAATGAAAATGAGTGCAATTAATTGGTAACAAAGGCACTTATATCAACACAAGTATACGTATCGCTTCAAGTAATATAGAGTTTTCTTTAAAAACCCTAGTATCGATCCCACAAGGAAGTGAAGTAAGAGGTCTTTAGTCAAATTCTAGTCTACTACTAATAATCCTTAGTTTGGAATATCGATTAAAATGATGTTTTATCTAGAAACTATTCATAAATGCAAGTGTTAAATGTAAAGATAGTAACTATAACTAAATGCAAATATTAATCTAAAGATAATCCTTTTTGGATGAATTGGTTTGGAGAATTTTGAGATACTAAAAACTATTATTCTTATGTAATGAAATGGATAATGTATAGGAATGAGATGCATTAAATATTGTATGTGTCAAATAGGAGCAATCATTCTTCACCCTTTGGTCCAGGCATAAAGAACATTGACTAATCCTATGCTTATTTGCTGAATCAGTGGCTAGGCTGGGAGGATACTGGCTCTTACTTCGAAGCTCCCACATTCCCCTCGCATGAGGGCTAACATCTCTGCTTCGGTACTCAAACAATAAGACCGACTTGGAGATTTTAGTCTGTCACTCTAAAATCTCAACTTTTACGTCCAATAATTATATTTTCCTATTTATTTGCATTCAATCCCCATGAACTTCACCATCTATGGAATTTGAATGTGGTTCGTACTTAGTTGTAGAAAGCATAACCCTCTCGGATCGTATGATTTCACAACGAATTTTAACATTACAACAAGCCTTAATTGCAATGTAAATGAAGTGCAAGTAAAAACCATCACATTTATATAAAAAATTTATTCTAGCATGTATCTCAATATCCTACACATGAATTCTACTCATTACAAAAGAAAAGTAAAAGGAAAATAATGACGTAATCTTCTCATGCCACTATTTCCAAAGAAGAAGAAAGAGTAAGAGAGATACATCACAAAACACGAAGAAAACACAATGGAAACTTCATTTAACCAAAGCAAATCCACTAGATAAATGTTTACAAAATCATAAGATAATGAAGAACAATACTTAGCTTTTTCCCTTGGAAAGAAAGATGAAGATCTCTCCCACAAAGTCTCCCGTCGATCCATGCAATGCTAGTACAATCTCTTACAAATTCTCTTAAAATCTCCTCTCTAATATCTCTAAAAGGGTAGAAATCTACATTTCTACTCCTAATCTAAGAACCCTAAACATTCTCCAAGTTTTTCCTAACATTCCTCTTCTCTTTTCTAACTTTCCTCTCTTCTTTTCTAACATAAAATCGTTCTTTTAAAGTGTAGGGACAAAATTTGAAGAGTTGCGACAAGAACCCTTTCAAAAAGCGTCCAAATACGTTGAATTTCAGCCCAAAACTGCCAAATGTCGGTCCATAGTAGTCCAGGGCACTGTCGGTGGGTTCGAGGGCGCTGTCGGGGAGCTTTTCGGTCATATTTTGGCCTTCTCGGGAAAATCCCACCGTCGGCGAGCTCGAGGGCACCATCGACAAGCAGATTGTTGCACAACTCCACTGTTTTGCTCCGTTTGGCTCCGTTTTAGCTCTGTTTCGCCCCATTGCAGTTGCGTTGCGTTCCTAACAGATAGCCCTACAAAATAAGCATAAAAAAAACCTTTCTTTAAAGTGTAATATCATTCAAAAATATGCAAGAAGTGTAAAAGAGATTAAGCATCGACAAACTTAGCGAAAGGTGTCAGGGCAGAATTTCATTTCTTGCTCGTTTTTGCTCCAAATTGCATTGTTTTTGCTTCTTTTTCTCCAAAAGTCATTTCTTGTACATAAAAGCAAAAAACATACAAAATACCTTCCTTTTAAAGTGTAATATCACAAAAAATGAGTAAAATCATATAGCAAAAAGCATATATTTTTTTAGTGGGTCAAAATCCCCCAAACTTAACTGTTACTTGTCCTCAAGTAACACTATAACTTTAAAATTAAAATATTTTTACTTGTGGTTATGCGTTTCAATAGAGCTTCCTATAATTTTATCTTAGAAATATTACAGTACAACATAGGATAAATTCTAGCAAATCAACCCAGGACTAGAGTGTTAGAATATCTCATATTCAACTTAGGAATCCTGATTTTTTTATTTACTTCAAAAATTACTAAAAATTTTCAAACTACAGATTCAAAGAAAGTATAAAAATATAATTTAACCACCTTATCTATACCAATTTAACCAATAACTTTTGAAATAAGAATAAGCTTAGGATTATTTTTAAGTCTTCTCATTTAAAAATATTCAAGTGAAACTAATTTTTGATCAAGCTTCTCCTCAATTATTTTCTTTTTTCTTTTTCTTTTCTTTTCTTTTGGGATCATTATCAATCCCCTTTTTTTACTTTTTTTTTATGCAAGGATTACTATATGTGGATAAGCAGTTAATAATTTTGAATTTCACTATCCTCTCTCTAAAATCCAAAACTCAAAACTTTCCCTCACTTTTTATAAGTGTAAGTATTAGTTTGAAAAAGGTTTTCAATAAAGGCTCAATTCTCATTAAGTATAAATCTCAGAATTTTAGCTTTTTAAATATTCAACTCCTTTCTACCATAAATAGAAAAATCATTTTTCCAATATTTCGTATAAAATATTTTAACTCTAGAACAGATTCTTCACATAGGATTTCAACTAAATTATTTTTCTAACATTCCTAAAATTGAAATTATAGTAACCTAAAGGTAACACCACATGCCACAAGTCATTTTAAAAGTGATATCAAATTAAATATAGGCTACTAAGGACAAATAAAGTTACATTTTAAAATTTTTTTCTTCCCCCCAAACTTAAATTTTAAAATATTTTGCAATTAATTCCATAAAATGTTGCATGAAGAAAAAGTAAAGGTTGAATCTACTTACTACTACAACATCCTATCAAATTCATATACATGCATAATCAGGATAGAATGACTGTAGAAGAAAGGAAATCAAACCTAAAACATGCTTATAATAAAATTACACTAAAAGGAAGTATTTTCACATTAAAATTATATTTTTCTTCCTACCCCCAAACTTAATTTTTAACATATATAGCATTCATTATAGAAAATTTAAGCAGAAAGAAAAACTATTCAGAAATTTTCTCTACCACACATGTCTATCAAAAACATTTACAAGTATTCATTAGGACAGAACAATATGCAGCAGAAAATAAATCTAAACTAATCACGCCAGAATAAAATTTATTAAATAAAAATTTAATTAGCATAGCAGGTATCAGCAAGGGAATATAAAAATGTTCTTCAAGACCTAAATAAAGTTGTAACACAAACATAAGCACACATATTATAAAAGAGGATAATTCATCCTTTAACTCATCCAATCTCACTACCTTACCTCCAATTTCTAACAGAATCACTACACTAGTAAATTAGTTACTTTTAAATGATTTTATAGATTATGATCCTAAAGTAAGATTATACCTGATAAATTGATTTCCGGACACCAATCTCAGGCATCATCTAATCCTTATAATTAAGCACCTCTAACTGTTATAAATCGTAGTGTAAGATCATCCACATGGTATTCATTAAATAGGTTCGCGACTCCTACCTAATAAAAATAAAGTTGTAGAAAGGAAGTAACAAATTAAGATGGAACTATCAATGTTCGAAATTCATGACTTCTCTTGTAAAACTCAAGTCTGGGTGAGACCCGAGTCATAGTGAACTCGTCAATCCAACTACTACAAGAGAATATACAAGTCTAACCATAATAAGAAGTTAAGGAATCACCTCTCTCATGACACACAAAGATCAAATCCAACCACTAACAACCCAAACATCTACCAATCAACAATCAAACTTATTAATCCATAATGACACATACAAATCAAGTCAATCCACTCTAAAGCAAACACAATACAACACTAACAATCATGACTCTCAAGTACACTAAATCAAAGCACACTGATAACTATGGGTTGCCTCCCATAAAGCGCATGGTTTTAACATCACAGATCAGACAAATGATTCCTCCTCGAGCAAAATTCCAATTAAGTAATTCTCGATCAATCGCCCAATAATTTCCAGATCCAGGGATTCCTATAAAATCCTCAAATTTTAATTTTTCATTCAACTCTTCATTTTCAGTTTGATTTATATCATAATTCCTCATATTTATTTCTAAATCCAATATTCTTTTATTGATTTTTTGAAATTGCATTTTAATATCATCCTTGAAATTTATAAGAAATGGATCTCTATAAGATAATTCAAGATCTCCCAAATTTTGGATCGGATTCTCTCTAGATAATTTAGATTCAGGATCAAATTCTTCTATGTCACTCTTCTGTTTCAAGTTATGTTTAAATTCTTCTACTTTATAATTATTAAATGATGGAGGATCTATCTTAGTTGAGGAAATAGGTTTTTCTAATTCCTTAAGAATTTCTTCCAATTGTCTTCCAATATTCTTATCCTATTTTCTCAACTCAAAGTTCTTTTGAAATTTATCGTCAAATTCTCTTCTAAGTCCTAGTTCAATAACTTTATCTTGTTCATCATTCAATTCATTTTTTTCTTGTAATTGAGTCGAATATGAAGATATAAAGACTTGTTGTGTAGATGAATTCCCTAAATAGATAAGCTTTAAAATTTTATAGGGTATATCCATCTTAAGTTCATGAGATTTTTCAATAGATGGAATTAAAAGTTTACTATTTTTGGTAGCGTTCATCATTTCACACCTCTCTTCAACATACATACAGTCTTCTTTAAATAAAGTTTTCAAATCATCTTGAAAGTCTATTTCAATCTCATCTGTTAACTTACTCTTAAAACTTTCTTGGAAATGATCTTTACTTATATAATAACTTTCATCTACCCAAAAACAATCATCATCTTTTCTCTCTGCTGGATATTTCATATTCTTTAATACATCAAAAGTGAATTCATGGTCATTAATATTCCTAGTTAACTCTCCTTTTTGCACATCTATCGTAGCTTGTAAAGTAACAAGGAAAGGTCTCCTTAAAATAATTGAAATTTCTATATCTTCCTCCATATCTAATACAATAAAGTCCAAAGGAAAGATAAATTTATCCATTTAACAAGCACATTTTCTATAACTCATTTTGGATAAATGATAGATCGATCAGCTAATGTAAGGGTTACAGTAGTGGGAGAAATATTGAATAAACCTAACATTCTAAATATAGATAGAGTCATCACATTAATGCTCACTCCTAAATCACATAAAGCTTTTCCACATAATCTTTTTCCAATTGCACAAGGAATTGTAAAGCTACAAAATCTTTAAGTTTCCAAGGAAAATTTTTCTGAAGTATAGCGCTACACTCCTCACTTAGTGCACCTGTCACATAATCCCCAAATTTTCTTTTGTTGCTTAATATCTCCTTCATAAACTTTGCAAAACTTGGCATCTGTTTTAGAGCTTCTGTGAAGGGAATATTTATCGTTAACTTCTTAAGTACTTTCATGAACTTTGAAAATTTTTTATCCAACTCATGTTGTCTAAGTCTCTGAAGAAATGGAGGTGGTGGTCTTTCCAAACTGATTTTAGTTGGAGATATTAATGTTTCCAGATCCTTAGAAACATGTTCTTCAGGTATTTTAGTTTCCTTTGTTTCTCTCACAACATCTTTCTCTTTTCTAACCACATCCTCTATCTCTCTTCCACTTTTTAATTGGACAGCTTCTACTTATCCATTAGTGTTCTCTTTAGGGTTGATCTCAATGTTGCTAGGAAGTGTTCCTTGGGGTCTATTGCTAAGTGAATTAACAATTTGTTGATGGCGATGAAAATCTTTTTGTCTACTTGCATCGCTATTAATTCTCGTATCATGTTAATGTCAAGTAGTCGCCACTCTCTTTCTCTATCTATCACCCTAATTGTTATTCTACCTAGACTTATTGTCAAAAGTCTTTGGAGAATTTGGAGAAGGACTAATCATGATAGAGATTGAGAGAAAATAAGATCAAATGATAATCTCATAGAACAAGTCTTCAGATTGTGTAATTACTGAATTTTTTCATATGAGAAAATTATATGAAGATCTTGAGTAACCAGAGAGGTTTTATAGGTAAAATACCTATCCTGAGTTCTTTAATCTCCTATAGGAGCAAGCTTCTATAGTTAATTACATCCTGAGCAATTAATACTGTCTAGGAAAACTCCCGATCAAGGTTAACATTTCTCCTTGAAAAAGTGTAAGTGTTATTGTGGCAGTGCATTTCTGAAGAATCGATATTACCAGAAATTTTGTTTATGTTAGGTGTATGTCGTTGCTTTGTTGTGTTCTATTTTGTTCTTGTAATGTCATTTTGTCATTTTGTATGTCATATCATATGTCATGTCAGGATGTCGTAGTTTGTATGTCATGTTGTAATGTCATTTTTATTGTTGTAATATTATTTTGTCATATTTCATTTTGTTATGTCATGATGTCGTGGTGTCGTTTTGTCAAGCTGTTATATTGTCATGATGATATTGTCTTGGTTTTATGTTTGTTTTATTTTTCTTAATTTCATCATTATTTTGTGTTTGTTAAGTTCATTTTGTCGTCGTTATGTTTTATTGTCATTCCATTTGATTTATCATTATTTTGTCTGACTGTTGTTTAATACACCTAAAATATATATTATTTTTATGCACATTTTTATACCTATTTTTAATGATATTGCACTTTAATGGAAGATATTTTGTGTTTTTCTTGCAGGTATGATGAAAATGGATGTTCATGATGAAAGGAGCAAAATTGGATCAAATTTGGAGCAAAAAAAATGAAAAATGAAAATATGGGCACTAGCGGTTAAGCCCTGCTAGGCCAGCGCTTAGTCGCCAAAGTTAAAAATCGAAATCTAAAGGAATTTGGTGCCAATTTCAAAGGAGATGGGATGCAACTCTTGGTGGTAACTTCCATAACTTTCTTTGGGTGGAAAGTTTGAATGAAGGGGTGCATTCTTTAGTGGATACATTGAATCTCGACACATTTGAAGAGACAGCAATGCACCTTTTGGTTTATTTTTTAAAGAGAGTCTTAGGAATGACTAAGTGCTCTTCCACTTACATTTTGAAGAGAGTTTTTGCAGTATTTTACTTTTATTTTGTGAGAGTTTTTATTAAAAGTAGGAGTAGAGAGTAGAAAGGAGAAAAGGGTCAGAGTGAAATCTTCTTCTTCCCACTTCTTTTCTTTCTTTTAGTTTAGTTTCTATTGAAGTCTGAAGTTTATTCTGAGTCATCGGAGTTGGGAGATCCGCTCTGAGGAGTAGTTTAGTGAAGAGTTAAAGTTTCAGAGAAACTTCCTGAGTCTTGTAGAGAGAATTTTTAGATAAGTGTTTACTTTTGTTTATACATTTAGTTTTTTAATTAATACTTGTTTTTGTTTGTTATTTTTCTTATGGTTTTTAATTTCAAATCAATGTGCTTTTGTATTTTCTCAATGCATTCTGAGTAGTTTAATTTATTTTTTTCATTCTTAAATGGAGAAGTAATTAGTTTATGGAGAATTGTTGTGGAAAGTATAAGTGTTTAAAGTTGGAAGAAGTTGTGAAGATTGATTCTAAAAACCTTGTTTACTTCTTAATTTGGCCTATTAAGTTGTAGAATTTCTTAAGATTATGTAAGATCTAATGCAGTATTGTCTCATAAAAGTTAGTAAGAATCACATGCAATTATATGGGTGAGAATTGTAGTCCATATAATTCAATGTAATATTAGAAGATATTTTTATGGAAGAGAGTAAAATTAGAGGATTTTAGAGTGACAGGCTAAAACCCTCTAATTTGGTTTAAAGTTTTGAGTTTTGTAATGAGAAGTTAGCCCCTAGTTGGTGGGAATCAAGGCAACTCTAGAGTGAGAGACTGGTATCTTCCCTGCCTAACCATGTTCAAAATGATAAAAATTTCAAATTAACCTATATTCTTTATAGAACCAAGTAAGGGTAAAGAACACATTTGCTTCTATCTGTCACAATAAATTTAAATACTTCCACAACAATACTTTAATAATTATTACTACTTCATAAAAGGAAAGAAAAAGATATTTTAGTTAATAGTGTTTTACATTGTTATTTTGATTTGTTGTTTGTTGTGGAAGTGTCAGTTTTATATTAGATATATTGTCGATGTCAATGTCAATGATTTTGTCACGTCATGTCACGTGTCAGTTTTTTTATTTGTTTTAGTTTAGTATCATATCATGTCCTGTGTTATGTCGGGATGTCATAGTTTGTATGTCATGTCATGTCATAATGTGATGTCGTAATTTCATGTCATTTTATGTCATGTCTTAATGTGATGTCGTAATGTCATAAGATGTCGTGATTAATATCTCGATTCGTCATGAGATATTTTATCTCCTCTAAGAAGATATCGTTATTATATCATGAGATACCTTCTATGATGTCAAGAAGATATCATTATTTATTTATTTTTGTTATTTTGTTTATGATTTCCTTTTGTTTTAAGTTTTGTTTTTATGGTCAATTTTATTTTGTCATGTCATTTTGTCATGTATTTGTTTTGGTTTAGTGTCATGTCATCCTGTTATTGTGGTATAGAAATGTCGTATGTTTTTGTTAATGTTGATGTTATGTCGATGTCGATGTTAATGATTTTGTCGTTTTGTTTCATATTTCGTGGCTAACCTAAAAGTCCAGTTGTCTTTGTTGTCATGTCATTTTTGTTTTGCTGTTTGTAGAAAGTTTAGGTTTTGCGTCTATCCTAAAGTCCTGGTTTTGTCGTCGATGTTTCGTTGTCGACTTCCTGCAAAACAGAGTTAGCACACCTTATAACATGCAAAGAAAATCTAAATGAAACTTCATGTCTTCATCCTGCAAGGAAAACAAAGTTAGAAACATTGTTATATCAAGATATTTAGCTCACCTAGTCAAAGTGTCTGTTAATCCATAGTTTTCGGATCTCTGAATGTAGTTGAGAAGTCGTTTTAGATTTATGTTAATTTGTGTTTAATTTTATATCCAATTTGTGTTGAATGTCGATTTAGATTTATGTCAATTTATGTTTAATTTTTTATTTGTCTTAAATGTCGATTTGGGTTGGATTTTGGATTTTATGTCGATTTGGAGTTGATTTTGGGTTTATGTTGATTTATGTTGATTTGAGTTTTATTTTGAGCTTTTATGTCGATTTTTAATTTTATGTCGAGTTAAGATCAGTGTGGGTCGAACTTTAAGAATTATGTCGTTTAAGTTAAGTTCGGTATGGGTTGAACTTAAGGATTATATCGATTTATGTCGTGTTAAGTTCAATTTAGGTCGAACTTAAGAAGTATGTCGGTTTATATCGATTATGTCGGTTCATTTTGATTTAGATCAAGCTTAAAATTTATGTCAAATTAAGTTCAATTTAGATCGAACTTAAAATTTATGTCGATTTAAGTTAACTTGGATTCATGTTGGATTGAATATAAGGTTTATGTCGAATTATGTTCAGTTTGAGTTGAACCTAAGGTTTATGTCAATTTAGGTTCAATTTCAGTTGAACCTAATGTTTATGTCGACTTGAGTTGAGCTAGGTTCATTGAATATGAGTTGAACTTAAGTTAGGTTTTGGTTTAGATTCAAGTTAGGTTGAACCTAAGGTTTATGTTTGGACTTAAGTTCAATGTGGGTTGAAATTAAGTTAGGGTTAGGTTAGACTTAGGTTCATGTCATGTTAAACCTAAATATGATTTGTCTTAAGTCTAATATGGGTTAGACTTAATTTAGGTTCGTGTTAAACTTAGGTTCATGTCAGGTTGAACCTAAGTATGGTTTGACTTAAGTCTAATATGGGTTAGACATAAGTTGGGTTTAGGTTAGACTTAGGTTCATGTCAGGTTGAACCAAAGTATGGTTTGACTTAATTCTAATATGGGTTAGACTTAAGTTAGGTTTAGGTTAGACTTAGGTTCATGTCAAGTTGAAGCTAAGTATGGTTTGACTTAAGTCAAATATGGTTTAGACTTAAGTTGGGTTTATGTTAGACTTAGGTTCATGTCAGGTTGAACCTAAGTATGATTTGACTTAAGTCTAATATGGGTTAGACTTATGTTAGGTTTGGGTTTGATTAAACCTTAATTGGTTAAGGTTTAATAGGATTGACTAAGTCTAATGTGATAGACTTAATTAGAGTTTAAGTTTGATTAAACCTTAGTTGGATAAGGTTTAATAGATTAATTAATTCTAATTGGTAGACTTAATTAGAGTTTAAGTTTGATTAAACCTTAGTTGGTTAAGGTTTAATAAATTAATTAAGTCTAATGTGGTAGATTTAATTAGAGTTTAAGTTTGATTAAACCTTAGATGGTTAAGGTTTAATAGATTAATTAAGTCTAATGTTGTAGATTTAATTAAGGTTTAAGTTTGACTTAGATTCAAGTTGGGTTGAACCTAAGTATAGGTTAAGGTTAGGTTCATGTATGTTGAACATAAAAGGTTTAAGTTAAGTTCAAGTTTAGTTGAACATAAGTATAGGCTAAGGTTAGGTTCATGTATGTTGAATCTAAAAGGCTTGAGTTCATATATGTTTCATTCTAAGTTAGAAGTTTGGTTTAGATTCATTGTGGGTTGAATCTAAAGTTGAGTTAACTTGAGTTCATGTCAGTTTGAACTTAAGTTAGAAATTTAGTTTAGGTTTAATATGATTTGAAACTTATGTTCAAGTCTATTTGAACCTAAGTTATAAGTTAGTTTAGGTTCAGTATGAGTTGAACCTAAGGTTGGTTATCTTGGATTCAAATTAGATTGAACCTAAGTTATGAGCTGATTTAGGTTTAATATGGGTTGAACCTAAGGTTTGGTTAACTTGGATTCAAGTTAGATTGAACCTAAGTTATATGTTTTAAGTCTTATTAGAACTAGGTTTACTTGGGTTTACAAGATACTTAAGACTAATGTAAGTAAGACTTAAGAGATAATTAAGTCTAATAGGGTTAGACTTGATTTAAGGTTTAAGGATTACTTAAGCCTAATGTGAGTAAGGCTTAAAGATTAATTAAGTCTAATTGGATTAGACCTAAGGATTACTTAAGCCTAATGTGAGTAAGGCTTAAAGATTAATTAAGTCTAATTGGTTAGACCTAATTAGAGTTTAAGGATTACTTAAGTCTAATGTGAGTAAGGCTTAAAGATTAATTATGTCTAATTGGATTAGACCTAACTAGGGTTTAAGGATTACTTAAGCCTAATGTAAGTAAAGCTTAAGGATTAATTAAGTCTAGTTAGGTTAGACTTATTAGGGTTTAAAGGTTACTTAAGCCTAATATAAGTAAAGCTTAAGGATTAATTAAGTCTAATTAGGTTAGACTTAATTATGGTTTAAAGGTTACTTAAGCCTAATAAAACTAAAGCTTAAGGATTATTTAGGTTTAATAAGGGTTAAACCTAATTAGTGTTTATTTATTATTAAACCTAATATCTTTAAGGTTTAATTATGATTTAGGGTTCTTAATTAATATTTATTTATTATTAAATATAATGTCTTTAAGGTTTAATTATAATTTGTTTATTATTAAACCTACTGTCTTTAAGGTTTAATTCTGATTTGTCTATTATTAAACATAATGTCTTTAAGGTTTAATTATGATCTGTTTATTATTAAACCTAATGTCTTTAAGGTTTAATTATAATTTATTTATTATTAAACCTAATGTCTTTAAGGTTTAATTATAATTTGTTTATGATTAAACATAATGTCTTTAAGGTTTAATTATAATTTGTTTATTATTAAACCTAATATCTTTAAGATTTAATTATAACTTGTTTATTATTAAACCTAATGTCTTTAAGGTTTGATTTGTTTATTATTAAACCTAATGTTTTTAAAGTTTAATAAGAATTAAACTTAATTATGTCTTTTAAGTTTAATTGAACTTTTAATTTAAATTTATTTTGATGTCATTAAACTTGTTTTAAGTCTATTTAGAGTTAGACTTAATTTTGACTCAACCCATTGTAGAATGGGCTAAGTTGGGTGAAAGAGTGATTTTTAGGATTTTAAATTTATTAACTCATAATGAAATTAAATCCTAAATTTTGAAATGTCATCTAAAATTGTTTAATGGCTTAAAAATTGTTGTATTTAGAGTCTTCTTATGTCACCCTAAAATTTCTAACCATTTTCAATTTTATTTTCCTTAATTTCTAATTTTTATAATTATTTTTATGAATAATTACAAAGTAGCTTAGAAATTAAAGAAAAATATACTAAAGAATTTTTCTGTCCTTAGGAAAATTAGGAGATATGTGTCATAACAGAAAGATAATTCTGTGAAAATTTCATAATTTTCTGACTTATAAATAATTTTTAATAATTAAAATACTCTGAGGAGTATTTAATTAATTAAAAATTAAATACAAATCAAAACTTAAAATTTTCAATTCCACATTGTAGTACTCACTGTCTTGAGTTCAGAGATATTTTTCTTTTATTTTTGTGATTTTTAAATAAAAAGATATGTATTTTTGATTAATTTAAGGTTTAACCAAATTAATTAAACCCAAAATTAAATATAAAAGCCGGGAGAGCGTCGCGTGTCCTCGGAGTCATTAAAAATGCAGGTAATCCCCTGTGAAGATCCGAACAGCGGAGACAGCGAGATATAATCTCAACCGTTCGTTTCCAAAACACGGGAACGTACGGTTATGGTTCATCGTCTTCATCCCGCTGATCCCACAAACCGTGCATGATGTAGAATCAATTTCTAACTCGATTCTTAATGAAATCAAGTGATTTTTGATTCTACACTTTCGTCTTGAGGAGACGAAGACATCCATACGGCTTTGTAGCGGTTTTGAAATGGTTTCTTTCACAAAGTGTGAAACCCAACCACCATTGATAAGGAAAAACCATACCTTGGCTACAGTGTGTTAAACTTTGATTTGATTGCTTTGGATCGGTCGTCTTAGTCCTAGGAAGCTTCCAGAGACTTCAATTTGAATTCAAATTAGGTCAAGGAGAGTCAATATATGAAGATTGGGAGAGATTTAAATATCTTCTTGAGAAATGCCCACATCATGTTTTACGAGATTGGTTAATAATTCAAACATTTTATAATGGATTAGTAGGATCATTGAGATATATTATAGATGCTACTACTGGTGGATCATTAATCTTAAAGCCTTTTGATAAAGCATAAGCATTAATTGAAGAAATGACTACTAATAATTTTCAATGGCCCTCTAAATGGGCAAATCCTAAGAGAGTAGCTAATGTTCATGATTCAGATATGATGACTATGACAGTTTCTCAAATTGCAACCCTTTCAAAGAAAATAGATCAATATGGAATGAATTATTTTCAACCACCTCAAGTGTTAGAGAAAAATTCATTTGGACAGATAACAGAATCTCAAACACCTTACAAGACCTTAAATACTATTAATAGACCTAACAATCCTTATTCGAATTATTATAATCCTGGTTGGAAGATTCACCCAAACTTCAATTGGAATAATAATAATGCTAATGTTAACCTGCATTGGGCTAACAATTCTATGAATCTAATTGTAAATTCGACCAATTAAGGAAATTCTAATTTTAGATCATCTTATCCCCCTGGATTCAATAGTAACCCACAATTTAATGATAAGAAGTTGTCTACTGAAGAAATGATTCTTAATATGGGAAATCAATTACAAGCTCAAGGTGTTGCTATGAAGAATATTGAAAATCAATTAGGACATATTTTCACTGCACTTAATAATAGACCTTCTGGAACACTTCCAAGTAATGTGGAGATCAATCCAAAAGATCAAAACAAGGAACCACTTAAGGCTATCAATTAAAGAGTGGAAAAGAATTGAAAACTAAAGTGCAAAAAGAAGTTGAAATAGAAAAGGAGAAGGTGGAAATTGAAAAATGTTCAAACAAGATTTATACAGTCTTGGATTATCCTCTTGAACCAATGAAGATAACTATTGAAAAGCCACCACCTCCATTTCCTTAAAGTTTAAAGAAACAAAACAGAGATAACATATTTGGAAAATTTTTGGAGATCCTTAAGAAATTAACGATTAATATTCCTTTTGTTGAAGCATTAGAACAAATGCCTGACTATGCTAAGTTTATGAAGGATATTCTGGGAAAGAAAAGAAAGTTTACATATCATGAAACTGTTCCACATAGCAGAGAGTGTGGTGCAATAATTCAGAAGAAGCTTCAGGAAAAACTTAAAGATCCTGGTAGTTTCACTATTTCGTGATCTATAGGTGAAATTTTTTTACGAAAAGCTTTATGTGATATGGGAGCAAGTATTAATCTGATACCTTTATCAACTTTCAAAATGTTGGGAATAGGAGAAATTTCTCCTACATCTGTGACTCTTCAGTTGGTCGATCGTACCATTACTTAACCTAAAGGAGTGGTGGAAGATGTGTTAGTGAAAGTGGATAAATTTATCTTTCCCGTGGATTTTATTGTACTTGATATGGAGGAAGATCAAGAAATTCCAATCATTACCAATTCTCGCTACTGGAAGAGCAGTAATTGATGTTCAAAAGGAGAATTAACTATGAGAGTTAATGACTAAGAGGTGACCTTTAATATTTTAAAATCTATGAAGTATCCCTCAATGGAAAAAGATAATGAATGTTTTAGAATGGAGGTTTGTGATTACTTGAGAAATGATCATTTTGAAAATATATTTGAAAAAGAAGAAGAATATAAAAATATGTTTGAAGAAAAAGTGAAGATGAAGAAAATTCAGATAATGAAAAGAATGAAGATTTGAAGTATGTTCAAGAGAGATTCGAAATATTAGACACTATGGAAGGTTGAGATAAAAGCTTAATTCCATCTATCATAAAACCTCCTGAACTTGAAATGAAAATTCTCCCTAATCATTTAAAGTATATATTTTTAAGAGAATCATCTACTTTTCATGTTATTGTATCTTCGAAACTAAATGAATACCAAGAACAGAAGTTGTTGGAAACTTTAAAAAGATACAAGAAAGCTTTTGGATGGACTTTGACAGATATTAAAGGAGTCAGTCCTTCGATTTGTATGCACAAAATTTTATTAGATGAAGAACATAAATTGAGAGTTGTTCCACAAAGGAGACTGAATCCTATAATGAAAGAAGTAGTTAAGAAAGAGATTTTAAAATGACTGAATGCTAGAAGTATTTATCCTATTTCGGATAGTGCTTGGGTAAGTCTAATACATTGTGTACCGAAAAAGGGAGGAGTGACTGTTGAAGTGAATGAATGTAATGAAATTATACCCACAAGACAAATTAATTGACGGAAAATTTGTATTTAGTACAGAAAATTAAATACCACTACCAGAAAAGATCACTTTCATCTTCCTTTTCTCGATCAAATGTTAGATAGACTTGCTGGACACAAGTGCTACTGCTTTCTGGATGGATGTACTGGTTACCATCAAATACCTAATTCTCTTGAGGATTAAGAAAAGACAACATTTACTAGGCCTTATGGAACATTTGCTTTTTGAAGAATGCATTTTGGACTGTGTAATGCACCTGCAACATTTCAAAGATGTATGATGTCTATCTGCAGTAGTATGATAGATAAGGGATTAGAAGTTTTTATGGATGATTTCTCTGTATTCGGGACTTCATTTGAAATTTTCCTGGAAAACTTAGCAAAAATTTTGGAGCTTTGTGAGAAAACAAATATAATTCTGAATTGGGAAAAATGTGAATATATCGTTGCAGGAGGAATTGTGCTTGGGCATAAAATATCTGAACATGGTATGGAGGTCGACCCTGTTGACCTCAATTTTGGTGAGGTCTTTTGCTTCTCTCTTTAGTACTTAGGATCTAGCCTTAGGCTTTTCCCTTGACTAATCTTAGAGGACTAGAAATGGAACCCACCATTTAGAAATTCAAACTACTTCTTAACTCCCCGCAAACCCCACAAGCTTGATTGTAGACCCCTAATCACCTAGAGGGTTGAAATCAAATGTGGAGGTTTAAAGGATGAGTTCCCTATAGGACTTTTTGGCCTTAGGAATACCCTCGATGGTCTGGTCTTAGTGAGGGCTGACTTACACATACACTACACTCTCACACACACATTCCAAATCCTAAAACCCACACTCTCACCCAACTTGACCTCTTGACTCATGTAGGTAATTCACATGGATGGTCCTTAACCCCTAAGCCCCTAGCTAAGAGGGTTAGGAACAACATAATGAATGCCTCAAATGAGTCCTCTCATGGCTCCTATGGGCTTAATATGACTGCATGGCTCAACCAAAATGATTCTATTTCACTCACACTTGCTCAATTTTCATTTTTCCAAAATTTCAATTTTTGACCCCCGGGGCCCCGGACCCACCAAACCTACTAAAAGCCCTTGGAACTACCCAAAACCACCAAAATTTCCAAATCACCCAAAAATTTTCCAAAATTTACCATGAACATTTCCCAACCATTCAAATTGATCATCTATAACCAAAAATACCAAAATTTCCAAAAATACCCCCCAATAACCTCCAAATTACCAAAATGCCCCTCTTGACCCAAAAATTCAAAACTTCCAAAAATTCCTAGAAAATTGCAGAAAATCCCAAATATTCTCAATTTCATTTTGTTCAACTACACCATGGGCTAGTTTTGCTAATTTCCCTCACTTTTACCAAAACCCTCAATTTGCCCAAAAGTCAAACCCAAATGAACCCAATGTCAAACCAAACCTTTCCAATTGACCCCAATTTTAGTTCAATTCAATTCTAAACTTCAATTCAATATCCCTAATATCAATCTAGACCAAATCCAAGCCCAATTTGATTAACATTTGAATCCAATTTCATTTTTAAGCTTAAAGCCCAATTTTAACCCATAACCCAAACTTAGCCCAAACCAACCCAATTCAACTCCAATTGACCCCAAAAATTTTCTAAATCTTCCCTAACATCTCCATAAACAAAAAAATAACATAGTTTGCCCAAAATTTGGACCCAAACCTTACTCAAATTCAACCCAAACCCAAAATTCCCTAAATAGGCCTAAATCCACCATGAACCCAAATAGGCTCAAATCCCAAAATTAAAACCCAACCAAGGTTGAAAACTCTTTGTTACACTCCCATAGACATTTCTCAACATTGGCTTTACATCAATTTCAACATTAGCCCAACCTTAGCCCAAGTTAGTCCATTTTGACCCATTTTGACCCTACCACCAAGGGGACCCAAATTAGACTCAATTCAATTCCAAATCACCTCAAATTTGTCTCAAATCACTCATGACACATCCCTAAACCAAACCCAACATTTATTTAGCATGGCCCTTTGCAAAATTTTTCATCTAAAAGCCCATTTTGAAACATAAAAGCCCACCCATTTAAGTCATTTAAAAGCCCATTCCTAACCAAACTCAAAAGCCCAAAAATTCTTCCAAAGCCCATATGACACTCTCCCTCACCATACATTCAATTTAAAATCATCTCTAAAGTCCTAATTTATCATCAAATCATTCCAATTTTAGCCACATGATAATCTCCTTAAAATTCATCAAAAATGCCTAAAACCCATTTCTATGAAACCAAGTCAAGCCATCCTAAGCCATGCATGAGCCACATGGGAGCCATGAAAGCCCCTTTACATGTCACCAAGTTATCTTGGGCAAAAGGAGGAGGTTATTTCCATATTCCCTTAAAGTGATTAACCACTCTCATGTCCCCCTAATACATGCTTAAGCCTAATTGTACTTGGATGGTGACTTCTCCCCACTAATTAAGCTGAGCCAAATAACTTTCTCTTCAGCCCAAGCAGGCCATGGGGAGGTGAACCTAGCCCAAAACCATGAGTTGACCCAAACCAAGCCAAAAACACCCCTTTCCCATTCCATTTCAATTCACCACCTTTACACATGGCCAACTCCAATTGACTTCACCATTGCCAAGCCCTGACATCACTGGTCAAGATGGTGACCTGACCCTGGCCGGCCAGCCAACACAGCCACCAGAAAACCCCATGGCCGAGACCTTGGGAGGAGCCCAACATTGAAATTCTCCCTTGCTGAGCTGCCCCATGCCCAATGGCTGTCATGGCTGTTTTTCCCTTGATATAAAAAGCTGATCCAAGCTATCAAACCCCCCTGGGAGACCCTCCAGCCACTCCTATTTAAACCCCACCCCTCTCGGCCAAGTGACGAGATGCACCAAACCATACAGAAACTCTGCCAAAATTGTTCCAGACCATCCTCCACACTTAGAGCAATTGATCCCCGAGTGATAATTTGCCCTAATCCCCATCCACGAGCTCAATTTCTCACCAAAATTCCATCCAAAACCAGGACACTTTCCAATTCTCCACCAAACTCAAATTAAACTCACCCACACCCGCACAAGATTAAGAGAAGGAGTTCCCAGTGGAAGCCCCCTCTCCGGGCCACCCATCCGCTCTAGCCTCCAAGCTTTGGAATCGGGTCTGGTCGAAATCAGGTCTAGGCAATTCCCCAGGGCCAGAGACTTCATCTGCAGCTTACTTGGACTCAATCAAAGGTGAAACAACTCTCAGATTGAAGCCACACTTCTCTGAGCAAAGGTATGAGCTCTCTCCTCCTCCCGAGCTTCCCTGAATTCTCCATTCCTATTGCCTTAATTTTAATGCATGATTACCGTATGGATGTGTTCGTTTCTTCAAGAAGAATCCATAGAGTATAAGAACGTAGAAATTGGTTAAGTATCGAAGGAGAAATCAAGCCTGGAAGATGGACGACTCTAGGGTGAGGTCGATCGGGGACGATGAACGGATGCCATCCATTCGCGCGTGTATTGGACGGACGGCTCAGATGGCGTCGGACCAGGAGATGGTATGTGAACCGCGGGCCCCGTGGCAGCTGACTTAGATGGCGGCGTCGAATCAAAGCGCGCCGCGTGGCCTTTCGGAGCCGCCGAGGATTGCGTGGCGCCACTTAGATAAGTAGATAAATAGGGTATTTAATGTATTTATTAAATATCAGAAACTTTAAAAATTCATTACTTTGTGTAGAAAAATCCTAAAAATAAAATAAAAATACTCTTTTACTCAGTGAACAGAGGAAAATAATGTGGAAAAGAAATCAAGTCATTTCATTGAGTATTTTATTTTTAATTAATTATTTACTCTCTGCACTATTTTAATTCTCCATGCATGTAGACAATTCACCATGGCATGAGACCATAGGGCTTTTGAAGCCCCTGAACTTGGGAACATTCCTTGAATTTTCCAAGGTCAGAGGCCATCCCTATGAGAAGTTATTGATTTTCCAAGTTCATGTTACTGTTTTAAGTATTTTAATTCCAATAATTCACATGTTAAGAAATAAATTCTAGGAAAATTTGGTGATGTTTCCTATGACCAAAAGAACCTAGGAAAAATAGGTTTTGGATTAATTCACATGGAACAACCCTAATTGGCCTAAACACTCAAAATTGAACTTTAATTAATTAGGGCTAACTACACACCAAATTGACTTGAAAAAAATTCTCCACTGATCTTTAGGATCAAAGGAACATCACATAAAAATTTGAAATCAATTGGAAATGTTTAACCCCACTAAACGGATTAATTAAGTCACATAACCAAAATTATACTTTAAAAATTCATAACTCACAAAATACTTTTCAAAAATTCACAAAAATGGTTTTGGGGATTCTCTGATATGAGAGGAATTTAGGAAAATTAAAATTGTAATTTTCTAAAAAAGTTGATTTTTATCATTATTTTAATATTTTTAATAATTAAATAATAATAAAAATCATAAAAACATTAAAAATCACCAAAATATCACATTTTGAATTCTAATCACCTAGGAACAAAACAAATATTTTTCCTAAGTCTCTAGGGTAAGATATTGAATTTTAAAGGCTTAAAATAATTTTTGAATTAAAAAATGATTTTCTTTAACATTTCCACTAAAATAATTCTAATAAATCAAAGAAAAATAAGAAAAATATAAAATTTGGTTCTCTGATTTCTCTGAGGTTAGAGAGATTTTTGAAAAATATAAAATCCATTTTTCAACTTTTATTTTATTTTAAAATTAATTAACACTCCAAAACTCAAAATAATTCTAATAAATAAAATATAATTCAAAAAATCACTAAAATTTGCTCAAATGGTCCTCTAGTCATTAGGAACATCCCATAATATTGTTAAGGACAGAAACATTTCCTTGGTCATGTTATTGAATTTTCCTTGAAAACCCCTATTTTCCATTAAAAATAATTACATAAATAAATTAAATACAGAAAAATCATATTTTTTCTCTAATGTCTTAATTGACATGTGAGTGAGGTTACATAAAAATTTCAAGTTCACTTGAGCATAGTTTAGTGAGTTATAGAATTATTAAGCTTGAAGGGCAAAAGGGTAATTAAAAATTTCAACCCTTAATTCAAATTTTAGGATTAATCAAAAAGGGGAGGGTAAAATATTTGATTTTAAACTGATTTTGGATGATTGAAACTTAAATGATTGAGGGTAGAAACCTACTAACCATTTCAAATATAATTAAAATAAAACTTTAATTAATTAATTAATTGAAATTTTGGAAGAATAATAGAAATTGGAATTATTAAATTAGGGATTTTATTAAGAGGATATTTATTCTTTAATTTATGAATCCCTAAATTAATCACTTCAATAATATTTAATTCTTAACTAAAAGGATAATCCTAACTTAAAATTTAAAATGTTAAATTAAATTAAATTAAATTTAAGATAAAAATTAAAATTAAATCAAAATAAATTAAATCAAATTAAGTTGAATTTCAAATTAAATTAAATTTAAATTTAAATTAAATTAAATTAAACCAAATTAAATTAAAATTAAATTAAATTAAATTAAATTAAATTAAATTAAATTAAATTAAATTAAATTAAATTAAACTTAAATTAAACTTAAATTAAATTGAATTAAAATCATTTAACAACACACCCAAATAAAATCATTAAGAGTTAAACCAAACACTTAAAGTAAACTTAAAACATAAAGGACTTGAACACTATTCAAAACTTAAACTAATTTTCTATAATTAAGTCAAAATTAAAATTAAATCATTAATTTTAAATCATTAAAATACTTAATAAGTTGATTTGCCCTTTTAAAGCTCTTATTATTATAACTCTTAAATGAAGTATCAAGTGAAGTGTTACTTCACTTATAGGATATTCAAATGTCCTACTTCACTGAGCAAGGGAACAAAACTTAACCCCTGGATGGTTAATTCACCTGTGCAACTAAATTTACTTTGACTCAAAATAATCCCAGAAATATTGAAAAGATGTTTAAGACTCGTCTTAAGCACTTCCTCAATATAACAGGATGTTTTATAAGAACAATCGAATCTAGTTGTTCTTTGATGAAGAAAATCATCCTTAAATCAAACCAAGAACCTAGACGTCATAGGAATTGACTAGCAATAGGATTAGGATCCTGGTAGACAACCAAAACCTTCCCTTAGTCTTACCTAAGTATTTGCTCTGACATGTGTTTCAAGTGTAGGAGAAAATGACAGGAATGCTCACCAGGTACGATTTTAAGTTTATTGCAATTTACATTCAGCAATTCATTAAATGCCTTACTTTCCTGTACTTACAAATGCATGAAAATGATCGAACCCAGCATGTTTAAACAACTCAAAATTTAATCACCAACAAAAATAAAACTGCAATTACAACTAAAATTAAAATGTCTTGTTGAATGATCAGGAATACCTCGGATGATGTAACCCACGTGTTGCTAACGGGATTTCCCACGGTCTAAATGAAAGTGTGGAACTCATTTAGTTGAGTTTAGCAAATTCATCTGGACTAAATGAATTCAATGAAAATAATGGTGCCGGGATGACAGAATTGTGAGATCTTAATCGATTCTAGTTAACCAACTTTAAGATTTGTTTAATTAAAATATTAAAAAACACTTGGATCTTAAGATTTCTCTAAACCAAAACACTTTTCTCATCCCTTGATTTTTACCTTCTAAAACTAAATCTCTGCAACAACAAGGAGCTCGAAGCATAGTGGACAGCACGGCCATCGTCATCAGCAAAACTGGAATCTACTTCAACAAAACCTTTTCTTAAAATTAAATAACAAAGCCATAGGATTTCGAGGTAGTTTGCCTAGTGCAACATAAATCCTCAACTTTTTGTTAGGCTTTTGCATAATCATGTTATGCAAATTAAGCCCTAACCGGTCTTAGGACTCCGAGGTAGTCGTTTGGTATGACATAAACCCTCACATCTTCGAGGCTATTTGTATGATTATGTCATAAGAATATAAGTCCTAATTAACTAAAATTGGCAGGATTGCAATATTAAATAAATTCCCAAATTGAAGCCAAACAATAGGATAGTTTGAGAAGTTGCCAAGATTCTTCTTTGATCCTTAGCTTCTCCTACTTTTATTCCTTTGAACTCCTGAAATTAACTGTTCCAAATTTGATCCATTCCCTATTGAAATATCCAAAACTCAATCCTTTGAAAACCTTAAACTTTGAAATTCTTGAAAGAAAAACCACTGGTCATTATTGAGAGTTTTCTTAAATGATTCCCGTCATTTAAGATGTAATTAGCTATAGGGGCTTGCCCTTATAGGGAACTTTAAGAACCCAGGTAATATAAACCCTGCTTAATTCATTTGTATTAAGCAGGGGAAGTAGTTGGCTTATAAAATTGGTTCGCAGACCAAACAGATGTCACAAATCTTCTAGTTTATTTAATCGAGCCCCATCATTAAGCAGTGTGTCTGTTCTTCGGGATAGATACACGGTTTGTGGTGTGGTGCTCATTTATTTAAATATTTGGGATTTGAGATCGGTTTGATTTCATATCTTAAAACTTTCAAACTTAAAATCATTTTAAAAAATCAAACACTATTTTCCAAACTGTATATAGATATTTAAATTAAATTTAAAATTTAAAATTCGCCGACAACTTCTGTAGGCGATCCCCTTTTCAAAATACAACACACACAACCCAAAAATATGCCGACAGACCCTGCTAAAATTAGAGTGATTGAGAAATCACCGCTACCCACTACTGTGAGAGAGGTGAGAAGTTTCTTAGGACACGTTGGATTTTACAGACAATATATTAAAGATTTTTCTAAAATTACTAAAGCTTTATGCTAACTTTTAGAAAATGTTAGATAGTTTGATTTTAATGATGAATGCTTAAGTGCTTTCGAATTATTAAAAGAAAAATTAATCACTGCACCTATAATTGTTTCACCCGATTGGGAGAAAGCATTTGAACTTATGTGTGATGCTAGTGATTATGCAATCTAAGTAGCATTTGGGCAAAGGCATGCTAAAGTTTTCAAAGTCAATTACTATGCTAGTAAAACTCTTAATGAGGTTCAAATTAATTATACCACAACTTAAAGAGAATTATTAGCTATAGTGTTTGCTTTTCAAAAATTAAGACCTTATTTAATTGGAGCTAAAAGTATTATGCATACAGACCATTCAGCTATCAAATATCTAATGCAAAAGAAGGATGCGAAACCTAGACTTATTAGATGAATACTTCTTCTACAAGAATTTGATTTTATGATCATCTATCCAGAATAGACTATGAAAAATTATCTTAATTTCAAAAAAGAAATTACTGAAATTTTCCCTGATGAGCAACTCTATACTATTATGGGAAATAATTTGCCTTGGTTTGTTGATATTGTAAATTATATTGTAAGTGATATTGTTCCACCTGATTTAATAAGGCAACAACAAAAGAAGTTTAAGTATGATGCAAACTTCTATTTTTGGGATGAGCCCTATCTATATAAATAGTGTAAGGATCTGATTATTAGGAAATGTGTGCCACACGAAGAAACAAATTTGATTATTCAATGATGTCATGATTCTAAATTTGGAGGTTATTTTGGTGTTGATAAAACTGCTTTTAAAATTTTACAATCTGGATTTTATTGTCCTACTCTTTTTAGAGATGTTTATAGATATATTAAATCATGTGATCGATGCCAGAGAGTAGGTAATATTTCTAGAAGAAATGAAATGCCTCTAAAATATAATTTGGAAGTTGAAATTTTTTATGTATGGGGATTAGATTTTATGGGACCATTTACTCCTTCATTTGGAAATCTATATATATTTGTTGTTGTTGATTATGTCTTAAAATGGATTGAAGCTGTTGCTTTACCCAGATGTGATGCTCAGAGTGTTTCAAAAATTTTAAAGAAAAATATATTTACAAGATATGGAATGCCGAGAGTGATCATAACTGATGGTGGATCCCATTTCAGGAATAATCAAATTAAGAGATTAATTGAGAAATATAATATTATTCATAGAATCTCTACTGCTTATCATCCTCAGACTAGTGGTTTAGCAGAAGTGTCTAATCTTGAAATTAAAAGAATTTTGGAGAAAACTATGGATAATCATAAATTAGATTGGTTTGCTCGATTAGATACTGCTCTATGGGCTTATAGAACTGCTTTTAAAACCCCTATTGGAATGTCTCCTAATATACTAGTGTTTGGTAGCACTTGCTATTTACCAGTTGAATTGGAGCATAAAGCATATTGTGCGATAAAAGAGTTAAATTTTAATTTGAAAAATGCTGGAGAGAAAAGATTTATGCAATTGAATGAATTGGAAGAAATTAGAAATGCATCTTATAACAATGATAGGATCTATAAAGTGAAAAGGAAATTATGGCATGATCGGAAGATAATGAAAAAGAACTTGGAAAATGGATAAAAAGTTTTATTATACAATGCAAGATTGAAGTTATTTCCTGGAAAGCTCAAGTCTAGATGGTTAGGACCTTTTACAGTTGTAAAAGTTCATTCTTTTAGAGTTGTTGATATTAAAGATCCTGATACTGGAAACATTTTTAAAATTAACGGGCATCGATTAAAGCCTTACTTTGATGGGTTTCAACCTGATTTCAAAGAGTTTTTAATGTTGAGTCATCTCAATTAACAAAATGGTTTGTCGGGCTGATGACGTTAAACTAAGCGCTTTATGGGAGGCAACCCATATGTATCATTGTTGTGTGTTTGCTTTTTTTTGTAGTTGTACCTTTTTAGATAGTTAGTTTTGAATCCTAATTACTCCTAAATAATTAAATAAATTGATAAATGATGGATCAAATCAAGATATTGGAATATTTTGGATCAAACGAAGTTCGGTGAGAATTTTGACCGCTGGCACTGCCGGCGCTCTATCGTTTCTGCCCTACTGAACTTGACCGTTTAAGCACCGCCGGCGCCCTATCGAGCGTTGCCAGCACCCTATCGAGTGCCACCGGTGCCCAAAATATGTTTGATGATTTTTAAGTTTCAAAATGCGAGTTTTATCAGTTTTTGGCGGGATCTTCATCTTTATAACTCCCTAAACTCCATTTTTGACTTCTTGACTCCAGAAAAACGAAAACCACTTATCCCAATTCGTATCCTATGGATTCCTTTCCCATAGAAACCCCTCGATTTAATGTTTTCAACCGAAGGAAGTTCATAAGTTTTGAAGCACAGTGCTTGTTCAACAAAGTGATGATGAAAAGAAGGATTATCAAGTAACGAGGCTTCATAAATCGAGGTATGGATAATCCTACTACTAGAATTGAAGAAATTATTAAAGAGAGACATTGGGAAGTGCTTTGCTACACTACCACTGCCTTTATTGTTCCCATCATGAAAGAGTTTTATGCAAATATTTATGGGATCAATCAAGGGTTCGTATTTGTGCGTGGTAGATTTATGCAATTCACTCCTGCATGAATCAACGATCTATTTATGATCAACAACATACCTATTTGCCATTATTCTAATTTCAATGCCACTAAGGATAATATGAATGATGTTTATTGATATCTGACGGATGAGAATGAAGAATGAGACGTTAGAGAGAATGGATACATGAGTTTCTCATCTGCATCTCTCAATCCAATATCGAAGCAGTGGCATTACTTTATTTCGGCAAAGTTATTTCTGACATTGAAGATTAGGAAGGTAACCAAGGAAAGCGCCATTTTGAATTTATGTATTCAAACTGGAAGGCTAGTTGACATTTGTAATATTATTGTGAGATCAGTACTCAGATTAATTGTGCATGGCTCCAAATATGGGCTTAGACACCCATCCATATATTTTTATTATGTAGTCAGGCACAAGTTCCTTATGAAAGTTGGGGAAAAGTTCTTCTTCCATGGAGGCCTATTGATCCAACTAATCCTTACGAGTACCGAAAAGTTGGAGATGAAGATGACATGAATTTACTCGCTGATCAACCAACGTAGACTTCACAGCTAATTCAA
This sequence comes from Papilionanthe hookeriana x Papilionanthe teres, assembly GCA_022702705.1. Lineage (NCBI taxonomy): Eukaryota > Viridiplantae > Streptophyta > Magnoliopsida > Asparagales > Orchidaceae > Papilionanthe > Papilionanthe hookeriana x Papilionanthe teres. The sequence goes on along the minus strand of CM040436.1, from coordinate 66,674,037 downwards.
CCCTATTTTCCTGAAGGTTCTAGGATGATATTTGCAGAAGATCAAACAATTGGAGAAAGAGGTACGAAATGTTGTGAATGTGATCAACAATATTTCTGATTTATTCGATCATATAGATTGGAGAATGAAAGAGAAATTTGATCACACTGGTTGAATTGAGATGGGCTTGATCAATCTGATGAAGAAGAACACGGTGATAGTTGAAGGATCATCTGACGAATTTCTATTTCATCCATTCTATAACTTGTTTGTGCATCAACAATCAATTGGAGACATTAGAGGAGAGGATAGTTTTGAAACTGATGTGGAGTAATTGATGGATTCTACTTATGTATGTTGTGTGTTTAGTTTGCTTTGTTTAGTTATGTTTGGTTTGTGTAGTATTTGCTTTGCTTTGAACTAGATGTGTTTACTTTCATTGTGTGCTTAGATCTTAGTGCTTGCCTATCGTAGAGTACTTGCTACACTAAACATCTAAGAGTAGTTGGTTTGAATGAACATATTTAGTATTTTTTATGTAACTTGGATTATATATATATATATATATATATATATATATATATATATATATATATATATAATTGTTGTGTGTTGTTTGTGTGAAAATTGTGTTAATTATTGCTTATGGGATGATGTAAATGCTTATTGAAGTATTAAACATCATTGTGGACATCGAAACGATCGAAATAATGAAAAAAATTTTGGACCCAGAAAATATTTTGGACTAGCGCCGCCGGCGCCCAAATCCAGAGAGTTTGGTCATTTATTTTAAATAGAGTGCCACCAGAGCCTTATCGAGCGCCACTGGCGCCCAAACCCAGAAAAGGTATCAAACCCTCAATTTCACGATTCGTTCCCTTAGAACCGCAAAATTTTTCCATTTCCTTTGTCGTCCTCCTCCATTTTCATGATTTTGAAGATCTAGGGCTTGCTAGATCTCGGATTTAAGGAGTTTTCAAGGCTACGGAATCTTTGGCACTGGAAGGGAGAATATGAGAGAAGGGATTGATTTTTTGACTGACGGGCGAGGATAATGGAAAGTAAATAAAAAACAGTTAATAAATTTCCCTGCCTCCACTTTGAATGTTGCTTCAAAATTCTGGCATTATTTCATTTCTACAATATTATTACCATCTTATCACCACAGCGAAGTTACTAGAGAAAAAGTGATTTAGAATTACTGTATATTGAAGATGAAAAAGATTAATATTGGAGCTATTATTTATAAGAATATTCAGACGATTGCTAGAAGCGAGATGATTGGATGATTAGGACATCATGCCTTAGTTCATGCCCTCTGTGTTCAGTCTAAAGTAGAGTTCAGTAGTTCTGAAGAAGTGGCTATACCGTTGAGACCTATTACAAAGAATATTATCCATACTTATGAATCTCATGTGGGAGCCAGAGTTGAGTGTAGGAGTACTGATATTCCTACTACTAGTTATAATGTTCCATCTACTTCTGAGTCGCCTACCTTATCTGATATTTAGGAGCAGCTGAGATTACAGAGTGCTAGTGTGGATAGACTCAATAGTCAGATGGATGTATTTGAGGGGAGGAGTGATGTGAATGAAGATTATCTGCAGAGGAGAGTTGAGTTAAGTTTGATATGGATTATTATGATGCTCAGGTTAGATTTATGAGGGGGGAGTCTGATGTGATATTTCCTACTTGCCCCAGCTATACAACATATAGACCTGACCCTACTGATGACACTGCTGATGACCCTGCTGATGACCCTGCTGTTGATCCTGGTGATGGAGACTGGTAGATAATTTGTTTGTTTTATTTCTGTTGTTCTTAGTCTGTTGTGTTGTACTGATGTGATGTAGTGGATATTTACTTTTCATGTGTTGTGTAACCCTATGTTGTATGTTGACCTCATTTTTGATGAGGTCTTCTCTTCTTCTTTTTAGTACTTAGGATCTAGCCTTAGGCTTTTCCTTTGACTATCTTAGAGGACTAGAATTGGGACCCACCTTCTAGAATTTCAAACCACTTCTTAACTCCCTGCAAACTCCACAAACTTGACTATAGACCCCTAATCACCTAGAGGGTTGAAATCAAATGTGGAAGTTTAAAGGATGGGTTCCTATAGGACTCTTTGGCCTTAGGACTGCCCTAGGTGGCCTGGTCTGGTGAAGGGCTGACTTACACACACACTACACTCATACACTACACTTTCACACACCTCCTAAAACCACACCCATACCTAACTCGATCTCCCGACTCATGAAAGTGACCCACATGGATGGTCCTTAACCCCTAAGCCCTCGGCTAAGAGGGTTAGGAACAACATGGTGGATGCTTCAAATGAGTCCCTTCATGGCTCATGTGGGCTTGATATGGCTTCATGACTCAACCAAAATGATTTCATTTCACTTATATTCACCCAATCTTCAATTTTCCAAATTTTTAATTTTTGACTCCCGGGACCCTACGCCATACCTTTACCCGAAGCCCTCGAAATTACCCAAATTTTTCAAAATTTCCAAATCACCCAAAATCCCCCAAAATCAATTACAAACATTTCCACATCACTCAAATTGACCATCCATACCCAAAAATATCAAAAATTCCAAGAAAACCTCCCAATACCCTCCAAATACCCAAAATACCCCCCTTGACCCAAAAATCCAGAAATTCAGAAAATTCCCAGAAAATTCCAGAAAATCCCAAATATTCCCAATTTTATTTTGTTCAACTACACCATGGGCCAATTTTGTCAATTTACCCCACTTTTATCAAAACCCCCAATTTGACCCATTTTAACCCAAAGTGAACCCAATGTCAAACCAAACCTATCCAATTGACCCAAATTCTGGTCCAATTCAATTCTAAACTTCAATTCAACATTCCCAACACCAATCTAGACTAAATCCAAGTCCAATTTGATTGAAATTTGGATCCAATTTCACTTTTGGCCTTAAAGCCCAATTTGGACCCATGACCCAAACCAAACCCAAACTCACCCAATTCAACTCCAATTAACCCCAAATCTTTTCTAAATCTTCCTTAGCATCCCCACAAGAAAAACACTAACATGATTTGCCCAAAATTTAGACCCAAACCCCACTCAAATTCAACGCAAAGCTAAAAGGCCCAATTTTGACCTAAACCCAAACCTAACCCAAATGAGCCCAAACCCCAAAATCAAAGCCCAATCAAAGTCAAAACCTCTTTGAAATACTCCCATAAACATTCCTCAACATTAATTTTACATCAATTTCAACCCTAGCCCAACATTGGCCCAACTTGGCCCACTTGGACCTATATTGGCCCATTCACCAAAAGAACCCAAATTCAATCCAATTCAAACCCAAATCACCCCCAATTTGCTTCAAGTCACTCATGACACATCCATGAGCTAAACACAACAATTATTTGGCCCAAGCCTTTACCAAAATTTCATCCCAAAATCCATTTTAAAATTCAAAAGCCCACTTTCCTTAAACCATTTTAAAAGCCCATCTAAAACCATTTCAAAAAGCCCAAAATCTACCCTAAAGCCCACATGACATCTCCACTTGCCATCCACTTAATAAAAGCCATTCCCAAAGTCCTAAATTCATCATCAAATCATTCCAAATCAAGTTTCATACGAATTTCCATCAAATTACCAAAAATTCCTAAAATCTATTTCCATGAAATTGACTCCACTTTTCCCAAGCCAAAGGTGAGCCATGCAAGCCATGGACAAGCCACATGAAGCCATGGAAGGCTTGACATGTGATCAAGCCATTAATGGTAAAAGGAGGGCCCCCTTTCCCAATCCTTCTTAAACCCTTTTTTACCTTAAGCATGTCACACACTAAACCATGCTTAGCCACCTCATCATGGATGGAGACCCCACCATTCTCTCTTGGCTGACCCAAGTGATCCTTTCAGCCCAAGACCAGGCCTTGGGTGGTGAACCTAGCCCAAAACCATGGGTTGACTCATTTGAACCCAAAATGGTCTTCCCCCCATTCCATTTCAATCCAAGCTCTTTACACATGGCATTTGTCAATTGCTTGCACCAAGTCCCGACCCGACCCACCCGACCTCGAGGGTGACCCATGCTCGGCCAGCCGGCCACCAGTGCCGCCGGAAAACACCATGGCCGAGAGCTCACATGTGAGCCAACCTTGGAATTCTCCCTTGCTGAGCTGCCCCATCCCCAGTGGCCATTGTAGTTGTTCTTCTCTTGCCAAGAGCAGCTGATCCCATGCCCTAACTCTCCCTGGGAGGCCCTCCACCCTCTCCTATTTAAACACCACCACTATCGGCCATGAGAGGTGCTGAAACAAACCTTAAGGAAACTCTGCCAAAATTGTTCCAGACTACTCTCCATACACGAAGCACTTGATCCCCACCGAAATCCCCCTGCCATTTCTTCTCCGCGAGCTCAATTTCGTAGTCGAAATCCAAGCCCAAAACCAGGACACTTCTCCACAGGTGAGCCAATCCCTAAATTGATTGGTTCTACACCTTCACCGGACTAAGGGAAGGTGTCCACCAGCAAAAGCCCCATCTCCAGAGCCACCCAGCTTGCTCCAGCCTCCAAGCTTTGTGATCGGTGCGTGGTCGAAATCCCACCTATGCAATTCACCGGACCGAGAGACTTCATCTAGAGCTTGCTGGGATCCAATCGAAGGTGCAACAACCCTCAGATCGAAGCCACACTTCTCTGAGCAAAGGTATGGTCTCACTCTTCTTCCCGAGCTTCTGAACATTCTCCATTTCTATTGCTTAAATTCCATCCCACATAAACCATATGGATGTGTTCGTCTTCTCAAGACGAATCCATAGAAGCATAAGAACATGAAAATCCATCGAGTATCGAGTGAGATCTTAGGGATTTAGTGTGGACGGCTCTCGGGCGAGGACGCTCGGGGATGATGAACGGATGCCGTCCATTCAATACACGCGCGGACGGACGGCTCAGATGGCGTCGGACCAGGAGACGGTACGTGAACCGCGGGACCCGGGCTGCTGACTCAAGCGGCGGAGTCGAATGGGAGCGCGACGCGTGTGCGTTCGGAGATGCCGAGGATGACGTGGCGCCGACTCGGATAAATAGAAAATTAGGGGTATTTTCTATTTATTTAATTCCCTAAACTTGAAAAATTCATAATTTTGTGTAGGAAAATCATAAAAATACCCTCTTGCTCAGTGAACAAAGGAGAATAATGTGGAAAAGAAATCATTTAATTTCATCAAGTATTTTATTTTTAATAATTTATTTACTCTCTGCATATTTTTAATTCTCCATGCATGTATACAATTCACCATGGCATGAGACCATAGGGCTTTTGAAGCCTTCGAATTTGGGGATATTCCCTGAATTTTCCAAAGTCGGAGGCCATCCCTATGAAAAGTTATTGATTTTTCAAATTCATGTTACTGTTTTGAGTATTTTAATTCCAATAAATAGCATGTTGTGAAATAAATTCTAGGAAAATTTGGTGATGTTCCTTATGACCAGAGGACCCTAGGAAAAATAGGTTTTGAGTTAGTTCATTTGAAATAACCCTAATTGGCCTAAACACCCAAAATAACTCCCTAATTAATTAGAGCTAACCATACATCAAATTGACTTGAAATCAATTCTCCACTGACCTTTAGGATCAAAGGAACCTACCATAAAAATTTGAGGTCAATTGGACTTGGTTAGCCCTACTAATTGGGTTGATTAAGCCATTTAGCCATTTTAAACTTTAAAAATTCATAACTTTCAAAATACCTTTCAAAAATTCACCAAATTGGTTTTGGAGCCTCTCTGATATCAGGGGAATTTAAGAAAATTTAAATTTAAATTTTCTAAAAAAGTTGATTTTTAATATTATTTTAATATTTTTAATAATTAAAAAATAATAAAAATCACAAAAATAATAAAATCACAAAAATGTCACATTTTGAATTTTAATCACTTAGGAACAAACCCCATATTTTTCTTAGGTCTATTTAGTGAGATATTAAATTTTAAAGCCCTAAGGTAATTTTAAAATTAAAAAAATGTATTTTCTAGCATTTCCACTAAAATAATTCTAATAAATCAAAGAAAAATCAGAAAATTGTAAAAATTGATTTTTGATTTCCTTGATATCAGAGAGATTTTTGAAAAATATAAAATTTATTTTTCAACATTTATTTTATTTTTAAATTAATTAATACTCCAAAACTTAAAATAATTATAATAAAAATAATATAATTCAAAAAATCACCAAAATTGGTCCAAGTGGTCCTCTGGTCATTAGGAATGTTCTCTAATTTTCTTAAGGACAGAAACTTTCCCTTGGTCATGTTGTTAAATTTTCCTTGGAAATCTCTATTTTCTACCAAAAATAATTATATAAATAAATTAAATACAGAAAAATCACATTTTCTCCTCTCATGTCTTTATTGACATATGAGTGAAGTCACATGAAAATTTTAAGTTCATTTGAGTTCAATTTAATGAGTTATGAAATTATTAAGCTTAAAGGGCAAAATGGTAATTAAAATTTTAACCCTTAATTAAAACTTTAGGTTTAATAAAAATTAACAAGTAAAACATTTGATCCTAATCTGATTTGGATGATTGAAATTTAAATAATTAAAGGGTAGAAATCCATTAAGCAATTCAAAATAATTAAACCTTAATTAAATAATTGATTAAATTTGGAAGAATAATAAAATTGGAATTATTAAAATAGGGATATTATTAGGAGGAGATTTATTCTTTAATTTAAAAATCCCTAAATTAATTATCTCATTAATATTTAATTCTTAATTAAAATGATAACTCAAATTTAAAATATTAAAAGACTTAATCATTAAACTAAAGTTAAATTATTAAACTCTTATAAAGTGTCAATTAAAATTTAAAATAAAATTAAATTAAAAATTAAATTAAATTAAGTAAATTAAATTGAATTAAATTAAATTAAATTAAATTAAAATTAAAAGTTAAATCAAATTAATGATTAAATTAAATGAATAAATTAAATTAAATTAAATTAAATTAAATTAAATTAAATTAAATTAAATTAAATTAAATTAAATCAAATTAAATTAAAATTAAATCAAATCAAACTAAATTAAGTTAAACCAAACTAAATTGAATATAATTAAAATTAAATTAAATTAAATTAAATTAAATTAAATTGAATTAAATATAGCATCACCAAAGACATAAAGAATTCAAAATAAATCTAAAATAACTTGAACACTATTCCAAATTTAAACTCATTAATTGAAATTAAACTAAATCACAAATCATTTGAACATCAATTTACCCTCGGAAGCTTTAGTTATTATAACTCCTAAACAGAACATTAAATGAAATGTTACTTCACCTATAGGATATTCGAATATCCTAGTTCACTGAGTAAGATAACAACAAAACTTAACTAAACCTCGGACGATTAATTCATTTGTGTAATTGAATTCATTTGGACTTAAAATAATCCTAGAAATATTGAAAAGATGTTTAAGATTCTTCTTAAGAACTTCCTCAATATGATAGGATATTTATAAGAACAATTGAACTTAATTGTTCTTTGATGAAAAAAATCGTCTTCAAACCAAAACACAAAGACCTAGACGTCATAGGAAATGACTAGCTATAGGATTAGAAACTTGGTAGAAAACCATAACCCTTCCCTTAGCTTTACATAGGAACTTGTTTAAATATTCTAATTGTGTTTTAAGTGCAGCTTGGGATGACGGGAAGACCCACCGTGTACGCTTTTATTTTATTGCAATTTACATTATTGCAATTTCTTTAATCGCATCGCACTTACTTTTCTTGCATGATAAACAACTCGTTGCATGAAAACCCACACCTTTAGGATAGTCCCTAAAACTGAAACCAAAACTAAGTTAAAAGTCATTACAAGATAAAATTCACCGCCACAACATTTCAAAATATAAAACAACTCAAAATTTAATCACAAACAGAACACAGAACTACAACTACAACTAAATTAAAACGTCTCGTTGAATGATCGGGAATACCTCGGATGATGTAACCCACGTGTTGCTAACGGGATTTCCCACAGTCTAAATGAAAGTGTGGAACTCATTCAGTTAAGTTTAGCAAATTCATCTCGGACTAAGTGAATTCGATGAAAATAACGGTGCCGAGATGACTGAACCGCGGGATCTTAATCGGTTCGTTTAAACAACTTTAAGATTTGTTTTAATTAAAATATTAAAAACATTTGGATTTTAAGATTTTCTCTAAACCAAAACACTTCTCTCATCTCCCGATTCATGACTTCTAAAACTAAACCTCCGCAACAACAAGGAGCTTGGAGCACGATGGGCAGCACGACCATCGTCATCAGCAAAACTCGGATCTACTTCAACAAAACTTTCTTAGAATTAAATAACAAAGCCATAGGACTTCGAGGTAGTTTGCCTAGTGCAACATAAATCCTCAACTCTTCGTTAGGCATTTACCTTGTAAATTAAGCCCTAACTGGTCTTAGGATTCCGAGGTAGTCGTCTGATACGACATAAACCCTCATATCTTCGAGGCTATTTGTATGAATTTACCATATAAATATAAGCCCTAATTAATTAAAATTGGTAGGATTAAAAAATTAAATAAACATTAGGACTTTCCTAAATCTAAGCCAAACAATGGGATAGTCGGGAAATTACCGAAGTTCACTTCGAATCTGTGATTTCTCCTACCTTTCTTCCTTTGAATTCTCAAAACAAAATGTTCTAAACTTGATCCATTCCCTATTGAAATTCCAAAATTCAATCCTTTGAAAACTTAAACTTTAAAATTCTTGAGAGCAGAATTATTGATTATTATCGAGAGTTTTCTTAGGTGATTCCCGTCACTTAAGATGTAATTAACTATAGGGGCTTGCCCTTATAGGGAATTTTAAAGAACCTGAGTAATATAAACCCCTGTTTAATACTTTCATATTAAGCGAGGGAATTTGTCGGCTTATAAAATTGGTTCGCAGACCAAACGGATGTCACAAATCTTCTAGTTTATTTAATCAAGCCCCACCATCAAGCGATGTGTCTATCCTTAGGGATAGATACACGGTTCGTGGTGCGGTGCTCGTTTATATAAACTATTTGGGATGTGAGATCGGTTTAATCTCATATCTTAAAACCTTCAAATTTAAAATTGTTTTCAAAATCAAATACTACTTTTCAAAATTATTTATTTAAACTAAATTAAGAATTCGCCGACATACTTCTGTTAGGCGAACCCCTTTTTAAAATAAAACACGTAACCTAAAATAATGCCGACATTGTACTATATGATGTAGTGTTATTTACTTTTCATGTTGAACTGTTAGTTGTATTGTTAGTAGTGTGATAGTTTGTTTCATGTTATAGTGTTCTATTGGATGTTTAGATGTTTAATGTTAATTTCTATTTACCCATACAAATATTTAAAATTGTCATATCACTGCTACTAATTATTTCATGCTTGCTAGTTGTAAGTTTTGATTAATACCAGATAGCTATTGAAGATTTCAGAATCTCAGCACAGAAAGGTTAGTTTTCTTTTACTCTCATCTATTTCAAATTTATTGAAAATTTTATGTTTGCGGGAGGGTAAAGAAATGCTAAACTTTTATTTGTTCTCAATTACTACATTTTCAAAAATTATTAGCATAACTTTTTGTAGTTGAACCTCATTGTAAGATCTCTAAAACTTTTCATTTCAGTTGAATATTATGGAAGGATAGGATGGAATTTTTTAGTGATAAAGGCTGCTTTTATAGAAGTAAGATATTTGGTATGAAAGGATTTGATTATAGTAAACTATTTAAGGTAAATAAAACTGTATTTTTGAAATATTAAGAGATTTAAAGTATTGTGTGTTAAGAAAATATTGTAACTTTATGATGAATAATAAAGCTTAACTATAAAGTAAGGAGGTGACTTAAGTTTGAACTTTAGAAAGAGGAGAGTGAAGTTCAAAATCATTAAAGGCTATCCAGATATAGTAATCCTCAGAAAAAAAGGAGAAAAAGAGAAAAGAAAAGAAGGATTGAAAAACAATCCCAAAAAGAAAGAAAACAAAATAAAAGTAAAGAAAAATGTTTATGAGGAGAAGCTTGAGGAGATGCCTAATCAAAAATTGGCTTTACTTGAATCACCTTAAAGGGAGAGCTTGATTTCATTTTTGAATTTATGTTTAAAGCACTACCCTACATTCTAATGAAGTTAGCATGAACTCCTTTATCACATAATCTTTTAAAGCACTCTTAATGTTACAAATTATGGTTCATCTTAAAATAAATAGAAGACTAAAACTCTTAGATTTAATTACTGAATATTATATCTGTAATGTTGACCTGAGTTACTAAACTTTTTCTGAAAATGTAACCATTATATTCTTTTGAATGAAAAATTTTAATCTCTTACAATTGAAAAGTACATTACCTAGAGTTATATTATATGTAGTAAAAGGATTGCTTGAGGACAAGTAACAGTTTAAGTTTGGGGGATTATGATGCACTGAAAATATATACGATTTTTGCTATCTAATTTTACTCAATTTTGGTGATATTGCACTTTAAAGAAAGGTATTTTTCATGATTTGTTGCAGGTATGATGATTTTAGGTGATTGGAGTGAAAGAAGCAAAAAAAGAACGAATCAAAAGCAAAAGGAACAAAATGGTGGAAAAAGTGTTTTGGTGCTGCCGGCGCCCAAATCCAGAGAGCACAGAGTTAATTGGCACGATAGAGCGCTGTCGGCGCCCTATCTGGCGTCGTCGCTCCTGAAGTCGGTTCAATTCATATTTGAAGAGTTTTGACGACTTTTTGAAGGGATGCCTATGGAAACTCTTGGAAATTCATCCGTATCTTATAAGTAACTATTTTTGTATGAAAATGGTGTGCTTCTTCAGTGGTTTTAGAGTATTTTTAGTGAGAGTGAAGTGTTAGGGTTTAGGAGTGGAGATTGTAGAGTGAGGATTTGAGAGGGATTTTTCTCTAAGGAGGGGATGAGAATAGGTGAAGTGAGAGATTGCTTCTTCCTTTCCATTCTAAAGAGAGAAGCAAGTGTTGTAAAGAAGAAGAGAAGAGGATTCAAAGGAACTTCAATGGAATCACATAGGGGAAGATAAAGTGATAAGTTGTATTTTCTTTTGTGGTTTGTATGACTTTTGTTTTATATATAAAATACATGTGTTATTATATCTTCTCCATGAATTCTGAGTAGTTTTCTTGTCTTTTTTCTTGCATTAGAGATGTGATGACAGATTTATATGGATTTGATGTGCTTTTAATTGTGATGAAGAAATTGTGAAGGTTTTTTATTTAGAACTTAATTTACTTTCGATCTGGCTAATTGAAATGTTAAAATATGTTGGTGAACATTAAGTTTGAAAGGATTTAATGTCCTACAACAATAATGAAAGATCCATTCGATTTTCATGGATTAATTGCGTAGTTCAGGGGAATTGAGTGTAAATAAATAGGGAAATGTGTTTTGATGGACTTCAATGTGGAGATTTCAGGGTGACAGACTGAAATCCCCAAATTGGTTCTAGGATTAGTAACTAAATATCAAATGTTAGCCTTAGAGTGAAGGGTGAGTGGGAGCTCCGAAGTGAGAGCCCGTATCCTCCCAGCCTAGCCTTAGAGTTAGGACTAAACTTAGAATATGTCAATGTTCTTTTCTACTTAGAAGAGGGTTACTCTTTTAAGGGTAAAGAATCATCTATGCTCCTATTTGGCACAATAATAAAAATATTTGTTCCATATCAATCCACACATCATATTCTCCTTGCAAGAGGAAAGATACTTTTCTTATATATCAAAAACCATTAAAAAACTTAATTTACTGTGTATATTAGTTAATTTTTTCCTTAAAGTTATTAGAAGTATTTGTAGTTTAGTTAACTGTTATTGTTTTCTACATAGTGTTGGTAGGAGTTTGTGTTAAACTTTAAGTGCTATTTAAATATAGGATTTTAGTTCCATCTTACTTATCTTGGGATCGCTTTCTTAAAATTTAGAACTTCCCTGTGGGATCGATGACAAGGACTCCATTAGAGCCCTGTATTACTTGATACGATACGTATACTTGTGTTTAATGCTTGGACTTATCAAAATCATTAAAAATATATATATTTGAGTTCATAAATTCTTGCAATAAAAGTTCCGTGCATCACTCTTCCACACACTTTGGTCAACACCTGAAATTGGGTCAGGTCGAACTTTTGTTCAGACATTTCATCAGGGCAAAAGGCTTAATCTGGAGGCTCATTGGGATCAATCGAAGCTGCTACAATCATCTAATTGAGGCCTCCCCTCTCAGACAGAAATATTGATCTCTCTCCCCCTCCTGAGCTTGTTTTGATTCTCCATGCACATTGGGTTAATTTCAGGCTAGGTTAGCCGTATAGATAGGTTCTTCTAGGATAGATGAGTCCATAGAAACATACCCAATGTGATTTAGTTGAGTCTAACTTAAGTTCTTAAGGCTATAAGGTGGACGACTCTCGGGAAAAACCAGTCCAAGACGATGAAGGAGGTCGTGTAATGCTTGGACGACCAGGATGAAGCTGGATGAGAATTAGGTGCATAAAGCACAGCCGTGTGGACATCCATTCAGATGGAGCGTCGAATGGGGGCGCTCCGTGTGGTCTTTCGGAGCTGCCTATGATGTCGTGGTGCCACATCACTTAAGTAGGAATATCAGGATTTAATTAATTCCATTTAATCACTCCAACTTTAAAATCTATAACTTGGTTTAGAAAAATAAAAAAAATAAAAGAAAAATACCCTCTTGCTCAGTGAAAAAAAAGAACAATGTGGAATTGGTTTGAAGTTTACTTGATGATTAGTTTATTTTTAATTAATTTTATACAACATGTAATCTTTTGATTCTCTATTTGCATAGGCACTTCACCTGGGCTTGATCTTTAGAAGTCTTGAGCCCTTTGTCATGGGGGATCTTCCCTGATTTTTCTAAGGCTAGGGGAGATCTCTACGAAGAGATCTATATTTTTTAAGTTATATGAGCCTGTTTTGATATAAAAATTATAAAAATTAAAATATTTATCATAAAAATGCAAAGTAAATTTTGTTAAGTTCACTGTGACTTGAGGAACATAGAAAAATTGTAAAATTGGTTTAACTCATTGAGTATAACCATAATTGTAATTAAGAACTAAATTCTAAAGAAAAATAAATTGGATTAAATATAAGTGAAAATAACTTAAAAATCTTTCTCCATTTAATTTAAAGTCAGATAAACTACTATAAAATTTTTAATTGGATTGGAGTTAATTCAAACACTTAAATGAATTTTCTAAGTTAAATAACACTTTTGGCATTAAAATAATTTTAATAATTAAATACACTTAAAAAAATCACAAATTAATTTTTGAAGTTCTATGTGATCATAGGAGCCCTTGAAAAATAAAATTGTAAATAAAATAAAGTTTTCTTTTTAAGCATTATTTTATTATTTAAATAATAAAAAATTAATAAAATTCATAGAATTAATAAAATTGATGAAATGTTCTAAATTGCCTTTTAATCACTTAGGAACAATTGGAGTAATTTTACTAACTCTTTAAATAAAGATATTAAATTTTTAAGGGTTAAATTTATTTTTAAAGGCCAAAAATGGAATTTCCTTAATTTCTCACTAAAATAATTTTAATAATTAAAATATAAATCTCAAAAATATAAAATTTGGTCTTCTGGGTTCCCTTACCTCAATGAAATTTTTAAAAATATAAAACTTAATTTTCTAATTATATAATATTTTATATTTAATTAATACTATAAATATTAAAATAATTATAATAATTAAATTAAAATTAAAAAAATCATGATATTTGGTCCAAATGATTCTTTGGTCTATGTGAATCTCCAATAATTTTCTTTGGGACATATCTTTCATTTTGATTAAGTTATTGAATTTTCTTTAAAAATCCTTATTTTGCATAAAAAAATAATATAAATTAAATTAAGTAAAGAAAAATCCCATTATCTCCTCTAATGCTTTAATTGATCCAAATTGATTAATTATGGAGTGTTAAAGCCCTATGACAAAGTTGTAATTTTGAAGAATCTATTCTTAATCAATATTTAGGCTTAATTAAATGGTGAAATAGGTAATGAATGATCATAATAAACATGTTTGAATGATTGAAACATATGAAGTGACAAATGGTAGAAACCCATCTCATTTTTGTCACCAAAAAGATAAGTTTATAATTTTATTAATCGTATTAATTTGGATGAAAATTAAATTAAATGATCTTTAAGGTTAGGGTTTGACTTTGAAAGTTGATAACTAACTAACTCAACAACCCTAGTTAATGATAAATTCAATACTTTAATAAGAATCATAGTTATATAACTACACTTTTCTAAAAACTACAAATATACCCATTAAATCTTAAGGGCTTAGTAGTGAGCAAGGCTTAATTGAAACTTGACTAACGAGCTTTAGAAAAGCAAAACACAATTAATTTTAAAATACATTTGAAACACTACAAGCCCATCAAAATTGGTTAAATTCTTTCATAAATTAAATGGCCTCTAAAGGCCCCAAGTAAATAATTCAGAAATTAAATATAAGTGATATCTACCCTGCCTTTTGAGATATTTAAAACATTAGCTCATTAAGCATAAGGGTACGAAACAGATGAATCATTTAGTACTTATGATACGTTCAGATGAACTCAAGAAAGTTCAAAAGGGTTGTGAAACATCTAGGTATTCCCTAAACCTTCTCATAAATCTTCTGGACATCTTATAGAACAACTGAACCTATCATACCTATTAAAGGAAAACATCAATCAGTTGAATAAATAAGTCCCACCAGGTTATGACATAGGATTTGGTAGACCTATGACGAACCTAATTATAGGATTTTACTTTCCTCCAAATTATAAATGATTATTGAAAATATACTAAAGTTTAAGGTGGAGGAACTAGAAGAGTCGCTAAGTACACTTTTATAAGTTTATACCATCTACTTTCAGTACTTCCTTTACTTTACTTTGCCTGCTTATGAGTTTGCATGTTAAATAACAATGTCACCCTGCATTAGGATAGCCACTAAACTGCAACTAAAAATAAAAAAAACAAAATAAAATGAGACAAAATTCACCACCACAACAATCAAAATATCAGATAACTTAAAATTTAATCACAAAAAAAACAAAAATCACAATTGCAACTAAATTAAAACACCTCTATCGGATGATCAAGAATACCTCGGAGGATGCAACCTACAGGTGCGAACAAGATTTCTCATGGTCTAACTAAAAGTATGGAACTCATTTAGTTGAGTTTATTAAATTCATTTAGACTAAGTGAATACAAAGAAAATAGTGGTGTCGGAATGAGGGAACTGTGAGATCTTAACTGGTGTCGCTATAATCAACTTAAATACTCCCCTAATAAGACATTAAGACACCTCAATTTAAATCCTCTCCAAAACATGCTACTTCTTTTTTCTTTTCAATTTGACACTTATAAAACTAAACCTGCTACGACAATGAGCTTGGAGCATGCATAGTTGGCAGCACAGCCATCTTCAACAGCAAAACTCCCTAGAATTAAACAACAAGCCATAGGACTTCAGGGTAGCTTGCCTAGTGCAGCATAATTCCTCACTTTATCCCTTTAGGCCTTTTACACGACCATGTTGTACAATATAAACCCTAACTTATCTTAGGATTCTGAGGTTTTCATCCAATATGACATAAATTCTCCAATCTTTCATGCTATTCACATGATCGATATCAAGTGAATGTAAGCTATAAATAATAAAATTGGCTGGATGAAACATTAAATAAATGTTTCAAATTGAAGCCGAACTATGGGATAGTTTAGGAAAACAATGAGATTTTTCTCAGATCCATGGCTTTCCCCTAGTCTTTCTTTCTTTCGGATTCCCATAATAATTGTTTCAAAATTTTAGCCACTTGAGCCACTCACCTATTGAATTTCCTACTATCACATTCTCTTGAAGAACCCTACTTTTTGGAAGTCATGAATACAAGGTGACCTTGGTTGTCTAAGATGTAATTAACTATAGGGGCTTACCCTTATAGGAAACTTAAAAACCCTGGATTAACATAAACTCTATCTAATTCTTTCATATTGGATAGGAGAAATTGTCAGTCAACATAAATGGTTCACAGACCAAACAAAGGTCATATATCTTTTGTTTATTTGATCAAGTTTTACCACTAAGCAATGTATCCATTCTTCGGGATAGATACATGGCCTGTGGTGAAGTGCTTGATTGTTTAAACTATTGTTCATATGAGATCAGTTTGATCTCATATTTTCAAATTAAAAATGATATTTTCTGAAATTATATATATATTGAATTAAATCTTTATTCCTAAACCTCTTTTACTGCCGACTATTTTTTGGTGACTCCGCTGGTGAATAATTTTTCTCTTCATTAAGATCAAGAAATGTTATAATTGTACGTCAGTAATTAGTTCATGTCCCTCATGGACCAGATTACCATTCTTCCGTTGACACGCTTTACCCATTTCATTCTTTGGAAAGTATGATCAAATTTTCTCGATTTCATAATAATTTGTTTAGCCATCCTTAAACAGAGGGGTTTAGGAGTCTTACGGTTTCCTCTTGACTTTTGTGGGGTTGGACCACCAATGGGTGTGATGGTGAACAAGTTTCGCTAAGGAAATATATGTTGTGAAAGGGATCCCAGACAGGGTCCCATACTTCACTTTCCCTTTGTACCTCTCGGGTTTGAGCTTGCTATCGGCAAAGTGAACTAGTTGATCTTAAATCTTAGAACTCCTTTTAACAAATATATGAAAATCAAAGACAAGATAAAACACAAAAATAAAAAAATTAACTAAAGTTAGATTGTGCCCAATTCACAGAGCGACCTTCTTCGTAGTGTTTGCACTATAATTAAAGGATTTAAGCCTTCACTAACTTTTTGAATTCTTTTTTTTCCTTCACTTACGCTCACCTTCACTTGCAACTTGTCCTCCTCCCGCGAGGCACGTCTTGCAGAACTAATGATTCACTTCGGGACTGGCTTCAATGAGTATGAAGTCATACATGGAAAAGCCTCGTTCGTTGTCATGAAAGTTGCTACCCCTGAAGTTCAAGAACGATCTGCTGAGTTTGACCTGAACTTGCACTAGGATTTCCCTTCTGCTAATAGGGTGAAGGTTGCTACCACCCCTCCAAGTCAGTCATCTCCGTGCCTAGGAGAGTTGTTACCCCTACAGCTACGGTTTTACCATCACCACACCAACTCTCCCATCTGCCAAGGGGAACAAAATTCTACATGAAGAAGATTCTGATAATGTCTTTCTCGCCCCGCCATCAGTCTTTGAGATTGATTTCAGTTCTATAATCCCCCCGCCAACAAGATCTCAAAGGAGGAGTTACAATCGTAAGATTCCCAAGGCTGCCAAGGTATAAGCTGTAAGTCTACCAGTGATTGATAAGATTCCTTAGCAGGAGGAACTCAGTTTCTCGGAGACCTCTCCACTCCTTCGAGGGAGTAGGTTCCACCCATTGATTGAAACTACTGAAGATAAAAGCCTCAACAAGATTGCTACTACACTTTCATCACCACCTAGCAGTGATGTGGTGAGGGAGAGGCCCACACTCATCACCCGAGTTCTCACCCTTCTCTGAAGATTTGTTGAAACAGAAGGGTGTTTCATTGCCAAACTCATAAAGAAGATGGGATGTGCAATATACCCCAAAATAAAGTATGAGATTTTTAGGATTAAGAAACTCGTCCGAGCAGAATTTGGGAAGACATGTTGCTGCCACTACTATAGATGTTACAACTGCCATTCTGACACTTGCAATGTGCAGATCAATCAAATCTCGGCTGGGTCCTAGAGTACCGCTTACCAATGATTATGAGAAATCTCAGCAGAGGAAGAATAAGAGAGGATTATTTTCTTCTGTACATGGTCTACATCCTAGGGAGCACAATTCCCCTCACCACTCTGATGTCCCCACCAAGACACTCCCTCTCAAGGTGTTGACATTTAAGAGGATAGTGTGGTTACCGAAGGTCATTGCACCAGTACGCTTTGAGAAGTCTATGGATTATTAGATGGATCATGAGTTTGATGTTCCCATTGCCACTACCACCATTGCTTCTGATTCAGTTGTAGAAAGGAGTGACAATCGTGGGAGACCTACAGATCTAAAGGTGATTAAACAGAAAACAGTTGATGATACAGTCCAAAAGCTCTAAGCAGAAATTTCATAATTAGCAAGAGAACGGGGACTATATATTGAAAATGAAGAATACTTCCTGTCATACTACATGGAAGATTGATGGAAGTTAATGTGTTTGAGACCAGGTCTACGTCATCTGTGCGTGATACTCCCAGTGAGGAGAACACCATAGATGAGCTTTAGAGGGTCATATTTACAAGAGACGAACAGATTATTCATCTGGAAAAGAAGATGTTGGAGATGATCGCCGTCATGGTCGCCATGGCCACACTACATGGACATTCACAGCCACGGCCAATAGTGTCTCCAGAAATTAATCAACCCAAAGTTATACATATTACCAATGAAAGAAGAGAAGTTGATTCTCCCAATGAAGACAAACCAACAAGGAAGGATAGAACTCCGAGCATATCAAAAAAGGATATCAAGAAAATGGTCGAACAACAAGTTCGAGAGGCCTTGGCTCAGTCCAAAGGCGGAGCTTTAGTTTCAAGAGGTAGACCCTACCCAGAGGAGTTCAATGTCGTGCCTTACTTCAAAAGCTTCATGCCCACGGCTTTCAAGATGTTTGATGGGATAGGAAATCCTTGTCAGCACATAGCACACTTCATGTTTAGTTATCGCAACACAGGAGGAAGTGAAGCTCTTTTGTTCTGACTGTTTGTCAGCAGCTTCCTAGGGATAGCATTTTATTGGTATGTCGAGCTTCTTAATGGGCCAGTAAAGACCTTTGCAGAAATGGAAAGCATGTTTGTAAAAATATTCACCAGTGCACAGCACCACATTACTATAGGAGATCTCGTAGTTGAGTGACAGAAGCCCGACGAGATGCTAGCTGTCTACCTCTTGAGATGGAGAAACTTAAGGATGAAGTGTGAGCCTCAGCTGCAGGAACAACATGCAATCGAAATGCTACTCAAGAGTATCCACGGTCTGGTGGCTTTCATGCTTAAGGGTCTCACCATCAAGTCCTTCGGGAAATTACTCAGCAAGGTTAGCAGTTTACAAGAAAAAGTCAAACATATGGAGCCTGCAGAGAAAACAGAGAAAACAAGACTGGCCAATGCATATTAGAAGAAATTTGGCATAGTTGTGACGATCGACAAAGGGAAACAACCGACAAGGATTCAGGCTGAGCAGTCGCAGCAGCATCACAGTCAGTCTCAGCAGTACAGTCAGCCTCCTGAGTATAGTTAGTCTCAGCAGTTTGGTCAGCCTCGTTCATGACAGAGCAATCAGTCTGGTCAGCAGCAGAGGTCGTACAAGCAGACAGACGACACGGTCCAACAATGTCAGAACGGTTGAGCAGTGACAACTCCTTCAAGGACGATGCTTTAGTGTAGATGTTCATAAATTTTATGAAGAAGCCAAAGTTCAGATTTCCCAAGTCAAAGAAGCTAGAAGAGATGAATAAGAAGGATCAACCCAACTTTTGTCCCTACCATAGGTTGCTCAGACATACAATAGAAGGATGCTTCATTTCTAGGGATTGGCTCGAAAGGAATTACAAGGAAGGAAATTTAACGGTACCGAAAGAATACTTGAATGAACCTAATAGAGGTTTTATAAATTTGATTTCGACTGACATGATCTCTCCGATTGACCCTGGTAGATTGGTTGTCTTAGATTCGGGGGTGAAACCTATCGAACTCCTGACTTTGTATAATTATCTTTATGCCCTCTAGGGTCTCATAATAGAAACGATTTTGGCTACGTTCTTACTGCCTCTAGTGATGAGTAACTAGTCACAACCTATCTAACCCCAATTTCAATTCCCAAAATGATCCTCAAATCGTGTTAGTTCCCGACGAGAACGTTGATGAAAATGAAGAAAACATCGACAATACTAGTTACAACAGTGCGAGAAGCGAGGAGCCAGTCCTCAAGTGCAAAGGAACTCTGCTTGTAATCAGCTTGGATCCTTTCGATACAGAAACAATATCAGAAGAGTCAGCTACAACATATGAAGAACCTCCGGGTCTACAGGAGGAAGAAATCACGAAAGTTAATCTCATAAGTGGAAGGGTACTACCTCTAAGGACAGCTCCAATAGAGAAAGGAAAACAAATAATTATTCAAGAAGAAGTGCCTCCAACAATAGAAGAAGTCCAAATTTGAAATGAGATTGGAAATTCAAATAAAGTGGATTACAATGCATTAGCACATCTTAGAAAGTTGCCAGCCAAACTAAGCATTTACGATGCTCTGATCCTGTCAAAGGAGATGAGAAAATCTAATCAAGGCTATTTTATCTAGACATTTGCTTAGCGCAGTTGGCTAGCACATCCTCAGATGGAGTTTGTAATTTGAAAGCACAGCATGGTGTAACCTTCACCGATGAAGACTTGCTACTTGGCATTGCAAACCGTAAATGTTTTTATCATCATCGACAGGTTTGTGCCCTCCAGAGTGTTAGTAGATTTTGAAGTGTTGCTCAACATAATGAGTCTACGAACGTTAGCTTACTTGGACATCGACGCACAAGAACTCACCACAGATAAAATGATGCTAAGAGGATTTAACCAGAAAGGAGAAAGAGCTCTCAGATCTATAACACTGCAAATAAAAGTTAGAAATCTAGTAACAACTGCAAAATTTCATGTCATTGACGTAGATACTTCGTTCAATACCCTACTCAGTCGACCGTGGCTTCATGAGTACAATATGGTCCCGACGTCGCTACACCAATGCATCAAATACTACAAAGATGGACAAGAGCATTGCATTAAGGGAGACTTACAACCATTTTTAATACATGAAGTGGGCATTCATAAAGATGCCGCCTACTATGCTCCCCCAAAGAAAACAGTCTTTTCAAGAGAAGTTGTGATGAACAAAGAGGAAGATCTAGAAGTACCACAGAAATGGGATTGTTCACCTCCAATTCAACAGTCTCCCACCATTTATTTGAAACGAGTTGGTGGATATTATTTTAGCCCACGCATTCGAGATCGAGGCCGGGGACGTGGGCGAGGATGAACTCAACAGATTGTTGAACAAACAAAGCTAATGATCAGCTTCGGCATAGCAGAAAGCTCCGAAAAATATGAATCCGATAAAGAAATAATTATGATACTTCAGAAGAAGCCTCAGTTCGAGATTTCTTTAGATGACACAGAAAAGAATGAATATGAATCAATGTATGATCGAATTAACCATTACGTTCAAGCTATGACCCTAACTTCGATCCATCCTCAAAAGAACGAGAGTATGGAGGTCAAGGAGGTCCATAATGATGGTTTTAAACTGATCAAATTTTACTGATCTTATCCTTCTACTTCTGAACCTTATGTAACTCTTGAAGAAAATGATTCTAATGAATTAATGGAATTGCGGATACACCTAAAATATATAGTATTTTTAAATACATTTTTATACTTATTTTTGATGATATTACACTTTAATGGAAGGTATATTTGTGTTTTTCTTACAAGTATGATTAAAATAAATAGTTGTGATAAAATGAGTAATAAATGATCAAATTTGGTGCAAAAATTAAAAGGTGTGCAAAATTGGCCTCTGACGTCTATGCGTCGGATGGCTGGCGCATAGGCGCCACATTTAAAGTGATGAATTTTATTTGATTATGTCGCAAATTTGAAGGGGTTTTTGAAGTATCATTTGTTTTAAACTTCACTAACTTCCCGTCAGTGCCAAAATTTATTTAAAATTTGAACGGATGGATGCATTCTTGGTGGATGCATTAAATCTAGAGGTATTTTGAAGAGACGCCAAAGCACCTTTTGGAAAATTTTAAAAAGAAGACTTGAAGATCAGAAAAAGGGTTGTTGTTGGAGGGTGTGATTAGTGTTAAGAGTAAAGTTTATGTTAGAGAGTTATTGAGAGCACACATTTCCACTTCACCACTTTTATTATCAATTATATCTAGTTTTTTTTAAGAGTAGAATATGGATTCAGAGTCAATGGAGTTGGGCGCTAACCTCTTTAATATCTTGTTAAAGGAAAGCAAAGTTTCAAAGGAACTTTAAGAGTCTTGTGGAGAGAATTTTCAGATAAGTGTTTATCTTGATTTACATTTGGTTTCAAAGTAAGACTCGCTGTGTTTTCACTATGATTTCTACTTTCAAATCAAGTTGTGATTGTATTTTCTCCATGAATTTTCAGTAGTTTTCTTTATCTTTTGCTTTTAAATGTTGAAGTAATTAAATTATGGAAGGAAGTTGTGTGAAATATAGGATTTCAATGTTGGAAAAAGTTGTGATGATTCACTAGCTTACACTTCATTTACCTTTTGATTTGACCAATTAAGATGTTAAAATTTATTGTGAGAAATGTAAGAACCAATGCAGTATCATCTCAATCAACATTTGGAAAGAATCACTATTTGGAAAGAATCACTTGCAATTGTATGGGTGAGAATTCTAATCTATATGGTTCGGTGCAAATAAATAGGAAGATATGTTTTTAATTGGGAGTAAAATTAGAGGACTTTAGATTGATAGGCTAAAGCCCCTAATTTAGTTTGATATTTTAAATTTTGTTATGTGATGTTACCCCCCAGGTGGAGGGATTCGAGGGAACTCTAGAGTGAGAGCTAGTATTTTCCCTGCTAACCCATCTACATGATTTCAAAACTTTTAAGTATAATTTCATATCAAAATTGTAAGCATAAATATTCAGGGATAAAGTTTTTTGCGCTGTTGCCGGGGAAATTAAATTAAAATATCATTTAAAGAAAATTTAAAAAAAAATTAAGATTTTACATTTCATTATTTTTGTTAGTGTGTTTTATTTTATTTTGTTAATTATGTATACATAGTTCAGGTTCATGTTTTATTTTATTTTGTATACGTAGTTCAGGTACTTCATTCTCTAATCCAGATGATCAAAGAAGTCAGATAGATTGTTGATTGCATTCATCAGGTGTTGTATTTCCTTCTCCAATTTCTTAGTTTTCTTTAAGATGATATGTAAACTTTCAAGAAAGTAAGGAGGAATAGGTGTTAACCTCTGAGATTGTTTAGCTTCAATGATACTCATGTCATTCATATCACCAACTGCCTGGTTACTATATGCATCTACTGGGTCTATAGGCTTCCAAGATATAAGTACTCTTTCCCAGTTCTCATATGGCACTTGTGATTAACTGCAGAGGAGAAATATGGTGGAAGGATGTCCAAACCCATAATTTGATCCATGAACGATCAATCCCAATATAGACTTAACAATTATTGAACCAACATCAATAGACATCCCCATTGAATACAATAGTTCAAAATAGCACACTCCTTAGTTACTTTACGTATTTTCATAGTTGGGAGCAATTTTGAAAATATGAAATAATGTAAGTGCTTAGACATAGGATTTAACAGTGTGGTCAAGAAAGATACTTGTTATCTCTTATCTCCCAATCATCATTTTCATCTGTCAGATATTTGTATATATCATTCATGCTGTCTTTCGTTGGGATAAAATTCAAATAGTCGCAAATTTACACATTCTCAATCATTTATAAATCATAAATCTTTGCAAGAGTAAATGTGACAAACCTGCCTCGCACATAGACTAATCCTTAGTTAATTCCATGAAGATTTGCATAAAACTCCTTCAAAACCGGGACAACTACGGTGGTAGTAGTATTCATCGATTCTAGTGGTAGGAGAATTCGTACCTCGATTAACAAAACCTCGCTCCTTAAACAACCTCATTTTTGAGATATTTTTGTTGAATAGGCATTGTGCTTCGAAACTGATGAACTTTCTATGGTTGAAAACTTGAATCTTGAAGTTTCTATCGTGTCAACCCTTTTACCAAAAATGACAACTTTGGTCAAAATGGTCAATCCAGACCCTATGACCAACCTTGTTGACCCCATAGGTCAACCTTTTTATCCGAAATGATAATTTTGGTCAAAATGGTCAATCCTGACCCAATAACCAACCCTGTTTACCCCATAGGATAAATTTTTTACCCAAAATGACAATTTTGGTCAAAATGGTCAATCTATACCCAATGACCAACCCTGTTGACTCCACAAGTCAACCTTTTTATCCAAAATGATAATTTTGATCAAAATGGTCAATCCAGACCCTATGACCAGCCCTTTTGACCCCATAAGACAACCTTTTGACCTAAAATGACAATTTTGGTCAAAATGGCCAATCCAGATCCAATCACCAACCTTATTGACCCAACGGGTCAACACATGACCTAAAAAGTCAACTTTAGTTAAAATGATCGATCAAATAACCAATGACATGTTTAAGACGTCACAATGACAAAAATTAATCAAATTAATTTCAAAAATTATTTTGATTAATTAAATTGATTAATAATTTAATTTTTAATATTTTAATTAATCAAATGAAATGAATAATTAAAATGAAAATTAAATTAAAAGTCATAAAATGACAAAATTAATCAAATAATTGATCTCAAAAATATTTTGATTAATTAATTGGCTAATGAATTAATTTTCAAATTTTAATTAATGCCATAATTAATTTAAATGAAAAATTAAATTCAAAGGCCATAAAATCACAAAATCCACAAATTAATTAGAAATAATAGAATTAACCAAAAAATTAATTAAAAATTATTTTTAATTAATTAATTGATCAATAATTTAATTTTCATGTTTTAATTAATGACATAATTAATTAAAGTGAAAATTAAATTGAAAAGTCATGAAAAGAGACAAAAATCAATTTTAATGACATGGATATTAATCAAATAATTACTTTGGAATTATTTCCAATTAATTATTGATTAATAAATTAATTTCCAATATTTAATTAATGACACAATTAATTGAATATGAAAATTAAAATGAAGAGGGCATTAAATGAAATTTTTAAAACCTATGACATATGGTTTTCTAAAAATTCTAAAACTCTTTTATGACATCACACATGACCTCATATGGGTTAGACACAACCCATATGACCCATTACAGAGAAAACAACCCATGAATCACTCACATTTAACCATGGTAAAGGGTCATCATGACATGAAAAATGAGGTAGCGAAACCATGGTAATTTAAAGTGTGAGGTGTCTTGCCATGGTGAGGTTAGTTTAGCCACCTCCCTAGCCACCCAATAGTGAGGAGACAAAGCTTTAACCATCCTTCACACCATGGTTAAACTCATCATAACATTTCATGAAAAATATTAAGAGAGGGGCTAATGTGACACCACCTCATGAAATGATAAAAGAGGTGTTGCAAGGGGAGGGTCTCAACCATTTGAGTCACCATGAACCTCCCACTTAGCCAATGGAATGGAAACAAAGAGGTTAAAATTTATCATGACAAAATTTAAGCCAAAATTGCCATGAAATGTGCACTTGCTTAAGTGGCAAAATTCTCATGGAGGAAGAAGAGGTGAAGCTTGTTTTACATGGGGGAGGTTGTGCTCTACAGTCCTAATCATACTATCATCAAATCCAAGCTAACTAAGGTTAATCCATAGCCATTCATGATTATAAATACCCCCATTGGCCGAAAATACCAAGAGGAGAGAATGATCCATAGAAACTTATAGGCTGCCCAAATCCCTTGGCTCCTAACACAAAAAATCATCCTGGGGACCTCAGCAACCTATTCCAATCAAACCCAAGCCGTAGGGTTAGCCCAAGTAAGCCAATTTGGCCAATATCCAAAATCAGCCCAAACTAGCCATTTTGCCAAAATTGTTCTCCAAGGCTAGCTACAAAACCAAATTGAAGTGACAATGAGCTTCTTTAGGAGTCCTAGAAGCTGACCATCAAGCCTGATCAAGCTCGACAAACTTGTGGCTAAGGTATGGATTTATTTTCTCCAAAATATTTAATATATTAGAAATATCATGGGTTAAACTAGCCCAGAAATGTATCATCACCATATAGATATGATCTATACGTCCAGATGATTCCATAGGTTCAAAAATCACTCAATTTTGTTAAGAAATGAGTGAGATATTGAACTTTGAAGTTTAACGGTTCAAAAATTTTCGAATTAATTGGGGAATTATCTCCGCCGTCCGTTCTCGTGTTTTGGAACAGACGACGCTTATCTAAGCCGGTCGTGTTTGCTATTTCATGCCATACATGGGATCAACCCACCCGTTCGACGCGTACGAGGACGCATGGCGTGTCCTAGTTTTTCTGGGTTAAAGTAATTCAGAAAAACCTTTAAAACTTCAAAATTCCATATCTATTGATCCAGAGGTCAAAAAAATAAATAAAAATACCCCTGGAAAGTTCTTGAAGAGAAGAAAATTATGAGACCAAAATCATAATTTTATTCTCAGTATTTAATTTTTAATTAATTAAATACTATCTGGAGTATTTTAATTATTAAAAATTATTTACAAGTCAGAAAAATATGAAATTTTTAGGAAAGAACCTTTAAGTCTTTAGACACTTCTTTTAATTTTTCTAAGGCTAGGATAACTCTCTAGGATGTGATTTCCTAATTTCCATGATATTTTGTAATTATTTTCAAAAATAATTATAATAGGAAGATTGGAAAATCTAAATGCAAAATGACTGAGAACTTTAGGATAACAGACAACAATCCTAAAACAACAATTCTCAAGTCATCAAATCAATCTAAAAGACATTTTGAAACAAGGTTAAGATATATTAATTTTAAAATTAATAATACAAAACATCCTCTTCAAATATTTAATCCATCACATCATGGATTAAGCAAGTGATGAATCCAAACTTAAATGAACTCAAATCAAACAATAATTAGGTTTGAAGATAACTTAAACCTAGTTAAACCATAAAACCTTAGGGTTTAAGAAAAAAATCAAAATATTTTAATTAAGTTTAAGGACATATTAAACTTAGTTAATCAAAATCAAATCTTTTAATTAAGTTTAAGGACATATTAAACTTAATTAACCAAAATCAAAACTTTTAATTAAGTCAAAGGACATATTAGACTTAATGAATTCAAAATAAAAACCCTTTAATTAAGTTTAAGGATATATTAAACTTAATTAATCAAAATGAAATCTTTGAATTAAGTGTAAGGACATATTAGACTTAATTAATCAAAAATCAAAACCTTTTAATTAAGTTTAAGGACATATTGGACTTAATTAATCAAAATCAAACCTTTTAATTAAGTTTAAGGACATATTTAACTCAATTAACCAAAAACAAACCTCTTTAATTAAGTTTAAGGTCATATTAAACTTAATTAACCAAAACCAAACCTCTTTAATTAAGTTTAAGGTCATATTAAACTTAATTAACCAAAATCAAACCCTTTAGTTAAGTTTAAGGACATATTAAACTTAATTAACCAAAATCAAACTCTTTTCTTAAGTTTAAGGACATATTGAACTTAATTAACCAAAACCAAACCTTTTAATTAAGTTTAAGGACATACTAAACTTAATTAATCAAAATCAAAACCCTTTAATTAAATTTAAGGACATATTAAACTTAATTAACTAAAATTGAACTCTTTAATTAGGTTTAAGGACATATTGAACTTAATTAACCAAAACAAATCCTTTTAATTAAGTTTAAGGACATATTAAACTTAATTAACCAAAATCAAACCTTTAATTAAGTTTAAGGATATATTAGACTTAATTAATCAAAAAAAAACCTTTAATTAAGTTTAAGGGCATATTAAACTTAATTTATCAAAAATCAAACCATTAATTAAGTTTAAGGACATATTAGACTAAATTAATCAAAATCAAACTTTTTAATTAAGTTTTAGGACATGTTAAACTTAATTAACAAAAATCAAACCTTTAAATATCTTTAAAGACATATTAAACTTAATTAATCAAAGACAAAACACTTTAATTAAGTTTAAGGACATATTAAACTTAATTAATCAAAATCAAAACCTTTTAATTAAGTTTAAGGACATATTAAACTCAATTAACCAAAATCAAACCTTTTAATTAAGTTTAAGGACATATTAAACTTAATTAACCAAAATCAAACCTTTTAATTAAGTTTAAGGACATATTAGACTTAATTAATCAAAATCAAAACTCTTTAATTAAGTTTAAGGAGATATTAAACTTAATTATCAAAACCAACCCCTTTAATTAAGTTTAAGGACATATTAAACTTAATTAACTCATTGAACCTTAGGGTTTAATTCAAAATCAAATCTTTAATTAAGTTTAAGGACATATTGAACTCAATTAACCCATTAAACCTTAACTAAATTAAGTTTAATACAAAACAAAACCTTTAATTAAGTTTAAGGACTTATTAAACTTAATTAACCTCCTTACACATAAGGTTTAATCAAACCTAAACCCTAATTAGGTCTAACCCATTAGACTCTAGTTAAACCATTAAACCTTAACGAACTAAGGTTTAATCAAACCTAAACCCTAATTGGTCTAACCTATTAGCCTCAGTTAAACCATTAAACCTTAACTAACTAAGGTTTAATCAAACCTAAATCCTAATTAGTGTCTAACCCATTGTACCTAGCTAAACCATTAAAACTTAACTAACTAAGATTTAATCAAACCTAAACCCTAATTAGGTCTAACACATTATACCTAATTAAACCATTAAACCTTAACTAATTAAGGTTTAATCAAACCTAAACCCTAATTAGGTCTATCCCATTACACCTAATTAAACCATTAAACCTTAACTAACTAAGGTTTAATCAAACCTAAACCCTAATTAGGTCTAACCCGTTAGACCTAGTTAAACCATTAAACCTTAATTAACTAAGATTTAATCAAACCTAAACCCTAATTAGGTCTAACCCATTAGACCTAGTTAAACCATTAAACCTTAACAAACTAAGGTTTAATCAAACATAAACCCTACTTAGGTCAACTTAGGTTCAACACAAGTTCAACTTTAACTTAAGTTCAACCCACATTGAACTTAAGTCAACCTTAAGTCTAGATTCAACCTAACTTGAACCTAACTTAAATCAAATTCAAATCTTAACTTGAGTTAACCACACATTGAACTTATGTTAACCTTAATTCTTGGTTCAACCCAACTTAATTCAAACCCAAATCCAACATAATCCTTAAGTAAGTCTATCACATTAGACTTAATTAAATCATTAAACCTTAATCAACTAAGATTTAAAGAAACACAAATCATGATTAAGTCTAATTCACTAAGACTTAATATCTAAAAAAATCTTGGTTAAATCAAATTAGACTTGATTAAAACTTAAGCCTTACCTAAAAAGGACTTAGATGGTCTGTAATTATAATTAATTCTAATTTATTAGACTTAATTAACCTTTAAGTACTTTTTCAACAAGGCTTAAAACTTAATAAGGTCTATTCTGATTAAACCAAACCTTTAATTTAAGTTCAAGCAGACATGAACTCAAGTTAATTCAACTTAAGTTCAACCAGACATGAACCCAAGTTAATTCGATCCATATTAAATCTAACTTTTAACCTTTTAACTTAAGTTCAAACAGACATGAACTCAAGTTAAATAGATTCAATCAATATTGAAATTAACATAGGTTCAACCAGACAGGAACTCAAGTTAATTCAATCTATATTGAATCTAAATTTAAACTTTTAACTTAAGTTCAAACAGACATGAACTCAAGTTAATCTAATCCAACTCTTAACTTAAGTTCAAATAGACATGAACTCAAGTTAATCTAATCCAACTATTAACTTAAACAGACATGAACTCAAGTTAATTCAACTTAAGTGCAGACAAACATGAACTCAAGATTTAAGTTTAAACATAACCGACATAAATTCAATATTTCAAACCAAAAATCAACATAACCGACAAAAGTTTGACATTTCAAACCAAAATTGACATAAGCGACATAAATTCCAGATTTCAAATCAAAATCGACATAACCAACATAAATTCGACATTTCAAACCAAAATCAACATAAATCTGACATTTTAAACATAATCAATAAAATTTGACATAATCGACATAAATTTGATATTGCAAATCTAAATCGACATAATTGACTTAAATTTGATATTTCAAGCAAAATTTGACATAAAATTGGCATTTCAAATACAAATTTGAGAAACACTGATATCAATTCAAATATTTAAAATGACATTAACTGACATTCAGGATATGTTAAATCAAAACATCCTACAAAATTCTGAGACAATGAATGTGACATATTTCTGACAATGTTTTCTTTACAGGATAAAGACAAATTACATTTAGATTTCCTTTGCATGTTATAGGGTTTGCTAACTCTGTTTTGCAGGACAACATTCTGGACGAACAATGACAAAACCAAAACTTTTAGGTTAGTCACAAAACCTAAAACATTCAACAAAATAACGACATCGACAACAATGACAAAACCAAAACTTTTAGGTTAGTCACAAAACCTAAAACTTTCAACAAAACAACGACATCAACAATAATGACAAAACCAAAACATTTAGGTTAACCAAAACCTAAAACATTCAACAAAACAACGACATCAACAACAATGACAAAACCAAAACTTTTAGGTTAGCCACAGAACCTAAAACTTTTGACAAACAAAACAACATGACATGAAAACGACATAACACAACAACATTTAGGATTGATAGCGGGTACATCTTTCCCTAAAAACAAAAAAAAAATTCCAAAAAACTAGTGATCAACATTAATCAAAAGTTTTCTTAGACAATTATAAATTGTCTAAGATGTAATTACTATAGAAGCTTGCTTCTATAGGAGAATTAAAGAACCCATGACAGAATCTCTGGTTGACACTTCATGATCTTCTTTATATAGAAACTCTAGGATATGCCATTATAGGATCTTCTTTATAAGGATTATCACAAAACATCTTCTTTTTCTCTATTTTATATTAGCCCTAAATTTATTGATTCCTTTATAGGATTCATAGAAATAAGATTAGGGCAATTTCAAAATAGAGTGGTGAATCCATGACATTGACATGAGAATTGACGACGACGACATCCAAGCGACATCGATCCGCTCGCCATCAAAGAGAGTTTGGAGACTCCGCTAGGGACATTCTTTCTTCTCATCTTTTGTTATCAGTGGTTTTCATTTGACATTTTGTTCTTTGACAAATAAGAACTATAAAACTTTAAAAAAAAAGAAAAAAAAAAACAAACTCCCAGTTTATAAACAAGTCAATAATATTTGTCTTTCTTAAAATTTTAGAAAAGTTGCAATGGATTCTCCGAATTCAGTCTTTTTCTTATTTTCAAGACTTCAATATACCAACGGAGGAAGAATTTACCTTTTATCAGAATGATTATGGATTGTTTAATGAAACAAAATTTACATTAGATAATCCATATCAAACTGATATGCAATCTTTTGAAGAATTTGACTTGCAACCTTATCAAGACTTTCTGAATTATATAGAGGATCTACTTGAGTATATATTTGAAGATCCTTATGTTCTTGAAGAAATGAAAAGAAAAATTGATGACAAAGGAAAATAAATCTATGATGAGGATGATGTTCCGCCACCATCCACATATGAAGTTGGATCATGTTCCAAAAACATTCACAAAAACAAAGCACATCTGCTTGAAAGAAAGAAAAGATGAAATGAGAATGATAATTTTGAAACACCTGAATTTGAACAAAGTGTTTTCGGAAATCCTTCCTTTTGAGAAGAAAATCGGTATATCCCAATTCTTTTGAATATACTGACAATTTCTTTCAACCAATAAGTTCTCCCTCAATTCATGCTATACATTCAGTGTTTAAAAGACTGACATGAAAAGATAAATGTTTAATTTCCAGATTGTTGAACAAAATGGGATGTGCAGTCTCCAAAATAATGAAAAGGAGAATTCTAGCAATAGAAGATTCTGTTTTTGAATAAACAGGTTATCAATCTCTGACAGATGATCAATGTACTTGAGTGCCTGCGAAGTTTCGACTAGGGCCAAGGGTGAAAAATGTGACAATTACAAAAGACAAGGCCAAATATGAGAAACTGATGTCTGAAGTGGAAGATACATCCACTAAAATGACATATTTGGTTTATATGCTACAAAATGCAGATTATCCATATGATGATACACCGCCTAGAGGATCTCGTCCCATACTAAAAGAAAATGTATGGAAACGAAGATTGTCTGAATGAAATTCAGATGCTACAAGCACCCCTGCAGACAGTTTACAAGAAGGAACTTATAAAGAAAATCTTGCAAAATCATTTGAAGAAAGATTGAAAAAATTAAAAAATGATATCAAACAATTCTCAGTGCATGTAAAGAAAAACACTTCTGACAGCTCAAATGAAAATGTTGCTAGCATTAATGTGGTAGAAACACGATCTACTTCTTTAGTACAAGAACTAAATGAAGAAGATGCAACTAATGAATTACGAGCAATTATACGATAGCGAGACAAGCAAATCAGTCGTCTTTAACAAAAAATGGAAGAGTTGGTAGCAGCTTTGCAAAATCCACCAACAAATCCATCACCGGCCATTGAAATTGTTAGGCCAGAGGCTGTCCACGTTTTAGAAGACAAAGGAGAGCCAATAGACTTTGAAGAAAGCACTCAAAAGAAAAAGGATTCCCCTAATAGCGGAATTCCAGAAAAAGATATCACTTAACTCGTAGAACAAAAGATAAAAGAAACGATGGCTCAGGTAAAAGCTGGATCACTAATTCTAAAAGGTAGACCATATCCAGAGGAATTTGATTCTGTCCAATACCCTAAAGGTTTTGTTCCTCCTGTCTTCAAAATGTTTGATGGAACAGGTAATCCCCGACAACATCTAGCACATTTCAGAGCGAGTTGCTGTAATGCGGGGGAAGTGATGCTCTTCTATTCTGACAATTTGTTAACAGTCTCACAGGAGTTGCCTTTGACTGGTATGCAGAACTTCCTAATAGGTCTGTTAAAACTTTTGTAGAGCTTGAAAGCCCCTTCATTCAAAGATTTGCTGGAGCTCAACATCACAATACAGTTGGTGATGTTGTAGTGGAAAAATAGAAAACAGGTGAAAGCTTAGTGGATTACATTTTACGCTGGAGAAATCTCAGCATGAAATGTGAACCACTACTCCAAGAACAACAAGTTGTTGAAATCCTGCTTAAGAATATTCATGGTCCTATAGCATTTATGCTTAAAGGATTTACAATAAAAACTTTTGAAAGTTGCTCAGCAAAGCTGCCAATCTTTAAGAAGAAGCTAAGCAGATGAGTGTAACGGAAAAGACTAAAAAGACAAAGACTGTCAAGACATTTGAAAAGAGCCCGGAGAATGTTGTGTGAAAAGGCAAACAAGTGATGAAGGTTCAACCTGATCAAAAGAAACAACGCTAGAACCCATCGACATCACAAACATCACCTCAATTACAACTTCAACAACCAATCCCAAAGACCGACAGACAAAAGAACAATGGTTGAAAGAATGAATAAAGAATATTCATTTAAAACGTAAGCTGTTGACAAAATATTCTGTAGCTTGCTTAAAATACCAAATTTAAGCTACAGAAAGCTAAAAGGCCAGCAGAAGTCGACATGAAGGACAATCCCAATTATTTTCCTTATCATTAGAATGCTCAGACACAAGATTGAAGAATGTTCTGTTTCCAAAGACTGGTTAGAGCGCAACTTTAAACAAGGAAATATAGTAATTCCGAAAGAATATTTGAAAGAACCTGAAAAGGGTTCAATCAATATTATTTCAGTGGAAAAATTCAAATCCAAGAACAAGAATAAAGACAACATTGTTCGAAGTAAATTTTTTGAGGAGATCCTCACTGAATATCAGGTTACCAAGCCTCCCAAGAAGGAAAAGAGAAAGAAAGACAAAGAACCAAAATGAACCAGAGGTCTTTTAGATATAGGGGCTGCAATTCCTCTTGTACCTTCTCGTTCTTATGTTTCCTCATCTTCTACTAGGATAGTTATATCAGATGAACTGATGATTTTGTATGACTTCCTTTTTGCTCCTACTGTGAATAATAATAATTTCAGTTCTGCTTAAATTTTATCTATTTTGGGTGATGCTTCTGAAAATGATCATTCAAATCCTAATCCCGTAGACAATGCTCAAATCGTATATGATTTTGATCAGTCTAATGACAATCAAAATGACAAAAACATTGATGAAAATTCTGACAATGATAAAAATGAAAATGACATTGCTATGCTCCAATTACAAGGAATTCTGATTTCCATAGAATTAGAATCTTTAGACTCGGAGACAAAAGAGTCAGATAACCAATTTGAAGAAATTGTTGAAAGCAATTTAAGAAGTGGAAAGGTTCTAACTTCCAGAGTGACTCCACAATAAAAAGAAAAACAAATAGTCACATCTGAAAAGATCATTCCTTCAACACATCCATAACTCCCTAAAAGAGAAAAAGATGATCTTTACAATAAAGTGAACTATAATGTCCTAGTCCATTTAAGGAAATTACAAGCAAAATTGAGCATCTATGACGCTCTTATGCTCTCCAAAGAAATGAGAGAGTCATTGATAAAAGCCCTTCTAGATTTAGACATTTTCTTAGCTCAACTTGCTAGTATTACTTAAAATGAAGCTTGTCTATTAGAAGAATCAATGAAGATTACCTTCTCTGACAATTACTTGTTGCTCGGAACAACTGAACATAATCGTCCACTGTATATCACAGTGAACATAAATAACATGACACTTTCAAGGGTTCTTATTGACTCGGGCGCCTCAATTAACATTATGAATTTGAGAACTCTTGCATATCTGGATATTGATGCCTCTCAACTATCAAGAGATACAATGAAGTTACGAGGATTCAATCAGTAAGGAGAACGAGCTCTTGGATCAATAACATTACTCTTAAAGATAGTCGACTGGACGACAATGAAAAAATTCCATATCATTGATTCATATTCCTCTTTTAATGCCTTACTCGGCAGACCATGGCTTCATGAACATAAAATGGTTCCTTCTTCGTTGCATCAGTGCATAAAATATCTACGAAAAGGACAAGAATGTCGTATTGTAGGAGATTTGCAACCATTTTCAATCCATGAAATTGGTATACATGAAGATGCAGCATATTACACTCCTATAAAGAAAACACTATTCTCTAAAGACACAATGCTGGATATGACAGAAAAAGACAAAGAAAAGAAAATAAATGAAAAAGATCATTCTTCTTCAACAAAGACTAAAGTAACTAACTCTCGTCAGACTCAAACTCGAGGCCAAGGCCGAGGACCAGAACAAGGGAATGAAGATCCAATTGTTACAATGAAGAAACCATTGAAATTCAAAATCCACCTGGACTCTGAAGAAGAAATGACATCTGTGATTTTAAAGGAACCTCAATTCAAAATATCTCTAGAAGAAGAAGACAAAGAAAGACAATTTGAATCTATGTATGACAAAATCAATCATTATATACATTCTATGACTTTGACTCCAATCTCCACTGCTAAGATTGAGAATTTAATATTCAAAGAAGTATGTAATGATGACAAAAAGCCAATTAAGAGTCCGTTTGGTTCAGCTTTGAGGAGGTGCGATGTTCAACGCACCGCAAATTTTCAGCGAAGCGGGCGAAGGCTGATCGGATTCGCGGTTGTTTGCAGCGAAGTCGCATGTAAGAGGACTGCGGGATAAACCCTGCGGCCTCGACTTTCACTCAGCTGCTGCGAGGGTTTTTTCCTGTCGCTTTCCTCATCCTGCTACGCTCTCGAACTCATTTTTTGCCGTAGAGGTTCTCGCGATCTCGACGTTCTTCTTCTGCGACCAATAGCGATCAAATCCAAGGTAACCTATCTTCGATCTAAGTACTCTACCGAGGCCCCGTCCATCTCTCCTTCTCTCTTTCTAGTTCTTTCCATCTCAAAATTTTGACTGTATACTCTTTCGACTGCTATTAATCGATCTGGTTCTGGATCTGCAATGTCGTACTCAGAAAGCTCTGAAATTTTTCGATCTGCTAGCAATTTTGATTGTATAATCTTTCGATCTTCTATAATCTCATACTCAAAAGCTGTTAAATATTTGGACTTTATAATCTTTCAGTCTGCTAGCAATTTTGGTACTGTTGACGCAAGCAATTGCATGGGTTTACACTGGTTCTGGTCTAAGAATGGCTGGTCTTCATGAACATCCTTATTTTTTGGACTGTATAATGCTTAAACTTCTAATAAGGGAATTTTACTATCCTTATGGAGAAAAAATGCATCATTTTTCTTGAACTTATATAATCCTACTTGCAGATTTATTGTGCAAATTAGAAAATAAGAATTATGAGAACGTATATATTGAATATATGGAATAAATGATAAGATATTGAGGAATACTCTTTTTTTTCATTCTTCATCTTAATTCTCCTTTTAAGGGATCTGCTTTTAGAGGTAACATGGAAATTTGTTAGCTAGTTGATTCATGTTCAATATTGGAGAATAGCTCTTGTACAGTCCAAGAAAATAGTTAAAGGCCAAGAAAATAGAATGGGGGCAAAGTGTCTCCTTGTCTGATACCCCTACAAGCCTTCAAGTACCCATGCTTTGAACCATTAATTAGTTATCCACATACTTCTAGGAAAGCTTTGAAGACAGCAGTTGCTGGAAGGATTTGATTACTTGCTGGCTTTCACAAAGCTTTCCTTGGAATAATTGTTGAAAAATGATTGTTTGCATATAATATTAGGCTATTATGTTTTCTTACATAATACATTTTGCCGTTTCTCCATTTTATTATTCTAATTTCTAGCTATAAAGATTTACAAAATAAGACTAGGCATAATCTAAAGCTTCAACTGGTATTTCGATCTTTGTTATGCAAACTGAAGCCACTTTCCCTACATTGTTTATACAAGTCCAAGGTTAATTCTTGAGTGATCAAGGTGTTATCAGCGATGTTCATACCTTTAATTAAGGTAGCATGGTATGGACTGATTATCTTATAGAGGTGGGGCTGAATCATAACTGGGTATTGAGTTGAATGGTAAGCTCAATAACTTGAGATATTGAGATGGTTTAGTGTTAAAGATCTGTTATTTGTAAATATTAAGTGGTCAAATGTCTCTTTTTGTTGTAAATTTGACATTAGCTTTTCAAAAATACTTACTAAATGTTCTGTGATTTTGATGTCGCCTATTATTTTGATATGCTAGGAGAGTTGAATAACGGCATATTGTTGTTGATTTGTTGAAAATGTTACAGTTCTTATGTAATAAGTGGGAATCATCCAAGATTATCAAGTTCAAGCTATTTTCAATGACAATCTTGATTCTTTGATAGCTTGTAGACAATTTTTTTAAAATATAAAAAATGATATTTTTGATATCTAATCTTTGAACCTGCAACTTCGAATTCTTCTTACTCATAGTGATATTGTTAAATTCATTCTAGAATTTAATTACTATGATCACGAGATAGTCATTTTTACTCACATAGTGATATTGTTAAATTCATTCTAAAATTTAAGTACTATTGATCTCTTCACGGAGTAAAATTTGAGATTACTGGAGAATATAGGTGAAATGAGAGAAAAAAATTCTAAAGAAAATTTTTGCTAAAAAATTTCTAAAGAAACTTTGTTGATTATCTTGGATACCACAGTTGAAAGAAATGATAATGTTTATAGCTCTTTAACTATACATCCTGTTTGATCTCTTCATTTATGAGTTACACTTCTTCTTTCAGCTTATTTTTTGTTTTCTTAAAGTGAATGCATAATTTTGAAATGCTTGTGTGGCTATCAAGTGGGCAACGGTTTGAAATGCATATTTTTGAAATGCTAGTATACTTTTGAAATAGCCAGACATAATGTAACATGGAAATTTGTTCGAATGCCTTGTGAAGCATGGGATTAATACCTCTACTGCTTCTATTGTGGGATTAATACCTCTACTGCCATGTGCATATTGTTAGTTGTTTGTTCGAATGCCTTGAAATTTGTTCCAGTAAATATACAATTTGAGAATTGCAGTTGCTTGTGCTTGGCTTGCTTGTGCGTGGCCCCTGCTTGGCCTTTCCAGTACAGTTATTGACTGATTACTCTAGCAATATTACCTCAGTGGTGTGTATGAAAAGCATTTGCTTACATATTGAAGGTGATGTTTTATTAGGTGTTTCAATACTTGCCTGCTATGGTATATAGTTCTTATACATGTGTGACACTTTCTACTACTTCTGCATATTTGAGGCATATAAATGACATGTATGAGGCTTTTTCCATAAATTGGGCATGTGTGAGGCATATGTTGAGGCTTTAACCATACATAAGGTATATGTTGAGGCATATGTTGAGGCATATACTAAGGGGTATATTGAGGTGTTATCCAAATATGAGGCACACATGAGGCATATATGAGGACGACCCACTGAAAGAAATTCATTTCCGTGGAATACATGTTATAGGAAAGTTGGTATATGGAGTTCTTATTGGTTAGAAATGGTATCTCCTTATATTCTGTAACATCTGGTGTATATGGAGTTCTTATTGGTTAGAAATGGTATCTCCTTATATTCTGTAACATCTGGTGTAATTGGTGTGTAACCTTAGGTAAATTGGAGTTGAGTGTTTCTGTTACTTTGAAATGCTATGTACATGTTATCTATTTCAGCAATAAAGAAATATCATTTCTTTCCCGTTGTGTAGGTCAGTTTGACCGAACCATGTATATTGTTATCTTTTTCTGTGCTTACCTGTATTATTTGGTTAATTGCAATTTATATCTGTCAATGCTAGTATAAGTAAAGATATAACTAATAGTTCTCCTATTCATAGTACGGCTAATAATAACAAAGAAGTTTCTACTCCTACACTTTGGGAGAAGGATATAAAACTAATTTTCTACGATTTATGCATAACGAAAGTCGAAAAGGGAAATAGGCCGAATTCCTTTTTCAGTAAAGAAGGTTGCAAAACATTGTTACAAAGTTTAGGGAGGTCACAGGCAGGGATTATGACAGGCTCCAGCTAAAAAATAAATGGGACCAACTCAAGAAAGAGTGGAAACTTGGAATGATTTAAAACAAAGATCGACCGGCTCGGGATGGGATCCGATGAAGCGAACAATTGTCGCTTCAGAAACATGGTGGACTGAAAGGCTTGCGGTAAGTTATTATTCAATTAATATTTGTAATGTTAGTCAGTTTTATTTTTTGGCCTTCGAATAATATTTCATTATATTTTACAAATTTTTCCTACGACGAAGAAGTTCAAATCGGCTGGGATAGAACCAGAGTTGGAGGACAAGCTCGATAGGATGTTTAGTGGGGTGGTAGCTACAGGAAAATATTCAACTGCCCCTGGCCAGACAATTTTTTAAGAAAACCCTAAACATGTGGTCATGGAACTATCAAACGATTCAGCAGAGATTCGCATGTACGAGCAAACTGAAAACCAGTCAATAAACCGTACAAAACGCCCCTAGAACGAATCAAAGAGAAAGAGTGTTGCTGCATCTATGAGAGGCCAGCTCTCATACCTAGTAGACTCATCTAATGATGCCCCACACAGAGTTCAAAAAAGTGACATCCATGAGGTCGTTAGGCTTCTTAAGGACAACCCAGACTTACAGGGGATCGTGATCTTTTCTACTTTGATGTTGACCTCTTCCATGATTCTTTACATTGAGACTTCTTTACTGCATTGAGAAAAGAGCGACGATTAGAATACATATGCTATTATTATAACTGTCGCACCATTTGATTTTATATCGAACTGCTTAAATTTATTGCATCTATTAGTACGGCTGCCAATCATGTATTTGTTTGCACAAGTTTTATTAGATTGAACTGAAGTTTAACTTTTTTTTCCAAATATTGTTCATTCATGTACTTATTTTAGTCCATTTATGATTTCTAAATACCTTTATTTGGTTTAATTAAAAGATAAATGTTAATATCATCATGGACCCAGAGGAAGTCTGAAGCCGACGGCGAAATGTAGCGGTAAATATACTGGTGCAATACTATAATACGTACGTCGATCATGAACCCTGTTACACATCCTCTCATATTGGGGACAAGTGGATGGGAGAAATGATTTCAGGACACCCAACAAGATTTCAAAACATCTTTCGAATGTCCCATGAAGTTTTCAATGATCTTTTAATAGATCTAACAAAATCTCATGGACTTCACGGGTCTTCTCGGGTAATAGTCCGTGAAGTATTAGGCATAACACTTTACATACTATCACAAAATGAGTCTATGCGGGGAGCCATGGAACGCTTCCAACACTCGTCCAAAACAATAAGCAAATATTTCTCAGTTGGTTTGAGTTCTCTTGTCAGTCTAGCAAAAGCCGTAATAAAACCAACCGATCCAACTTTTGCAAGGACGCTAGTAGACATTTGCAACGATGACCGATATATGCCATATTTCAGGGTACACTTCTATACTGCAACCACATGTTAATTGATTGCATATTGAAATGATTTCTATTATTTCTAAAGGGTTGCATCGGCACAATCGATGGAACGCATGTTCATACTGTAGTGTCGGATAACGAGAAAGTTGCATTTATCGGTCGTTCTGGGAGGACAACTCAAAATATAATGGCAGTTTGTGATTTCAAAATGTGTTTTACATTTGCATTGACTGGATGGGAGGGCAGCGCACATGATAGTAGGGTTTTTAAAATTACAACGAGAAATCCAGAGTACAATTTTCCTCACCCACCGCAGGGTAAGTTCCTTTGTAATATAAAAAGTCGATATTTTTGTTACGTACCTTGCTAAGTTTCCTAGCATTACAGGCAAGTATTATTTGGTGGATGCTGGCTACCCAATGTAGAGGGGGTACCTTAAACCCTATCCTGACACAAGGAATCATATTCCAGATTTCGAAAGGGCCAGTAATCGTACAAGAACTAGAAAATAGTTGTTCAATAAAAGGCATTCATCCTTACGAGGTGTAATTGAGAGGACATTTGGAGTTTGGAAGAAGAAATGGGTCATACTTAGAGATATGCCACCTTATCTATTTCCCAAATAGGTGCAGATAGTGTTAGCAACTATGGCCCTACACAACTATATTAAGTGGCATCCAACTCGAGTTGATTTTGATTTCGAGCGTGTCGATCTAAACAACGAGGTAGTTACAGCCGAAGGTTATGAAGACCGCATTGGCCTTTCTCTATCACAGGAGGAGAACGACAGTGCCCAAATTTATACAAAATATGGGGAGGGTTCAAATGAAATGACAGCTCTTCGAAAGGAGATTACTAGATCATTAGTTGGAGAGTGGCTTTGTTGAGGGGAATTATGTTAATGATGTTTAGGTTATTTTCTGTTTTGAAATGAAAATTTACATTGTGTTGAGCACTTTTCTTCACATTAACTGGTCGTAAGAGCAATGTCTTTATTTTGTTTGGTTTGATGATTATCATTTTGTTTGAGCAGTTGGTAATCAAAGTAATTAAGTTTTATATTTGCTTGCATTTCAGGAAATCATAAGCTCCAGCATGTCGGCTACCTCTCGCCGAGTGCTATGTCACTGTGGCCTCCAGACATCTCTTTTAACATCACGA
Source organism: Papilionanthe hookeriana x Papilionanthe teres (assembly GCA_022702705.1). Classification (NCBI taxonomy): domain Eukaryota; kingdom Viridiplantae; phylum Streptophyta; class Magnoliopsida; order Asparagales; family Orchidaceae; genus Papilionanthe; species Papilionanthe hookeriana x Papilionanthe teres. The sequence continues at coordinate 66,632,465 of CM040436.1, read as the reverse complement.
AAGCCGCATAGCTTTCGCCGAAAGTTTTACAGCTGTCCTCGGAACATTCTAGAGCAATGCGGTTTCTTCCGATGGGCGGACAGTTTACCGGATTCTCAGGAGTCCGATGCTAGGGAGTGGACGGCTTCACCAGAAGACAGTGTGATACGGGAGCTACAACAACTCAAAAATAAAGTGAACATTATTATCTTGTTAATTATTATTGTAATAGTCCTCCGGTTTTGTTTTCACTATACTACTAATAGCACGTGCTTGAGAGGACTCTTTGTTCATCTGTAAAACTTTATCACTTTTTTGAGATATGCAATTGTTATCTTGATGTTTTTTTGTTTTAAATCTTGTACAATTAGATGATTTAAAACTCAACAATTTTTAATACTCTTAATATATATAGATATATAAAAATATGTACATAAATACATACTTTTATAGATATAAAAAATTTCAATATTTTTAAAATATATAAAAATATGTAGATATAAAGCTTCTAAATATATTTAACCAACATAATGCTTCCAAATATTTCATTTTATTAATTTGAACAATATATTTAACCACAAATGACGCTTAAATTTTTAAAAATAAAATTTATATTTATTAATTTGAATATTTAAAACTTAAAATTAAAAAAAAATTGCAATTGCAAATCTTGTATATTATATAAATAAATCAAAAATTTCAAATAGTTTTAATAAACAGGGACAGTCTGGTCATTTTATAGAAAAAGCTGCACTGTACTGTTTTCCTCACGATTCAACCAAACAGACAGACTAACTTCCCTCAGTACATTAGCTTGAGACACATGTAATCTGCACTGCAAAGTTGAAAAGTCTGCAATGAACCAAACAGACCCTAAGTTTAGACTTGGCTCTACTTCTTCTAGTACTGATAATGATGTAAAAATAAAAGATGAAAATCTTCCAAAATCAATGAAAATTTCTTTTGAGTTGTACTCTCCTTGGGCAAAAAAAATTAATTCAAAATAGTTTAATGCTCAAACAATGGTCTTTGAAACAACCACATTTCATTAAACAAATGTGGAATAATAACAAACAAAATCCTAACTCCAAAGAAGGTGTTGGATTTGGTACTCTGGAACCACTAGATGATACAGAATTTTGCCTAGTCGTCACTGAGGAACTGACATCTGATCTTCCAATTGAAGTTGCTCCTCCAGAATTGGAAGAAGAAATTAAATCGAAAATTGATGAACTAAAAGAAATAAATTTAGGAACTGATGAAAATCTCAAATCAACATTCATTAGTTCATTCCTTAATGATGAGGAAGCAAAAGTCATAGTTCAATTGTTGACAGAATATAAAGACTGCTCTGCTTGGACTTATGACGAGATGCCTGGCTTGTCTCCAGAAGTCGCAGTCCATAAACTGGGGATAAATCAATTCATAATCCCTGTTAAACAAGCTCCAAAAAGGATGCGTGTTGAAATAGAGCAACAAGTCATTGTAGAAGTCAAAAAATTGATAGAAGCTGACTTCATATGAGAAGAAAATTATCCGACATGGTTTGCCAATGTGGTGCCAGTTAAAAAGAAAAATGGTCAGATAAGGGTCTGCATAGACTTTAGAGATCTGAACAAAGCATGTCCAAAAGATGAATTCCCTTTACCAATTCCTGAATTAATGGTTGATATAGCATCAAAACATGCAATATTTTCCTTTATAGATAGATCATCAGAATATATCAAATAAAAATGTTTTCGAAGGAAGAGCGAATACAGCTTCCCGAACACCCATGGGGATATATTGTTATAAGGTTATGCCATTTGAACTAAAAAATGCTGGTGCAACCTATCAAAGAGCCATGACACGGATCTTCGATGAATTAATACACAATCAAGTCGAATGTTATGTGGACCATCTGGTTGTCAACAGTAAACAAAAAGATGATCAGATATACGATTTGAGAATTGTCTTTGAACGATTCCGACAATACAATCTTAAAATGAACCCCTTAAAGTGCGCTTTCGGTGTCACTTCAGGAAAATTTTTAAGATTTGTGGTTCGACATCGTGGGATAGAAATTGATCCTCTCAAAATTGAAGCTATCCTAAATATGCCTCCTCCTAAAAATCTAACTCAATTGAGATCATTTCAAGGAAAGTTAGCATATATATGACGTTTCATTTCCAATCTATCAGGTAGGTGTCAGCCTCTTACTGCCCTTACCAGAAAAGATACCAAATTTGTGTGGGATGAAAAATGCCAACACGCCTTTGAAAACATCAAACAATACCTGACAACCCCTTCTTCTTAAGCGATCTCGTATTAGGAAGACCTCTAATTCTTTACACCGTGGCGTTGGACAATTCCATTGGAGCATTATTGGCACAAGTAAATGACGAGGGAAAAGGAAATACATTATACTATTTAAGTCGTTGTCTGGTTCCGAAAGAAATAAAATACCCGACAATCGAGAAGCATTGCTTAGCCTTGATTTTCGCAGTTCAAAAACTAAGGCACTACATGCTTTCTCATAAAGTAACTCTTATTTCAAGAGTTAACCCACTACAATACTTAATGACATGACCGACACTTTCTGGGAGATTAGCAAGACGAGCAATGATCTTACTCCAATTTGACATAACATTTGTACCATTGGGTGCTATCAAAGGACAAATCTTGGCAGATTTCTTAGCAGCACACCCAATTCCAACTGGATCACCTCTCAATGATGATTTACCTGATGAACAAATATCAGAAATAAAAGATTAATGTGCAACAATGGGAACTCTACTTTGACAGAGCATCATCCACATGGAAAGACAAAGACAAATAGACAATTATACCAGGAAAAGCTGGAGTAGGAATTGATTTTTATCACTCCAGACAAAACGATGATGACTTTTTCCTATCATTTGACAGAACTATGCACAAATAATGAAGCGCTCATAACCGATCAAGAATTGACAATATTAATGGAAATTAAAAATATTGACATCTACGGAGACTCCCGGTTGATTGTCAATCAAATCGCTGGTAAATACAAGACTTTGAAACCTCGACTCAAACAGTATTCTCGTTACACTCTAAAACTGCTTCAGCAAATTCCTGACGTGACATTCTTCTTAATCCCGAGATGAGACAATTCTCTAGCAAATGCTCTAGCGAAACTTGCAAAGGAGTTTGCCTGTCCAAAAGAAGATGACATACCAATTTCTATAAGAGGACGACAAGTTCTTTCTCAAATTGACATGGATAATCTGCATAAAATTGGTGAAAATATGATAATGACAATAAATAACGAAAAGGATGATTGGCGACAAACAATTATTCAATATTTACAAACTGGAAGGTTACCCGAAAACACTTCTATTGATACTCAAATTAAACAGAGAGCATTATCATATGCTCTAATAAATGATGTCCTTTATAAATGATCTTTTGATCAAATGTGGTTAAGATGCCTAAACCAAGTTGAAGCTCAAGAGATTGTTAAGGAGGTCCATTCAGGTTTATACGGCAAACATCAATCTGGACCTAAAATGAAAATCAAAATAAAAGGATGGGTTATTATTGGCCGACAATGATGATCGATTGTCTTGACATTGCAAAGAAATGTCATCAACGCCAGATACATGGGGTAGTTTTACACCAACCTGCAAATGTTTTACACCCAACTATTGCATCTTGGTCGTTTGAATGTTGAGGCACCTATATTGTGGGCTCTATAGATCCTCCGTCCTCCAAGGGACATCGATTTATTCTGGCAGCCACTGACTATTTCTCCAAATGGGCAGAAGCGATACCACTTAGAGAAGTTAAGGCAGAACAAGTCCTTCATTTATTTAAGACACATATCGTTTATAGATTTGGAATTCCTCGAAGGGTCATATCAGACAATGGATTGGCCTTTAAAAATGCAAAAATCAACAACTTTATCCAAAGACATGGGATATACTGGAGGTATTCCACAATATAATATCCTAAAGCTAATGGTTTATTTGAAGCTTTCAATAAAACGTTGGTTCCAATTTTGAAAAAGACATTAATCAACAGCTCAAGACAGTGGCATGAACAATTGATAGAAGCTTTATGGGCTAATAGAACTACATATCGAACGCCAACACGATCTACACCGTTTGCTTTGGAATATGGTTCTGAAGTTATTTTACCACTTGAAGTTCAAATCCCTTCTCTTAGAGTTGTGATAGAAAATAAGATAACTGAAGAAGAAAATGCAAAACTACGACTTAAAGAACTTGAGAGTTTAGAAGGAAAACGTCTACAAGCTCAGTAAAATCTTGAACTGTATCAAGCAACAATGATACGGGCCCAAGATAAATTAGTTCGTCCCAGAACCTTTCGAATAGGTGAATTAGTTTTAGTTCTTCGAAGACCTATACTAGCTCATCGAAAGATAGGTGGCAAATTTGAACCAATATGGGTGGGCCCATATGTAATTGAAAAGACATATTCCAGAGGATCCTACCAACTGGTGGATTGTCAAGGAGAAAGAATCTTGCCTCCAATCAATGGCCATTTCCTGAAGAAATATTATGAGAAATGAAAAATAATGACTTGTTTATAAACTGGGATAATAATAAAAAATCCTTTCTTCAAATCATCTTTGTGATATGAATCTTGACTTCTATGTCGCGTGACATCTATTTCTCTTATTAAACTAATGTTTATAAGCATCCTTCCTTAACGTAAAAGTCTAAAATGTTATATTATCTTATCATTTTCAGGAATAATGTTTAACGAAAGACTTCTTTTCACATTCTGAAGTGGTATTTGCTGGTTTTGGACCGACGATGTGTTGAAAAAGGATCTAGAATTCACTTCAATTTTGAACTCTCCCAAGTTGAATTACTCTATGACGGACCTTTACTATCCATTGCTAATCAACAAAAGGCAAAAGGAAGACCATCAGTATTGGAGTTTAGGCTTTGTCAGCAAGCCAATGAAATAGAAAATCCTACCGACAATGGAAAACTAAAGTCAGATGGAATGGCATCCACTAGTGGGATGAAGAAATCAACTTCTGGAATGACAAGATCCCAAAGAAGAAATCACAATAAAAGGCTAAAAAAGCTAGTAGAAAAAGAAAGACAATACATGAAACAAATGGAAGAAGATGACGAATTCAAATTTCCAATACTTGAGGACATCTCCAAAGAGACGTATTATGTCTTAGGGGAAGAAATGATTGAAGAGGAGGAAAGGATTGAAAGGACAGTATTCACTCCTATTCCTTATGAGCCAGCATTGGACCTCTCGACAACCGAAATAGTAAATGAAAAACGAATTGCTTCTCGAGAGGATGTAAGACGTTTCAGAGCTATCACAAAACAGACATTCAAAAAAATTTCAATATATTAATGGTCAAATCATTAATATATTAGAAGGCATTCAATTGTTCACACAAGTCATTAAATCAATCTAAAATACATTTTGAAACAAGGTTAAGATTTATTAATTTTAAAATTAATAATTCAAAACCTCCTCTTCACATATTTAATCCATCTCATCATTGATTAAGTAAGTGACTAATACAAACTTAAATGAACTCAAATCAAACAATAATTAGGTTTCAAGATAACTTAAACCTAGTTAAACCATTAAATCTTAGGGTTTAAGAAAAAAATCAAAACCTTTTAATTAAGTTTAAGGACATATTAAACTTAATTAATCAAAATCAAATCTTTTAATTTAGTTTAAGGACATATTAAACTTAATTAACCAAAATCAAAGCTTTTAATTAAGTCTAAGGACATATTAGACTTAATGAATTCAAAATCAAAACCCTTTAATTAAGTTTAAGGATATATTAAACTTAATTAATCAAAATGAAATCTTTTAATTAAGTTTAGGACATATTAGACTTAATTAATCAAAAATCAAAACCTTTTAATTAAGTTTAAGGACATATTAGACTTAATTAATCAAAATCAAACCTTTTAATTAAGTTTAAGGACATATTGAACTTAATTAACCAAAACCAAACCTTTTTAATTATGTTTAAGGACATATTAAACTTAATTAACCAAAATCAAACCCTTTAATTAAGTATAAGGACATATTAAACTTAATTAACCAAAATCAAACTCTTTAATTAGGTTTAAGGACATATTGATCTTAATTAACCAAAACCAAACATTTTAATTAAGTTTAAGGACATATTAAACTTACTTAATCAAAATCAAAACCCTTTAATTAAGTTTAAGGACATATTAAATTTAATTAACCAAAATCAAACTCTTTAATTAAGTTTAAGGACATATTGAACTTAATTAACGAAAACAAAACCTTTTAATTAAGTTTAAGGACATATCAAACTTAAATAACCAAAATCAAACCTTTAATTAAGTTTAAGGACATATTAGACTTAATCAATAAAAAAAAACTTTTAATTAAGTTTAAGGACATATTAAACTTAATTAATCAAAAATCAAACCTTTTAATTAAGTTTAAGGACATATTAGATTTAATTAATAAAAATCAAAACACTTTAATAAAGTTTAAGGACATATTAAACTTAATTAATCAAAACCAAACCCTTTAATTAAATTTAAGGACATATTAAACTTGATTAACTCATTGAACCTTAGGGTTTAATTCAAAATAAATCTTTAAATAAGTTTAAGGACATATTAAACTTAGTTAACCCATTAAACCTTAACTAAATTAGTTTTAATACAAAACAAAACCTTTAATTAAATTTAAGGACATGTTAAACTTAATTAACCTCCTTACACATAAGGTTTAATCAAACCTAAACCCTAATTAGGTCTAACCCATCAGACCGAGTTAAACCATTAAACCTTAACTAACTAAGGTTTAATCAAACCTAAACCCTAATTAGGTCTAACCCATTAAACCTAATTAAACCATTAAACCTTAACTAACTAAGGTTTAATTAAACCTAAACCCTAATTAGGTCTAGCCCATTAGACCTCATTAAACCATTAAACCTTAACTAACTAAGGTTTAATCAAACCTAAACCCTAATTAGGTTTAACCCATTAGACCTAATTAAACCATTAAACCTTAACTAACTAAGGTTTAATCAAACCTAAACCCTAATTAGGTCTAACCTATTAGACCTAATTAAACCATTAAACCTTAACTAACTAAGGTTTAATCAAACCTAAACCCTAATTAGGTCTAACCCATTAGAACTAGTTAAACCATTAAACTTTAACTAATTGAGGTTTAATCAAACATAAACCGTAATTAGGTCAACTTATTGTGTGTTCAACACAATATGATCCCAAGTTCAACTTTTACTTAAGTTCAATCCACATTGAACTTAAGTCAACCTTAAGTCTAGATTCAACCTAACTTGAACCTAACTTAAATAAACTCAAATCTTAACTTGAGTTCAACCCATATTGAACTTAAGTTAACTTCTAGGTTCAACCCAACTTAATTCAAACCCAAATCCGACATAAACCTTAATTAAGTCTATCACATTAGACTTAATTAAATCATTAAAACTTAATCAATTAAGGTTTAAATAAACACAAATCATGATTAAGTCTAATTCACTAAGACTTAATATCTAAACAAATCTTGGTTAAATCAAATTAGACTTAATTGAAACTTAAGCCTTACCTGAAAAGGACTTAGATGGTATGCAATTCTAATTAAGTCTAATTTGTTAGACTTAATTAACCTTTAAGTCCTATTTAAACAAGGCTTAAAACTTAATTAGGTCTATTTTGATTAAACCAAACCTTTAATTTAAGTTCAAACAGACATGAACTCAAGTTAATTCAACTTAAGTTCAACCAGACATGCACCCAAGTTCATTCGATCCATATTGAATCAAACTTTAAACCTTTTAACTTAAGTTCAAACAGACCTGAACTCAAGTTAAATAGATTCAATCAACATTGAAATTAACCTAGGTTCAACCAGACATGAACTCAAGTTAATTCAATCTATATTGAATCTAACTTTAAACTTTTAACTTAAGTTCAAACAGACATGAACTCAAGTTAATCCAATCCAACTATTAACTTAAGTTCAAAGAGACATGAACTCAAGTTAATCTAATACAACTATTAACTTAAGCAGACATGAACTCAAGTTAATTCAACTTAAGTGCAGACAGACATGAACTCAAGATTTAAGTTTAAACATAATAGACATAAATTCGACATTTCAAACCAAAAATAAACATAACAGACTTAAAATTGACATTTCAAACCAAAATCGACATTAACCGACATAAATTCGACATGTCAAACCAAAATCAACATAACCAACAAATTCGACATTTCAAACCAAAATCGACATAACCGACATAAATTCGACATTTCGAACCAAAACCGACATAAATCTGACATTTCAAACATAATCAACAAGATTTGACATAATCGACGTAAATTTGATATTGTAAACCTAAATAGACATAATTGACACATATTTGACATTTCAAACAAAATTTGACATAAAATTTGCATTTAAAATGCAAATTTGACAAACACCGATATCAATCTAAATATTTCAAAAGATATTAACTGACATTCAGGGTATGCTAAATCAAAACATCCTACAAAATTCTGAGACAATGAATGCGACACTATTTCTGACAATGTTTTCTTCGTAGGATGAAGACAAATGTTTAGATTTCCTTTGCATGTTATATGGTTTGCTAACTCTGTTTTGCAGGACGACATTCTGGACGAACAATGACAAGACCAAAAGTTTTAGGTTAGTCACAAAACCTAAAACATTCAACAAAACAACGACATCGACAGTAATGATAAAACCAAAACTTTTAGGTTACTCACAAAACCTAAAACTTTCAACAAAACAACGACATCGACAACAATGACAAAACCAAAACTTTTAGGTTAGCCACAAAACCTAAAACTTTCAACAAAACAATGACATCAACAACAATGACAAAACCAAATCTTTTAGGTTAGCCACAGAACCTAAAACTTTCGACAAACAAAACAACTTCACATGAAAATGACATAACACAATGAAATTTGGGATTGATAGTGGGTACATCTTTCCCTAAAAATAAAAAAAAATTCCAGAAAACTAGTGATCAACATTAATCAGAAGTTTTCTTAGACAATTATAAATTATCTAAGATGTAATTAACTATAGAAGCTTGCTTCTATAGGAGAATAAAAGAGCCCATGACAGATTCTCTGGTTGACACTTCAAGATCTTCTTTATATAGAAACTCTAGGATATGACATTCTATGATCTTCTTTATAAGGATTATCACAAAACATCTTCTTTTTCTATGTTTTATATTAGCCCTAAATTTTTTGATTCCTTTATAGGATTCATAGAAATAAGATTAGGGCAATATCAAAATAGAGTGGTGACTCCATGACATTGACATGAGAATTGATGGCGATAACGTCCAAGCGACATCGATCTGCTCGCCATCAATAAAATCTTTACATTGCTTGTACAGATAAGGATCGTCCTAGAAATACAATTTAGTATCATGCTTATATTTTTTTTGCTTTGCATTGTTAAGTCAGGTGGAAAAATATTACTAATGATGTAGTTTACAATATCAGCATACCACAGTAAATTTCCTTCAATAATATTATATAATTGCTCATTAGGAAAAGTTTCAGTGATTTCCTTTTCAAAGTCTTTCAAATTAGGTTGTCCATGTCTAGATAAATGATCAGCTATTTGATTATCGATCCCTTTCGTATTAACGATCTCAAAATCAAATTCTTGCATTAAAAGTATCCATCGAATCATTCTTGGTTTTGCATCCTTCTTTTGCATTAAATATTTAATAGCAGAATGATCAGTATACACTATACATTTAGCTCCAATTAAGTAAGATCTAAATTTTTCAAAGGGATAAAAAATAGCTAATAAATCTCTTTCTGTAGTGGTGTAATTAATTTGAGCATCAGTAAGAGTCTTACTAGCATAGTATATAAATTTAAACATTTTGTCAAGTCTTTGCCCTAAAACAACTCCAATAGCATAATCGCTGGCATCGCACATTAATTCAAATAGTTTCTCCCAGTCAGGTGAAACTATTATAGGGGCAGTGAGTTTTTTCTTCAATAGATCAAAGCTTTTTAAACATTCATCGTTAAAATCAAACTTTCTATCTTTTTCCAAAAGTTGGCATAGAGGCTTAGAAATTTTTTGAAAAAAATCTTTAATGTATCGCCCGTAGAACTTACATGTCCCAAAGCTTTCACTCCTCTCACGCTTGTTGAGGCAGTAATTTTTCTATAACTCGAACTTTCGGCAGATCTACTTCCATGCCATTCGCATATTTTATGCCTGCTACGTCTTCCCGCAACCATAAATTAACACTTTTCCTAGTTTAGGATTAAGTTTGTTCTTCGCATACCTTAAAAATTTTCTAAGTTACATAAGAATGCATCAAATAATCTCCAAATACTGAGAAATCATTCATAAAAACTTCTATTCCATCATCAATTAATTTACTAAATACGGATTACACATCTTTCGAAATGTTAAGGGTGCATTACATAATCCAAAGGGCATTCTTCTAAAAGCAAAAGTTCCATAAGGGCTAGTAAATGTAGTCTTCTCGATCCTAAGGAGCAATAAACTGTACTACGATAATCTGTGATATCCATCTAAAAGCACAAGATTTATGTCCAGCACTCGTTTCCAAGATTCGTCTAAAATGGTAAAGGAAAGTGATATTTTCTCGGGGTGGCGGCGTTTAATTTTCTATAATCAATAAATATTTGCCAACTACTTACTCGTCTTGTTCGTATAATTTCATTTCGATCATTTACGTCAATGTCACTCCCGTTTTCTGTAGAACGCAATGAATCGGCTCACTCAAACACTATCGTGGGCCGTATATATAATTCCGTAATCTAACCTCTTTTTTAAAATCACTAAATTCACTTCTTTCATTATTTGTGCTCCGCCTCCTTTTGTGTATCAACCTCACAGGCCGTTTCATCCAAAAAAATTTCATGTGACAATAACCAAGGACCGATTCCTTTAATATCGCCCATGTCAACCAAAAGCTCGTTTTGAATTCTTTTATAGTGTCCAATAATTTTTGTTCTTGATATTCATTTAAATTCGGAGATACAATGATCGGTAAAGTAGATGATTCTCGTAAAAACATGTACTTTAAATGATTGGGAAGAATTTTGTTACCAAGCTTGGGGGGTTTAATGATAGATATAATTAAGCTTTTATCTCCATTTTCCATAGTATCCAATTTTCAAATTTTCCTAAACAAAGTATAACTTTTCATTCTTCAAATAATCCAAATCGTCTCTCATTTTCACTTTCATTCTCATCCTCACATTCCCAATTTTCTTTCAAAAACTTCTCTAAAATGATCTTCTCTCAAATAATCGCAGACTTCCATTCGATAGCACTAATCATCTTTTTCGCCTGAAGGGTACTTCAGATTTCGCATGTTGAAAGTTACTCTTGGTCATTAACCCTCATGGTTAATTCTCCTTTTTTGACATCGATCATAGCTCTCCGAGTAGCAAGGAATGGTCTTCCAAAAATAATTGGATTTTCTTTATCTTCCTCAATATCTAAAACAATAAAGTCCACAGAAAGATAAATTTATCCACCTTTACCGTACATCTTCCATAACTCATCTAGGATAAAGTGATGTAAACGATCACCTATCAAGAGTCACGTATGTAGGTCAAATATCTCTTATTCCTAATCTTTGGAAAGTTGATAAAGGCATAAGATTAATAGTAGCTCCAAGATCACATAAAGCTCTTTCCGAAAAATTTTCACCGTGTTGATGATAGTGATACTACTGGTCTTTAAGCCTTTCGCAAAGCTTTTTCGAATAATCGTACTACACTCACCGCTAAGTGCAAATGCTTCCGTGATCTAAACTTTCTTTCCTTCACTCATATCCTTCATAAACTTCGCATAATTCCATCTCATTTAATGTTTAAACAAAGGGAATTTTAATCGTTAATTTTTTAAGAATTTCCAAAAAATTTGCAAATCATAATTCGTTATGTTTCTACTTTCGAGGAAAAGGAGGAGGTGAGTTTTCAACAATTATCTTCATTAGTTCTGGAAGCAGATATTCTTCTGGATATATCTTATTAGAACCTTTCAATGTTCTCTTTCTCTTCAACTTCAACTTTTCAACTCGATTCCAATTTTCCCACCTTTAATACAATTTCTTAATTGTTTCTTTTTTTATCTTTCGGGCTCGATTCCAACATTGTTAGAAGATTCCCTGCATATTCATTATTAAGCACACTAAAGACATGTCCCAATTGATTTTTAATGTTCTTCATCGCAACGTTTCGAGCTTGCTCATAGCCATCTCTTCAATTAACGAATATGCTTTATCAAAAGGTTACGATTAATGATCCACTAGTAGCAAAGATTTATAATCGATCTTAAAGATCCTACTAATCCATTATAAAAGGTTTGAATTATTAACCTTAATGGTGTACATGGAGGATATTTCCTCGTAGCATCTTTTAAATCTTTCCTAAGCTTCATATATGGATTCTCCATCAAATCGACTAAAAGATGTGATATCATTCCTCAACTTAAAGGCCGAGAAGGAGGAAAATTATTTTACGTAAAATTTTGTGAAAGCTCTCCCAAATTTAATAGATCCGGGTGCTAACAAATTTAACCACGCCTTAGCTTTATCCCTTAGTGAAAAAGGAAAGTCTAAGTGTAAGAAAGACGTTCACGACTCCATCATACTTAAAAGTATCACATAGTTTTAGAAAAGTAGCGAGATGAAGTTAGGATCTTCATTAGGTGTTCCTCCAAATTTATTATCTTCTGTACTGATAACAGGTGTTTAAGCTCGAATGAATTAGTAGCAACACCCAGATTTTAAATAGTTAAGTGAATTTCATCTATTGCCGGATTAGAATAATCTCTTAAAGGTCTGCATATTTTTGTTTTGATTTGTTTAAATTGTTTGCCATTTTAAGTAGGATTTTAGATTATTTTGTTGTTTTCAAATTTTTCTAATAAAGACGCTCTAATCTCGAATCGTAAGGCACTAAACCTATGCATTCGATACTACGCATGCAAACACACAAACACACTAATATTAAACAGAAACATACAACTATGACTTTCAATTCAAATGTAAGATTTCAAATACAAAAATTAAACTTTAACAAGCATTCTTTTTTAACTTGCCTCCTCAAAGAATAAGCTAAAAACTAAAAAATTTTTTTAATTGAAAATTAATGAACCGATTAAGTATATATTGATTTAGATGATAATGAGTCACACAATTAACGCAAGTATACGATTTTCAACTAATGGCTGTGGATCTAGTGAGTCCTTGCTATCAATCCTACAAGGAGGTAACATTAATTTTATGGCGTAGTACATAAATCAATTATCGAATCACAATTTAATTGCAAGTGGTTTAATATTTAAAGTAAAGACAAACGTATTGCTAATTATTTCTACCAAGCACGTTCTAAACTCTAGTGTTAAATTAACACAACCAAATTTATAACAAAGTTCACGCAAGAAAGAGTCTTCTCCTTTCCAATCATAATGTGATGATTATTGTGATATAGATTGAAGGATAATAAATGTATTGTGCCAAATAAGGAGAATTTCTATTATTTACCCATATTTTAGCGTATAAAGAACATTGGCTAATCCTAAGTTTAGTCCCCAAATCCATGATTGGGACTTGGGAGGATACCGGCTCTCACTCTAGAGCTCCCACTTCCCTTCCACTCCGGCGCTACTCTCACTTCAAGCTTTCTAAACACATGCACAACTGGAGGATTTCGTACCTGTCACTCTGCAAATCTCCAATTCTACGCCCATCATATATTTCCCCCTATTTATTTGCACTCAATCCTCATGAACTACATCTTCATTCATGAACATTGAATGCGACCTCTACTTTTTTTTGTGAAAGTCATAATCCTCGGGAACATATGTTTCCCAACAAGTTTTAACAATCTTAATCGTCGTACTAAAAAGTAAATGAAGTTCTATGAAAATTCATCACAAATTCTCTATAATAAATCGACACATCATTTCCATTTCACAACATCAACGCATCACATGGAAAGGAGAAAGATAAAGAAATATAATCAAGACTTGAGAAAAGATGACAAAACATGGATTTCATATATAAAAATAACGTCATATATCTCAAACTCTTCCCTACAAATCTCAAGGAATTCCTTCGATCTATCTTTCTTCACAACAATACACAATTCTCTTTAGAATAATAAGTGAAGAAGGAATCTCTCACTTTCCCTCTCCTCTCACATTTTAGAAGAGAAAACACAAAACCTCAAATTCCTACACTAAAATGGAAAGAAACTCTCTAAACTCTAAACTCTTTCTTTCCTTTCTTTTCCCTTGAAATTTGGGCTCTAAAAAGCTTTTAAATTCGACAACCGACTCCCAATAGTTTCCTTAAGAAACTTTCAGTAACTGCACAAATATTGAATCTAGTTCAAAATCGGGATAAAGGCGCTGTCCAGCTGCTTCGGTAGGAGCACCATTCGGCGCATTATTCCGCCTAAACGTCGTAGCTCGGAAATCGGTGCTGTCCGGCGCTAGTTTAATAAATGCATTCTTGTCTCCTTTTCGCACTAAATTTTCTCATTTTCACTTCCTTTTGCCGCAAAAAAGCCTAAAATCATTGTACTCGCATGTAATCATGAAAATGTCTTTCTTTAGCATCATCAAAATAGGTATGAAATCAATAGTAAAAAGCTAGTTAAATTTTCAAAGGATCACCCATATATTGTTGAAAAGACATATTCAAGAGGATCTTACCACCGGTCGACTAATTTCGGGAATATCCCTAATTAATTAGTGGTACTTAAAAAAATACTATGGGACATAAGATATATATATATATATATATATATATATATATATATATATATATATATGTTGTTTATTTTGTAAAATGAGGAAATGATATGTAAAAACATAATTTTTTTTAATAGAAATTGTTTCTTCTAATTCGTTTCAATTGCTAATGCATCGAAATCTTATTTTGAAAAAGTACCTTTGTTCGGTGGGTTGATACTCTTTGAATGCCTTCAAAAATATATAACAATGAAGTAAATGTGAACTTTAAATGAAAATTAAATACACAAGAATAAACTTAAGATGAAATCTCGTACCGAGGAGCTATTTACATAACCCCGTTATTTATAGAAAAATGTCAAGCAACATAGTCGTTTTCACTTTGCAATGGTGTTTGCTTCTGGCGTGATGCAGAGTGCATGAAACAAGGAGGAAGAATCCATTTTTATTTCAATCTCGGCACAAGTGGAACTATCATATAATAAACCATTGGTTTTCATTATCAACTAAGAAGAAGCGGAAGATAGATTACTCGTCTGAATTTCAACCTAGACCGAAAATTATACTAAAAATTGGCTACGTAACAATGTAGACAAAAACAAACTGTTGACAATGGACAATTAAAGTTCGTGGTAGTTGCTGCTACTCAACAGTAGATCGTAGAGACGCATTAGTAGTAGAAAAACTAAATTGAAATTAGAACTAATATGAACTCAATGGAGAAATTGTAATTAGTGGCTTAAAAGACTTAAGTAAAAGGAACATAACCCAGAGCCTATGGAGGAAGATATTAATGAATTCAAATTCCAAATTTGCATGCACCTGCAGATTCATACTCTAACTTAGGGGGTGGAAATTTAGACTCAAGAAGAAGAAATAGAAAGAAACATCTTCGCTAAGCCTAAATGCACAAGTTCTTCACCTTACTCGTGTAAGAAGAGCTATTAGAAATATAAATCATTTATGATGAGCTAAATGCATCAATTAGACAAAAATATTTAAAACATTTTAAAAGACTTCGAAGAAGAAGAAATTCGAAAGAACCATCTTTTTCGCCAAGCATATATGCACAAGTTTTTCTACCCATGTTGTAAGAAGAGCTAATCGAAGACAAATCATTTATGAGGAGGAGCTAAAACCATCTAAATCATCGACAAAAATATTTCAAACATTTTAAAAGACAGTGGGCTTATAGATCAATATACTCGAGGGCATGGGCGTATGGTCACCGTAGTCTTGGAGGAAGACGAACAAGCAATTATCGTGGAACATGTGGATGGAGGCACGTGGCCGAGGACAGCCAGATATTTAGAAAAAAGGACATACTTGAAACTAAATCAATGGAAATGAAGAAAGGCTCAATAACCATATAGTATGGAAGTTTCTATAACTATGCCGAGGATGATTATGATCACTCGAAAAAATTTATTAAGAAATTCATACCTATTTTTGATGAAATCGCACTTTAAAAGATATTTTCTTTATTTTGTTGCAGGAATGGAGAATTTAGGTGATAAAAGCAAAAATCATAAAGGAGCGGATTTTCGTCGTTCGAGCCCGCCGACGTTGAGTAGTTTCTCGTCGACAATATAGAAGTTCGTCGCACGGCGAGGTAGTTCAAATGGCGTGTATACATTGAACCCGGACACTTTTTGAAGGATGCTTACACACCTCTTGGTCCTTGCTCACCTCTATATATAGAGGCCGAAATTCGGCCTTCTAAGGGTGTTATTTTGTGTCGGGTGTGTCAATTTGTGTCTTAAGAGCTTTTATTTATGTGTGCGAGCAAATGTAGAGTCTTAATTAGTGTAATTATGAGTCTTTAGTGAGTTAGTGAGTTTTTAGTGAGTCTTGCCGTACCGGAAGGAAGAGTCAAAGGAAACCGGCGTGTGAGTCTCCATTGGGATAACCGAGATAAGTATTTATATTTATTGTTTTTAACTTCGAATGAAATCCATGCTTAGTTTAGTTCCCATGCATTCTGAGTAGTTAATTTAGTCTTTCTCCCCGTTTATGAAATTGGGCTTACTCAGATGAACTAAAAATAGAAGTACTTTTAAATATTAATAACCGTGATAATTTTTACTTAAAACTTAATTTACTTTCAAATCAAATAATTGATTTTGTTAAAATGTGTTGATTATCAACTATAAGAAAAAATTACATATGATATTCGGGGAATTCAAAAGCCTTGGAAGGAGGGTGCAAACAAATAGGGAAATAATATCACCGGCGTAGAATTGGAGTATTTCAGTGTGACGTACTAAAATATTCAATTTGGTCCTATTACGAGAGCCGAAGTGTAGATGTTAGCCCTCACAAAGGTGTAGAACGTGGGAGCTCATGGCAAGCCGGTATCCCTCCAAAATTTTAGCCAAGTAGACTTTAATCAAACATAGGATTAGTCAATATTCTTTACACTGACTAAAGGGTAAAGAATAGAATGTCTATTTCACATAATACTCAAAATTATCTATTTAAATTGATCAATCACTTAAATTTCTAAACAAGCGGGAAAGATACTTTTTCTGAATAGTTAAGACTTATTTAGCAATTAGTTTAATTTCCTACACTTTCAATACGATTAATTTTCTTCTTAGTTAAGTTACCTAATTAAAATACTTAGTTTACTTTATTGCGCTTAAATTTAGAATTCCAAATTTCTTTCATACTATTTTAAAATTATTATTATTATTATTTAAAAATTAGTTGTTATTTAATTTTCTATTTCCCCTCGTGGGATCGATAACCGGACTCCACTAGAGCCCCGTATTACTTCGATACGATACGTATACTGCGTAGCATCCACAACATAAACAATTACAATTCTATACATATAATATAAAGAGGGTCGTTTTTCTAAGGCCAAGTAATTAAATTAAAAATATCAGTAATATAAAATTTCGTGGGTCAAGTTTTTTGGCGCCGTTGCCGGGAAAGTAAGAAAAATTTACTAGAGTAACTACTATTTTAAATAATATAATAAATAAATTAATATCTATTCTAAAATCGTATGCGCAAATTTGGAAACGAAAATTTCTACTACCTTACGATTATGAATTAGGAGCGTACAATTAAAAGAATTCAGAAAACAAAAGAAACAAATTATAAATTTAACACAAATGGCGAATATTCCCTGGCAACTAAAAATATGAACCAACAAAGACCATTAAGAGATTATAAGCTAACCCCACATCAGATGAAATTCATTTAACTATTCAAACCCCGATGTAGTCGCTAATTCATTCGAACTTAAACCCGCAATTATCCAAATGGTACAAAACAATCAATTTAGTGGTTCACCTACCGAAGATCCTAACTTACATCTTGCTAGTTTTCTTGAACTTTCGTGCTACTTTTAAATATCAAGGAGTATCTCACGATGCCATAAGACTTGGGACTTTTCCTTTTTCATTAAGGGATAAGGCTAAAATGTGGCCGGAATTCGTTAAGACTCGGATCTATTAAAACTTGGGGAGAATTATCACAAAAATTTCTATCCAAATATTTTCCACCATCTAAAACCGCTAAGTTTAGAAATGATATAACTTTTTTTGTCGGCTAGACGAGAATCAATATATGAAGCTTCGAAGAGATTTAAGGAACTTTAGGAAATGCCCACATCATGCGCCACTAGATCGGCCGATTATTCAAACCTTTTATAATGGATTAGTAGGATCTTTTAAGATCAATCATCGATGCCGTCATTGAGGTTCATTAATGTCTAAACCATTCACGAAGCTTATGCACTAATCGAAGAAATGGCAACAAATACCTACCTACCGATAGAGTAAATCCGAAAAAAGATAGCCAACATTCATGAAAACGATGCAATATCTATGTTAGCTTCTCAAATTGCCGTTATATCTAAGAAATTAGATCATTTCTTGGAATGAACTACTCTCCTACTTTAAGAAAACTCATCCTGGACAAATCATAGAATCTCAATCTAATTATGAAACTTTAAATGTTATTAATAATAGAAAACTAATAACCCTTATTCAAACTATTATAATCCTGTTAGAAAACTCATCCAAATTTTAATTGGAATAACACATCTAATCAACAATGGATGAATCAAATCTAATCAAGCAAATCCAAACTATAAACCAATTTACCCACTGATTTAATAACAATAACCTCAATTCAAAGATAAGAAATTATCTATGGATGAATTAATTCTCAATATGGGTCATCAACTACAAAATCAAGGAAATCAACTACAAATTCAAGGAAATCAACTACAAATTCAAGGAACGTCTATTAAAAATATCGAAACCCACTGACATATCACATCGCGCTAAATAATAGAATATCTTGGAACTTTTCCTAGTAATGTGGAAATAAATCCTAAATATCAAGGAAAAGAACAAATTAAAGCAATACAACTAAGGAGTGGAAAAGAATTAGAACCTCAAATTTAAAAAGAACTTGAAAGCCAAAAAGAGGAAGTGGAAATCAAAAGGAAACACTTCAACAAGATTCAAACTTTTAACATCCTTTAATACCTAGCGAAAATTTCGTCGAAAACCTCCACCACCATTTCCTCAACGACTAGCTCAACATAAAAAAGATAAACAATTTGCTAAATTCTTTGAAATATTAAAAGAAATTAACAATCAATATACCTTTTGTCGAAGCTTTAGATCGTATGCCAAATTATGTAAAATTTATGAAAGATATTCTAAATAAGAAAAGAAAATTCACCGATAATGAAACAAATAAGACTTAGTGAAGAGTGTAGTGCTATTATTCAGAAGAAGCTTCCCTAAAAATTGAAAGATCCCGGTAGTTTCACTATACCTCGCGCTATAGGAGAAAAATTTTATGGAAAAGTCATAGGTGACGGCAGAGCAAGCATCAATCTAATGCCTCTATCAATTTTTAAGAGATTAAAGATTAGGAAAATTACACCTATTTCAGTAACCCTTCAATTAGCTGATCGTTCTAGTTACCTATCCTAAGGGAGTTAGTTGAAGATGTGTTAGTAAAAGTGATAAATTTATCTTCCTGCATTTTATTGCTTTTAGATACGAGGAAGGAAGAAATTCCTATCATTTTAGGAAGACCATTTTTAGCTACCGGAAAAGCTATGATCGATGTTCGTAAAGGAAAATTAACTATGAGAGTAATCAAAAAGTTACATTTAATATTGCAAAATCAATGAAATATCCCGCGCTGTAAGTTAATGATTTAACGTTTTCGTATCGAAATACTTCGAACATTTACAAATGTTAACATTTTAAGGAATATTACGAAGATAAATTAGAAAAAGAAAACACCGAATTAATTGAAGATAATAATGAAGAACTAGATTATATCTGTGAAAGATTTGAATTTTTTGATAATATCAAAACATCGACAAGAATATAGTTCCATCAAATTATTAAACCTCCGAACTCGAGCTAAAAATATTACCCGATCAATTAAATATGCTTATTTGTGTAATTCTTCAACTTTACCAAGCATATTTATCCGCATTAAAACGAATCTCAAGAACAAAAACTTTTAGAAACTTTAAAACAACATAAGAAAACTTTCGGGTCGACTTCAGCGATATTGTGTTTAATTACCCTTCAATCCGTATGCATGTAATTATTTTAGATGATTTAACATAAACTCTGTGCGTATCCTCAAAGGAGATTAAACCCGATAATGAAAGGAAGTAGTTAAGAAAGAAAATTTTAAAATGGTTAGATAATGGTATTATATATCTTATTTTCGATGTCAAAGCCTCCACCCGATCGTGTTCCTAAGAAGTGAGTAGAGAGTGAATCGTCACTCGCCAATGAAAATAACGATCTTATTCCTATGCGACAAGTTACCGGGTTGGCGTATATGTATTGATTATAGGAAATTAAATACCGCCACCAAAGAAAGATCATCCCTTACCATTTCTAGACCAAGATGTTAGATGGGATACCGCACATAAGTATTTTGTTTTCGTATGGATTAACTTGCCATCATCAAATACAAATTGCTCGAGGATCAAGAGAAAACTACATTTACTAGTCCTTATAGAACTTTCGCTTTTCGAAGAATGCCTTTTGATTATGTAATGAACCAAAGAATATTCCGTAGATGTATGATGTCTATATTTAGTAAGTTAATCGGGACAACGGGATTCGTTATATTTACGACGATTTCTCCGTACTGGGAACATCATTCGACACATGCTTAACTCATCTCTAAAAAGTATTAGAAATATGTGAGAAAACAAATTTAGTTCTAAATTGGGAGAAATGTCAATTTATGGTTGCGGGCGCATTGCATTAGCATAAAATTTCTTAAAAGGCATGGAAGTGCAATCGCAAAAAATTCAAGTTATGCCTAAATTACCACCTCCAACTACGGTAAAAGGGGTACAGTTTTCTTAGACATGTTGGATTCATGTACGCTATATAAAAGACTTTTCAAAAATTACTAAACCTCTATGCCAACTTCTCGAAAAGGACAAGAAATTTGAATTTTCAATCGAATGCCTCGAATGCTTTTGAACTCTTAAAAGAAATATTAATTACTAAAGACTAATAATAGTTTCACCTAACCTGGGAGAAACCATTTGAGCTTATGTGTGATGCTAGTGATTATGCGGTAGGAGCAGCTTCTCGGCAAAGATATGAAAAGATTTTTAAAGTTATATACTATGCTAAATAAAACTCTAAATGATGCCGAAATAAATTATACAGTTACAGTAAAGAGAATTATTAGCGGTGTATATGGTTTTAATAAATTTAGAACTTATTCGATCGAACAAAATGTATCGCGCATACCGATCATCTGCTATCAAATATTTAATGCAAAAGAAAGATTCCAAACCAAGATTAATTAGATGATGCTATTAATGCAAGAATTCGATTTCGAGACGCAATGAAAGTGAACTCATAACAAATTATGATCATTTATCAAGATTAGAAAATCATGAATTATCTGGATATCGAAAATGAAATTATAGATGCCGCTTTTCCCGATGAACAACTATATAATATCAATGAGTGGAAAATACCATGGTATAATATTATAGTAAACTATATAGTTAGTAATATTTTTACCACCTATGCTAACTTTAAAAATGTAAAAATTCATCCATGATACGAAACCTATTTTCGGGGATGAACCATATTTATATAAACAATGTAAGGATTTAATTATTAGAAGATGTGTACCTTATGAAGAAACTAAACCAATTATTCAAAAATGTCATGATTCTGATTTTGGAGACATTTTCGGACCGATAAAACCGCTTATAAGATTCTACAATCTGGATTTTATCGGCCTACTCTATTTAGAGATGTATACAGATATATTAAAACTTACGATAAATGTCAAAGAGTAGGAAACATATCTAGAAAGAACGAAATGCCTCTGAATTTTATATTAGAAGTTGAAATTTTTGATGTTTGGGGATTAGATTTTATGGGACATTTTATTCCTTCATTTGGAAACTCATATATATTAGTAGCTGTTGATTATGTTTCCAAATGGATTGAGACACAAGCTTTACCTAGGTGTGATGCTAAGAGTGTTTCAAAATTTCTGATGAAAAATATTTTTACTAGATTTGAAATGCCGAGAGTGATTATCACTGACGGAGGAACTCATTTTAGAAATAAATACATTCACAAACTAGTAGAAAAATACAATATTACTCATAAGATATCCACTCGCTTATCATCCACGGACTAACGGATTACTTGAAGTATCTAATCGTGAGATTAAACGTATTTTAGAAAAATCCGTAAACCCAAATAGAGTTAGATTGGTCCATTAGATTAGATACGGCATTATGGGCTTATAGGATCGCTTATAAAACTCCGATTGGAATGACTCCTTACGAGCTTATATATGAAAAAACATGCAACTTACCGATTGAATTAGAACATAAAGCATATTGGGCGATTAAAGAATTTAATTATAATATGAAGGAAGCTGGTGAGAAAAGATTGCTGCAATTAAATGAATTGGAAGAATTAAGAAATGAATCATATTATAATGATCGGATTTATAAAGTAAAGATGAAATTATGGCATGGTCGGAAGATTAATCAGAGAAATTTTGAACCGAGACGGGAAGTTTTGCTATATAATACTAGATTGAAATTATTTCCTGGAAAATTGAAGTCTCGATGGTTAGGACCTTTCACCATAACTCAAATATTTTCATACGGAACTATAGAAATCGAAGATCCAAAACTCGGACATAAATTTAAAGTTAATGGACATAGATTAAAACCATATTTCGAAGGTATAAGACCTAACTATAATGAGGTTTTAATGCTTAGTCGACTCGATTAATAATTGAAATTAGGTCGGGCTGACGACGTTAAACTGGGCGCTTTATGGGAGGCAACCCATATTAGTTATCTATTTTTATTGTATCTTAATAGTTAGTCTATATTATTGAAACTTTACTTACTCAATTATTATTAAGAATCATCACATATTCGAACCATTATGATGAGAAAAGAAACTATTCGATTTAGAGCGAAATTGGACATTATTTTGGAATCTCGCCAACCGGCGAGGTCGATACTCGCCGACAGCGAGATTCGCTCCTAAATTAAATTCAGTTTATTTATCGAGCTCGCTGACAGCGAGAAACATCACGCCGACAGCGAGAACATGGGAGGCAGTTTTTATAACTAAGTCGCCGACGACGAGAAACTTCTCGCCGACAGCGAGGAAGTTATAAAGATGAGTTATTTATAATTTGAATGCCAATTTGGACTGTTTCAACACCAGTTCCTTTGTGAAAACCCATTCTTAAATCATTCTAGATCTGCCTTCTTCACTAGAATTCATTCCATTCACCATAATGGCCTCTAAATTCTTAGATTCTCTAATTTTGGAGTGTTTAACTGGAGGAAATTTATGAGTGCGGAAGCGCAGCGGATATTCAACAAGGTTTTGGTAAAGAAAAGAGTTATCAAGGAACGGGGATTTGTCAATCAAGGATTAGAGAATTTCACTACGAAGATAGAAGAAACGATCGCGCAGCGGCACTGGGAGGTATTTTGTTACACTACGTCTGTTGTTGTTATTCCAGCTTGTGAAAGAGTTCTACTCTAACTCGCATGCGATCAACAATGGGAATGTCTACGTCCGAGGAAGATGGGTGACGTTTACTCCATCAAGAGTAAATGAATTATTCTCTATAGAAAACACCCCGATATGTCACTATTCAAATTTTGTGCCTTCTCGATATAATATGAATGAGATATTTCGATATATGACTGATGAACCGGAAGATTGGGAAATGCATGAAGACGGATATGTTAGTTTCTCTGCATCACTTTTGAATCCTGTCTCAAAGCACTGGCACTTTTTCATCTCATCTAAATTGTTACCTACTATGAGGGTAAACAAGGTTTCGAAGGAATGCGCTATATTGAATTATTGTATTCAAAATGGATCGCCTATCGATGTTGGATCAATAATTGTTAAGTCCGTATTGGGTTTAATTGTGCATGGGTCGGCTCACGGACTAGGACACCCATCTACTATTTTTGCATTATGCAGTCAGTACCAGTGTTTCTTATGAAGCTTGGGAAAAGGTTCTGTTACCTTGGAAGCCGCTTGATCCTACAGATATGTTCCCTACTTTGGACAATAATGATGAAATTACATTTATCTCTGATAGAGCTTCACAGAATAATCCTATAGCAAGGCCTATTTCAGATAAAATGGAGTTACTTATGAAGAAAATTAAAGGAATGGAGAAAGAACTGCAGAAAGTGAGAGATTCAATCTACAATATATCTGATTTATTTGATCACATTGATCGGAGGATGAAGGAACACTTTGATCATTCCGGACACCCGGAAGCTAGTTTTCTTCATTTACCGAGACGAAGGGTTGAATCATCGAAGAATCCGCTCGGAGTTTCCCTTCGGGCCTTTCTATAACTTATTTGTGCATTATCATCATATCGGAAATATCGAGAAGATGAAGATTCCGACATCGAAGAGTAGTAGTAAAGATTTCCATAGTATGTTTGTATTTATGTTATTTGATTTGATTTAGATTTTATTATGTGTGGAGTGATGATTTGAATATCTCAAACTTAATTGAGATATGCGTCATAGTTTTGTATCAGCATTTAGTGTGTCGTGGATTGGTTTGCGATGCTGATTAGTAGTAAGGATTGGAGAATTCAAATTTGATTATAGAGTTTAAAATTATGTTAGTTTGTACATCTCATGGATTTCAATATTAAAGTTAATTTGTTGTGTTGTGTGAATTTGTTTGTGTATAAGTAGCTAATCTTCATATTAAATTAATAAATGATGTGATCGAAATATAATATAAGGCAAATCAAGGACGAAAATGAGTGACGAATTTCAGAAATTAAATTTTTTGGAATCTCGCCGACGGCGAGAAAAAATCCCGCCGACAGCGAGATCGATCTAGCTGACAGCGAAGGTTAGAGCAAAAATTTCTCACCGACAGCGGATTTTTCCCAAGAGTTTTTGGTTACGAAAAATATTAGCTCGCCGACAGTGAGAAAAAATCTCGTTGACAGCGAGGTCGCGAAAAACACTTTAATTGACCGGTCAAAAACACTATTCATCATCCCCAACCTCTCATTTTCACAAAAACTAACCTAGGGCTCACGAAATTTCAGATTTAGAGGCGATTTCATCACTCAAAAACACCAGATTTCATCTTCTCTTGGTAAGTGCTTCACTCCTATGCAAAAATTTTCGATTTTCCCCATGTATTTTCTCCACATTGAAAAATTTTGAAAAATCCTAAATGTGGAAGAATTACTTAGTAGAAATCCATAAAATTTGTTTTAATTTGATCTTAGATGTTGTAGGAAGCCTCCTTAGTAATATTAGGAAGTTTAGTGACGATTTTTGGGAATTTCATAGATCTATCGAAAAATGGCTCCGCGACAGAAAAGACGAGTAGATTACGATACTGACCGATTTGTCAATGCACGAGCACAAAATCGGTATTTTAAAAACATTCAAGCAAGAAAATGCATTGCGAATCGAGTTTTTAAGAATCCGGGAGGCGAAGTTGAGCGGATCATTAAAGAACGAGGTTGGGAGAATCTCCGCTACATCACCAATAAGTCGCTCGTGGAAGTAGTAAAGGAATTTTATTCTAACTCGATCGTCGTAGAGGACGCACCAGCAAAGGTACGTGGATTTATGGTTGACTTCAGCACTGCTAGAATTAATGCCTTCTATGAAGTTCGGGACGATCCAAATGAGTACGAAACATTTGGAACTATGCCGGAACCTCTGAAGATGTGATAAATTTTCTTATCGACAGATCGGAGTTTGGAAGATAAAGCGACGGAAAGAGTGAATTTTCCTCTTTCTAAGTTAAATGCAAATTCTAAAGCGTGGCACTATTTTATTTCTTCTACTTTGTTACCTACATATCACCACAGTGAGGTAATAAGGGATAGAGCGGCTTCGAATTTCGTATTCGAACAATGAAGTATAAACATTAGAAGTGTCATCTATGGAAATATCTTAGCCACTACTCGGAAATGAAAGTGGAGGGGATTGGGACATCCCGGGTTGATTTATGCTATCCGCCAACTCTCCGGAGTTGAGGCGACGGATGATGAGGAGTGGATGGAACCCATGAACCCACTCACAACGGCCAATATTAAGAAATATGAGTCTCATGAAGGGTGGAGATCGGGAGTGAGAAGTTATTTCACTCGGCCAAGTAGAGATATACCCTCTACTAGCTATGAACCTCCCGAGCCTACCACCCCTACCCTACAAGATCCGATGAATGAGCCGACACTCGCATAGGAGGAGTTTTGAGCGAGCTTGGAGAGACAATGGGGAGAAGATTTGATCATTTTGATCAAAGGATTGATAATCCGGAGAGGAGACATGATTATGATAGTGAGTACCTGTAGAGACATTCGTAGTACGAGATAGCACATCATGAAGCCGAACGTCGCTACTGAGAGTGGAGATTTAGATGTCATCTTTCCGGAATGCCCCGTGTATACTCGCATCATCCCGCTTAGTCTTCTCGGCCTGCGGATCAAGGAGGGGATGACAATATAGTTTGGGACTTCAATATAGAAGATTAGGACTTTATTTGTTTTGTTTGTTTGATGTTAAGTTATTTTGGAAACTTTTATATGTTTGTAATATTCGATACTTTATGTTGTGAGACATTGGATGTTTGTTAGATTATTTGCTTGAGTTGTTATAGTAGTTTAGTTTTTGTTTTTGTGTTAGTTAATTACATTTGTTTTTATGTTAAATAGGATGTTAGTTTTCTTTAGTATGTTTTTATTTTATTCTGTATTGTTTTAAGTTGTAAAATTGTTAATGTGTTAGTTAAATTGTTTTAATATGTTAGTAATTCATATGTGTAGTGTAGAGTTAATTTTAATTGTTGTATTTAATACTTATCTCGCATTTTATCCCCGCATATTCTTTAAATTGTTATATATATATGGAGAATACTAACAAGTACGAGTTCAATGAAAAATGAAAAAGCTCGCAAAAATTTCAAAGAAAAAGAAATATCTAAACTTCAAAGGTATGATTTATTTACTTTCTTATTTTTTCATTATTTAGAGTAGATATAAAAATTTAAGTTTGGGGGGGAGTAAAATACAAATTTAGTTATTAACTTGTTCTCAATTTCTATTTTCAAATTATTATAAATTGATTTTTATAGCAAATTTTTCAATTTAATTAATATGAATTATTTTACTTAATTATTATAAAAGGTTAAATGAAATATTTCTAGTGCTTTAATTAATTAAATAGAATAAAATATTTGGTTAAAGGGAATAAGAATATAGTAAACTATTTTTAGTAAGGAAAACTATATTCTAAAAATTAAAATTCTTAAGTATTCAAGTGAAAAAGAAAAGATTGAAAATCAATGAAGTAAAAACTATGAAGTATATATAAGCTAAGAAATATTCCTAAGTTTCAAATTTAGGAAGATGAAAATGAAGTTCAAAATTATTAACAGGCTCTCCAGATACAGTAATCCTCATTAGTTCCAAAAAAAAAAAAAAAAAAAGGGAGAAGCTTGAGGAGATGCCTTATCAAAAATTGGCTTCATTTGAATTAACCTAAAAAAAAAACTTAGATATTTCCAAACTTATGTTTATGGATCAAAATTTTACCTAATAGTGTTTTCTTGAATTTCTTATCATATGAATATTTTAAGTAATTATTCTTTTAAATATAGTCATTCCTGAAATGAATAGTAAGCTAGAAATCTTAGACCTGTTAACTAAATAATTTATTTCTATAAGATTAATTAAATTACATGAATTATTTTTATTTAACTTTATTATGATATTAATTAATCTAATTCATAGTTTATTTGAATTGAAAAATCTTACTATAGAAATCATTATTTTTATGTAGTACTAAAAATTACTTCGAGGACAAGTAATAAGTAAGTTTGGGGGATTTTGATCACTCGAAAATTTTATTAAGAAATTCATACCTATTTTTGATGAAATTGCACTTTAAAGAAAGGTATTTTCTTTATTTTATTGCAGGAATGTAGAATTTAGGTGATAAAAGCAAAAATCATGAAAAGGAGAGGATTTGGAGCAAAAAGGAAGAAAATAATGCAATTTGTGCTGAGTCGCCGACGGCGAGATCGAGCCCGCCGACGGTGAGGGTACGAGGAAGAAATTCTGAAGGATTTATAACTGTCTCGCTAACAAAGAAGACAGAGCCCGCCGATAGCGAGATAGCGCGGTTCGAAGACCTTCTAGAAGCCTCGCCGACAGCAAGGTAGTTCGTCGCCGACGGCGAGGTAGTTCAAGTGGTGCAGATACATTGAACCTGGACACTTTTTGAAGGGATGCTTACACACCTCTTGGTCCTTTGCTCACCTCTATATATATAGGCCGAAATTCAGCTTATAAGTGTGTGTTATAAGTGTGTGTTATAAGTGTGTGTTATAAGTGTGTATTATTTTGTGTTATGTGTGCAGTTTTGAGTCTTTAAGTGTCAATTTTAGTATTTAGAGTCTTAATTAGTGAGTTAGTGAGTTTTTAGCGAGTCTTCATTGTATTGGAAGGAAGAGTCGAAAGGAACTGCGAGGAGTCCGCTTAGGGATAAATCGAGATAAGTATTTATATTTATTGTTTTTAACTTTAAATGAAATCCATGCTTAGTTTAGTTCCCATGCATTCCGAGTAGTTAATTTAGTCTTTCTCCTCGTTTATGAAATTAAGTGACTAGATGAACTAAAAATAGAAGTACTTTCAAATATTAATAAATTGTGATAATTTTTACTTAAAACTTAATTTACTTTCAAACCGGCCATTTGATTTGTTAAAATGTGTTGATTATCAACTATAGTAAAAATTACATCCGATATTCGGGAATTCAAAAGCCTTGGAAGGAGGGTGCAAATAAATAGGAAATAATATCATCGGGCGTAGAATAGAGCATTTTAGTGTGACGAGACTAAAATATTCAATTCGGTCCTATTGTTTGAGAGCTGAAGTGTAGATGTTAGCCCTCGGACGAGGGAAACGTGGGAGCTACGAAGTGGCGGTCGGTATCCTCCCGACCTAGCTGCGCATTCGATAATCAAACATAGGATTAGTTAATATTCTTTACACTGGACCAAAGGGTAAAGAATAGGAATGCTCCTATTTGTCACAATACCTTAAAATTATCTATTTAAATTCATCAATCACTTAAATTTCTAAACAAGGGGAAAGATACTTTTTCTGAATAGTTAAGACTTATTTAGCAATTAGTTTAATTTCTTGTACTTTCAATACATATTAATTTTCTACTTAGTTAAGTTACCTAATTAAAATACTTAGTTTACTTTATTGCTCTTAAATTTAGAATTCCAAATTTTTGTATACAATTTTAAAATTATTATTATTATTATTTTAAAATTAGTTGTTATTTAATTTTATATTTCCCTGTGGGATCGATAACCAGGACTCCACTAGAGCCCTGTATTACTTGATACGATACGTATACTTGCGTAGCATCCACAACATAAACAATTACAATTCTATACATATAATATAGCGGGGTTAAGTTTTTGGCGTCGTTGCAATTAAATTAAAAATATCATAATATAAAATTGTGGGTCAATGCCGTCGGATCGCGCGTGTATCGTATGGATGGCCAAGATCAGGATGAAACGCGAACCGAATCAGAAGGCGATACATGTCTCAATATTATTCTTAGAAATTATAAATAAAAGTTCTTCCTGCATCTACAATCTATAAATTTATCTTAATAAGGGTCCTTTATGCTTCCTATTATATAATAATACTAACCTGATATTATTATTACTGTTCTTCTCTTAGGGTTTGATCCGTACGCCTTCGGTTCATGTTACATTCATCCTTGTGGTTTTTTAAAGATGACAAGGGGTCGAACAATCAGACCACTCCCCTCTGTAACTACTTCAAAGACGCAGAACACAGCTTTAATTCGTTTCCTACCTTAAAGCGTAACTAAAAAAAATAACGGCAATGATAATAAACATTCAATATTAAAAGATAACGGAAGCATAATAAAATTTATATTAAAACAGACTTACAGACATAGACGCTGGAAGAAGATAATTAGCCTCGAAGGCTAGCACACATTACAATAGGTGAGAGAGGAGAAGAGAAGAAAAGAGAGAATTTTCGAGATGAGTGGACAATAGAGGAAGGTCCCTATTTTTAAGCACAATCTTACATAATTTCTACTTCATAATTGAGAATCTTCATGGCTGGAAATGCTCCGAATAGTTGTACCATTAATTCTGAAAAGGTCTTCTTAATTGTTACGGCTTATAGCTAGAAAGCATCCTTTCTGACTAAAAAGTTTTCTTAATTGTTACAGCTGGCATCTTCATTGCTAGAAAGCGTCCTTTTATGAATAATTGTTGTACGTTCACGAATCTTTTACATCTGTAAAGTCAGACAAATAATTGCAACCTCTACGTCTGGTTGGTACGTATTATACTTTTCCTGCTTGTAGTTTGATACGTATTTCTTCAATGCTTTCTTTCTTCTGGCAATTAGAACATTTATGCGATTTATCCTTTTGAATTTTTTAGCAAAATAATTTCTTAGTCTCCTTGTTAACTGCGGCATTATTCTTCTTGAGAGTATTAACCCATTTAAGATAAAGGGCTTCATGTATTTTCTTCGTAGGCTGCTTACTGTGGCTGTAGATAAATAATTTATCTGATGAGTGATATACCCAAATATTTGTGGCATCAATCTTTTTAGTTTCTATCCATATTTGATATAAGTCCTCTGCCGTTAACCGAGCGTGCATAATTTCAGCTGGTTTATATTTCAGAGTAAATGGTTCGCTACTAATTCCAATTTGAATAAGAGATATATTTCCACCGTCTGGATAAGTCTGATATAACTTCAAGAATATATTCCAATGTTTCAATATTTTATGAAAGGCATCAATTGCGTCAATAATTGGTTTGGGTAATTCTTTCAGAAGACTTTCGTCTTCTAAATAAATCATTCGGATCAGTCTGCATCTGTATAATTCTGATAGTAATTTGACATCAGTATTTCCATAAATATATACTACTTGATTTCTTCCAACAGTGTGGAAGTATATTTGAGGATTTATACGCTCCTCATAGAATGATAATTACTGCCATTCATCTGAAATATCAGTAATTTTTTTGTAATTTTCCTAGAGTATTTTTGAATAAGTCGGAGTAACTTGAGAGGAAGTACTTCCTGCAGTATTTATCTCTTTGGGGATTTCTCCTTCTTTATTTTTACTAATTAAGAGATCTGCAAAAATTCTAATCTTTTTTAATTCTACGATAGAAGGCACTTCTTCACCAATATTTTCTCCACATAGATAATTTTTCAGCTTTCTTAATTCAATAAGTACATTGCTTGCAAGAGAAATCTCGCATTCTATTTTCCAGATTTGTAAATCCACAGTTTCTAAATATGAGTTCAATTCGAGACTGTACTTCTCATCGCTTTCGTATATTTCAGCAATATCTTCTATTTCCATGTTTATTTCCTGCATAATTCACGTGATAATACATCACCAAGATTATTTTTATTTTCTTCTATATATTCTATATCAAAATTATAGGCAGAAAACCAACTCTGCCATCTAATAAGTCTCTTATTGGGGAGAGAATCAACAATCTTACCCTTTATGAAAGAAATAGCTCTTTTATTATCTGTTCGTATTAAAAATATTTCATTTAAAAATATTTCAAACTTCTTGATGGCTTTTTTAATGGCCAATAATTCTTTCTCATTTATATGATAATTTTGTTCAGTTTGGGTGTATGTTCCGGACTCATATCTACATAATAATTCTATTTTTTCCCTTCTCGCTTTAAGGATAGCTCCCCATGATATTTCAGAACTATCAGTTTCTATAATTAGGTAATCACCTTGTATTGGTAAGTGTAACTTTGGTAGCTTCATACATACCTCTTTAATCTGATTTAAAGCGTTAGTATCTTCATTGTTCCAATTCCAAACTAAATTTTTCTTTAATTTTTTCTGTAATGGTGCTCTTAATTCGGCAAGGTTTTTTACAAATGCTTCGACATAATTAACGCATTCTAGGAACAGCTGTAGGTCTTTCTGATTATTAATCTGTTTAAAATGATTTATTTTTGTTAGAATATGTTCTTGCAACTCAATAGAACCTTGATTAATAATAATTCCTAGGAAATTAATAGAGTTAACTAGAAATACAGCTTTCTTTTTGCTTAATACGATTCCATGTTTTTGTGCTCTTTGAGCAAGTATAGATAAATATTTTAAATGTTCGGTAACATTTTCACTAAATATTAAAATATCATCAACATAAATTAAACAAAAATGTGATAAATCTTTAAATATATTATCCATCCTTCTTTGGAATATTTGAGGTGCGTTTTTTAATCCGAACAGCATTACATTCCATTGATAATGTCCCTGTGGAGTACAAAATGCAGTATATTCTTTACTATCTGGATGCATTTTTACCTGCCAGAATCCTGATTTACAATCGAGTTTAGAAAACTATTTAGCATTTTTAATAAGATTAATTAATACTTCTTTATTAGGTAAATAATATCCATCGAATTTAGTGTTATCGTTTAATTTTTTGTAATTTATGACTAATCTTGCTTTTCCTCTAACTTGTTCAGCGTGATTTTTTACTAAAAAGGCTGGGCTACTATGTGGACTTTTAGTTGAATATATTAATTTAAGATTTAATAATTCTTTAATCTGTATTTGGAATTCGTTTTTGTCTTATAAATTATATTTCATAGGTTTTACTCTGATGATAAGAGCGGGATTAATAGGTTCTATACTTGCAAGTGGTTCATCATTATTCCAAAATTTGAGTGGGTTTTCAGAAAATGTTTTGAACAAAGAATTAGCAAAAGTTCTAAATTGTTTTAGTTTAGAAGAAGATGAATTGATGCTATGTGAACTTAATTCTTTTGTAAGTATGCTGGGAAAAGATTTTTCAAAAATGGTATCAGAGCTAGTCTTACGAACAACCAACAGTATTATCTTGAAGAAAAATTATATATATGTCCAAAACATAAAAAATGTCTCTGTACATCTAGCTGGTCTTACGAAACATTTATTAGTTCTTATGAACAACAGATGACAGATGAAAAAGATTTAAAAAGAAAAATTTTAATGGATGAGATTAAAGATTGGGTTGACGAAAAAGAATTAGAAAAAAGATTGATAATAAATGAACTTAGCGAACTTATTGAGAAGAAATTAGATGTTGAATAAATTCTTCTTAGAAACTGAATTTAATAGAATTTGTGAAATTCTTCAAATAAATATAAGAAATAAACAATTAGAAGTTTTTCAGAAAGAACGTGCTTTTCATATAAAATCTCTTTTAGGAAATAGTAACGAATGGATAGTTATTAGTTATATGAAAAAATCATTTGAACTAGAACAACTTAGAACTTTTGCTAATTCTTTGTTCAAAACATTTTCTGAAAACCCACTCAAATTTTGGAATAATGATGAACCACTTGCAAGTATAGAACCTATTAATCCCGCTCTTATTATCAGAGTAAAACCTATGAAATATAATTTAGAAGACAAAAACGAATTCCAAATACAGATTAAAGAATTATTAAATCTTAAATTAATAGAATCAAGTAAAATTCCACATAGTAGCCCAGCCTTTTTAGTAAAAAACCACGCTGAACAAGTTAGAGGAAAAGCAAGATTAGTCATAAATTACAAAAAATTAAACGACAACACTAAATTCGATGGATATTATTTACCTAATAAAGAAGTATTAATTAATCTTATTAAAAATGCTAAATGGTTTTCTAAACTCGATTGTAAATCAGGATTCTGGCAGGTAAAAATGCATCCAGATAGTAAAGAATATACTGCATTTAGTACTCCACAGGGACATTATCAATGGAATGTAATGCCGTTCGGATTAAAAAACGCACCTCAAATATTCCAAAGAAAGATGGATAATATAATTAAAGATCTATCTCATTTTTGTTTAATTTATGTTGACGATATTTTAATATTTAGTGAAAATGTTACCGAACATTTAAAATATTTATCCATACTTGCTCAAAGAGCACAAAAACATGGAATCGTATTAAGCAAAAAGAAATCTGTATTTCTAGTTAACTCTATTAATTTCCTAGGACTTATTATTAATCAAGGTTCTATTGAGTTGCAAGAACATATTCTAACAAAAATAAATCATTTTAAAAAGATTAATAATCAGAAAGACCTACAGCGGTTCTTAGGATGCGTTAATTATGCCGAAGCATTTGTAAAAAACCTTGCCGAATTAAGAGCACCATTACAGAAAAAATTAAAGAAAAATTTAGTTTGGAATTGGAACAATGAAGATACTAACGCTTTAAATCAGATTAAAGAGGTATGTATGAAGCTACCAAAGTTACACTTACCAATACAAGATGATTACCTAATTATAGAAGCGATAGTTACGAAATATCATGGGAGCTATCCTTAAAGCGAGAAGGAAAAAATAGAATTATTATGTAGATATGCGTCGGAACATACACCCAAGCCGAACAAAATTATCATATAAATGAGAAAGAATTATTGGCCATTAAAAAAGCCATCAAGAAGTTTAAAATATTTTTAAATGAAATATTTTTAATACGAACAGATAATAAAAGAGCTATTTCTTTCATAAAGGGTAAGATTGTTGATTCTCTCCCCAATAAGAGACTTATTAGATGGCAGAGTTGGTCTTCTGCCTATAATTTCGATATAGAATATATAGAAGGAAATAAAAATAATCTTGCTGATGTATTATCACGTGAATTATGCAGGAAATAAACATGGAAATAAAAGATACTACTGAAATATACAAAAGCGATGAGAAGTACAGTCTCGAATTGAACTCATATTTAGAAATTGTGGATTTACAAATCTGGAAAATAGAATGCGAGATTTCTCTTGCAAGCAATGTACTTATTGAATTAAGAAAGCTGAAGAATTTTCTATGCAGAGAAAATATTGGGGAAGAAGTGCCTTCTATCGCAGAATTAAAAAAGATTAGAAATTTTGCAGATCTCTTAATTAGCAAAAATAAAGAAGGAGAAATCCCAAAGAGATAAATATCGCAGAAGTACTTCCTCTCGAGTTACTTCGACTTATTCAAAAATACTCTAGGAAAATTACAAAAAATTATCGATATTTCGGATGAATGGCAGACAATTATCATTACATGAGGAGCGTATAAATCCTCAAATATACTTCCACACTGTTGGAAGAAACCAAGTAGTATATATTTATGGAAATACTGATGTCAAATTAATATCAGAATTATACAGATGCGGACTGATCCGAATGATTTATTTAGAAGACGAAAGTCTTCTGAAAGAATTACCCAAACCAATTATTGACGCAATTGATGCCTTTCATCAAATATTGAAACATTGAAATATATTCTTGAAGTTATATCAGACTTATCGAGACGGTGGAAATATATCTCTTATTCAAATTTGAATTAGTAGCGAACCATTTACTCCAAAATATAAACCAGCTGAAATTATGCACGCTCGGTCAACGGTAGAGGACTTATATCAAATATGGATAGAAACTAAAAAGATTGATGCCACAAATATTTGGGTATATCACTGATCAGATAAATTATTTATCTACAGCCACAGTAAGCAGCCTACGAAGAAAATACATGAAGCCCTTTATCTTAAATGGGTTAATACTCTCAAGAAGAATAATGCCGCAGTTAACAAGGAGACTAAGAAATTATTTTGCAAAAAAATTCAAAAGGATAAATCGCATAAATGTTCTGATTGCCAGAAGAAAGAAAGCATTGAAGAAATACGTAACAAACTACAAGCAGGAAAAGTATAATACGTACCAACCAGACGTAGAGGTTGCAATTCTTTGTCTGGCTTTACAGATGTAAAAGATTCGTGAACGTACAAAAATTATTCATAAAAGGATGCTTTCCAGCAATGAAGATTCCAGCCGTAACAATTAAGAAAACTTTTTAGTCAGAAAGGACGCATTCCAGCTATAAGCCGTAACAATTAAGAAGACCTTTTCAGAATTAATGGTACAACTATTCAGAGCATTTCCAGCCATGTAGATTCTCAATTATGAAGTAGAAATTATGTAAGATTGTGCTTATAAATAGGGACCTTCCTCTATTGTCCACTCATCTCGAAAATTCTCTCTTTTCTTCTCTTCTCCTCTCTCACCTATTGTAATGTGTGCTAGCCTTCAAGGCTAATTATCTTCTTCCAGCGTCTATGTCTGTAAGTCTGTTTTGATATAAGTTTTATTATGCTTCCGTTATCTTTTAATATTGAATGTTTATTATCATTTCCGTTATTTTTTTAGTTACGCTTTAAGGTAGGAAACAAATTAAAACTGTGTTCTGCGTCTTTGAAGTAGTTACAGAGGAGAGAGGTCTGATTGTTCGACCCCTTGTCATCTTTAGAAAGCCACAAGGATGAATGTAACATGAACCGAAGGCGTACGGATCAAACCCTAAGAGAAGAACAGTAATAATAATATCGAGTCGAGTATTATTATATAATAGGAAGCGTAATGGACCCATATTAAGATAAATTTATAGATTGTAGATGCAGGAAGAACTTTTATTTATAATGGATAAGAATAATATTGAGACATATAAAATTAATAAGCGAAAGACATTATAGTATGTCTCAATTATAATATTGAGTCATTTTTGTCTTTCGCTTATTAATTTTATATGTCTCAATATTATTCTTATCCATTATAAATAAAAGTTCTTCGTGCATCTACAATCTATAAATTTATCTTAATAAGGGTCCATTACGCTTCCTATTATATAATAATACTGACCTGATATTATTATTACTGTTCTTCTCTTAGGGTTTGATCCGTACGCCTTCGGTTCATGTTACATTCATCCTTGTGGCTTTCTAAAGATGACAAGGGGTCGAACAATCAGACCTCTCCCCTCTGTAACTACATCAAAGACGCAGAACACAGCTTTAATTTGTTTCCTACCTTAAAGCGTAACTAAAAAAATAACGGCAATGATAATAAACATTCAATATTAAAAGATAACAGAAGCATAATAAAACTTATATTAAAACAGACTTACAGACATAGACGCTGGAAGAAGATAATTAGCCTCGAAGGCTAGCACACATTACAATAGGTGAGAGAGGAGAGGAGAAGAGAAGAGAGAATTTTTGAGATGAGTGGACAATAGGGAAGGTCATTATTTATAAGCACAATCTTACATAATTTCTACTTCATAATTGAGAATCTTCATGGCTGGAAATGCTCCGAATAGTTGTACCATTAATTCTGAAAAGGTCTTCTTAATTGTTACGGCTTATAGCTGGAAAGCGTCCTTTCTGACTAAAAAGTTTTCTTAATTGTTATGGCTGGAATCTTCATTGCTGGAAAGCGTCCTTTTATGAATAATTGTTGTACGTTCAAGAATCTTTTACATCTGTAAAGCCAGACGAAGAATTACAACCTCTACGTCTGGTTGGTAGGTATTATACTTTTCCTGCTTGTAGTTTGATACGTATTTCTTCAATGCTTTTTTTCTTCTGGCAATTAGAACATTTATGAGATTTATCCTTTTGAATTTTTTTCTCAAAATAATTTCTTAGTCTCCTTGTTAACTGCGGCATTATTCTTCTTGAGAGTATTAACCCATTTAAGATAATGGGCTTCATGTATTTTCTTCGTAGCCTACTTACTGTGGCTGTAGATAAATAATTTATCTGTTGAGTGATATAACCAGATATTTGTGGCATCAATCTTTTTAGTTTCTATCCATATTTGATATAAGTCCTCTGTCGTTGACCGAGCGTGCATAATTTCAGCTGGTTTATATTTCGGAGTAAATGGTTCTCTACTAATTCCAATTTGAATAAGAGATATATTTCCACCGTCTGGATAAGTCTGATATAACTTCAAGAATATATTCCAATGTTTCAATATTTGATGAAAGGCATCAATTGCGTCAATAATTTGTTTGGGTAATTCTTTCAGAAGACTTTCGTCTTCTAAATAAATCATTCGGATCAGTCCGCATCTGTATAATTCTGATATTAATTTGACATCAGTATTTCCATAAATATATACTACTTGGTTTCTTCCAGCAGTGTGGAAGTATATTTGAGGATTTATACGCTCCTCATAGAATGATAATTGCTGCCATTCATCTGAAATATCAGTAATTTTTTCGTAATTTTCCTGGAGTATTTTTGAATAAGTCGGAGTAACTTAAGAGGAAGTACTTCCTGCAGTATTTATCTCTTTGGGGATTTCTCCTTCTTTATTTTTGCTAATTAAGAGATCTGCAAAATTTCTAATCTTTTTTAATTCTGCGATAGAAGGCACTTCTTCGCCAATATTTTCTCCGCATAGATAATTCTTCAGCTTTCTTAATTCAATAAGTACATTGCTTGCAAGAGAAATCTCGCATTCTATTTTCCAGATTTGTAAATCCACAGTTTCTAAATATGAGTTCAATTCGAGACTGTACTTCTCATCGCTTTCGCATATTTCAGCAGTATCTTCTATTTCCATGTTTATTTCCTGCATAATTCACGTGATAATACATCAGCAAGATTATTTTTATTTCCTTCTATATATTCTATATCGAAATTATTGGCAGAAGACCAACTCTGCCATCTAATAAGTCTCTTATTGGGGAGAGAATCAACAATCTTACCCTTTATGAAAGAAATAGCTCTTTTATTATCTGTTCGTATTAAAAATATTTCATTTAAAAATATTTCAAACTTCTTGATGGCTTTTTTAATGGCCAATAATTCTTTCTCATTTATATGATAATTTTGTTCAGTTTGGGTGTATGTTCCGGACGCATATCTACATAATAATTCTATTTTTTCCCTTCTCGCTTTAAGGATAGCTCCCCATGATATTTCAGAACTATCAGTTTCTATAATTAAGTAATCACCTTGTATTGGTAAGTGTAACTTTGGTAGCTTCATACATACCTCTTTAATCTGATTTAAAGCGTTAGTATCTTCATTGTTCCAATTCCAAACTAAATTTTTCTTTAATTTTTTCTGTAATGGTGCTCTTAATTCAGCAAGGTTTTTTACAAATGCTTCGGCATAATTAACGCATCCTAAGAACCGCTGTAGGTCTTTCTGATTATTAATCTGTTTAAAATGATTTATTTTTGTTAGAATATGTTCTTGCAACTCAATAGAACCTTGATTAATAATAAATCCTAGGAAATTAATAGAGTTAACTAGAAATACACCTTTCTTTTTGCTTAATACGATTCAATGTTTTTGTGCTCTTTGAGCAAGTATAGATAAATATTTTAAATGTTCGGTAACATTTTCACTAAATATTAAAATATCGTCAACATAAATTAAAAAAAAAATGAGATAGATCTTTAAATATATTATCCATCCTTCTTTGGAATATTTGAGGTGCGTTTTTTAATCCGAACGGCATTACATTTCATTGATAATGTCCTTGTGGAGTACTAAATGCAGTATATTTTTTACTATCTGGATGCATTTTTACGTCGAGAATCCGATTTACAATCGAGTTTAGAAAACCATTTAGCAGTTTTAATAAGATTAATTAATGCTTCTTTATTAGGTAAATAATATCCATCGAGTTTAGTGTTGTCGTTTAATTTTTGTAATTTATGACTAATCTTGCTTTTCCTCTAACTTGTTCAGCGTGGTTTTTTACTAAAAAGGCTGGGCTACTATGTGGACTTTTACTTGATTCTATTAATTTAAGATTTAATAATTCTTTAATCTGTATTTGGAATTCGTTTTTGTCTTCTAAATTATATTTCATAGGTTTTACTCTGATAGTAAGAGCGGGATTAATTGGTTCTATACTTGCAAGTGGTTCATCATTATTCCAAAATTCGAGTGGGTTTTCAGAAAATGTTTTGAACAAAGAATTAGCAAAAGTTCTAAATTGTTCTAGTTTAGAAGAAGATGAATTGATGCTATGTGAACTTAATTCTTTTGTAAGTATGCTGGGAAAAGATTTTTTCATAATTTGGTATAATAGATAATCACCACGTTGGCTGCTGAATATTGGTTGTGTGATATAGAAGTTTGGGTTTTGTATTATTGGACAAGTTATTGAGTAACCTTGAGGGGTTACTAATATTATAGAATTTTCTGTTTGTGTAAATGATGAAAATGATTTAAGGAAGTTATTTCCTAATATTATGTCCGGTCCGTTATCATTGAGACACCATAGTTTTTCTACTTTTATTAAACTAGATTGAATATATATTAATTGGTTTTGCCAATATTGATTTATTGTTGTATGTCCATTGAATGTTTGTAGCAACAGTGTTTGAGAATGCAGTTGTATATCTTTTGGAATTATTAATTTTTTACATACTGTGATATCACTTCCTGTATCACAAAGTGCGTTTATTGGTATAAGTTCGTATGTCGGAATATAGAGATCTAATTTTATGTAACTATGGTAAAGTATGTCTTGATAAGGTATAATTATCTATTGTAGTATAATTATAGGTAAATGTTAATGTATGTTGTTGTAGGAAGTCCATTCCTACTAGAATTCGATTAGAATTTTTATCATCTGTTAAAAATGTATGTTGAAAATCAATTCTTGAATTATTTATATCCCAAAATCCAAAAAGGATATTTGCTTCGTGAGTACAAATATGCTGTTGTTGTAAGTAATCGTGATATGTATATGGTTTATTTTTTGGATTTTTAAGTTTTGAGGAATTAAATTTTGATCTATATGAGATTTGTGAGATCCTGTATCTAGAAGTATTTTGCATTTATTTTCTGGAGTGATATAGTATCCAAGAACTAATAATTGGTTGTTGTTATGTTCTTTTATTTCGAAACTTTGTCTGTGTTTGTATTTGTCGATAGATTTTCTTGGTGTTATTGTTAATGAATTATGATTTTCTAAGTATGTAAGTTTTGGAAATGTTTGGTTTGTGCTGGTCCCTTCGTCAAAGTTTAACAATATATTGGGTGATGTGATATCTAGTTCATGGACTTCTTCGGGTTGAATTGTTTGCCCTATGTTGGAAAAAATTGGGTCTATGTGTAGTGGTATACTATGTGTTTTGAATGCTACAGTATTATGTTGGTTGCTGTACGCATAGGCTGCTTGATAAGTTATACTATAGACCGCGCTACCTTCTCTCATGTTTACTCTGTCTAATTTATGTCCTAATGTGAGTGAGCGATCAATATGTCTATCATTTATATTAATTGCGTAGTTTGGATGTAAATTGAATATTAGTGTTTGATAACATAAATTTCCTTGTATGACTCCTAATAATGCGTCTTTTTTGGAATGTATAATTCGATCATCATATATCCAAATTGTAATTGGGCTATCTATTCCTTTTCTGAAATATGCTTTTATTAGTATTTGTATGCCTCCAAAAAATATATGTTTATATTTTTCAGGGTTTTTTATTCGTTGTAAATCTTGTATTTTTATTTGTTGATTGTAAAGTGGTATTTTAGTATGTCCTTCTGTTTGGTTTATATCTATAGGGTGTTCTCCTTGTCTAATACTATAATGTATTGATCTTTTCCATGAGAATACAGGCATATCGAAGCAGTCTTTAGTTCCGAGGGATAATTTTCTTTTTCGTATTTTATTGTATGATTCTTCAGATAGAGTAATATGTCTTTCATATTCAATGGAATCATCATTAGTTATATCGATTTGAAAATTTTGATTCATCTAATCAGAATATAAATATTCGTCTATTTCATTATCTGTGTTTATCATTTCTATCATATTATTTTCTGTATCCGATAATTGATATAGTTCTTCATCAGTTTCAATATCTGAAAATTTGAAAATAGGTTCTAAATCATGTTCGTTAATAATTGAGATGGATGTTACATGGTTTAATTTATTTTTTGTGGACATTTATTTGCATAATGTCCTTCTTTTTTGCAAATCCAACATCTATTTTTGTTTTTAGTTTTTGAATAATCATTTCTTTTTCTAAACGTTCTTTTGTTAGGATTATAATATTTATTGTTTGTTTTTCTAAAGAATTTTTTCTTCTTTTCTTTTTCAGAACAATTACATGTTTCTTTGGAAGTGGAGCATCACTATTGCTTGAATAATTAAATCGGATTTTTCGCAGCAAAGAGATTGTTTATATTTTTATTTTGTTTATGTAGGTCAATGTATTGACATGCTTGTGTTAATTTTTCATACGCAAATTGTATGCGACTTCCTAGGTTCCATCGTCGGGATAGGCCTTTTTAAATTCTTGACTCCACAACATATTATAAGGTTCTGGTAATTTATAAAAATATGAATCTAAATATAGCGGTTTGTCTTTGTCTAATATGTCGTAATATAATTTCTGATAATCACAATTATATTCGTTGAGATATCAGATATTACAAATATTTAAATTTGTTATTTTTTTCTTAGCTGTATCAGCTTGAATTTTTCTTTTTTCTGTTTCAGAATTATGAGCTAGATATCCTAAAAATTCGTTTTTTAAGAAACTTCCATAAATATTTGGCCAACGTCCTGGGGTATTTATTGTTTCTTGAGCTTGACATATTCCTCTAATAGTTTGTTTTTGATCATATTCAAGTCCAATAAACCATTTTCAAAATACGCTAACAGGAATAGCACGAAAATGGTTTATTGGACTTGAATATGATCAAAAACAAACTATTAGGGGAATATGTCAAGCTCAAGAAACAATAAATACCCCAGGACGCTGGCCAAATATTTATGGAAGTTTCTTAAAAAAGCAAATTTTTAGGATATCTAGCTCATAATTCTGAAACAGAAAAAAGAAAAATTCAAGCTGATACAGCTAAGCAAAAAATAACAAATTTAAATATTTGTAATATCTGCTATCTCAACGAATATAGTTGTGATTATCAGAAATTATATTACGACATATTAGACAAAGACAAACCGCTATATTTAGATTCATATTTTTATAAATTACCAGAACCTTATAATATGTTGTGGAGTCAAGAATTAAAAAGGCCTATCCCGACGATGGAACCTTAGGAATTCGCATACAATTTGCGTATGAAAAATTAACACAAGCATGTCAATACATTGACCTACATAAACAAAATAAAAAATATAAACAATCTCTTTGCTGCGAAAAATCCGATTTAATTATTCAGCAATGGGGATGCTCCACTTCCAAAGAAACATGTAATTGTTCTGAAAAAGAAAAGAAGAAAAAATTCTTTAGAAAAACAAACAAAAAATATTATAATCCTAACAAAAGAAAGTTTAGAAAAAGAAATGATTATTCAAAAACTAAAAACAAAAATAGATGTTGGATTTGCAAAAAAGAAGGACATTATGCTAATAAATGTCCACAAAAAAATAAATTAAACCATGTAACATCCATCTCAATTATTAACGAACATGATTTAGAACCTATTTTCAATTTTTCAGATATTGAAACTG
The DNA here is from genome assembly GCA_022702705.1 of Papilionanthe hookeriana x Papilionanthe teres. Taxonomy (NCBI): domain Eukaryota; kingdom Viridiplantae; phylum Streptophyta; class Magnoliopsida; order Asparagales; family Orchidaceae; genus Papilionanthe; species Papilionanthe hookeriana x Papilionanthe teres. The sequence goes on along the minus strand of CM040436.1, from coordinate 66,588,761 downwards.
ATGAAGAACTATATCAATTATCGGATACAAAAAATAATATGATAGAAATGATAAACTCAGATAATGAAATAGACGAATATTTATATTCTGATTAGATGAATCAAAATTTTCAAATCGATATAACTAATGATGATTCCATTGAATATGAAAGACATATTACTCTATCTGAAGAATCATACAATAAAATACGAAAAAGAAAATTATCCCTCGGAACTAAAGACTGCTTCGATATGCCAGTATTCTCATGGAAAAGATCAATACATTATAGTATTAGACAAGGAGAACACCCTATAGACATAAACCAAACAGAAGGACATACTAAAATACCACTTTACAATCAACAAATAAAAATACAAGATTTACAACGAATAAAAAACCCTGAAAAATATAAACATATATTTTTTGGAGGCATACAAATACTAATAAAAGCATATTTCAGAAAAGGAATAGATAGCCCAATTACAATTTGGATATATGATAATCGAATTATACATTCCAAAAAAGACGCATTATCAGGAGTCATACAAGGAAATTTATGTTATCAAACACTAATATTCAATTTACATCCAAACTACGCAATTAATATAGATGATAGACATATTGATCGCTCTCTAACATTACGACATAAGTTAGACAGAGTAAAAATGAGAGAAGGTAGTGTGGTCTATAGTATAACTTATCAAGCAGCCTATGCGTACAGCAACCAACATAATACTGTAGCATTCAAAACGCATAGTATACCACTACACATAGACCCAATTTTTTCCAACATAGGGCAAACAATTCAACCCGAAGAAGTCCATGAACTAGATATCACATCACCCAACATATTGTTAAACTTTGACGAAGGGACCAACACAAACCAAACATTTCCAAAACTTACATACTTAGAAAATCATAATCCATTAACAATAACACCAAGAAAATCTATCGACCAATACAAACACAGACAAAGTTTCGAAATAAAAGAACATAACAACAACCAATTATTAGTTCTTGGGTACTATATCACTTCAGAAAATAAATGCAAAATACTTCTAGATACAGGATCTCACAAATCTCATATAGATCAAAATTTAATTCCCCAAAACTTAAAAATCCAAAAAGATAAACCATATACATATCACGATTACTTACAACAACAGCATATTTGTACTCACGAAGCAAATATCCTTTTTGGATTTTGGGATATAAATAATTCAAGAATTGATTTCCAACATACATTTTTAACAGATGATAAAAATTCTAATCGAATTCTAGTAGGAATGGACTTCCTACAACAACATACACTAAAATTTACCTATAGTTATACTACAATAGATAATTATACCTTATCAAGACATACTTTACCATAGTTACATAAAATTAGTTCTCTATATTCCGACATACGAACTTATACCAATACACGCACTTTGCGATACAGGAAGTGATATCACAGTATGTAAAAAATTAATAATTCCAGAACATATACAACTGCATTCTCAAACACTGTTGCTACAAACATTCAATGGAAATACAACAATAAATCAATATTGGCAAAACCAATTAATATATATTCAATCCAGTTCAATAAAAGTAGAAAAACTATGGTGTCTCAATGATAACGGACCGGACATAATATTAGGAAATAACTTCTTTAAATCATTTTCATCATTTACACAAATAGAAAATTCTATAATATTAGTAACCCCTCAAGGTTACTCAATAACTTGTCCAATAATACAAAACCCAAACTTCTATATCACACAACCAATATTCCGCAGCCAACGTGGTGATTATCTATTAGACAAAAATATGAAAAAATCTTTTCCCAACATACTTACAAAAGAATTAAGTTCACATAGCATCAATTCATCTTCTTCTAAACTAGAACAACTTAGAACTTTTGCTAATTCTTTGTTCAAAACATTTTCTAAAAACCCACTCAAATTTTGGAATAATGATGAACCACTTGCAAGTATAGAACCTATTAATTCCGCTCTTATTATCAGAGTAAAACCTATGAAATATAATTTAGAAGACAAAAATGAATTCCAAATACAGATTAAAGAATTATTAAATCTTAAATTAATAGAATCAAGTAAAAGTCCACATAGTAGCCCAGCCTTTTTAGTAAAAAACCACGCTGAACAAGTTAGAGGAAAAGCAAGATTAGTCATAAATTACAAAAAATTAAACGATAACACTAAATTCGATGGATATTATTTACCTAATAAAGAAGTATTAATTAATCTTATTAAAATTGCTAAAGGGTTTTCTAAACTCGATTGTAAATCAGGATTCTGGCAGGTAAAAATGCATCCAGATAGTAAAGAATATACTGCATTTTGTACTCCACAGGGACATTATCAATGGAATGTAATGCCGTTCGGATTAAAAAACGCACCTCAAATATTCTAAAGAAGGATGGATAATATATTTAAAGAATAAATCAAAGAAAAATCAGAAAAAAATAATTATAATAAATCAAAGAAAAATCAGAAAAATCTAAAATTTGTTTTCTCTGAAATCCTTGAGGTCAGAGAGATTAAATAAATATATAAAATCCATTTTTCAACTTTAATTTTATTTTAAAATTAATTAATGCTCCAAAACTCAGAATAATTCTAATAAATGAAATATAGTTCAAAAAATCACCAAATTGGTCCAAATGGTCCTCTGGTCATTAGGAATATCCCATAATTTTCTTAAGGACAGAAACATTTCTTTGGTCATGTTATTGAATTTTCCTTGAAAAACCCTATTTTCCATTAAAAATAATTACATAAATAAATTTAATACAGAAAAATCACATTTTCTCCTCTAATGTCTTAATTGACATGTAAATGAGGTTACACAAAAATTTCAAGTTCATTTGAGCTTAATTTAGTGAGTTATAAAATTATTAAGCTTGGAGGGCAAAATGGTAATTAAAATTTTCAACCTTTAATTAAAATTTTAGGATTAATCAAAAAGAGGAGGGTAAAATATTTGATTTAAACTGATTTTGGATGATTGAAACTTAAATGGTTAAGGGTAGGAACCCACCAATCATTTTATGAATAATTAAAGTAAATATTAATTAATTAATTAATCAAATTTGGAAGATTAATGGAAAATTAAAATTATTAAAGTAGAGATATTATTTAAGAAAATATTTATTCTTTAATTTAAAAATCCCTAAATAAATCACTTCAATAATAATTAAAAAGAGAATTAAAAGAATAATCTAAATTAAATTGATATAAATTAAATTAAGTAAAAATAAAATTGAATTGAATTAAATTAAATTAAATTAAATTAAAATAAATTAAAATTGAAATTAAATTAAAAATTAAATTGAAATTAAATTAAATTAAATTAAATTAAATTAAATTAAATTAAATTAAATTAAATTGAAATTAAATTGAAATTAAACTGAATTAAAATAAAATTAAATTAAATTAAATTAAATCAAAAATTAAATTAAGTTGAATTAAATTAAATTAAAATAATTTAATAACAAACCTAAATGAAATCATTAAGAATTAAATCTAAAATAACTTGGACACTATTCCAAACTTAAACTAATTTTTTATAATTAAATCAAAATTAAAATTAAATCATTAAGTTTAAAACATCAAAGTATTTAATAATTTGATTTGCCCTTTTTAAAGCTCTTATTATTATAACTCTTAAATAAGGTGTCAAGTGAATTGTTACCTCACTTATAGGATATTCAAATGTCGTTGTTCACTGAGCAAAAAGAACAAAACTTAAACTCTCGGATGATTAATTCACTTGTATAATTAAATTCTCTTGGACTTAAAACAATCCTAGAGGTATTGAAAAGATGTTTAAGACTCGTCTTAAGCACTTCCTCAATATGATAGGACGTTTATAAGAACAATTGAATTTAATTATTCTTTGATGAAGAAAATCATCTTTAAACCAAAAACACAAGAACCTGAACGTCATAGGAGATGACTAGTTATAGGATTAGGACTTTGGTAGACAACTAAAACCTTTCCCTTAGCTTTACTCAGGTACTTGTTGAAATATTTAAATGCCTTAACATGTGTTTTAAGTGCGGCTTGGGATGAGGGGAAGACCCTCTAGGTAAGCTTTTATTTTATTGCAATTTACTTTATTGCAATTTACTGTACTTTTCTTGCATGATATACAATTGTTGCATGAAAACCAAAACCTTTAGGATAGTCTCTAAACTGAAACCAAAACTAAATTAAAAGTCATTACAAGATAAAAATTCACCGCCACAACATTTCAAAATATAAAACAACTCAAAATTTAATCACAAACAGAACAACAAACTACATTTGCAACTAAATTAAAACGTCTCGTTGAATGATCGGGAATACCTCGGATGATGTAACCCACGTGTTGCTAACGGGATTTCCAACGGTCTAAATGAAGGTGTGGAACTCATTCAGTTAAGTTTAGCAAATTCATCAGGACTAAGTGAATTCGATGAAAATAACGGTGCCGGGATGACGGAACCGTGGGATCTTAATCGGTTCTGTTTAATCAACCTTTAGATTTGTTTTAATTAAAATATTAAAAACACTTGGATTTTAAGATTTTCTCTAAAATAAAATACTTCTCTCATCTCGTGATTTATGACTTCTAAAGCTAAACCTCTCGCAACAACAAGGAGCTCGGAGCATGGTGGGCAGAGACGACCAACGTCATCGCAAGAAACTCGAGTCTACTTCAAGAAAACTGTCCTAGAATTTAAACAACAAAACCATAGGATTTCGAGGTAGTTTGCCTAGTGCAACATAAATCCTCAATTCTTCGTTAGGCATTTGCATGATCATGTCATGTAAATTAAGCCCTAACCGGTCTTAGGACTCCGAGGTAGTCGTTCGGTACGACATAAACCCTCACATTTCTAGGCTGATTGTATGATTATATCATACGAACATAAGTCCTAATTAACTAAAATTGGCAAGATTGAAATATAAGATAATATTAGGATTTTCCCAAATCTAAGCCAAACAATAGGTTAGTTTGGGAAGTTGCCAAGATTCTTCTTGGATCCTCAGCTTCTCCTACTTCTCTTCCTTTGGATTCTCAAAAATAAATCGTTCTAAATTTTAAGTCATTCCCTTTTGAATTTCCAAAATCCGATCATTTGAAAACCTTAAACTTCAAAATTCTTGAGAGCAAAACCACTGATCATTATCGAGAGTTTTCTTAAATGATTCCCGTCATTTAAGATGTAATTAACTATAGGGGCTTGCCCTTATAGGTAACTTTAAGAACTCAGGTAATATAAACCCTGCTTAATTCCTTTATATTAAGCAGGGGAACTTGTCGGCTTATAAAATTGGTTCGCAAACCAAACGGATGTCACAAATCTTCTAGTTTATTTAATCGAGCCCCATCATCAAGCAATGTGTCTATTCTCCGGGATAGATATACAGTCTGTGGTGCGGTGCTCGTTTATATAAACTATTCAGGATGTGAGATCAGTTTGATTTCATATCTTAAAAATTTTAAACTTAAAAATTACTTTCAAAATCAAATGTTATCTTTTAAACTATATATTTAAATTAAATTTAAAATATAAAAAATTCTCTGACAATTTTTGTAGGCGACCCGCTTTTCAAAATAAAACACATAACCTAAAAATATGCCGACAACTTCTGGCGACTCCGCTGGGGAACTGTTCCTCTCTCCATTTTAATCAGATGGTTTTGCTTCCACAAATCGGTAGTGAGCCCATGCCCCTAGTGGACCAAACTACCATTCTTCTGTTGAATACCCCGTTCATTTCTGTCTTGAACGAGTATAGCCAACTCTCTCGGATTTAGGAGCCACTGTTTAGACACCCCTAAACAGAGAGTTTCTGAAATCCTTTTACCTCTTTTCTGAGGTGGAGTGGACCCCCAATGGGTGTTAGTTTAGGAGCAATCCTTTGAGTCGAGAAGTCTTGCATAAGACTTTCTCTTCCTTTCCAATTTTGAATTGGATTCCTTACCTTCTCTACACCTTTGAACATTCCGTTCCTAATAAACAAACCCTCTAATGAATGAATCTTTTAACAAATAACTCCTTTTTCTAAATACATGAACAAAAATGTGTTCGGACTCTCTTCGATTCCTTTCTTTTCGTCCTGATGAGAAGAAGCATAACTTGGGACTGACAATCAAAATCTACCTTGCAGAAGATGTCTGCCCCAAAGCTGATTTTCTCCTTCACCAATGGACTAGACTTCGCTATTTATAAGGATGAGCTGCCCGACAATGGGATCATCCTTTTCGGGCAAGGATTCGAGAACATAAATGTCAAGATCACTGACGTTACCCTTTTCACACTTACAGACAAAGTATCTGAAACTGAAAGACCTTTGATCGAGTTCAACCTCAAGTCAACTCAAGAGTTCCCTCCCCTGCAAAGAGTTCCGAGTCGAGAGGAATACTACGTCGTCCAGGAGGACCGTTATCTCTACCCCCACCGGTCTAGTCGTCTCCGCACCTACCCCGGCTTCCGCCAAGCCGAAGGGGAAGGAAATTCAAATTTGTAACGAGCATGTTACCGTGGAGGGTACGGATCTCCGTGCGAGACCTTCGTTTTCGAAATCGGGTCCAACTCGAGGGTTCCACCCCTAACACGGACTCGGAGAAGAAACAGAGGTAGAAAGATTGCCAGAAAGGCCAGAGCTGCTGAAGTTGCTTTCTTGGAAGAAATCCCTGAGTACAAACCACTACCTGAGTACACACCACTACCTGAGTACATACCATTGCCTGAGTATACACCGCTTTTAGAAGGAAGTAGATTCCATCCCCTTTCCGCCGCAGCTGACGAGGAAAATGTCCGCAAGATTGCTTCTACATTACCTCGACCCGCATACTATGGCGACAGACTCGAAAGAAAAGGGCTAGGATTACACCATTCGCCCAACTACGGATCGTGATAGAGAAGTTAGCAAAGAAAGAGAAATGTCCTGTATCGGAGATTTTAAGAAGAATGGGGCGGGTGCCGCCCAAGTCCCGTCTCGGGCCTCGAGTAGATCCCGTTATTGCCACGTAAAAGCCGAATAAGAAGATGAAGGCTAGTCCACCTGTTGTTGTTTCAGGTTTACAGATCAGGGAGGATACCACCTCCAGCATTCAGCCGACAGACCATCCGGTCCTAGACCTTCTGCTGCTAGAAGGATGTATGGAGTCCTACTACTGGCCAATTAAGACTGAAACAATGACCTAAAAAGGAAAGTCTCGTCAGGAGACTCGAGTCCGAAGAGAGCTCCACTGCAATGAAGGGGACTCCCAAGAAGGAAACCCAATAGCCATCGCATGATAACTGCGAAACCGCAAGAAAAAGACCATTGGAAGACGCTGTGGAAAAGCTAAGAACCGACATTCAACGATTAGCAAGAGAAAGAGAAGAAAAGTTAGGAGATGAAGTTGACTCGTCGGAGTTCCTGGATGAGGAATATGTGGAGATCAACATGATTGAGACACGAGCATCGTCAGCTTTGCAAGGTGCCCCGGCAGCTCCGGAGAGAGATGAATCTGAAGCATTAAGAGCAAAAATTCGAGAAAGAGATGATACAATCTCTCAAATGGCAAAAAGGATGGAAGGGATGGCTGCAGCCCTAGCCACTCTTTAGAGTCAGGCTCAACCCCCAAGAGAAACGCCTCCAGAAGTTATTCATATTACAGATGGAGGAAAAGAAATTACATCCGTTAACGGAGATGATCAGTCGAAGAAAGATTCTAACCAGAATATGATTCCAGAGAAGGACATCAAGAACATGGTGGAACAGCAGGTGCGAGAAGCCTTAGCACAGTCTAAGGGCGGAGCATCTATTCAGATGGGTAGAGCGTACCCCGAATAATTTGATGCAGTACAATACCCAAAAGGCTTCGTACCACCTCTGTTCAAGACTTTCGATGGTACCGGAAACCCTCGACAACATGTTGCACATTTTTGCGCTAGTTGTTGCAACGCCGGTGGAAGTGACGTCTTACTCTTCTGACAATTCGTCAGCAGCCTTTCAGGGATCGCCTTCGATTGGTATGTAGAGTTACCGAACAGTTCGGTAAAGTCATTTTCAAAATTAGAAAACCTTTTCGTGAAGCGGTTTACTGGAGCTCAGCACCATACCACCATCGGTGACTTAGTGGTGGAGAAACAGAAACCGAACGAAACTTTAGTGGACTACATACTTCGATGGAGAAATCTAAGCATGAAGTGTGAGCCACAGCTACAAGAGCAGCATGCAGTCGGTATCTTGCTTAAAAGCATTCACGGCCCGATAGCACTCCTCCTTAAGGGATTTACAATTAAGACTTTCGAGAAGTTGTTAAGCAAGGCCGGAAGCTTGCAAGAGGAAGCGAAGCAACTAAGTTTCGTCGACAAAACAGACAAATAGAAGCCTGTGAAAACATTTGAAAAGAAATTCGGGATCGTCGCTGCAGTCGATAAGGGCAAGCAACCAATGCAAATACAGCCGGAGCAGCCGCAACCCAGCTATCAACAACCTCAGCAGAATTACCAACAACCTCAACCTGGTTATTAGCCAACTCAACAATATGAGCAACCGCCTCGCCAACAGCGCACGTTAAAGGAGCTTATAAATAGAGAATATCCATTCAAGAAAGAGGCAGTGCCAAAGATGTTCCGCAGTTTGATGAAGACTTCGGATTTTCGACTCGCCGACACCCGAGAAGCCGAAGAAGTCAACAAGAAAGACCATCCCAACTACTACCCTTACCACCGGATGCTTGGACATAAGATAGAGGATTGCATCACCTTCAAAAGTTGGCTTGATAACAATCTCCAAAAAGGGAACATAACGATCCCAAAGGAATACATGAAAGAACCCCAGAAAGAAGGTTCTGTCAATGTTATTTCAACGGATCCCATTGTTCCGATAGACCCTTACACGACCGATGATGGATGGAGTACCGCTTGGATGAAGTCATCAAGGAAAATTTTGGATCGCATCCAAACCGCTTCGGCGCGTGCTTCAATTCAGAGTTTGAAACCCGTCGAGCCGGCCGCTATCGCTTGCAATCGAAGAACCGCCCCAGAAGAAAAGATCATTAAAAAGAAGGAGATCGTAGAAGAAGAAAGGACTCGAGGCTCCTAAGGCTAGACTAGGGGCTGCTTATCCTAGGATGGTTGTTTCCGATTCGGGGAAAAATTCCTCAAACCTCCGACTCGTATGATTATTTGCTCGCTCCGGCGGGATCTTATAATGATAAGAGTTATGGCGTTGGCTACGTTTTGACTGTTTCTAACGATTACGTAACTAACGACAACCAATCTAATCCGGATCTCAATTCCGATACAAATAACAATTCTCAAATCATACACAACCTTGACAATCACGATGACAAAGAAGATATTCATCAAGAAGGCTACGAAAGTTAAACAAGCAATGAATCTATTTGTGAATTCCAAGGAACTCCAATCACAATAGAGTTAGAGCTTTCAGATTCCGAAGCGACTCCAGAAGAACCCGTCATGCCGATTCAAAATGAGACACTAGTAAACTCAGTACCAGACTCAGAAGAAATCACAGAAGTCAATTTAAGGAGCGGAAGGGTTCTATCTCCGAGAATGGGTCCAAAAGACAAAGGAAAGCAGGTAGTTGTTCAGGAAGAATCAACCCCAGCAGAAGAATAGCCAATTCGGGAAGAAACTGAGACACATGGTAACAAAGTGGACTATAACGTGCTAGCCTATCTTAGGAAACTACCGACCAAACCGAGCATCTACGATGCTCTCATCTTATCAAAAGAGATGAGGGAATCTCTGATCAAGGCCTTACTTGATCCAGAGATTTGTTTAGCTCAGATGGCCGAAGATTCCTTAGACGAGGTTTGCTTGTTAAAGGAACAGCGAGGTGTTACCTTCACGGACAGCGATCTACTACTTGGGACAGCCGATCACAACCGACCGTTGTACATTTCAGTCACAATCGGAAAGTTTACGCTCTCTGGAGTATTAGTGGATCCATGAGCGTCAATCAACATAATGAATCTTCGGATGCTAGCATACTTGGAAATTGATGCTCGCGAGCTTGAAGCAGACAAGATGTTACTAAGAGGATTCAACCAGAAAGGAGAAAGAGCCCTTGGATCAATAACACTGTTGATGAAGACCGGTGACTTAGCAAAGGCAACCGCAAAATTCCACATAATTGACTCTGAGATATCGTTCAACGCTCTACTGGGCTGGCCGTGGATCCATGAAAACCAGATGGTACCATCGTCTCTGCATCAGTGCATAAAATACTATGAAGGAGGAGAACAGTGCATTAAAGGTGATTTGCAACCTTTCTCCGTACATGAGATTGGAATCCATGAAGATGCAGCTTATTACGCACTTTCGAAGAAAACAATCTTCTCCAGAAACACAGTGCCAAATGAGGCAAAAGAAATTCGAGACAATGAAGAACATGAAGTTCTAGTCCAACAGTCACTCACCACTCCCTTACGGCGAGATGGTGAAGGTTTCTCCGTAACTCGCATCCGAGGTCGAGGCCGGGGATGAGGTCGTGGAAGAGACACTCGGGACAGCTTGGACGGAGAAAGCCGATGATCAACGTTGATTGGGAGAACAACTCTGAGGAAGAAGAGGAAGTCAAGAAAGAAGCAGCTACAATAAACCGGAAGAAACCACAATTCAAGATTTCTCTCGAAGATGAGAAGAATGAAGAATACAAATCGATGTACGAGAAGATTAACCACTATGTACACACTATGACCCTGACCCCAATCCAGTCTAATAAGATCGAGCGTATGGTGGTCAAAGTAGTACATAGCAGCGGTGCAAAGCTAATCAAATTTTACCATAGCAGCACTTCTTCCAATAGTGAAAAAGATGTACAATTTGAAGATGTCACTTCTTCCGAATTAATGAAATTACCTTTTGAGTGGTACTCTCCCTGTGTTCAAAATTTAATTCAGCGTGGTGTCTTACCTCGACAATGGACAAAAGGCCGATCACAACACTTCGAAAAATTATGGAATAATGCCGGTCGACCTCTCAATTCAAAACATGGTCTCGGATTCGGCGCAGTAGGTTCAGTTGACAATACAGAATTTTGTTTGGTTGTCACTTGCAAACTTAATGAAGACTGCTTGGAAACTACAGAAGAGCTTGAAGATCTGCAAATTGGAGATGCTCCACAAGAGTTCGAAGAAGAAATCAAGTCTACAATAGATGAGTTAATGGAAGTTAACTTAGGTACTAGCGAAAAGCCTAGACCAACCTTTGTTAGCTCCTTACTCAATAAAGAAGATTCCGAGGAAATGATCAAGCTATTAATGGAATTCAAGGACTTTTGCTTGGAGTTACGATGAAATGCCAGGATTAGCTCTAGAAGTCGCAGTTCACAGGCTAGGAGTGGATCCTACTTCCGTTACGGCCGGACAAGCTTCCGAAGAATGCGTTTGGAAATTGAACAACAAGTAATAGCTCGAAGTTAAGAAACTAATCGACGCTAAATTTGTCCGTGAGGAACAATACCCTACTTGGCTATCCAATGTGGTACCGATCGAGAAGAAGAATGGTCGGATCGAACTCGCGTGGATTTCAGAGACTTGAACAAAGCATGTCCGAAGGATGAATTTCCATTACCAATTCCAGAGTTAATGATCGAAATCGCTTCGATACATGAAATATTCTCTTTCATGGGTGGATCTTCAGAATACAACCAGATAAAGATGGCACCAGAAGATGAAAAGCTCACGGCATTCAGAACACCAATTGGAGTGTATTGCTACACAGTAATGCCATTCGGACTAAAGAACATAGGAGCAACATACCAAAGAGCAATGACAAAGATTTTTGATGATGTCATTCACAACCAAGTCGAGTGCTACGTGGACGATGTGGTCATGAAAAGCAAACTGAAGGAAGAGCACCTGTATGATTTGAGAATTGTCTTCGAGCGACTAAGGCAATACAACCTTAAGATGAATCCCTTAAAATGCGCCTTCGGCGTTACCTCCGGGAAATTCTTAGGATTTGTTGTCTGTCATCGCGGAATTGAAATGGATCCGGAAAAGATTAAAGCTATCTTAGAAATGCCGCCTCCCAAAACCTTAAAACAGCTACGATCCTTTCAAGGGAAGCTGGCATATCTTCGATGCTTTATCTCGAACTTGTCAGGTAGGTGTCAGCCCTTCTCGGTATTAGTTAAAAAAGATGCCAAATTCGTTTGGGAAGAGAAATGCCAACGGGCCTTCGAGGACATTAAACAATACTTAATGACACCTCCCGTCTTAACGCACCCTGATCTCGGGTAGACCATTGATACTTTATACCACGGCTCTGGACAACTCCCTCGGAGCCCCGTTAGCCTGTGTCAATGATGAGGGAAAAGAAAATGCTCTCTACTACTTAAGCTGTCGTTTGATTTCGATGGAAGTAAAGTATCCTCCAATTGAGAAGCATTATTTGGCCCTGATCTTCGCCGCACAGAGACTCAGGCATTACATGCTCTCTCATAAGGTCAACCTTATCTCGAAAGTTAATCCGTTGCAATATTTAATGACCCGTCCAACACTTTCTGGCAGACTTGCCAGGTGGTCGATGATACTATTGCAATTCGACATAACTTTCGTTCCTCTTCGTGCCGTAAAGGGACAAGTTCTAGCTGATTTCCTTGCAGCACACCCTTTACCGTTAGATTCGCCTCTCGACGACGACTTGCCAGACGAACAAATAATGAGCCTAGAAGACGCTGATGATCAACGTTGGGAACTATACTTTGACGGAGCGTCCTCAGCACAAAAAGACAAAGAATTGCAAACGATAGTGCCCGGTAAGGCAGGAATCAGACTAATCTTTATAACACCGGAGCGGGGGATGTTAAGATACTCCTACCACTTAACAGAGCCGTGCACGAACAACGAGGTAGAATACAAAGCCCTCATAGCAGGACTAGAACTGACTATTCAAATGGGAATAACAAATATCAATATCTACGGAGATTCTCAGTTGATCATTCAACAGGTCGCAGGACAATACAGAATCTTAAAGCCAAGACTCGAGCAATACTTTCAGTATGCCATGAAACTGTTGGAACAGATTCCGAATGTAACAATCTACAAGATCCCCGTAAGAGAAAATGCTCTCGCGGATGTGCTAGCTCGCCTCGCAAAAGAATTTGCCTCGCTTACAAGATGAGTCGGCTGAAGTGTTAGTTCAAGGACGACGAGTTCTATCACGACTCGACATGGATATGATACGGAAATAAAAAAGCAGAGGAATCGATTAAGCGAAGGATGAAAACACGGAAGATCAGCGTCGACCGCTAATGACTACCCGCAAACAGGGAAATTACCGTGACGATAAGTCAATAAGACATCAAATCAAGAAAAGAACTCTGTCTTACGCATTAATAAACAATACATTATACGAAGGTCTTTTCGATCAAATGTGGTTAAGATGCTCGAACGGGTCCGAGGCTCGTGAAATTGTCAAAGAACCGCATTCGTGACTTTGTGGTGCTCATCGACGGGTCCGAAAATGAAAATGAAAATTAAAAGACTAGGGTATTACTGTCCCTCGATGATGACCGATTGCATGAAAGTCGCCAAGAGTTGTCACCAGTGCCAAGTGCACGGAGTGGTTTTACACTAACCTCCAAACGTGCTACATCTGACAATTGTGTCGTGGCCATTTGAGTGTTGGGGCACAGATATAGTGGGTCCGATAGAACCACCTTCTTCAAGAGGACATCGCTTCATCCTCGCAGCCTACGTACTACTTTTCTAAATGGGCAGAAGCAGTTCCACTCAGAGAAGTAAAGGCACACCACGTGTTAAAGTTTTTCAAAAATCAAGTCGTCTACCGTTTTGGAGTACTGTTGACCTCATTTTTGATGAGGTCTTCTCTTCTCTCTTTAGTGTTTAGGATCTAGCCTTAGGCTTTTCCTTTGACTATCTTAGAGGACTAGAATTGGGATACATCCCTTAGAAATTTGAACCACTTCTTGCCTCCCTGTAAACCCCACAAGCTTGATTATAGACTCCTAATCACCTAGAGGGTTGAAATCAAATGTGGAGGTTTAAAGGATGAGTTCCCTATAGGACTCTTTGGCCTTAGGACCACCCAAGGTGGCTTGGTCTGGTGGGGGTTAACTTACACACTCACTACACTCATACTCTACACTCTCACACACACAACCCAAATCTTAAAACCACACACATACCCAACTTGGCTCCTTGACTCATGTAGGTAATTCATATGGATGGACCTTAACCCCTAAGCCCCTGGCTAAAAGGGTTAGGAATAACATAGTGAATGCCTCAAATGAGTCCTCTCATGGCTCATATAGGCTTAACATGGCTTCATGGCTCAACCAAAGTGCTTCCATTTCACTCATATTTGATCAATCTTCTTTTTTCCAAAATTTCAATTTTTGACCCCGGGGACCCTACACCTACCAAACCTACTAAAAGCCCTTAGAATTGCCCAAATCCTCCAAAATTTCCAAATCACCCAAAATTCCCCAAAATTAACCTTGAAAATTTCCTCACCAATCAAATTGATCATACATAGCCATAAATACCAAAAATTTACCCCCCAATACCCTCCAAATACCCAAAATGCCCCTCTTAGCCAAAAAATCCAAAAATTCAGAAAATTCCCAGAAAATTCCAAAAAATTCCAAATATTCCCTATTTCATTTTGTCCAACTACACCATGGGCCAATGTTGTCAATTTATGTCACTTTTACTAAAACCCCCAATTTAGCCCATTCTCAACCCAAGTGAACCCAATGTCAAACCAAACCTACCTAATTGACCCCAATTTTGGTCCAATTCAATTCTAAACTCCAATTAAATATCCACAATATCAATCTAGACCAAATCCAAGTCCAATTTGATTGACATTTGGGTCCAATTTCACTTTTGACCTTAAAGCCCAATTTGGACCCATGACCCAAACTTAGCCTAAACCAAACCAATTCAACTTCAATTGTCCCCAAACCTTTTTTAAACCTCCCCTAACATCCCCATAAACAAAACACTAAAATAATTTGCCCAAAATTCGGACCCAAACCCCACTCAAATTCAACCCCAAGCAAAAAAGCCCAATTTTGACCTAAACCCAAACCTAACCCAAATAAGCCCAAGTCCCAAAACCAAAATACAACCAAAGTTGAAACCTCTTTGAAACACTCCCATAAATATTTCCCAACATTAATTTTACATCAATTTCAACCCTAGCCCAACATTGGCCCAAATTAGCCCAATTTGACCTACATTGGCCCATTTACCAAAGAAAGCCAAATTTAACCCAATTCAAACCCAAACCACCTCATGCTTGTCTCAAATCACTCATGACACATCCTTAAACTAAAACCAACATTTATTTGGCATGGCCCTTTGCAAAATTTTCATCTAAAAGCCCACTTCTAAAGGACATTCAAAAGCCCATTCCTAACCAAACTCAAAAGCCTAAGCCCATCCTAAAGCCCACATTACAATCTCATCTCATCCTCACTTAATTAAAATCATTCCTAAGTCCTAAATCAGCAATCAAATCTTTCTAAACAAAGCCATATGACAAACCATCCAAGTTTTACACTAAATTACCAAAATTTCTAAAACCCTTTTTCATGAAATTGACCAAACTTTTTCCCAAGCCAAAGGTGAGCCATAAAGCCATTCTTGAGCCACATACAAGCCATGTGAGTTGTTGACATGTGACCTTACCACATTGGGTAAAAAGAGGAGGTCCTTTAAGAACTTCCTAAAAGCCATTAACCTTACTTATGATTCCCCTTAACCCAATTTTAATCTAAATATTCTAGGATGGAGACTTCTCCACTTAAGACCAGTCGACCTAATCGATTCACCCAGCTCTAAAACCAGGTCATAGTGGAGGTGAACCAAGCCCAAAATCATGGGTCGACCAATTTGAGACCAAAATGAGCCCTTACCCTTTCCATTTCAAGCCATCCTTTTTACACATGGCAAAGCTCAATTGCCTCGCACAAACCTCCAACCCCGACCCACCTGGACCCGAGGGTGACCCATGCCCGCGAGCCAGCCACCTGGATCGCCGGAAAACACCATGGCCGAGACCTCGGGAGGAGCCAAACTTTTCACTTCCGCTCATTGTAGTGTGCCAGCCCAATTAAACACCATGGCTGTTCTTCTCTTGCATGGAGCAGCTGATCCCAAGCCTTAAACCCCCCTGGGAGGCCCTCCACCCTCTCCTATTTAAACACCACCTTCTCTAGGACATGAGAAGTGCTGAACCAAACCTTACTGAAACCCTGCCAAAATCATCCCAGACCACTCTCTACACATAGAGAACTTGATCCCCACTGAAATCCTCCTGCCATTTCCCCTCTGTGAGCTTAATTTCAAAGTTGAAATTCAAGCCCAAATCCAGGACACTTCACCACAGTGAGCCAATCTCCAAATTTATTGGTCCTACACCTTCAGCAGACCAAGAGGAGAAGTTTCCCAGCAAAATCCCCCTCACCAGGCCAGCCATTGCTCCTAGCCTCCAAGCTTTGTGATCGGTTGTGGTTGAAATCATACCTAGATACTTCACTAGGCCAAGGGATTTCATCTGGAGCTTGCTTGGATCTAATCGAAGGTGACACAACTCTCAGATCGAAGCTTCACTTCTCTGAGCAAAGGTATGGACTCACTCTTCTTCCCGAGCTTACAGAGATTCTTCATTTACTTTGAATCAATTTCAATGCATGTTTACCGTATGGATGTGTTCGTCTCTTCAAGACAAATCCATAGAGCATAAGAACTCAAAAATTCGTTGAGAATCGAGCGAGAAAATAGGTTAGAAGGTTGACTGGCCACGAGTTCACACCGCCTGTAGACGATGACTGGGAACCGTTGGATCGCACGTGTATTGAGCGGACGGCCAGGATCGCGCCGGACGGAACAATGGGACATGAACCGCGGGCCCCTGGAGCGCTGAGTCGGATGGGGGCGCCGAATCAGGAGACGACGCATGGAGCTTCGGAGCTGCCGAGGTTGACGCGGCACCGCATGGATAAGTAGGAAAATAGGGATTTTTCTTATTTATTAAATACCTAGAACTTCAAAAATCCATAACTTTGTGTAGAAAAATCCTAAAAATAAAATAAAAATACTCTCTTGCTCAGTGAACAGAGGAGAATAATGTGGAAAAGAAATCAAGTAATTTCATCAATTATTTTATTTTTAAAGATTTATTTACTCTCTGCATTGTTTTAATTTTCCATGCATATAGGAAATTCACCATGGCATGAGACCATAGGGCTTTTGAAGCCTCTGAACTTGGGAACATTCCTTGAATTTTCCTAGGTCAGAGGCTATCCCTATGAGAAGTTATTAATTTTTCAATTGCATGTTACTGTTTTGAGTATTTTAATTCCAATAATTAGCATGTTGAGAAATAAATTTTAGGACAATTTGGTGATGTTTCTTGTGAATAGAGGGACCTAGGAAAAATAAGTTTTGAGTTAATTCACTTTGAATAACTCTAATTGGCCTAAATACCCAAAATTAAACTTTAATTAATTAGGGTTAACCACACATCAAATTAACTTAAAAACAATTCTCCACTGTCCTCTAGGGATAAAACAACACCACATAAAAATTTGAAACCAATTGGACTTGATTAACCCCACCAAATGGGTTGATTAAGCCTCTTAAGCAAAAATGGGTAAAATTAAACTTTAAAAATTCATAACTCACAAAATACTTTTCAAAAATTCAGAAAAATAGTTCTGGAGCTTCTATGATATCAGAGGAACATAGGAAAATTAAAATTGTAATTTTCTAAAAAAGTTGATTATTATCATTATTTTAATATTTTTAATAATTAAATAATAATAAAAATCACAAAAATTTTAAAAATCACCAAAATGTCATATTTTGAATTCTAAACACTTAGGAACAAACCAAATATTTTTTTTAAGTTCCTAGGGTAAGATATTGAATTTTAAAGGTTTAATGTAATTTTTAATATTAAAAATGTATTTTTCAACCTTTTCACTAAATTAATTCTAATAAAACAAAGAAAAATCAGAAAATTTTAAAAATTGGTTCTCTGGTTTCCCTGATATCAAAGAGATTTTTGAAAAATATAAAATTCATTTTTCAACCTTTATTTTATTTTTAAATTAATTAATACTCCAAAAATCAAAATAATTGTAATAAATAAAATAAAATTCAAAAAATCACCAAAATTAGTCTAAATTGTCCCCTGGTCATTAGGAGTCCCCCATAATTTTGTTAAGAACAGAAAGATTCTCTTGGTCATCTTATTGAATTTTCTTTGGAAATCCCTATTTTCTACAAAAAATAATTATATAAATAAATTAAATACAGAAAAATCACATTTTTTCCTCTAATGTCTTAATTGACATGTGAGTGAAGCCACATAAAAATTTTAAATTCATTTAAGCTCAATTTAGTGAGTTATGAAATTATTAAGCTTGAAGGGCAAAATGGTAATTAAAATTTTAACCCTTAATTAAAACTTTAGGCTTAATAAAATGAGAAAGTAAAATATTTGATCCTAATCTGATTTGGATGATTGAAATTTAAATAATTAAAGGGTAGAAACCCATCAATCATTTTTAAGAATAAACCTTAATCAATTAATTAATTAAATTTGGAAGATCAATAAAAATTGAAATTATTAAAATAAGGATATTATTTAGAAGACATTTGTTCTTTAATTTAAGAATCCCTAAATTAATCACCTCAATAATATTTAATTCCTAATTAAAATGATAATTCAAATTCAAGATTTAAAATGTTAAAAGACTTAATCATTAAATTAAATTAAAGTTAAAACATTTAAATTAAATCCTTCCAAAATTTCAATTAAATTAATACTTTAACAATTAAATTAAATCATCTTTAAAACATAAAAAATAAAATATTAAATTAAAATAAAAATAAAATTAAATTAAAAATTAAATTAAATTAAATTAAATTAAATTAAAACATATTAAAATTAAATTAAAAATTAAAATTAAATTAAAATTAAAACTAAACCAAATTAAATTAAATTAAATTAAATTAAATTAAATTGAATTAAAAATAACATCACCTAAGACATAAAAAATTCAAAATAATTCTAAAACAACTTGAACACTATTCCAAACTTAAATCCATTAATTAAAATTAAATTAAATCACAAATCACTTAAACATCAATTTGCCCTCAAAAGCTCTTGTTATCATAACTCCTAAATGGAGTATTAGGTGAAATGTCACTTCATTCATAGGATATTCAAACATCCTAGTTCACTGAGCAAAAGAACAAAACTTAATTAAACCTCGGATGATTACTTCACCCGATTAATTAAATCCATTTGGACTTAGAACAATTCCAAAGAATATTGAAAAGATGTTTAAGACTCGTCTTAAACACTTCCTCAATATGATAGGATGTTTATAAGAACAATTGAACTTAATATTTCTTTGATGAAGAAAATCGTCCTCAAACCAAAAACACAAGAACCTAGACGTCATAGGAGGTGACTAGTTATAGGATTAGGACTTTGGTAGACAACCAAAACCTTTCCCTTAGCTTTACCTAGGTACTTGTTGAAATATTTAAATGCCTTAACATGTGTTTTAAGTGCAGCTTGGGATGACGGGAAGACCCTCCAGGTACGCTTTTATTTTATTGCAATTTGCTTTATTGCAAATGCACTTTCCTTTTCTTGCATGATAAACAACTGTTGTATGAAAACCAAAATCTTTAGGGTAGTCCCTAAAACTGAAACCAAAACTAAATTAAAAATCAATGCAAGATAAAATTCACCGCCACAACATTTCAAAATATAAAACAAGTCAAAATTTAATCACAAACAAAACACAAAACTAGAATTGCAACTAAATTAAAACGTCTCGTTGAATGATCGAGAATACCTCGGATGATGTAACCCACGTGTTGCTAAGGGGATTTCCCACTGTCTAAATGAAGGTGTGGAACTCATTCTGTTGAGTTTAACAAATTCATCTGGACTAAGTGAATTCGATGAAAATAACGGTGCCGGGATGACGGAACCGTGGGATCTTAATCGGTTATGTTTGAACAACTTTAAGATTTGTTTTAATTAAAATATTAAAAAGCACTTGGATTTTAAGATTTTCTCTAAACCAAAACACTTTTCTCATCCATTGATTTTCACCTTCTAAAAACTAAACCTCTGCAACAACAAGGAGCTTGGAGCATGGTGGGCAGTAAGGCCATCGTCATCAGCAAAACTCGGATCTACATCAACTAAACTTTCTTAGAATTAAATAACCAAGCCATAGGACTTCGAGGTGGTTTCCCTAGTGCAACATAAATCCTCAACTCTTCGTTAGGCATTTGCATGATCATTTCATGTAAATTAAGCCCTAACCGGTCTTAGGACTCCGAGGTAGTCGTTTGGTACGACATAAACCCTCACATCTTCGAGGCTATTTGTATGATTTTATCATATAAATATAAGTCCAAATTGATTAAAATTGGCAAGATTGAAATATCAGATAATATTAGGATTTTCTTAACTCGAAGCCAAACAATAGGATAGTTTGAGAAGTTGCCAAGATTCTTCTTGGATCCTCAGCTTCTCCTACTTCTCTTCCATTGGACTCCTGAAAATAAACTATTCCAAATTTGATCCATTCCCAACTGAAATTTCCAAAATCCAATTGTTTGAAAACCTTAAACTTTGAAATTCTTGAGAGCAAAACCACCGATCATTATCGAGAGTTTTCTTAAGTGATTCCCGTCATTTAAGATGTAATTAACTATAGGGGCTTGCCTTTATAGGGAACTTTAAGAACCCAAGTAAAATAAACCCTGCTTAATTCATTTATATTAAGCAGGGGAATTTGTCGGCTTATAAAATTAGTTCGCAGACCAAACGGATGTCATAAGTCTTTTAGTTTATTTAATCGAGCCCCATCATCAAGCAGTGTGTCCATTCTTCGGGATAGATACACGGTTTGTGATGTGGTGCTCGTTTATATAAAATATTCGAGATGTGAGATCGGTTTGATTCCATATCTTAAAATTTTCAAATTTAAAATTATTTTCAAAATCAAATGCTACTTTCTAAATTTTATATATATATATATATATATATATATATATATATATTTAAATTAAATTTAAAATCTAAAATTCAACGACAATTTCTGTAGGAGACCCCCTTTTCAAAATACAACACAACCTAAAAATATGCCGATAAGTACCACGCAGAATCATTTCAGATAATGGGTCCTCATTCAGAAGTACAAAGATCAACAATTTTGTCAGAAGACATGGAATCGATTGGCGATACTCAACAATCTACTACCCAAGAGCAAACGGCTTGGCCGAGGCTTATAATAAAACTCTCGTTCAAATTTTAAAGAAAACTTTGGATGATAACAAGAGAAATTGGCACGAGAAGTTGTTAGAAGCCTTATGGGCCTACAGGACGACTTTCAGGACTCCTACTCAGTCTACGCCTTATGCTTTAGTGTACGGGTCCGAGACCGTTTTACTTTTGGAGGTCCAGCTATCATCACTCAGGATTGCAGTTGCAAATAAAATTACTACAGAAGAAAATGCCAGATTACGACTGGAAGAACTGGAAAACTTGGAAGGAAAAAGACTTGCAGCGCAATAAATTTTGAACTGTACCAAGCTAAGATGATCCAGGCCCATGATTAACTGGTCTCCCCATGAACTTTCAAAGTTGGTGACTTAGTTCTTATAGGCTTAACATGGAGAACGACAAATGCTCAGGATGCTATTCTTGCACATCGCAAGATAGGAGGCAAATTTGAACCGACTTGGGAAGGGCCGTTTGTGGTCGAGGCAGTCTACTCAGGATGCTCCTACCAACTTCTGAATTACCAAGGAGAACGACAAATGCTTCCAATCAATGGACGATATTTGAAGAAGTATTACGCATCCTGATGTTTCGAAGGGTGGCCTCTAAAATAGAGTCTTATCCCTAGAAACACGGGTGAAGCGATCACTTTGTGAATGGGCCCGAACCCAAAAACATAAAAATGGATAAAAAAATATATGTGCTAAAAATAAAATATGTCAAATTATAATAATAAAGTTTTACCCTTCCTTTCAAATCAAATCTTTTTCCTGATCTTTCTTTATCTTTTCCTATTTTACTTAAAAATTAAAATTGGAATAAGTGAATAAAAATCTTCAGTGATAAATACTTTCTTAATGTTCTTGTTCTTAGTACGTACCCGATCCTTTCCTTGTTTTCTTCACGGGAAATGTCGAACGGGCGGTTGGTCCTAAACTTTAAAAATGGCGTGAGTCTCGCACTCGATGAAAAGAGGGTGAAGGATGGAGCAGTGATAGAAATTGATTCTGACTTCACACCAGCCAGCCTACAGTATGAAGAAAATGACTGGGTCCCAGTGGACCGAGAGAAGCTTCATAGCTAGACAGTAATGAAGATGGGTGGCCCAAACCACCAATCCAGCAACAAGAAAGGAAAGACAAACACTGAGGAAAGCAAGAAAATTAAGTCAGTAGTTGCCACGACAGAGGGCAGGCTCGTCAGCGCCGCGCCCACAGAAATTCAAGAAGTGAGGAGAGCTACGCTCACTGCTACTCAAAGAAGAAATAAGAATTTCCGTATCCACAAGATGTTGACTAAACTTGCAGCAGATCAACAAGAGGAAACAGCCACCTTCGCAGACACACACATTTCAAAGATACCGGTTCGGCAGGAACCAGAAAGAAGAATGTCAACGCCGAGAGAATCGTAACGGATCGGAGAAGTGCCAAGAAGGACGGAGATAGAATCAGTGCCTCGACGCCGGGCAGAGATACCATATCTGAAGAACCTTGTTGCTGAAGCAACCCCGGAGGATGTCCCGACAGAGACAATCCCCGAGGAGCCAAGGTATGGAGGAGAACGTGACGGGATTGAGCCACACATCCCGCAATACGTTACTAGGCCTCGTCACTTGCAGATCATCCCAGAATATGAACTAGAAAGAATGCAAAATGTTGAGAAGAAGACTTTCGAATATTTTGAAAGGATTAGAGGCAGAAGAATCAACATTTTGGAAGGCCTCGAGTTACAGACAGGTGTATTCTCAGAGCAAGAGCAACAGCAGATTGTGGATTGCATTCTAGAACTTCAGAAGATGGGTCGAGCAGGCCATCTGAGAGAAAAGACTTATTCGGAACCCCAGAAATGGATGCCAGGGAAAGGAAGAGTCACAATACAATGCGGATGTTGCTATAACTTCGCAAAGGATAGAAAAGGAAATCCACTAGGGATACTCCGTCACGGTGAGGTGGATCCAATGTCGAGAATAATTAAAAGAATGGTGAAAAGAATGATAACGTGGAGGGTACCGCGACAGACCGCATACCCAACAGTTGCATCATCAACATTTATCAGGAGGGCGACTGCATACCTCCACACATAGACCACCATGACTTTGTCAGACCTTTCTGCACAGTTTTGTTCGTCAACCAATTTAATATCATGTTTGGATCTGACCTCCGGATAGCAGGCCCAGGTAAGTTCCGAGAGCCGGTGGAGATACCACTTCCGGTGGGTTCCGTCATCATATTACAAGGAAACGGAGCAGACGTCGCAAAACATTGTATACCGGGAGTACCAGTGGAGCGGATCTCCGTCACTTTTAGAAGGATGGATGACAGAAAGACACCTTACCACTTCCAGCCAGATCCAGAATTGGAGAATCTCCAGCCTTACGAGCTGTGAGTTACACGGTAAATATCACACCTCCAATGCACATCCATGCAGCATTCCTGCCAAGGATGGCTTGGAAGGTGATGTTATTGACCGTGTATCTCATTATTCAGACATGGATTTGACAGACACTTTTTGGATGGATCAACAAGAATCATACATAGTCCGTTTTGAGTCATGGATTGTATGAGAAATATTTCAGATCGAGTTGTATGATGTATCTTCTACAAGATTGGAATGAAAGTGACCATGTCACATTTTGCCTTCACCTCTTTTTGTGCAAATTGACTGGGAAACGCCATTAAAGTTAAATGAACTTCGAACAAAGAATAGAAAAGAAAAATAAAATAAATAAGAACTCTCCTCCATAAAAATCTAAACATTAAAAAGAATTTCAAATCCACATGAACACCAAATAAACCATAATAAAAAAATGGGATAGTTAAAGGACAAACAAAACAAATCTAAAGCTCAAATTGAATTCCAGTTTATGTCCATCTTTTCAAATCCTCCAATCCTTCTTCAAATCAAGATCTATTCCAGACCTCCTCTGAAACCCTCTCTCGGGATGATTTCAGAATTATGAGGAATCTTCAATTTGATTCGGATGGCATAGGTTCGTACCCTTCGCCAAGTAATCAGACTTTGATTGATTCCCATGGGATATGGAAAACTTTCATATCTCATTTCGATCTCAAAGATAATCCAAATCTCAGCAAAATTTTGCATAGTCACAGTATAAATCAAATATCAAGAAAATCTTTCACAACCACTGCATAAACTGAATCTCAGCAAAAATTCCCCATGGACCTCAAAGAAAATTTCCCTCAATCTCTGCATAAATAAATTTCAACAAAATTCTTCAATCTCAGCATTCAGATAGGCTTCCGCCCTACTCCCATCTCAGCAATCTCAGCATATAGGCTTCCGCCCTACTCCCATCTCAACAAATCTCAGTATTCGGGATAGGCTTACGCCCTACTCCCATCTCAGCAAATCTCAGCATTCGGGATAGGCTTCCGCCCTACTCCCATCTCAGCAATCTCAACATTCAGGATAGGCTTCTGCCCTACTCCCATCTCAACGAATCTCGACGATTCGGGATAGGCTTCCGCCCTACTCCCATCTCAACGAATCTCGGCATTCGGGATAGGCTTCCTCCCTACTCCCATCTCAGCAATCTCAGCACTCGGGATAGGCACAGTCCTACTCCTTTCTAAGTAATCTCAAAATTTGATCCTCCCAGCAAGAAATTGTAATTAAAGCACTCTGCGTTTCAGATAGGCTTTGTCCTATTCTTCTTCAGCATTTGGGATAGGCTCAGTCCTAATCCTTCTCAAAGATACACATTGGAATAGGTTCAGACCTGCTTCCTTCTCAGCATACAAATGCAGTCGGGTGGGCCTCCGCCCTACTCTTTTCTCCGCATAAAACCAAAAATTGAAACTCAAATCAAAATTCAAACTCAAAATTAAAACTTGAAATAAAAAATGAAATGAATCTAAGATCCAATCTCTTGAAATCTTGTGATCTGAAATTCACCTCCTTTTTCCCCAGCGAGAGTTCTGGAATCTTCAGTCTTGGAGATTTACCTAATACTCCCCAACGGAAATTCTTCTACTTTGTCCTAAGTTTGTCACTTGGACATCTGTTTTGGTTTTGTTGATTTCTTCGGTCAACGCCAATACGTGCGGTGAGCTTGGTTAGCACACCACACCTATTGGGGGTCCATTTGTTGACCTCATTTTTGATGAGGTCTTCTCTTCCCTCTTTAGTGTTTAGGATCTCGCCTTAGGCTTTTCCTTTGACTATCTTAGAGGACTAGAATTGGGACCAATCCCTTTGAAATTTGAACCACTTCTTGCCTCCCTGCAAGCCCCACAAGCTTGATTGTAGACCCCTAATCACCTAGAGGGTTGAAGTCAAATGTGAAGGTTTAAAGGATGAGTTCCCTATAGGACTCTTTGGCCTTAGGACCACCCTGAGTGGCTTGGTCTGGTGAGGGTTGACCTACACACTCACTACACTCACACTCTACACTCTCACACACACAATCCAAATCCTAAAACCACACCCATACCCAACTTGACTCCTTAACTCATGTAGGTAATTCATATGGATGGACCTTAACCCCTAAGCCCCTGGTAAAGAGGGTTAGGAACAACAAAGTGAATGCCTCAAATGAGTCCTCCCATTGCTCATATAGGCTTAACATGGCTTCATGGCTTAATCAAAGTGATTCCATTCCACTCATATTTGATCAATCTTCATTATTCCAAAATTTCAATTTTTGGCCTCGGGGACCCTATACCTACCAAACCTACTAAAAGCCCTTAGAATTGCCCAAATCCTCCAAAATTTTCAAATCACCCAAAATTCCCCAAAATTAACCTTGAACATTTCCTCACCAATCAAATTGATCATCCATAGCCAAAAATACCAAAAATTCTAAAAATACCCCCCAATACCCTCCAAATACCCAAAATGCCCCTCTTAGCCAAAAAATCCAAAAATTCAGAAAATTCCCAAAAAATGGCAGAAAATCACACATATTCCCAATTTCATTTTGTCCAACTATATCATGGGCCAATTTTGTCAATTTACCCCACTTTTACCAAAACCCCCAATTTAGCCCATTCTTAACCCAAGTGAACCCAATGTCAAACCAATTCAACTCCAATTGACCCCAAACCTTTTCTAAACCTTCCCTAACATCCCCAAAAACAAAACACTAACATAATTTGCCCAAAATTTGGACCCAAACCCCACTCAAATTCAACCAAAAACCAAAAAGCCCAATTTTGATCTAAACCCAAACTTAACCCAAATAAGCCAAGTCCCAAAACCAAAACCCAACCAAAGTTGAAACCTCTTTGAAACACTCCCATAAACATTTCCCAACATTAATTTTACATCAATTTCAACCCTAGCCCAACATTGGCCCAAATTAGCCCAATTTGACCAACATTGACCCATTTACCAAATGAACCCAAATTCAACCCAATTCAATTCCAAACCACCTCAAATTTGCTTCAAATCATTCAAGACACATCCTTAAACTAAATTCAAGATTTATTTGGCATGGCCCTTTACAAAATTTTTTATCTAAAAGCCCATTTCTAAACATAAAGGCCCACTCCCTTAAACCTTCCTAAAAGCCCATTTCCACAAAATTCAAAAGCCCAAATCAATCTAAAGCCCACATGACACTTTCCCTCATCACACATTCAATTTAAAATCATTCCTAAAGTCCTAATTTGTCAATTAAACAATTCCAAATCAAGCCTCATAACAATTCCCATCAAAATGCCAAAATTCACAAAATCCTTTTTTATGAAATTGACCAAGCTCTTGCCAAGCCATAGGTGAGCCAAAGACAAGCCATGTACAAGCCATATGAAGCCATGAGATGTTTGACATGTGACCATACCCAAAGTAGAAAGAGGAGGGCCCCCTTTCTTAAACCTTCATTAAGCTTTTTAACCCCTTCCATGTTACACACTAAACCATGATTAGCCACATCACTTTAGATGGGGACTTCACCACCCCTTTCTAGCTGATGCAAGTGATCCTCCCTCAGCCCAAATCAGTCATGGGGAGGTGAACCTAACCCAAAATCATGGCTTGGACCAAATCAAGCCAAAATGGCCTCTCCCCCATGCCATTTTAATCTAAGCCCTTTACACATGGCAAAGCTCAATTGCCTGCACAAACCTCCAACCCTGACCCACCTAAACCTGAGGGTAACCCATGCCTGCCAGCCAGCCACCTGGATCGCCGGAAAACACCATGGCCGAGAACTTGGGGGCAGCCAAATTTTGGAATTCGACCTTGCTGAGCTGCCTCACTCTAAATGGCCATTGCAGCTGTTCTTCTCCTCACCAGAGCAGCTGATCCCAACCATTAAACCCCCTTGGGAGGCCCTCCAGCCTCTCCTATTTAAACACCCCCTCCTCTCGGCCAAGAGAGGTGTTGAACCAAAACCTTACTGAAACCCTGCCAAAATCATCCCAGAACACTCTCTACACATAAAGAACTTGATCCCCACTGAAATCCCTCTGCCATTTCCTCTCTGTGAGCTCAATTTTAGAGTTGAAATCCAAGCCCAAAACCAGGACACTTCACCACAGTGAGTCAATCCTCAAATTGATTGACTCTACACCTTCACCAGACCAAGAGGAGAAGTTTCCCAGCAAAAGCCCCCTCACCAGGCCAGCCATTGCTTCCGACCTCCAAGCTTTGTGATCGGCTGTGGTCACTTTTGTACCTAGGCAATTCACCAGGCTAAGGGACTTCATCAGGAGCTTGCTTGGACCCAATCGAACGTGACACAACCCTCAGATTGAAGCTTCACTTCTCTGAGTAAAGGTATGGACTCACTCTTCCTCCCGAGCTTACAGAGATTCTCCATTTAGTTTGAGTTAATTTCAATGCATGTTTTCCGTATGGATGAGTTTGTCTCTTCAAGACGAATCCATAGAGCATAAGAACACATAAATTCGTTGAGAATCGAGTGAGAAATTAAGGTTAGAAGGTCTACGGTCACGGGTTCGCACCAATCATGGACGATGACTGGGAGCCATTGGATCGCGCGTGTATCGAATGGACGGCTCAGATCGCGTCAGACCAGAACATGTTACGTGAAAGGCGGGTCCCGGGACGGCTGACTCTGATGGAGGCGCCCAATCACAGCGCGACACGCACCCCCTTCGGAGCTGCCGAGGTTGACGCGGTGCCGCGTGGATAAGTAGATAAATAGGCTATTTTTCTATTTATTTAATTGCTAGAACTTCAAAAATTCATAACTTTGTGTAGAAAAATCCTAAAAATAAAATAAAAATACCTTCTTACTCAGTGAACAGAGGAGAATCATGTGGAAAAGAAATCAAGTAATTTCATTAGCTATTTTATTTTTAATGATTTATTTACTCTCTGCATTGTTTTAATTCTCCATTTGCATAGGCAATTCATCATGGAATGAGACCATAGGTTTTTTGAAGCCTCTGAACTTGGGAACATTCCCTGAATTTTCCAAGGTCAGAGGCCATCCCTATGAGAAGTTATTGATTTTTCAAGTTCATGTTACTCGTTTTGAGTATTTTAATTCCAATAACGAGCATGTTGAGAAATAAATTCTAGGAAAATTTGGTGATGTTACTTGCGACCAGAGGGACCTAGGAAAAATAAGTTTTGAGTTAATTCACTTTGAACAACCCTAATTGGCCTAAACACCCAAAATTGAACTTTAATTAATTAGGGTTAACCATTCATTAAATTACCTTAAAAACAATTCTCCACTGTCCTCTAGGGATAAAAGAACTCCACATAAAATTTGAAACCAATTGGACTTGATTAACTCCACTAAATGGGTTGATTAAGTCTCTTAAGCAAAATGGGTAAAATTAAACTTTAAAAATTTATAACTCACAAAATACTTTTAAAAAATTCATAAAAATGATTATGAATTTAGGAAAATTAAAAAATTGTAGGAACTTAGGAAAATTAAAATTGTAATTTTCTAAAAAATTTGATTTTTATCATTATTTTAATATTTCTAATAATTAAAAAATAATAAAAATCATAAAAATATTAAAAATCACCAAAATGTCACATTTTGAATTCTAATCATTTAAGAATAAACCAAATATTTTTCTTACGTCTCTAGGGTAAGATATTGAATTTTAAAGGCTTAATGTAATTTTTAATATTAAAAAATGTATTTTCCAACCATTTCACTATAATAATTCTAATAAATCAAAGAAAAATCAGAAAAATATAAAATTTGTTTTCTCTGAACTCCTTGAGGTCAGAGAGATTTAAGAAAAATATAAAATCCATTTTTCAACTTTAATTTTATTTTAAAATTAATTAATGCTCTAAAACTCAGAATAATTCTAATAAATAAAATATGATTAAAAAAATCACCAAAATTGGTCCAAAAGGTCCTCTGGTCATTAGGAAAATTCCATAATTTTCTTAAAGACAGAAACATTTCCTTGGTCATGTTATTGAATTTTCCTTGGAAATCCCTATTTTCCATTAAAAATAATTACATAAATAAATTAAATACAGAAAAATCACATTTTCTCCTCTAATATCTTAATTGACATGTAAATGAGGTCACAAAAAAATTTCAAGTTCATTTGAGCTTAATTTAGTGAGTTATAAAATTATTAAGCTTGGAGGGCAAAATGGTAATTAAAATTTTCAACCTTTAATTAAAATTTTAGGATTAATAAAAAAGGGGAGGGTAAAATATTTGATTTAAACTGATTTTAGATGATTGAAACTTAAATGATTAAGGGTAGGAACCCACCAATCATTTTAAGAATAATTAAAGTAAACCTTAATTAATTAATTAATCAAATTTGGAAGATTAATGGAAAATTGAAATTATTAAAGTAGGGATATTATTTAAGAAAATATTTATTCTTTAATTTAAAAATCCCTAAATAAATCACTTCAATAATAATTAAAAAGAAAATTAAAAGAATAATCTAAATTAAATTGAATTAAATTAAATTAAGTAAAAATTAAATTAAATTGAATTAAATTAAATTAAATTAAATTAAAATAAATTAAAATTGAAATTAAATTAAATTAAATTAAATTGAAATTAAATTGAAATTAAACTGAATTAAAATTAAATTAAATTAAAATAAATTAAATTAAGTTGAATTAAATTAAATTAAAATCATTTAATAACAAACCTAAATGAAATCATTAAGAATTAAATCTAAAATAACTTGGAAACTATTCCAAACATAAACTAATTTTTTATAATTAAATCAAAATTAAAATTAAATCATTAAGTTTAAATCATCAAAGTATTTAATAATTTGATTCGCCCTTTTTAAAGCTCTTATTATTATAACTCTTAAATGAGGTGTCAAGTGAATTGTTACCTCACTTATAGGATATTCAAATGTCCTAGTTCACTGAGCAAAAAGAACAAAACATAAACTCCCGGATGATTAATTCACTTGTATAATTAAATTCTCTTGGACTTAAAACAATCCTAGTGGTATTGAAAAGATGTTTAAGACTCGTCTTAAGCACTTCCTCAATATGATAGGACGTTTATAAGAACAATTGAATTTAATTGTTCTTTGATGAAGAAAATCGTCTTTAAACCAAAAACATAAGAACCTAGACGTTATAGGAGATGACTAGTTATAGGATTAGGACTTTGATAGACAACCAACACCTTTCCCTTAGCTTTACCTAGGTACTTGTTGAAATATTTAAATGCCTTAACATGTGTTTTAAGTGCAGCTTGGGATGACAGGAAGACCCTCCAGGTACGCTTTTATTTTATTGTAATTTACTTTATTGCAATTTACTGTACTTTTCTTGCATGATAAAAAATTGTTGCATGAAAACCAAAACCTTTAGGATAGTCCCTAAATTGAAACCAAAACTAAATTAAAAGTCATTACAAGATAAAAATTCACCGCGACAACATTTCAAAATATAAAACAACTCAAAATTTAATCACAAACAAAACAACAAACTACAATTGCAACTAAATTAAAACGTCTTGTTTAATGATCGGGAATACCTCGGATGATGTAACCCACGTGTTGCTAACGGGATTTCCCACGGTCTAAATGAAGGTGTGGAACTCATTCAACTGAGTTTAGCAAATTCATCCGGACTAAGTGAATTCGATGAAAATAACGGTGCCGGGATGACGGAACCGTGGGATCTTAATCGGTTCTGTTTAATCAACCTTAAGATTTATTTTAATTAAAATATTAAAAACACATGGATTTTAAGATTTTCTCTAAACCAAAATACTTCTCTCATCTCCTGATTTATGACTTCTAAAACTAAACCTCTGCAACAACAAGGAGCTCAGAGCATGGTGTGCAGCATGGCCATCGTCATCAGCGAAACCTGAGTCTACTTCAGAAAAACTGTCGTAGAATTTAAACAACAAAACCATAGGATTTCGAGGTAGTTTTCCTAGTGCGACATAAATACTCAATTCTTTGTTAGGCATTTGCATCATCATGTCATGTAAATTAAGCCCTAACCGGTCTTAGGACTCCGAGGTAGTCGTTCGGTACGACATAAACCCTCACATTTTCTAAGCTGATTGTATGATTATGTCATACGAATATAAGTCCTAATTAACTAAAATTGGAAAGATTGAAATATAAGATAATATTAGGATTTTCCCAAATCTAAGCCAAATAATAGGATAGTTTGGGAAGTTGCCAAGATTCTTCTTGGATCCTCAGCTTCTCCTACTTCTCTTCCTTTGGATTCTCAAAAATAAATCGTTCCAAATTTTGAGTCATTCCCTTTTGAATTTCCAAAATCTGATCCTTTGAAAACCTTAAACTTTGAAATTCTTGAGAGCAAAACCACTGATCATTATCGAGAGTTTTCTTAAATGATTCCCGTCATTTAAGATGTAATTAACTATAGGGGCTTGCCCTTATAGGAAAATTTAAGAACCCAGGTAATATAAACCCTGCTTAATTCCTTTATATTAAGCAGGGGAACTTGTCGGCTTATAAAATTGGTTCGCTAACCAAACGGATGTCACAAATCTTCTAGTTTATTTAATCGAGCCCCATCATGAAGCAATGTGTTTATTCTCCGGGATAGATATACAGTCTGTGGTGCGGTGCTCGTTTATATAAACTATTCGAGATGTGAGATCAGTTTGATTTCATTTCTTAAAACTTTTAAACATAAAAATTACTTTCAAAATCAAATGTTATCTTTTAAACTAGATATTTAAATTAAATTTAAAATATAAAAAATTTGCCGGCAATTTTTGTAGGTGACCCCCTTTTCAAAATAAAATACATATCCTAAAAATATGCCGACAATTGTTATGTAATTTAGCCATCTCTTGATTTTTTTTGAATTTGTTTTCATTTTTTAATTCTTCTGACAGTACTTTCTAATTCAGAGTCTAAAGGTAGTAATCCTTCAGATCTAGAACTTCGCATAAAAAGCAAATAAAAAGTAAAATAAAATAGCAAGAAATAAAATCTCTTATTTTTTTTGTTTTAACAAATGTTTTTATATTTTATATTTTTGTATTTTGATAATAAAAGAAATAATTAAAATAAAAAAATATTTAAAATCTAAAAATTTGCGTCCCCGGCAATGGCACCAAAAATTTGACCCGACCGCAAAAAACGCAGTAATTTATGCTTCCAAAAATATGTTATAGCCAATACTTTGACCCAAATAATAATAGCGGCTAGAGTATATAAATATAATTTTATGGAAAATATTTTACACACTAGAAATACTACGCAATTATACGTATCGTTTCAAGTAATATAGGCTTTTAAATAAAAACCCCAATATCGATCCCACGAGGAGGTTTACAGATTTTTTTAAATATTTTAATTTTATTTTTATGTATTTATTTTAATATTATAAATTTAATATTTAATTTACTAAATGCAGAAATAAAGCAGTACTAAAATAATGAGTGATGTAAATAATAAAAAGCAAACAACTTTCTTCTTTCCAATTAATCCAAGATTTTTTAAATAATGTAATATTCGCGGAGAATATAAATTTATGGTATTGTGCCAAATAGAAACATTCATATTCTTTACCTTCACTCGATAGTATAAAGAACATTGGCTAATCTATAGATCAGGTCTGAATGTATTGTTAGTAGAATGGGCTAATCTAGGCTCACACTACTAGATGTCCAAGGGTGGCTATAGTCGGCCCTATTAGTGACCCGTTCCCTTTCTATAAACCAAATTAAAAGAATTTAGTCTGTCACTCTAAAAACTTATTAATTCTACGCCCGTTGAATAATATTTTCCTATTTATTTACACATCACCTATAATAACCTGCACAAGGCCTTCGACTGCCCAAGGATTCATGTGATATCTACTAGTTAAGACTTCATCTCCTTCTAGGTCTCAAAATTCTTCAATAGATTTTAACAACTTAAATGGCCAATTTAAATAGTAAATTAAGATCCGGTATTAATATCATCACAATATTTAAACATATTTAGTTTTTAATTCTCCAACGAATTTTATATTATCTTATTTATCTTTTCATAATTGAAAGGAGAGAGTAAAGTAAATACTCAGAACACATTGAATTTAAATAACAAAACATATAAATAAAACTTTGAATCAAATTACAAATACTTATCTCAAGTGTTTCTCCAACTGAACCTCTGATTCCTGATGACTCCAAAGTGAAATAGTCTTCCAAAGCATCAACTCTTCCAAACTCTCAATACAAAATCTAAATAAAATAAACTCACTAATTTATGAAGGAAAGTAAACTAAAAGTGTGGCCCTATATTTAAAATTATCTCTTTGATTGGGGGTCTCTTTTTTTATAAAAATGGCCTCCTATTTATAGGCTTCAAGGGTTACCAAAAGCACCTCTTCAAAATGTGTCCAAGTTCAATGAATCTTCTAGAAACTGTGTCTGGCGCCTAGGCACCGGCATCTGGCACCTAGGCGCCGGACTCCGCGTCTAATTTTTCGCACCTCTTCACTTTGGATCACACCTCTTCATGATCTAAACCTTTTCCAAGCATCTAGATACAATGTATCACATGTCCTATAATCCAGGAATAACTGCCAATCATCTAGAGGGTCCAATAACCTCTCTAACCGTCAAAATAACTGCTCAAAGTAGTTACAAAATCGTAACTGTTTTGGTATCGAGCTGGCGCTTAGGCGCCGGATTCTGGCGCTTAGGCTTCAGACCCATTATTTTGGCAATTTTGCATTTTGGCTCCATTTTTTCTCTTTTTTGCTCCTTTTTGCTCCTTTTTCACCTTTTTTTTTTCTTTTTGAACATTTTACATTACCTGCATCCAAAAACATAAAAAATACCTTTCATTAAAGCATAATATACATAAAATTTTAATAAAAATCAAGGCATAAAAATATGTATTTTTTTCATGGATCAGGCGCCACGCTAGATAAGTAGAAAATAGGGGATTTTTTTCTATTTAATTAATTCAAAAAACTTTGAAAAATCATATCTTTGCATAAAAAAATCATAAAAATAAAATAAAAATACCCTCTTGCTCAGTAAATAGAGAAGAATAATGTAGAAAAAGGATTAAATTAATTTGTTGAGTCAATAATTTTTAATGATTTAAATACTCTCTGTGATGTTTTAATTCTTCACTTGCACACATAATTCATCATGGCATGAGACCATAGGGCTTTTGTAGGCTCTATTCTTGGGAACATCCTCTGAATTTTCCAAGACTAGAGGCCATCTCTATGAAGAGTTATCTAATTTCCAAGTTTATGTGTATGTTTTGGTATTTTAATTCTAATAATTAGCATATTACTTAGAAAATTCTAGAAAAATTAGGGGAGGTATCTTTTAACCAGAGGACCCTAGAAAAACTATGGTTTGGTTTAATTTATTAAAAATAACCCTAATTAGCCCAAACACCTAAAATTAAATTTTAATTAATTAGGGGTAACCACACATCAAAATCACTTGAAAATAATTCTCCATTATCACTTAGGATGCAAAGAACCTCACATAAAAATTTCAAGTCAATTGGAAATAATTTAACCCATTAAATGAATTAATTAAGTGGCATAGCTATTTTGAAAATTAAAAAATTCATAAAACCCAAAATACACTTCAAAAACTCACCAAATTGGTTGTGTGGTTTCTCTGATATCAGAGGAGTCTAAGAAAATTAAAATTGAAATTTTCTAAAAATTTTCATTTTTTTAACTCTATTTTTAATATTTTAATAATTAAAAAATTTTAAAAAATCATTAAAATTTTAAAAATCACAAAAATGTCATATTTTATTCGCTATTCACTTAGAAACCAACCAAATATTTTTCCTAAGTTTCTAGGTTAAGATATTGAATTTTAAAAGTTTAATGTAATTTTTCATGTTAAAAAATGAATTTTCAAACCTTCCCACTAAAATATTTCTAATAAATTAAAGAAAAATTAGAAGAATAAAATGTTTGTTTCCCTGACTTCCTTGAGGTCAGAGGGACTTAAGAAAAATATAAAATTTGTTTTTCAACTTTAATTTTATTTTATAATTAATTAATACCTAAAAATTCAAAAATAATTATAATAAATTAAATATAATTAAAAAATTCAACAAAATTTGTACAAGTGGTCCTCTAGTCAGTAGAAACATGCTATAATTTTCTTAAGGACAGAAACTTTATCTTGGTCATGTTGTTGAATTTTCATTGAAAACCCTTATTTTCCACAAAAATAATTATATAAATTAAATTAAAAATGGAAAAAATTACTTTTTCTCTTCTAATGTCTTAACTGACCTGTGAGTGAGGTGACATAAAATTTTCAAGTTCATTTGAGCTCAATTTAGTGAGTTATCAAATAAATATGCTTAAAAGGGCATAAAGGTAATTAAGGATTTCTAACCCTAAGTAATACCTTAGGCTTAATCAAAGGGAGGGTAAAATATCTGATCTTAATTCTCTTTTAGATGATTGAAACCTGGGAAATTCAAAGTTAGAAACCCATTAAATATCTTGTAAATATTCAAAGTGAATCTTAATTAATTAAATAATTGAAATTTTGGAAAGATAATTAAAAGTTTGGATTGTTAAAATGGGGATATAATTTAGGAAGACTGCAATCATTTAATCTAAAATCCCTAAATGAATCACTCCAGTAATATTCAAATCTTAATTAATTTTAAAGACATGATGATTAAAATTAATTATTAAAAGGGAAATAAGTTGTTAAATAAATTAAAGCTCAAGACATTAAATGATTTAATAATCAAATTAAAAATAAATTTAAAACATTAAAATTAATTTGAAATCACTTAAGAACAAACTTAAAAAAAAAATTGGAACATTAAATAATCTCAAAACAATTAATAATTAAAAATGTGAAAATCAAACTAATTAAAACCAACCTAAAGTATTATAATTAATCCAAATCGAATCATAAAAATTTAATGATATTTATATAATTTAAATACCTCTTTCAACTTAAGTAATTTTAAAACATTTAAAAATCAACCTGAACCCTTACTATTAAGTTGGATTATCTTTAATCATCAACTCAACTTTAATGGTTAAATTCCTCAATGAACTAATCTGCCCCTGAAGGCTCTCACACTTATAACCTTTAAATGGAGCATCAAGTGAAATGTTACTTTACTCATCGGATAATCAAATATCCAAGTTCACTGAGCAAGAAACAAAACTTAACTAAACCTTTTGAATGATCAATTCACCTGTACAATGAAATTTATTTGTAATCGAAATAATCCCAGAAGCATTGAAAAGATATTTAAGACCCATCCTAAGCTCTTTCTCAATATGATGGGATGTTTCAAAGAACAGTGAAACTTCATTGTTCTTGGGTGAAGAAAATCATCCTTAACAAAACACAGGAACCTAGATGTCATAGGGATTGACTAGTGATAGGATTAATATCTTGATAGACAACCAGAACCTTCCCTTAGCTTTACCTAGGTATTTCTTGCAAATATTTGAATGCCCTGACGTGTGTTTCAAGTGCAGCAGGGAATGAAAAGAATAACCTCCAGGTACGCTTTTATTTTATTGCGATTTATTTACCTACACTGTACTTTACTTCACTTGCGTGATAAACAAGAGTGTCACCCTGCATGAAAACTTAAACTTTTAGGATAGCCACAAAACTGAAACCCAAAACTAAACTAAAAGTCACAATAAGATAAAATTCACCGCCACAATATTCAAAAATATAAAACAACTCAAAATTTAATCAAAAACATAACAACAAAACTACAACTATAATTAAATTAAAACGTCTCATTGGATGATCGGGAATCCCTCGGATGATGTGAACCACGTGTTGTTAACGAGATTTCCCATGGTCTAAATATAAGTGTGGAACTCATTCAGTTGAGTTTAGCAAATTCATCTTGACTAAGTGAATCTGATGAAAATAACGGTGTCGGGATGACGGAACCGTGGGATCTTAATCGTTTCTGTTTAACCAACTTTAAGATTTGTTTTAATTAAAACATTAAGACATCTGAACCTTAAGATTTTTCTAAACCAAAACACTTCTCTCATCTCTTGATTGTCACTTTCCAAAACCAAACCTCTGCAACAACAAAGAGCTTGGAGCACAGTGGGCAGCACGGCCATCCTCGTCAGCAAAACTTGTGTCTACTTCAGCAAAACCATTTTTTAGTTTAAATAACAAGCCATAGGACTTCGAGGTAGTCCGCCTAGTGCGACATAAATTCTCACCTATTCTTTTAGGCCTTTGCACAGCCTTGTTGTGCAATATAGGCCCTAGCTCGCTTAGGATTCCGAGGTCGTCGTCCGATACTGCGTAAATCCTCCTATCTTTCAGGTTATTTGAATAATCAGGTGATTATTTAAATGTAATTCCTATAATTAATAGACAGGATTGAAAATTAAATAAATTCATTTTCAAAATTTAAAGCCCAACATTAGGATAGTCTGGGAAGTCATCGAGGTTCTCCTCGAGGTCTGTGGCATCCCCTACTTCTCTTCCTTTGGACTCTTAAAAAAATAAATTGTTCCAAATTTGAGCTATTACCTATTGAAATTTCCAAAATCTAATTTTTTTGAAACCTTAAACTTTGAAATTCTTGAGAGCAAAATCACTGATCATTATCGAGAGTTTTCTTAAGTATCTTCGGACATTTAAGATGTAATTAACTATAGGGGCTTGCTCTTATAGGGAACTTTAAGAACCCAGGTAATATAAACCCTACTTAATTTCTCTATATTAAGCAGGGGAACTTATCGGCTTATAAAATTGGTTCACAGACTAAACGGATGTCACAAATCTTCTAGTTTATTTAATCGAGCCCCATCATCAAGCAATGTGTCTATTCTTTGGTATAGATACACAGTTTGTGGTATGGTGCTCGTTTATATAAACTATTCGGGATGTGAGATCGGTTTTATTTCATATCTTAAAATTTTCAAATTTAAAATTATTTTCGAAATAAAACGCTACTTTCTAAATTATATATATTTAAATTAAATTTAAAATCTAAAATACGCCGACAATTTCTATAGGTGACCCCTTTTTAAAATACAACACATAATCTAAAAAAATGCCGACAAATGGAGGGTCGATTTTGATCATAGAGCTGAATCCCCCATTATTCTAGTCTGGGTCAAGTTCCCTGACGTTAAGTATCGTCTTTTAATTTATGAAATTTTGTTTTCTTTAGCTAAAGCATTTGGTAAACCTCTTCGTGTGGATAATCCTTCCTTGGATTGAACTCAGCTTTCTGATGTTTGCTTTCATGTGGAAGAGGATATTACTCAACCTTACACTGATGAACTTCGGATTGGTTCCAATCAAAAGGGCGACTGGCAAAAAGTTATTATGGGTGCACATCCACCTTTTTGTTCCCACTGTGCTATGTTCAGTCATACTTCTACTATTTTTTACCGTTTGCACCCTAATTTAAGACCACCTGCTAATTTTCAATCAAATCATCCTCCTGCTAAGGTACAAGAACAACAAGATGTGTCAGCTTTGCAGAACCCCCCTCCCTTGGTTCCTGCACCTGTTCACATCTCTCACCCTATTCCAATTACTGATGCTACCCTCTACCCAAATTTGGATAAACAACCCCATACTAATTCTAAATTTTTCCATTCTGCCTCTGCTTTTGTTGATGCTCCCACTGCTCCACTGGGACTGAATGATGAATAAATCCATACTAGCACTACATATGTTTATTCCACCCTTGCTTTTACTGATGCCCGCACTGCTCTGCGGGGACTAACAGATGTTTCACCTATCTCTGTGCCTCCTACTGGTACAATTGATGTCAATTTTTATACTTATGTATCTTTGCTCCCTTCATCTGTTGCTGATACTACTCCTCCTCAAACTTGTGAGAGAATGGTCGCCTTCTCTATTGATTCACAACAACCTCTTGCTACCGACATTGATGTCAATGTGTGTACTGATGAATCTTTGCTCCCTTCACCTGTTATTGATAATCCTCCAAAAACCTCTAAGAGAATGGTTGACCTCCCTAAGGCTTCACATCAACCTCTTGTTTTAAACACTACACATGATTATGAGTTTCAGGTTGATATTAATAGCAATTCTGTTATGGATTGTCAAAATGCTGTTGCTACTGTGCTATATCCCAACCCTACTTATGTGAGTGATTTTGTCCCTATTGCTAATACTGATATGCATGCTTTGAATGTTGTTAGTTCTGCTCTAGAATCTAAGCCTCTCATTCAAAATTCAAGTAGGAAAGAAGGGAAAAATAATGTTGAAATCTCTCAGATATTACTTATTAATACCAGTGAAAGACTTACCATTCTGATAGTGAACCCTTGCCTCAACCCTCCAGGGTCACCAAAAGGGGGGTTTCAAGACCTCATGTTTAACATTCTGGTGTGGAACATTAAGGGAGTTGCTGACCTTAACTCCCTTAATCTTTTAAAGCATTTATGCAGGGTCAACAAATCTACTATATTTTCCTTATTGGAACCTACAGTTACTATCTATAAAGATACTATATTTAGGATGTTTAATAGTTATTTGCATTATTGCAGTCATAACAATAAAATATGGATTTTTTGGAAGAGGGATTTGCAGCTGCAGATTTTTTAGGATGATATGCAGTTTGTCCTCACCCATTATAACATGCAAGTGTTCCATGGTTGGGCAACCTTTGTTTATGCTAGCTCTTTACCTCTTGAAAAAATTTTACTTTAGCAAAAGCTCTCTCATATGGGTACTACTACCACTAATTATTTGTTTGGGGGGGGGATTTTAACATGATTATGTTTCCTTTGGAGAGAAGAGGGGACGCTAGAACTAACTCTTCTCTCATCACTTGTTTCTGTTATTTTATCTCTAATTCTGGCCTCTTTGATCTAGGGTATTCTAGTTGCCCAAACACTTGGCGTAGAGGCACTCTTTTGCAAAGATTGGACAGATCTTTGGGGAACTCCTTCCTACTTGAGTATTATAATGTTTGTAGAGTCAGACATCTTAGTCATGCAACCTCTGTTTATAACCCCATTCTACTCACTTTAGCTTTCAATACTAAACCTGTTATTTATTATTTCAAGTTTCTTAATGCTTGGACCTCTCATCTTTCTTTTCTTAGCTTTGTTAAGCAGATCTGGAAACCTGATATGGATGTTACTCCTTGGTTCATTCTCCGGCATTTGTACAAGAAGGTAGCGGCTGCTCTCAAGAAGTGGAATTTGGATGTTTTTGGTAATGTGCATTCCAAAGTCTTGGCTGCCCAATAGTTTGTTGATGATTTGGAAGCTCTTGCTATTTCTAATCCCTCTCTTATTGAGGATGTGGCTATGGCCCATCATCATCTCCTTCTTGAAATCTCTATTGAGGAGGTCCTTAGGCAGAAGGCTAAAGGTGTGTATTTTCTTAATGGTCATCATAATACTCAATACTTTCATGCTACTATCAAACATAGAAGAAATATCAATGCTATACTTAAGATTGTCACTGATGATGGGTTGATTCTTACTGATATGGATCAAATTGGTACTAATGTTGTGGTATTTTTCTTCTCTTTATGTGGAAAATATTCAGGTTTCAAATGTGAAATATGATTTCTTTGTGGTTGAAAGGGACTATGTTTCTTGACTATCCCTTTTAGATATTACTAACCAACTAGAAATCTTTTCTGTACTAAAAGATATTAACACAAACAATGTGCCTGGTCTTGATGGCTTCACTTCTGCCTTCAATATTACCTGTTGGGACATAATCAAAACTGAGGTAATTAATGCCATCCAAAGCTCTTTTCAGGGAGAAGACCCAGGTTAATTTTTCATTGCTGCCACCATCATTTTAATTCCCAAAACCAATGATAAAACTCATTGTAGGAATTTTAGACCCATATCCCTTACTGCTATAATTTCTAAGATTATTAGTAAACTAATTGTTGCCAGACTGCAACCACATTTAACCTTTATCTTCTCCCCTTAGCAGTCTGCCTTTATTAAGGGTAGGGATATCTCTGACAATATTTTACTTGCTCAAGAAATTATTGAAGATCTTGATAAAAAGTGCAGTGGTGGAAATCTGGTTCTTGAAGTGGATATCAGGAAGACTTTTGATACTATTAATTGAGATTTTATTATTAACATTTTACTTGCTAGAGGTTTTGAGATCCCCTTTTAAAAGCTTATTAAAAGATGGCTTTCTATTAACTACTACTGTGTTTTGGTTATTGGCAACTCTAAGGGATTTTTCTCTTCTATGAGAGGCATAAAGCAGGGAGATCCACTCTCCCCCACTATTTTCATCATTACTTTTGTTACTTTTCTAGATTGCTCAATAACTAACAATTGAATCAACCTCACACTTAATTCTCACATAAAGCTAAAATGTTCGTTAGTCACTTGGTTTATGTTGTTTACGTTATCATTTTTGCTAATGCTTCCAAGTCTTCAATCAAAAGGTTAATGCTGGTTTTAGATGACTTTCAGAGCAGCTCTGGAATGTTTTTTAATGGTCCTTTTGGGCAAAAATGTCTCCAGCACTACTATAACTTGGAGCACCACCTTCTCTAGTTTTTATCATGCTTCTCTTCCTCTAAAATACCTTAGTGTTAAACTTTTTAGGGGCAGGAAAAGGAAAGTTCAGATGGATGATGTTATAGATAAAATAAAAAAGAAAATTATTGATTGGAGAAATGTTTTCCTTTATAATGGGGGTAGGTTACGTCTACTCTCTAGTGTCCTACAGAGCATCCCTCTTTATGCTTTGCAAGTTATAAAACCCAAAAAAGTTCTCTAAACAATCTCCATAAGGTGTTTAATAATTTTTTATGTGCTGGGGGTGGTGCCAACAAAATTTGGATTATTTGGAATAAAGTTTGCAAGCCTAAGATGACTGGGGGATTTGGTTTTAAGGATCTTCAGCATATTATCAAGATCAACATGTGCAAACATTGGTTCAAATTTTGATCTGGCGTTTCGTCTTCGTCCACTTTTATGCATCAAAGTATTGCAAGTCCACCCACCCTTCAAATGTTATTTGCAAAGTCGGGGACTCCAATATTTGGAAGGCCCTACTTAATGCTAGAGATATGGCTAGTAAGTTTATCTTTTGTGATTTGGAGGAGGGGTTTCTGTCCTTCTGGCTTGATAACTGAGGCATGCCCATCCTCCAGGATTTCCTTTCTAATACAAATCACTTTAATGTTATTGATTGTTGGAATCATGG
Organism: Papilionanthe hookeriana x Papilionanthe teres; assembly: GCA_022702705.1. NCBI lineage: Eukaryota > Viridiplantae > Streptophyta > Magnoliopsida > Asparagales > Orchidaceae > Papilionanthe > Papilionanthe hookeriana x Papilionanthe teres. The sequence continues at coordinate 66,545,884 of CM040436.1, read as the reverse complement.
AGAGTGAGACATAAATTTAATTTACAATTTATTTGGGGAGAAAAATGCTTTACAGGTTGCTACTATGCCTATTCATGGTAATGAAAAGGATACCTCTATCTGGAAAAAAAGCTCCATCTCAATATATTAGTAAGCTTATTTATGCAATGCATCATTCTTATGATGATTGGTATTGTGTTCCTTAATTTGGGATAACATTTTCTCCCCTTCCATCACCTTATTTCTTTGGAGATACTTTTCCTCTTTACTTCCCTTAAATGATATTTTGAACCTTAAAGGGTTGAGACTTGGCTCTATATGTCCGCTTTGTAAGAATCCTAAGGAAAATTACATTCATATATTTTTTAACTGCACTTTCTCTAGGGCAGTTTGGAATTATTTTGGCACAAACTTTGTCATTGTTTGGAATCATGAGAGTACACTGATAAACTACTTGTGGAGATGAAAACTTTCTGAGGGTTTGGATGTTAATCTTCATTCTTTCCTACTTATGGTTCTTTGGTTCATATGGAATTCTAGGAACAGTTATGAGTATTCCAACTCCCCCCTTCCCCCCTTATACTACTTCTTATATATTAGCCTTTTTTATAAGCCTAAAAGTTGGTGACTGATGCTCCACACCATCCTTTGGTTAGATCACATGTGTTGGTTAATTGGCACCCCCCTCCTATAAGCTGGATTAAGGTGAATGTGGATGGTAACAAAATTGTTGAGACTCTGCTGTGGGGGGTGTTTACAGAGATCATTTGGGGAAGTTATTATGTTACTTTTCATCCCCTGTTGTTGTTGATTCTCCTTTAAATTTTGAATGCTGGGCAATCTTCTTGGCTCTCAAAGCTGCGGTTTCTTTTGAGTTTACACACTTTATTATGAAAACCGACTCAAAAATTATTTATAACATATTATCTGGAGTCTCTCCTCCTCTTTGGTTTCTTGTATGTCTTCTTAATATGATTCATGATTTTATATATGTACATCAGATTATTGTGGCTTGGAGTTTCATTTTCAGGGAAGGTAACTCCCCTGCAGATTGGTTAGCACGTGCTACTGACGATGTGCCTTATGTTGGGTTAACCCACCCCCCCCAGGCTCTCACCATCCACTTCTATTTTGGTATTCTTTGGACTTTCCTTATGTCAAATCTTAATTTGGTTTCCTATTTCTATTCCTTACCCTCTGCTATTCTTATGTAGTTTGTTACTACTGCAATGAGCTGCTCTCTTGGACTTACTACTGATTGGTTTATTTGGTCCACTTTCTGTTCTTGCAAGGAAATATTATTTCATGTTAATATGTTCTGATTGTTATAGCTATTTTAATGTTTTTCTTCCACTTTAGTTTTCTACATGGCACCACAGTAAGTTTATTACAATGCACCTATTTCAATTTTACTTGCTTCTAGATTAGAGTTGGAACACCTGCAGTGGATTGCTTAATCTCTGACTGGATTCTGCTTCCTAGACCGATGAAGACTGATTTTTCTAAGAGCTTACTGCTTTCTGGATTGTTGGGGACTTTTTTTCTAGAAGGCTCACCGCAATGTACTGAATTCTACTTTTTTTGTGTCTCTTGATCCATTGAAAATTGATAGCTTTTTAATGTCCATTTCATACCTATTTGTGATGATATTGCACTTTAAGGAAACATATTTTTCATGATTTCATGCAGGTACATTGATTTTAGGCTTTTGGAGCAAAAGGAAGCAAAAAGGAACAAATTTGGAGCAAAATGAAGAAAAACACATTTTATTGAACTAGTGACGAACCATGCCAATTTACAGAGAGTTTTGAGCAGAAGGCGGAAAATAGCGTTGGACGGCTCCCTATCCTACGCCGGACCGCGCCTATCCAGATTTTAAACTAGATTCAGTGTATTTGGCTAGATCTTGGAGGATGCTTGAGAAAACTTTTGGGAAATCAGTTATAGCTGAATTCAAACTGTTTTGGAGCCAAATATAGAGAGGGGGAGTGATGAGTGAGAGTGTCTTTTCATATTTTTAGTGTAGAGAGTCTATCTATGGTTTGTGTGTGCTCTCTTCTAAGGAGTGTAGGAGGAGAGTAAAAGTAAGAGATTTCTTCTTCCTTACTTATCTAAAGAGAGAATTGTGTGTTGTTGTGAAGAAAGAAGAGGACTCAAAGGAATTTCTTGAGATTCACTTTGGGAAGAGATTAAGATGTTTTCTTTTCTTTACTCTATTTGTGTGAAGTTGCTTCTATATATAAAATCCATCTTTTGTCATCTTTTCATCATGATTCTTGAGTAGATTTCTTTGCCTTCCTCCTTTTCGTGTGATGTGTTGTTGTTGTTATATGGAAATGATGTGTCAATTCATTATGGAGAATTTTTTATGACCTTTTCACTTCGTACTTCATTTACTTTCTTATCTGGCCAAATGAATTGTTAAAAATTGTTGGGAAACATATGTTGCAAAAGGATTATGAGTTCCATGACAAAAGTGAAGGTCACATTCAATGTCCATGAATGAGTGACGTAGTTCATGGGGGTTTGGTGAAAATAAATAAGGAAATATATTTTGATGGGCGTAGAATTGAAGATTCTAGAGTGACAGGCTGAAATCCCCTATTTGGTCCTACGGTTTGGAAACCAAAGCGAGAGTTAGCGAGGTGAATGGAAGTGGGAGCTTTGGAGTGAGAGCCAGTATCCTCCCAGCCTAATCACAGATATGAGGACTAAACCTAGGATCACCCAATGTTCTTTATGCGCTTGGAAAAGGGTAAAAAACATGAATGCTTTTATTTGACACAATACAATTGCATCACTGATCTATGTCACTAAATCATCACATTATTATTGGAGAGGAGGAGGATTCTTTCTTACAATTAAACTTTTTAATAAATCTAGTCTGTGTTAGTTAGAAAGTTAGAATGTACTTTGCTAGAATTATTTACTGCAACTTATTATTCCTCTTTTATTATTAGTAATTACCTATAATTATGCTGTGATTTGTGAAATGATTTCTGTGCTACATTATCAAATTAATTGCCTCCTCGTGAGATCGATAACCAGGACTCTATTAGAGCTCTGTATAACTTGAGAGATATTTCTACTTGTGTTTAATTGTGTGACTCAAGAGAAAACTAAATTAATATATATATATATATATATATATATCTGAGTTCATAAAGTTTGGCAATTTAAAAAAGTCGCACCAATTTTTGGCACCGTTGCCGGGAGGTAACTGTAAAAATTAATTTTGTAGTATTTGAAAGCTTATATTTGAATTACAAGTCATAATTGTGTGTGTTTATTTATTGTTAGTGTGCTTATTGTGATTGTATGTGTAGTATCGGATCTATAGGTTTAGTGCCTTACGATTCTGAATTAAAGCGTACTATTAGAAAAATTTGAAAACAAAAAAAACAATTTGAAAATCCTCACAAAATGACGAACAATTTGAACAATCAAAACAATAAAAATGAAAATATACTAAGACCTTTAAGAGATTATACTAATTCAACAGCAGATGAAATTCACTTAACAAACCAAAACCCTGATGTTGCTACTAATTCATTTGAGCTTAAACCTGCTATTATCCAAATGGTACATAATAATCAATTTGGAGGAACACTTAATGAAGATACTAACTTACATCTCGCTAGTTTTCTAGAACTGTGTGCTACCTTTGAGTACTATGGAGTGTTGAACGATGTTATTAGGCTTAAACATTTTCCTTTTTCATTAAGGGATAAGACTAAGGCATGGTTAAATTTGTTAGCAATGGATCTTTCAGAACTTGGGTAGAACTTTCACAAAATTTTCTGTCAAAATATTTACCTCCTTCAAAAAATGTTAAACTGAGGAATGATATCACATCTTTTAGTCATTTTGATGGAGAATCTATATATGAAGCTTGGGAAAGATTTTAAGATCTTCTAAGAAAGTGTCCACATCATCCTTTATCAGACTAGTTAATAAGTCAAACATTTTTAATGGATTAGTGGGATCTTTGAGATCGATTATAGATACTGCTGCTGGTGGATCATTATTGTCAAAACCTTTTGATGAAGAATATTCATTAATAGAAGAGATGACTACTAATAATTTCAATGGCCCTATGAGCGGGTAAATCCTAATAGAGCAGCTAGTATTCATGATTCTGATGCGATAACTATGATAGTCTCTAATATTGCTGTACTTTCGAAGAAAATAGATCAATATTGAATAAATTATTCTCAAACACCCCTAATGCTAGAGGAAACTTCATCAGGAAAAATGATAGAATCTCAAACACCTTATGAAACCTTGAATGTTATGAATAATAAAGTCAACAATCCTTATTCAAATTATTATAATCCTGGTTAGAAGAATAAACCAAATTTCAACTTGAATAATAAAAAAGTTGTTGTTAACTTGCAATGGGGAAACAATTCTATGAATCCAATTGGAAATCCGAACAACCAAGGAAATACCAATTATAGACCTCCTTATCCTACTAGTTTTAATAGTAACCCATAATTTAAGGAAAATAAGTTGTCTACTGACGAAATAATTCTGAATATGGGTAACAAATTCAAGCTCAAAATTTTGCGATGAAGAACATTGAGAATCAATTGGGGCATATTTTTACTGCACATAATAATAGACCATCTGGAAATCTTCCTGGCAAAGTTGAGATCAACCTAAAAGATCAGAACAATGAGCAAATTAAGGCTATTCAATTAAAGAGTGGAAAAATTTGGAAAAAAGAGTACAAAAAGAAGTTAAAGTTGAAAGAGAGGTAGTGAACTTGAAAAAGGTTCTAGTAAGATATATCCAGACTTAGAATATCTGATTGAACCAATGAAGATTATTGTTGAAAAACCACCTCCTCCATTTCCTCAAAGACTAAAAAAACAGAACGGGGATAATAGATTTGAGAAGTTTTTGGAAATCCTTAAGAAATTAACAATTAATATTCCCTTTGTTGAAGCATTAAAGCGGATGCCTGATTATGTAAAGTTTATGAAGGATATTCTTAAAAAGAAAAGAAAGTTCAAAGGACACGAGATTGTTGCACTTTGCGGTGAGTTTAGTGCAATTATTCAGAAGAAGCTTTCTAAAAAACTTAAAGACCCTGGTAGTTTCACTATCCCGTATGCTATAAGTGAGAAATTTTTCGGAAGAGCTTTATGTGATCTGCGAGCTAGTTTAATCTTATGCCTTTATCAACTTTCAAAAGATTGGGAGTAGGAGAAATTTCACCTACATATGTGACTCTTCAATTGATGGATCGTTCTATCACTTATCCTAAAGGAGTTGTGGAAGATGTATTAGTGATGGTGGATAAATTTAACTTTCCTGCGGACTTTATTGTATTAGTTATGGAGGAAGATAAATAAATTCCAATTATTTTGGGAAGACCGCTCCTTACTATTTGGAGATCTATGATTGATGTTTAAAAAAGAAAATTAATTATGAGATTTAATGATCAAGAGGTAACTTTCAATATTCTGAAATCTATGAAATACCCTTCAGCTGAAAAAGATGATGAATCTTTTCGAATGGAAATCTGCGATTATTTGAGAGAAGATCATTTTAAAGAAGTGTTTGAAGAGAAGTTGAAATGTGGGGATGAAGTGAAAGTTAAGATGATTTGGATGATATGAAGAATGAAAAGTTAGAATTTGTTCAAGAAAGATTTGAAAGATTGGATACTATGGAAAGTGAAGATAAAAGTTTAATTCCATCTATCATAAAACTCCCTGAACTTGAAATGAAAATTCTCCCTAATCATTTGAAGTATATTTTTTAGGAGAATCATCTACCTTACCAGTCATTGTATCTTCGAATTTAAATGAATATCAAGAACAAAAATTATTGGATACCTTGAAAAGATACAAGATGGTTTTTGGTTGGTCCTTAGCAGATATTAAAGAAATTAGTCCTTCAATCTGTATGCATAGAATTTTGTTGAATGAACAACATAAACTTAGAGTTGATCCATAAAGGAGACTGAACCCAATGATAAAAGAACTGGTTAAAAAAGAGATTTTAAAATGGTTAGGTGCTGAAATTATATATCATATTTCTGATAGTGTTTGGGTAAGCCCAATTCATTGTGTTCCTAAGAAAGGAGTGACTATTGATGTAAATGAACGAAATGAAATCATACTGACAACACAAGTCATTGGTTGGCGAATATATTTTGATTATAGAAAATTAACTGCTGCCACCAGAAAAGATCACTTCCCTTTACATTTTTTAGACCAAATGCTAGACAGACTTGCTTGACACAAGTATTATTGCTTTCTGGATGGATATACTGGTTATCACCAAATATTTATTGCTCCTGAGGATCAAGAGAAGACTACATTTACTATCTCTTATGGAACTTTTGCTTTTAGAAGAATGCCCTTTGGATTATGTAATACGACTTTCAAAGATGTATGATGTCCATATTTAGCAAATTAATATATGATGGAATATAAGTGTTTATAGATGATTTTTCAGTATTTGGTGATTCATTTGATGCATGCCTATGCAACTTAGAAGAAGTTTTAGAGGTATGCAAAAGAACAAATTTAGTCCTAAACTATGAAAAGTGTCAATTTATGGTTGCAGGAGGAATTGTGCTTGAGCATAAAATATCTGAATATAACATGGAAGCAGATCCTGCAAAGATTCAAATTATAGGAAAATTACAACCTCCAACAACTGTGAGAGGGGTAAAAAGCTTTTTGGGACATGTTGGATTCTACAGACGATATATTAAAGATTTTTCAAAAATAACTAAGCCTCTATGCCAACATTTGGAAAAAGATAAGAAGTTTGATTTTAAAGATGAATGCTTAAAAGCTTTCGATTTATTAAAGGAACAATTAAGGCCGCTCCTATAATAGTTTCACCTGACTGGGTGAAACCATTTGAATTAATGTGTGATGCGAGTGATTATGCTATTGGAGTGGTTTTGGGGCAATGGCACGAGAAAATGTTTAAAGTTATATACTATGCTAGTAAAATTGTTACTGATGCTCAAATTAATTACACTACTACAAAAAGAGAGTTACTAGCTATCGTTTTTGCCTTTGAAAAATTTAGAGCTTACTTAATTGGGGCAAAATGTATAGTGCATACTGATCATTCTGCAATTAAATATTTAATGCAAAAGAAGGATGCTAAACCAAGATTAATTCTATGGATACTTTTAATGCAAGAATTCAATTATGAGATCATTAATAGAAACGTGGTCGATAATCAAATAGTTTATCATTTATCTAGACTTGAACAACCTAAATTGGCTGAATTTAAAAAGGAAATAATTGAAACTTTCACTGATGAGCAGATGTATAATATTACAGAAGGAAATATATCGTGGTATGTTGCTATTGTAACTACATCGTTAGTAATATTTTTCCACCAGAATTCACAATACAACAGTGGAAAAAATTCAAATATGATGTTAAATTTTATTTTTGGGACGATCTTTATCTGTTTAAGTAATGTAAGGATATTATTATTAGGATATGTGTGCCTTATGAAGAAACTGAACGAATTATTCGAGAATGTCATGATTCTGAATTTGGAGGACATTTCAGAATTTATAGAACATCACCTAAGATTTAACAATCTGGATTTTATTGGCCTACTATTTTTAAAGATATTTATAGATTTATCAAAACCTATGATCGATGTCAAAGAATAGGCAATATATCTAGAAGAAATGAAATGCCTCTTAATTTCACTTTAGAAGTTGAAAGTTTTTATGCTTAGGGATTAGATTTTGGGACCATTTATACCTTCATTTGGGAATTTATATATGTTAATTGCTTTTGATTATGTATCAAAATGGATTAAGCAATAGCTTTACCTAAGTGTGATGATAGAAGTGTTTCGAGGTTTTTAATGAAAAATATATTCACAATATATGGAATGCCTAGAGTAATCATCACTGATGGAGGATCTCATTCTAAGAATAATCTGATTCTGAGATTGGTAGAAAAATATAATATTATTCATAGAATCTCAACAGCTTATCATCCCCAAACTAATGGCTTAGCTGAGGTATCTAATCATGAAGTTAAATGAATTTTGGAAAAGGTCATAAATCCTAAGAAATTAGATTAGTCTGCTAGATTAGACACCACTTTATGGACATACAGAACTACTTATAAAACTCTTATAGGAATGTTCCCTTATAGATTAATTTTTGAAAAGTATTTTCACTTGCTAGTTGAATTAGAATATAGAGCATATTGGGCGACAAAGAAATTGAACTTTAATTTGATAGATGCTGGTGAGAAAAGATTGTTACAATTGATGAATTGGAAGAAATTAGTAATGAATCATATGATAATGATATATTATACAAGGAGAGAAGAAAAATATGGCATGATCAAAAGATTGTTAAAAAAGAATTTAAAATTGGACGAAAAGTTTTCTATACAATACAAGAGTGAAATTATTACCTGGAAAACTGAAATCTAGATGGACAGGACCTTTCACACTCGTAAAAATTTACCAATTTTGAGCTGTGAATATTGAAGACCCCGATTTTGGAAGAATATTCAATGTTAATGGAAAAAGATTAAAACCATATTTTGAAGGAAATAGACCTAATTTTTAAGATGTTTTAATGTTTGATCAATTTGAATAACTTAAGGTTATGTTAGGCTGGCGATGTTAAACAAAGCATTTTGTGGGAGGTAACCCACAGTTATTGAGTGTTTTCTTGTTTGATGTGTTATTCTTATTTGTTTGTTACTTAATTAAGTCGCACTCTTCCTTAAATATCATAAACAACATTAAAAAAATGAATCAAATCAAAGTTCGGAGAGAATTTAGACAAAAAGAAGTTTGTCAAAAATTGAACTAGCGCCGGACAGCACTACCATCAACGTCATGCCACGCTGTTGTTCAGAAAATAGTTTTTCGTTCTTAAAAATATATTTTGGCAGTTCTAGGAGGAAATTCTTCCATTTAAACTCCCAAAAACAGCCCCTAGTCACCAAAACTACCTGAGAAACAAAAAGGAAGATCTCAAATCTCATCCAAATAGATTCCGAATCGATCGAACTTTTAAGATTTCAAGTTTTCAACCGTAGAAAGTTTGTTAGTTTTGAAGCAAAAGGTCTATTCAACAAGAATATCTCAAAGAAGAGACTGATTAAGGAGTGAGGCTTCGTGAATCGAGGTATGAATTCTCCTACTACTCAAATTGAAGAAATCATTATTTAGAGAATTTGGCAAGTTTTATGTTATACTATTGCCACCGTAGTCATCCCTGTTGTGAAAGCATTTTAAGCAAATCTTCATGGAATCAACCAAGGATCAGTCTATGTGCGAGGTAGGTTTGTCACATTTACTCCTGCAAAGTTTAATGATTTATATATGATTGAGAATGTGCCGATCTGCCACTATTCAAATTTTTTCCCAACAAAAGACAACATGAATGATATATACAGATATTTGACAGATGAAAGTGATGATTAGGAGATAAGAAATAAAAGGTATGTGAGTTTTTTGACCACACTGCTAAATCCTACGTCGAAGCACTTACATTATTTTATATGTACAAAATTACTCCCAACTATGAAAATTAGTAAAGTAATCAAGGAATGTGTTATTTTGAACTATTGTATTCAAATGGGGATGCCTATTGATGTTGGTTCTATAATTTTGAAATCTGTTATGGGATTGATCGTTCACGGATTAAAGTATGGGTTTGGAAATTCTTCCACCATATTTCTCCTCTGCAGTCAATCACAAGTGCCATATGAAAGTTGGGAAAGAGTACTTCAACCCTGGAAGCCTATAGACTAAATGGATGAACATAGTAACCAGACAGTTAGTGATATTAATGACGTGAGTATCATTGAAGATTAACCATCTCTTAGTTCAACACCTATTGCTCCTTACTTTCTTGAAAGTTCACAGATCATTTTGAAGAAAATTAAGAAACTGGAGATTTAAGAGTTGATGATAGTTCTGAGGAAGAATTGAGACTTAATTTGTGTTTATGTGTTTATGTATTTGAACTGATTACTTACTTTGCTTTGTTTGAATGTTATTTTAAGACTTGTTTTCTTGTTCAGTTTTCGGCGTTATTGTGTTGTGGTTGCGAGTGACGCTGAATTTTAGTATTTTATGGCTTGATAATGTGTAGAGTTTAGTGTTATTTAAATGTGTTTGTAATTTGGATTTTATATATCAAAGTGATGTTTTGTGTTATTTCTGTTAAAAAATATTATTTGCCATTGCTTTAGTATGTTATTCAATTAGAAGTCGGCAAGGGCTTAAAAATGTGTTCAATTAGACGTCGGTGCGGGCTTGAAAAGATCGAAATTGCAAAAGAAAATTGGAAGCCTAGTTTTTGAACTGGCACTGAACGACGCAGCTACCAGCGCCAAACCGCACCAAAAGACAGAGAGTTTGGCCTATTGAAATGAAAATTGAGCCGAACGATGCTGTCACCGGCGCTGGACTGCGCTTGACAAAAAAGGCCTTAAACCCTCAAATTTTGTGATTTAACCCTGGGACCCACCATTATTGCCCAAACCATCATCTTCTACCTCGAGCCAAGGACGATTTTTGCACATAGGGCTCACTTGCATTTGGATTTGAAGCGATTTCGTGACCGAAAAAGTCTGGATTTCATCTTCTCTTGGTAAGAGCTTCACTTTAAACTAATTTTTTTTTTATTTTGACCGTGGAAATCTCCTACAATAGAAAGATTAGAATTTTGATGTTTTTAGAGAAAATTTGGTGATTTTCCATCATGTTGGAGTTCTTTATCTCTTTAAATTTACTTTGGAGTCTATTACATTGCAATTTTAAAATTGATTTAGATATATTTGATATTTTTAGAAAAATGGCTCTAAGAGTGGCAAAAGGGAAGAGAAAATTTGATTTTGATGAGAGTGAATTTGTGAATTTCAAGTCTTATTCCCGCTTTAGTACGTTTCTTTGTAATAAGAAGTGTATTCAAGAAAAAGCCTTTGAAAATCTTGGAGGTGTGATCGAAGAATTAATTGCAAATCGTCAATGGGAAATTTTCTGCTATTTTATCGCTAAAGAAATGTTGGGGATTGTGAGAGAATTTTATGCTAATTTTTACTATTCTTAGAGTGAATATATCCTTGTTAGAGGACAAATGATAGAGTTTACCCCCCCCCACATGCATCAATCAATTTTACCAGTTGAAAGATCCTTTCTTGTGTGAATATAAAAATTTTCCTGTTACAAATGAATCATTGGATATGGTTATGAATTATTTGACTGATGGAAAAGGGGAATGAAAGATTAAATACAAGAAAAATGTTAACTTCCCCCTTTCTACATTGAATCTTGTATCAAAATCCTGACATTATTTCATTTCTGCAAGACTTATGCCTACCAGCCATCACAGCGAAGTTACTGTAGATAGAGCTATTCTGAATTACTGTACTCAGAACATGAAGAATTTTAATATTGGGGCTATCATTCATAAAAGTATTTTGACCAATTCAAAAGGAAAGACTACAGGTAGAATAGGACACCCTAGCCTGATTCATGCCTTGTGTATTCAGTCAGGTGTAGAAACTAAAGATAATGATGAGATAGTCCACCCCCTGAAGCCAATAAGTAAATTAAACATGAAAACCAATGAAGCCCATGTAGGATGGAAATGGAGTAAGAATGTTGATGTACCTTCTTCTATTCAAGAGAGACCATCTACATCTAGGAAACCTACTCTGAATGATGTTATGGATTAGTTAGAAAAGTTGAATATCAGAGTAAAGAGACTAAAAGAGAGGAATAAGATAAATGATGATTATCAAGTGTGTTGGTGAGAATATGATATAGCTTATCATGACGCACATATGAGATTTCTTAAGGTAGACACTAGTGTCATATTCCTTACATACCCTGAGTACACTCCATACCAGCCTGATGAACCTGATGATGGTGGAGCTCCTGCAGATGATGATTGGTAGTATAGTATTTTTATTTTCAATGCATTTTGTATTGGTTGATGTATTTGTGATGTACCTGAGACTGTGATTTTCTTTTTGTGATATAATTTGTATTTGGATGTATTTGTTGTGAACTTTATGTTGAATTGTGATGGACGTGATGTTATTGTTTTTAGTTTATTAGTTTAACTTGTGATTGTAACAGTTAGATGTTAAAGTGTTATGTGTTTAGTTGATGATTTATGTTTTAAGATTTCAAACTTCTTCCCCTTGCAAATTTCTAACCTATATTTGTGTGTAGAAATGCTCTTAATTATTTCAAGCCTACTATTTTAAATTTATGAAGAAGACCTGCTTAAACTCAAAGGTATGAAAAGCCCAACATATTGAGGTATGAGTTACATATATGTTTCGATCATTTCTTTCCACCTATGCTAATCTTATTTATATTCAAAAATTTAAGTTTGGGGGAGGGAAAGAATTAACTATTAGTTATTCTCATTTAAAAGTGTTTTCAAAATTATTAACATGATTTCTTGTGATAGAGCTCAATTTCAGATAGCTGTATTTTGATTTTATTTATGTACTTTAGTGAACATGAATGAAAGTTTTTGGTAATGAAATGTAATTTCATAGGCTAAGATATTTGGTATAAGAGAATATGACTATAGTCAACTATTCAAAGTAAGAGAAGCCGCATGTTTGAAATACTAAGAATCTTAAAACTTTATGTGAAAGGAAAGGATTGAGACTCTATGATGAATCAATAAAAAGCTAAAGAAATGCCTACAAGGTAAAGGATTGTGGTAAGTTTCAAATTTAAGGTGAGAAGGGTGAAGTTCAAAATTATTGAAGGCTATCCATATATAGTAGTCCTCACTTGAAAAAAGCAAAAAAGTAAATTGAAAAAAAAGAAGAATAAAGAAAAAAGAAGAAAATGAAAAGAAAAAGTGAGGAGAAGCTTGAGGAGATGCCTAATAAAAAATTAGTTTCACTTGGACCTACCTAAAGGGAAAAACTTAATTACTTTCATGAACTTATATATATGGATTATCATCTTTACTAGTAGTGTTCTCATAAACTTCATTTCATCTATTCCTTTTAAGTGCCTTAATAAGACAATCTACGGTCATTTTTGAAATGAATAGAAGACTAGAACTCTTAGACTTGATGACTAGATAGTCTTACACTTGCAGAATTTACTTGAATTATTCAAAAAAATTTTTGAAACTTTTACTACTATACTTATCAAAGTTAAAATTATGGTATTCTAGAAAGAAAGTTCATTGTAGAGGATCATTATTTTATGTATTAACTAAATTACTTGAGGACAATTAATTGTTAAGTTTGGGGGATCTTGATCCACTTAAATTTTAAAAGCTTTTTAATCTCCATTTCATACCTATTTTTGATGATATTTCACTTTAAAAAAGGTATTTTCATGATTTCAGGTAAAATGATTTTAGGCCTTTGGAGTAAAAGGTATCAAAAAGGGGCAAATTTTGACCAAAATGGAGTAAAATGCATTTTATTGAACTAGCGCTGAAGGACGCTATCACCAGCGTCGGACCGTGCCAAATTAAAGAGAGTTTTGACTGGAAGGTGGAAAATAGCGCTGAACGGCGGCCTATCCTCTGCGCTGGACCGCGCCCTATCTTGATTTTAAACTAGATTCAATGTATTTGGCCAGATTTTGGTGGGAGCTTGAGGAAACTATTGGGAAATCAATTATAGCCGAATTCAAAATGTTTTGGAGCCAAATATAGAGAGGGGGAGTGAAAAGTGAGAGTGTTTTTTCATAGTTTTAGTGTAGAGAGCCCATCTAGGGTTTGTGTGTGTTCTCTTCTAAGGAGTGTAGGCAGACAGGAAATGTTAGAGATTTCTTCTTCCTTACTTTCTAAAAAGAGAATTATGTGTTGTTGTGAAGAAAGAAGAGGAGTCAAAGGAATTCCTTGAGATTTACTTGGGGAAGAATGTGAGATAAGAGTTCTTTTCTTTACTCTATTTGTATGACATTGCTTTTATATATAAAATCCATCTTTTATCATCTTTTTCTCATGAGTCTTGAGTATATTTCTATGTCTTCCTCCTTTTCATGTGATGTGTTGATGTTGTGATATGGAAATGATGTGTCGATTTATTATGAAGAATTTGTGATGACCTTTTCACTTCATATTTCATTTACTTTTTGATCTGGCTAATTGAATTATTAAAACATTTTGGAAAACATATGTTCTGAAATGATTATGAATTCCATAACAAAAGTGAAGGTCACATTCAATGTCCATGAATGGTTGACGTAGTTCATGGGGGTTGGGTGCAAATAAATAGGAAAAAATATTTTGATGGGCGTAGAATTGGAGATTTTAGAGTGATAAGATGAAATCCCCAATTTGGTCCTAGGGTTTGGAAACCAAAGCGAGAGTTAGCCTTCAGGCGAAGGGAAGTGGGAGCTCTGGAGTGAGAGCCAGTATCCTCCCAACCTAACCACAAATTTGGGGAGTGAACTTAGGAGTAAGCAATGTTCTTTATGCGCTTGGAAGAGGGTAAAGAATATGAATGCTCATATTTGGCATAATGTAATTGCTTCACTGATTTATGTCACTAAATAATCACATTATTATCGGAGAGGAGGAGGGTTGTTTCTTACAATTAATCTTTTGTTATAAATTTAGTCTTGTGTTCATTAACTTTGCTAGAAAGTTTGAACATACTTTGGTAGAATTATTAACTGCAACTGTTTATTCCACTTTTATTATTAGTAATTTCCTGCAATTGTGCTATGATTCAAGAAGTGATTTGTGTGCTACATTATCAAATTAATTGCCTCCTCGTGGGATTGAGAACTAGGACTCCATTAGAGCCCTGCATTACTTGAGTGATACGTATACTTGGGTTTAATTGTGTGACTCAATAGAAAACTAAATCAATATATATATATATAAATCTGAGTTCATAAATTTTGGCTATTTTAAAAAGTCGCACCATCTCCCTTTCCATAACTACTTCTACTGCATAGCTCTTTGGTTTTCTATTTTAGGCCTTCTGCTTTTCTTGTACACTTTTCTTATACATGTAATTTTTGGAGCCTTTTTTTGGGTGAATTGTAAACAGGGATGTGAAACCTCTAGTAGTGAGTACTCATTGTATTTTCTTTTTATTTTAGAATGGGGTTTCACCTCCCCCCTTTTTGTACTACACTTTTTATATTAAAAAATAAGGAGCCATAAGTGTACTTTCCTCCAAAAATAAAAAATCTAGTTATTATGAGATGTGTACCTTATGAAGAAATTGAATCAATTATTCAGAGATGCCAGGATTCTGAATTTGTGGGACATTTTGGAATTGACAAAATTTCACATAAGATTTTACAATTTGGATTCTATTGGCCTACTCTATTTAGGGAAGTTAATAGATATATTAAAACATGTGATCGATGTTAGCGAGTAGATAATATTTCTAGAAGAAATGAAATGGCCCTAAATATTACATTGGAAGTTGAAATCTTTGATGTTTGTAGATTAGATTTTATGGGATCATTTATTCCTTCATTTGGTTATATATATATATATATATATATATATATATATATATATATATATATATATATATATATATATATATTTTTGGGAAGAGGCTACACTCGGCCCCCTACATGTTAATAAAAAAGTATGTAGTTACAAAAGGGAGATCCCCAGGGAAGAAGATCCCGGTACAACTCCACACCAAAAGGAAAAGAGACTAAGTAAATGAAATAAACTAGAGAGTAGTGGCCATTCCCGGTAAAAGAAGAGAACGACCACGAAGAGAAAACCCAAAAGGAGCAAAAAACCAAGTAAAAACCAAAAGACACCAAAATGCTCCTACGGTAATTATAAACGGCTTTAAGCGAGTGTAGGGAGAGTAACAATTGCGGGGACATCACTCCAAAATTCTGAAGTGAGGGGCTTGGAATGAGTCGGCTGGATGAGATAAAGAAGGCTGTGGAGGTAGAGTAGAGGAGACCATAATCTCTTGTGAAGATAAAGCTTTTTAGCAATCCAATTAGCGAGTCACGTTACCTTCTGCGAAAATAAAGTTAAATTGAACGATGGGCGAGGCGACAAAGATCCGATTTGGTAAACCCAAGTGGAATGGTGCCAAGGAGGAAGAAGGTCATTCGAAAGTACTGAACTAGAGTAGAAGAGTCTCCCTCCACAATGATGGAAGACCATTGAAAGAGTGTAGCAATGTGAAGAGCCCAAAAACGAGTAGCCGATTCGGCTTCCAATGGATCATCGGTAGTAGTGGGAGCACTGGAAGAAAAGCAAACCTTTCCCGAGTATGGTCTGCGAAGATGCCTCCGATGCCGGCTAATTGATCCTTGAAAGCACCATCGGTATTGACTTTAATAAAAGGAGGGCTAGGGGCTTTCCAAAAGATCTTAGTAACTTTGTGAAGCATAGGTCTATTTGCGGACAAAGAAGCACTGAAGAATGTTTGGAAAATTTTTAACGAGAGATCAATTTAGAGATAAAAGTAAGGCGGTGGGTAACTACCACTGTTAGCTTTATGAAGCACCCCATCATATTTAACCCCATTTATATGCATCC
Source organism: Papilionanthe hookeriana x Papilionanthe teres (assembly GCA_022702705.1). Taxonomy (NCBI): domain Eukaryota; kingdom Viridiplantae; phylum Streptophyta; class Magnoliopsida; order Asparagales; family Orchidaceae; genus Papilionanthe; species Papilionanthe hookeriana x Papilionanthe teres. The sequence goes on along the minus strand of CM040436.1, from coordinate 66,529,401 downwards.
AAATGAACCGAGCCATAATACAAGGGATCTCCCCGGCTTTAACTTTACGCCGGGAATGCCGGGAATCATTAAAATCATGCCAATCTAACAACGGCGGAGTTAATTTTCAACTTGCGATCGGACACGACCAAACCTCTTGGGAGAAGGGGCATTTAAAGAAAAGATGGTTCGAGTTTCGAATTAACGGCACGAGAGAAGGCATTTAGTAGGGCCTCTCAAACCTTTGAGTTTTAGAATATCATCGGTAGGGAGGAGCCCATGGAAAATTCTCCAAATGAGGAAGGACATAGAGGGGGTAAGATATTTGTTCCATATCTTTGTGCCCAGGTGACTCGATTCCAAGAGTTGATAGTGGAATAAATGTGCTTGGTAATCTTGCTATTCTTGCCATTTATCCATACGAGTTTATCGGGTTGATACCTATCGAAGGGGATAAGAGCCACTTGATCGACAACGAGAATCGGCCGATAATTGTTTCGGTTTAGGAATGGACCAATTCATGTTGTCCCAACAGCAGGAAATAAGGAATTGATCTTTGTTAATATTAGGTAGGGGAACCAGAAGTTCCTTTTGACATCAATTATCTTGCCAAAACAGGATGTCACCCTTGCCTAACTCCCAGTAAATATGAGATTCAGCTATTTCCTTGTTAATGAGCATATGTTTCCAGATTCTAGAAATACCTGTTTTGATATGAGAGGCTAAGGGATGAGTGGTTCTACAATATTTCCCTTTCATGAAAAGAGCCCAAAGAGAATTCGCTCCACGAAATGAATCCATAGCTTACGAAATTAACTTGTCGTAGGTGTTTCAAGCCTTTAAAACCTAAACCACCGGCTACTTTAGGCAAGGCTACTCTTTGCCGACTAGCCCGATGAAGCTGTTTTCTATGACCGGACCATAGAAATCGTTAAATATTCTTTCAATCCGAATCCTGGAACTTTTCTTTAAGCAAGCCATCTGCAGGATATAAGCAAGGAAAGAGGTTAATATGCTATTTAGGAGTGTAATTCTGCCACCAGATGAGAGGAAGGAATTGGACCAATTAGAGAGTTGAGTATTCAACTTGGCAATGATCTCCTCAAAATGAGTTGTTTAGATCTGCCTTTAATAAGAAGAACCCCCAAGTATTTTATGGGAAGGTTGGTTTTGACAAAGCCAGTGAATTCAGTGGTCCAATGGATAATGTTAGGGTGGATATGGTTGGGGAAAAGCAATTCACACTTGTTTTTGTTGAAATGAAGGCCGGATATCCGTTGAAACTTGTTGAGACGAGTGCATCACCTTATTGACGGCAGCTTTAGAAGCTCTGGAGAATATCATTAAATCATCGGCATATAAAAGGTGAGAGATGTTAATATACGACCTGTGGTGGAATTGGGCATAAGGGTGAGAGGAGACTTGAGTATCCGAGCGGCCTTGAGAGATAGTCCATAACAATGATGAAGATAGTGGGAGAGAGTGGATCACCTTGTTTAAGCCCTCTAGTAGCTGCGAAATCACCCCGAGCATTTGCCATTAATGAGGATAGAATGGTTATTGTTACGAAGCCATCTCTTAATGAGTAAACGGAAGGTATTGGAAAAGCCTCTCAGCATGCGGCACTCGAAGAATAAAGTTCCAATCGATAGTATCATAAGCCTTTTTTATGTCTAGTTTGTAAATCAAGTTACCACCCCTACAAGGTACGTCCGAATCCAACAAAAGTTCTTGAGCAAGGAGGGCATTATCGGCAATAGATCCGCCTTTAACAAAAGGCGATTGGTTGGGGCGATAATATGAGCAAGATGAGGTTGCAATGCGCCAACTAAGATTTTGTCGATAACCTTACCGATAACGATGGTTAGAGCTAATTGGTGCATAGTGGTTCCGGCACTTGGGGGCATTGGTCTTAGGCACAAGCACAATAGTAGATGCATGGAAGTATTGGGGAATGTCCCTACACGAAAAGAAGCTTTGGATAGCGATGGTGACCTCGGCTTTGCAAGTGTTCCGGGTTTTTATAGAAGTCGACACTTTGTACCCATCGGGACCGAGCTGATTTAGAGTCGTCGATAGAGTTAAGTGCCACCCAAATTTCCTCGAAGAGGGAATATCAGCTAATTGTAGAGGCTAGGTATAATTAAACTCTTTATTAAACAGAGCTATCATCAATAGGAGATCTGCTGCCGAGTTTAAAAGTCGAAGTTCCCGGTAATACTTGACGACATCATTGGCGATAGCAGCTTCCTCATTGAGTAGAAGGCCTTGGTCATTTAAGATGGAATGTATAGCATTACATTTCCTTTTGAATTTTATCCATGCATGAAAGAATTTAGTGTTCCTATCTCCATCTTTGAATTTAGTAGTAGCGGCTTTACGTACTAGGAATTGGTCCTGCCGATCAATAAGAGTAAGCGGATGTTCTTGAGCGATGACCATCCGCGGTATTTAGTATCATCGATAAGGGCGGCAACTTCCAAAGAAGAGAGATCCTTCTCGGCTCGTACTAATGTTATGAGTGATGTCACCAATAGTCTCCCAACTCCGGTGAGAAAGGACGGCGACGAGTTTCGGTTGAAGATTCGAAGTCTAATAAAAGGATTGGAGTGGGGACAACCGAGTCCATTGCTTAGAGATAATAGATTGAAATTGAGGGTGGGAAGACCGAAAGTCGGGAATGCGAAATGGGGAGAACTGGTTTGGTTGGGGGAGTAGAAATGGAAATAAGTAATGGTACGTGATCAGACCCAGCAAAATTTAGATGTGAAATGGTAGTATGAAGAAAAGTATGGTGCCAAGAATCATTTGCCAGGAATCTATCAAGTCTCTCCCAGATTTTACCCCTCCTCCAAGTAAAAGGGTTCCCTTGAAACCCCAAATCAAAAGGTTTGCTCTCTGGATGTTATCATTAAACTCGGTGAGTTGGTTGAGATTAGGAGGCTGCCACGCAGATTTTTCTATAGTAGAAGAAATGTTGTTGAAATCCCCACCCACAATCCAGCTAAGAGATTCCCTAGAGTCGATAAGATGGATTTCTTGCCGGAGTTCTCTTCTAGCGAGTTTTAGTGCGACTTTGCATAAACAAAAGTTGTAGCAAAAGAAATACCATTAACTGTACAATGTAAATGAATCAATTGAGGATGGTCCACAATAACTTTGTAATGGAGTTCATGCCTGCTGAGAACCTAGATTTTATTGGAAGAGTTAGTAAAAATGGAACAGCCAGCAAACTTGGAAAATAATTTGGATTTGTGTTTGTGAACCAATGGTTCAAGAAGCACAATGCCCCAGAGTTGGTGTTTCTTAAAGAGATTCAATAGCCTTTTAAGAGATGAGGGGTGGGCCACACCCCTAATATTCCAACATAAGAAGTTAAACATCTGGGGGTTTAGGTCGGGGAGGGGAGTGAGTCGGGGCGATGCGGATCTAGATCTAGTTCCGCCACTTCGATATCAGTGGGGTAGTGACACTTTCCCCACCTTGGGTCGAGTTTTGAAGTTCGAGATAACACCTTTTTCTTCTTTTTTGCCTTCTGTTCTCGCCAAGCGACTTGAATATTATTCCGGGATGTAGATATAATATCTATGGAGGGTATAATGACTCGCTCGATGATATCTTGATCTGTGTGAGTCTTTTGGAGCTTTAATTGTGAGTTCGGGGGTAATGTAGAGGTGTCTCCTTGAGCGGGATTTATCGGATCCTCCGGGATAATCTCCGGGTTCACATCTCTATGCAATGCTGGAGACATCGACTAGAGAGTCTAGAAGCGATAGGTTCACGCAAATAAGTTCCCTTGAATAGTATCTTTGGTTTGTTGCACTGAAGGTTGGGGTCTGACTGGCTTTTTGGAAGGGGGTTTTAATCTGTAACAATTTTCCATTAAGTGGCCAAACATTCTACAGTGTTTACGAACACTGGTTTAGTTTCCATTTTGATTTTTTGCCAGAAACCCTCACCACTGTCAGAGGTGGTAATCCACAATCTGTCTAACTCAGGGAGAGAAACATCTCTCTCAATCAGCACTCTAGCACCATGAATGTTCCCCAAATTAGAAGTGGAGGGGTCAACTTTAAGGGAGTCCCTAATGCTCTACTAATGCGAAATAGAGCATTAGTGTGGAACGATTCGATAGGTAGATTAGGAAATTTAAACCACATAGGTTTAAGTGGGGGTTCTTTAGTCGGATCAAAGCCGAGGTACCATTTGATGAGTTTCATCCGGGTGTTAGCTATTTGCATAATCTGCATTCCAATTAATCTTGCATAGTCTTCTTCCCTGGATAATCCGATAAGGAGGTGTCTTCCATCCATCACTCCAAGTTTCCATTGACCCACAAAGGGAATGCGCTCAAAGAAATTCTCGACTAATTCCATCTTAGGGTGGCCATATTGGAATTGACCCACAATGGAGAACTTAATAGCTTCAGCAAGAGATTCCATTTCCTTAGAAGTGAAAATAATGGTGGTACTGCCCTCCTTAGAGCCAAGAGGTCTAATGAAGGGGCAATCCGATTTCCAATTGCTTGCATCATGTAAATTTTGGGGAAAAGCAATTTTTCGCGAGCATTAGTAACAGGCAAGCCATTACTTAGTGCAGCTGCATAAGAGGTGGATATGTTGATCCCAGCCATGACAGCAGATTTTTAGAGCTGAAATAACATCAGAGGACACAACAAAGGGAGAAGATACTGGGAGGAAAAGGCGACGAGCGACGAGAACCCAACCAATGGAACAGTAAAAATCAAAAAACTTTGCCGGGAAAGATCAAAACCCTTGAAAGGACCTTACCAACCACCCACCAGCACCCGTGAAGGCAAACTTGAAGACCAAACAGCACCCCCGAGCCTTGGAGAAACGACCAACTTTCCCAGCCGCCACCCGGGGAAGCCATCACCGACCAAACCACTAGCAGAGCAAAGGAGCCAGCCACCATTTTTATAATATATATATATATATATATTAGTTATTGTGGATTACGTATCAAAATGGATTGAAGCAAAAGCTTTGCCCAAATGTGATGCTTGAAGTGTTTCAAAATTTTTAATGAAAAATATTTTTACAAGATATGGAATGCCGAGAGTTATCATCACTGATGGTGGATCCCATTTTAGAAATAATCTGATACAGAAATTAACTGGAAAATATAATATTATACATAGAATCTCAACTGCTTATCATCCCCAGACTAGTGATTTAGCTGAAGTATCTAATGGTGAAATTAAAAGAACTTTGGTGAATTATGTGAATCCTCATAAATTACATTGGTTTGTGAGATTAGAAACTGCAATATGGGCATATAGAACTATTTATAAAACTCTTACAGGAATGTTTCATTATGGACTAATTTTTTGGAAAAACAAGTCATTTACCAGTTGAATTGGAACATAAAGCATATTGGACAATTAAAGAGTTCAATTTCAATTTAAAAGATGATGGTGAGAAAAGATTATTGCAACTTAATGAATTGGAGGAAATGAGAAATGAATCTTATGATAATGAAAAAATTTATAAGGAGAAGATAAAGATATGACATGATTAGAAGCTTATAAGAAAGAGATATGAACTTGGAAAGTAAGTTATGTTATATAATACTAGATTAAGATTATTTCTTGAAAAACTTAAGTCTAGGTGGATTGGACCTTTCACTATATAAAAATTTTACCAGTTTGGAGCTGTTGATATCGAAGACCCTAAAACTAGAAGAATATTTAAAGTTAATGGGTATCGATTAAAACTATATTTTGAGGGTTTACGACCTAATTATAAAAAGGTTTTAATGTTAAGTCATCTTGAATGAAACTAATGTTTTTCAGGCCAACGATGTTAAACCAAGAACTTTATGGGAGGCAACCCATAGTTATCTTTGTTGATTAGTGTGTTTTGATTTGCTTTTAGTTGATATAACTATCAGAAAATCTTATATTTAAGTCCCACTCACTCATAATTATCCTAAATGATGTTAGTTATTAGATTGAATCAAAGATTTGCGGTTTATTTGGACGAAAATGATGTTGGTCCAAAATTGTGTTAGTGCCGACGACGCCTAAATGGGCACTAAGCATTTGTAAATTTCAGAGTTTGGGCACAGACGACACTGACGACTGAGAAGCGGTTTTTGTAGTTTTAAATGGAAAATTTTGATGGTTTCAAGCAGGAGTTTCACCCCTATAACTCTCGAAACTCATTTTACCCATAAACTCCAGAAAAACGAAAAGGTTGTACCAAACTTTGCATTCCATGGCTTCCAACTTCTTAGATATGCAAGATTTAGAGCTTTCGACAAAAGAATGTTCATTAGTTTCGTGGTGCAGCGACTTTGAGACAAGATTCTTATAAACAGGAGGTTAATCAAAGAATAAGGCTTTGTCAATCGAGGTATGAATGTTCTTAGTACTCTAGTAGAAAAAATTATTATGCAGAGGCAATGGGAAGTATTTTATTACACTACTATCATACTAGTCATTCATGTGGTGAAGGAATTTTATGCAAATCTTCATGGAATAAATCAGGGAGTCGTCTATGTTCGAGGTAGGTGGATATCATTCACTTCTATAAAGATTAATGAACTTTAAATGATAGATAATGTGTCTATCTGTCATTATACTAAGTTTACCCCTACAAGAGACAATATGAAGGAAATATATCGATATCTGACAGATAAAGGCAAAGATTGGGAGATAAGAGACAATGGGTATGTCAATTTCTATATTACTTAATTGAATCCTGTGTGGGAGCAATGGTGTTTCTTTATATCTTTAAAATTATTCCCAACCATGAAAAATAGTAAAGTGACAAAGGAAAGTGCAATATTGAAATATTGTATCCAAACTGGAAGGCCTGTTGATATTAACACCATAATTGTGAAATTTTTTTTTGTTTTGATTGTGCATGGATCAAATTGTGGTTTGGGACATCCTTCAATTATATTTCTTCTTTGCAGCTAGTCACAAGTGCCTTATGAGTGTTGGGAAAAAGTGCTTCTTCCTTAGAAGTTGATGGACCCAACTAATATTTTTGACTGTCCAGCAAATGGGAATGAAAATGATTTGAGCGTATTTGTGGATCAACCATCTCAGATTTTACTACCTATTCAACCTCATTTTTCTAAATGTGCACAATAAATTTTGAAAAAGATCAAGAAACTGCAGAAAGAGTTACAAAATCTTATTTATCAATATTTATTTGATCACCTAGATTGGAGGATGAAGGAACAATTTGATCATACTGAGCATATGGAAGAAGGATTGATATGATTGATGAAGAAAAAGACTTGGATTAAGGAGGTTTCAACTGATGAATTCCCTTCTTGTCCTTTCTACAATTTGTTTGTGCATAACCATTTCATGGGAGATATCAAAGAAGATAGCGTTAACATTAATGAGGAGTAGTGATTTTCTATTTTATCTACGTTATTTAGTATTTAGACTTTATTTCTTGAGTTTAGTTTGTATTTGGCTCTCTTATGGTGTGATTTCAAATTATTAATGCTTGAGATTTGAATTTATGTTATGTTTGCAGCGTTAGAGTGTTTTAGTTTGATTATGATGCTCAGTTAATTATGTGATAATATGATTGATTTGAGTAAGTTTGTAACTTTGGAGTTTTTAAATAAAAGTGATGTTTTGTGTTGTTTGACTAATATTATTATTTGTTAATCACTTAATATTGAATTTAGATGCTTAAAAAGGCGAATTAGATGTTGTAACTTGGAAACTATCAAAATCGTGGGATAATTTTGGAATCAAAAATTTGATTTAGCACCTACATCGCCCAATTTAGCGCCAACAACGCCCAACTTAGCTCCGACGGTGACCAAAACCTGGAAGTTCCAAATTACCTTAAATATTTCGATTTCGAATAGTAACTACCCCATTTATCAACTTCATCCTCCAGTCAAGGCCAAAAAACACCCCTAAGGCTTTCTTGCATTTGGATTTGAGGCTATTTCGAAGCTTTTTGAGGTTGGATCTCATCTTCCCTTGGTAAGAGCTTTAATTTAAACTAGAAATTTTTTATTTTCACCATGGAAATCTCCTACTTTGGAGAGATCCTAAAATGTAGGATTTTTGAAGAAAATTTTGAGATAATCCATGGTGAAATGCTCTTACTTGTTAGATTTTACTTTGGAGTTTATTACATTGTGATTTTGGAATTTTATTGGGATTTATTTACAAATTTTATAGAGATTTTCATATGGCTCCAAAGATGTTTATGGTTAAGAGAAAGGTTGATTTTGATGAATGGAAAGTTGCAAATGTGAATGCACAGTATTATTTCAAATATACACTCCAAAGAAAAAAGTCTATACAAGAGCGAGGATTTGAAAACTTGAGCGGAGTAGTAGAACAGGTGATTGTTGATCAGAGTTAGGAAACTTTTTGTTATTTTTCTTCTGATGCAGTTGCTGATGTAGTCCGTGAGTTTTATGCTAACTACCGACATACTGAAGGAAAATATGTGTTTGTTCGAGGACAAATGGTAGAATTCACTCCTGCACAAATCATCGCTTTCTACCAGCTACGAGATAATCCATTCTGTGAGTACAAATCTTTTGGTAGTGTGGATGCTGCCTTGAATGAGGTAGTTATTTTTCTTACTAATGGAAAAGGTGAGTGGAATACTAACCAAAGAGAAAAGATAAATTTTCCTGCTTCCATTCTTAATGTAGCATCTAAAGACTGACATTACTTTATTTCTGCAAGACTACTACCTACTTATCATCATAGTGAAATTTCTAGAGATAGAACAATTCTAAATTTTTATATCCAAATCATGAAAATAATTTATATTGGAAGATTTATTTACAATAGCATTCTGACTATAGCTAAGGGAGAAAGAACTAGAGGATTAAAACATCCTACTCTGATATATACATTATGTATACAATCAAGAGTTGAGTTTGATAGTAGCTAAAAGTTGGTCCATCCTTTGAATCCTATTACTAAGGCCAACATTCACACTTATGAATCTCATGTAGGATGGAGATTTGGTTGTAACAGTAGCGAGATTCCCTCTGCTAGTCATGACATACATTGAACCTCTGGAACTCCTACTATTTCTGATGTTATGGAGCGGTTGATGATACAACAAGGTGATATTATGAGACTTCATAGTAGGATGGATGGTTTGGAAGCAAGAAATAGCACAATGATGATTATCAGAGGAGAAGAGTTGAATAAGATATTGCTTATCATGATGCTTAGATGAAATTTATGAGGGGAGAAGCTGGTGTGATGTTTCCTACTTGCCCCTGCTATAATACATACCAGCCTGAGGAAGAAGAAGGAGTAGAAGAAGGAAGAGAGGATGATTGGTAGTGTAGTACTCTCTATGTTTATTATTGTTGTGTTGATTTTAATGTTTGTTATTTGCTTTTGTGTAGTAGTTGTGTGTAGTGATTGTACTTTTATTGTAGTTAAGTTGTATTGAAGCTTATGTTGATATGTAATAGTTGTAGTAAAATTGTAATAGATGTTGTATTAAGTGTTTAAAGTAGTGTTCTAAATTTTATTTACCTTGCGAATCTCTAATATATATGTGAACAATTCTTCTAACTATTTTATGTCCATAGTTAAATTTTTAATTAATACTTGCATGCTTTAGAAGAATTAAAAGCCCAACACAAAAAGGTTAGTTTTCTTTTTGTTTTTCTCTCTCGTTCGTTAATTTAATATATATTTAAAAACTTAAGTTTGTGGGAGGAAAAATTAACTTTAATTTTTTCTCAATAAAAATATATTTCCAAAATTATTTTAACATAAATTAAAGTAGATGAGCTTAACTTTAGATAACTAGATTTTTTTATTTTATTTAAATATCATAGCAGATTTGAATGAAAGTTTTTAGTAATAAAGGTGTGGTTGAGATATATAATATAAGAGTATTGGACTATATAATTAACTATTTAAAGTAAATAAAACTGTATTATTGAAATGTTAAGAGACCTAGAGGTTTATGTGAGCAGAAAAGATAGTGACTTTATGACGAATCATTAAAAATCTAATATATCTATAAAGTAAAGAAATGTTTCAAGTTCCAACTTTAGGAAGAGGAAAGTGAAGATTAAAATTATTAAAGGCTATCCAAATATAGTAATCCTCACATGAAAAGAAAAAGAAAAAGAATAAAAAAAGAGAGGATTGAAAAGCAATCCCAAAAAGAAAAAGAAAATAAAAAAAATATATATGTGAGGAGCGGCTTGAGAAGATGCCTTATCAAAAATTGGCTTCACTTTGATCAACTTAATGGAAGAGCTTAATTCCTTTTCTGAATTTATAGTTAGGTATTAGCATCCTTACTAATAGAGTTTTCATGAGCTTCCTTTTCATATGATACTTCAAAGCACCCTTAATGTGACAAATTATGGTTATTCTTAAAATAAATAAGAGACTAGAACTCTTAGACTTGATTACTAAATGTTCTTTTACCTTTGACTTAAGTTATTAAAAATCTTTCTAAAAATATTGCTCTTATATTCATTTAAATAGAAAATCATAGTAATGATTTAGTAAAGTTGACTACTAAGAACCATATTTTTATGTAGTAAAAGGATTGCTTGAGGGTAAGTAATAGTTAAGTATTGGAGATTTTGATGCACCAAAAATATATATGCATTTTTATATACAATTTAAACTCATTTTTGGTGATATTGCATTTTAATGGAAGCTATTTTTTATGTTTTGATGCAGGTATGATGATTTTAGGTAAATGGAGCAAAAAGAAGCGAAAAGGAATGAATTTCGAGCGAAAAAAAGACAAAAACCAGGAATTTGAAGTTCTGGCTCTGATGACACCCAAATGGGTGCCGGCGTTGCCTTTTTCCAAGGAATTTAGAATTAAGTTGCACAATAGGGCACCGATAGTGCCCAATGTCGATGAAGGCCAAATTCAATGTATTTGGACAACTTTTGGGAGGATTCTTGAGGCAACTCTTGGGAAATTTGATCCTAGACCAATTTAACTTTTTTTGGGCGCCAGAATTTGGTGTGTGTGTGTGTGTGTTTATGTAAGTGGAGTAAAGTGAGTATGAGTGAAAAGGAAGTGTTTAGAGAGAGTTTAGAGTACGATTTGGTGTTAAGTGTTGTTTATTTAGGGATTCTTCTCGAAAGAGTTGTAGGAGGAGAGGGAAAGTGAGAGATTGCTTCTTACCTATTATTCCAAGAGAGAATTGTGTATTGTTGTGAAAAGAAAAGAAGATTCAAACAAATTTCAAAGGATTTACTTGGGGAAGAAATTAAGAGAAGTTGTATTTAATTTTCATAGTTTGTATGACTTTACTTTTATATATAAAATCTTGGTTTTATCGTATCTTCTTCATGAATTCTGAGTAGATTTCATTGTCTTTCTCCTTGCAATGATAAATAGTGAAGTGATGGTTTAGATTGGATGTTCCATATGAAAGATAAGAAATTGTGTTGATTTTTCACTTCAATCTTCATTTACTTTTCGATCTGGCCATATGAATTTTTAAAATATTTTGTGAAGCATCGATCCGAAAGGGCTATGCTTTCTACAACAAATGTGGAGATTACGATCAATATCCATGAATGAGTGATGTAGTTCATGGGGGTTGGGTGCAAATAAATAGAAAAAATGGCTTGTGGGGTGTAGAATTAGACAATTTAGGGTGACAGGCTAAAATCCCCAATTTGGTCCTAGTGTTCGGAAACTAAAGTGAGAGTTACCCTTCAGGCGAAGGGAAGTGGGAGCTCTGGAGTGAGAGCCAGTATTCTCCAGCCTAACCACAAATTTAGGGACTAAACCTGGGATTAGCCAATGTTCTTTATAGAACTCGAAAGAGGTTAAAGAATAAATATGCTCCTATTTGTCACATACAATATTTAATGTATCTCATTCTTATGCATTATCCAATTCATTACATAAAAATAATAGTTTTATTATCTCAAAATTCACTAAAACAATTCATCCAAAAAGGGTTTATCTTTAGAATTAATATTTTCATTTAGTAGTAGTTATTAGTTATTTTAAACTTAAGACTTACATTTAGGATTATGTGTTAGAAAAACTACTTATATCGACCTTCCAATCTAAGGGCTAATAATAGTAGACTAGAATTTAACTAAGGACATCTTTCCTTGCTTCCTTGTGGGATCGATAAACGAGACTCCACTAGAGCCTTGTATTACTTGAACGACATGTATACCTGTGTAGAACCTCTAATGTGTGCAGATACATAGTGATGTAAAACACGCAGAAAAATAGCACAAGCCGAAGGTGGATCAATAGCTCTCTTTTGAAAAGTATTCCACCTGTTTTCCCCAGCTAGAGTTCCTGGGCTTGAAGGTTTCTACCAGATATTCCATAGTGGACACTTTCTCATTGAATTTTTCATCATGTCTTGAGTGTGCTGACTCAGACATTTTTGTTGGTTTTTTTGATCTCGTCGATCTACACCAATACGTGTGGTGTGTTTGTCCAGCACACCACACCTATTTGGGGTCCATTTGTCGATGTCACTTTTGTTGAGGTCTCGTATTTCTCTAGGAAACCTAAGGTCTAGCCATAAGAGTCTCTTTGTGACTATCATAGAAGATTAGTGATGGGACCCTTCCCCTTTAAAATTTAAAACACCTCTTTTCTTCGCCTGGAGTTTCAAATGCTTAAAGTCTAACCTCTAAGTACTTAGGAGGATGAGACTAAACATCATGAAGCTCAAGAGGATTCCCCTATAGGATGGTCAAACCATAGGACTCACCTTGGGAAGTCCGGTCTGGGTCATGCTCATACCCTTAATTACACCCACTCTACACTTACACTCACACCTCATATCACTAAAACAAATATGACTACACTTGATCCCCTTCTCTTTTGGAAACTCAGGGTGGTGGTTGTCTAAGTTCTTGGCCCTAGGCTAGGGTTTGGCTAGAACCAACACATGGAGGATCCAAAGTGGGATTTGTTTTTCTCCGTGGCTCAAATCGGTTAAAATTCTCATTTTACCAAAAATTCCAACTTTAACTTCTTACCCCTAAGCTTTACTAAATATCCAAATTGCTCCTAAACCCTAATTTTAATCAAATTCCAAAATTTTCCCAAGTTACCTAATCTCTCTAAAAATCATCCCAGAGCATTCCTTACCACTCAAAATACCCAAAATACCTCAAATTTACTAAAATTTCCAAAATATCCCCAAAATACCCAAAATGACCAAAAGGCCCCTCCAAATTCAAAAATTCCAAAAATTTCAAAAATTTTAAAATCATCCCAGATGTCCCCAAAATCAATTTGAACCACTTCATTGGACCCAATTTGACCAAATTAACCCATTTTGACCAAAAGCCCCGAATTGCCCTTAAAAGCCTAAAATGCCCAAACCACCTATAATGTCCACCCAATTGATCTCAATCCTCCCCAATTTCAATTCCAAACTCAAATTCATTATCCCTAATCCCAACTGAAGCCATATCCAAGCCCAATTTTATTTAATTTCATGCTCAATTTAAACTGAAACAAAAAACCCCTAATTTTGGCCACATGACCTAAATCTCCAAAATTGAAGCCTTTAGCCAAATTGATTTCCTCAAAATAGAATTCAAAAATCTTCATAACATTCCTAAACACCAAAGTGATCCATTAATTGCACCATATTTAACCCCAAACTTTACCCAAATCCAACCCAAGTCAAAATCCCTAATTTTTCCCTAAATGTGCCACATGTCCAAACATCACAATATTGAATACCTTCAACCTAAAATTTGCAACCAATTTATATCAAAAACACTTCATGACATCATCTAAGACCATTTTGAAATATCAATTGAACCCTAGCCAAGCCCTAGCCTAACCCAAACCTTAGTCTAACCCAACATGCACAAAATTATCCATATCACCAAATCCACCAAATTGACCCCCCAAATCAATTCAAAACCACTCCAAATGTTTTACAAATCTTTTATGACAATCATATACACTAAATTAATCAATCATTAGGATTTAACCCAAGATTAAATCCAACCTAGCCCAAGATTAGCCCAAAGTCCCAAAATTAAACTCATGACTCAATGTGACCAAACCTAGTCCAATGTGACCAAACCATGCCTTCCACAGCCATTAAGTGGACTCTAATAAAACCCCCAAGATCCACTTAGCCCAACCTAGTTGAGATATGAACCAAGGGACCCCCAAATTGAGGGATTTATTTTATAAAATGCTTAAGACAAAAGGATCTTTGCAAAAACTCATCACCAATCCAATTTAATACCTGGCTCACTCGACCACTGACTCACCTGCCCCTTTGGCCACCTCCCTTGTCCTTGTTGGCTGGCCTAGTCACCGAAGGAGCCAAAATCGAGAAGGCCATATGCACAAAATGCACCCAATAGAGCCCAACAAATGTGGCAAGCTCTAATTTGTTAGTGCAGTTGTTCAACACTCCACATAAGCAACCTAATGCACCCAAGCTGACCCTTTGAGATCCACCCAGCCATGGCTATTTAAACACCCCTTCTTCATGGCTAAAGGAAGAGTGCACTTGAACTTGGTATAGCTCTGCAAAAATATCTCCAAAGCTTCTGCAGACCCTCTTGAGTGCAAGCCCACTGTTTTTCAACAATCTAAACGCACTGCCCTGATCCAATTTTTCATTCCAATCGCCTCCCAAAAATAGGATAGAATTCACCATCACTCCACACTACACCAAAATCTAATTTCTTGCACCCACACCTTCACTAGAGTGAGAGAAGAAGATCCCCCACACAAGCCCCATCACAGAAAGCCCCTAGCATAGAATTTAATCAACCCCCTGAATCAATATTGATGAAGTTCATACCTGGACCCAAGAAGAGCTCGAATTGCTACTTGGAGAGCTTCTCAAGGTCACTACAAAAGTGTAGAACTATTCTGATTGAGGCCTCCCCTTTCAGACCAAGGTATTGAGCTTTCACTTCAACCCGAGCCTATTTTCATTTTCTATGCATGTACACTATATTCCATACCGTATGAACCGTATGGATATGTTCGCAGGAGTAGATGAGTCTATAGGAACGAACCCGATGTGATTTGGTTGAGTCTGGCCCAAGATCTTAGGTTAGAAGGTGGACGGATCTGAGGATGAACCAGTCGAAGATGATGAACGGGCATCGTTGGATCGAATGTGTATTGAACGGACAACTTGGATTGCACTGGACAGAACCGCGATGCATAAAGCGCGGACGTGTGGCTGATGAGACAAAGAGAGCGTCAAATGGCAGAGTGACGTGTGGAGACTTCAGGGCTGCTGAGAATGATGAGGCGCCGTGTGTTTAAGAAAGAAATATGCTATTTTTCAAAATATTTAATTCAGTCAACTTAGAGAATCCATTACTTGGTGTAGAAAAATCCTAAAAATAAAATAAAAAATACCCTCTTACTCAGTGAACATAAGAGAATAATATGGAAATGGTCTCATGTTTGTTTGGTGTATATTTTTTTTTTTTGATTAATTAAATACCACATTACATGTTTTAAATATATTTTAACATTGGCATTTTACCATGAGTTGAGATTTATGGTTTTTTGTTCTATCTGTCATGAGGGATCTTCCCTGATTTTTCCAAGGTCTGAGGAGATCTTTATGAAGAGATCTATAATTTTTAAGTTAATCACCCCTATTTTAATAAAATAATTATAATAAGTAGGTTCACTTTGACCAAAAGACTAGAGAAAAAATATAAACTTGGTTTAACTTATTAAATATCACCCTAATGGTAATTAAACCTCTAAAATGAAAGGAAATTAAAATAGGTTAAATAAAAATGTAAATAACTTAATTTTGGTTCTTCACTATGGATTAGGTTCAAAGGAGCTCCTATAAAAATTTTAAAGTCATTTGATGTTAATTTGACCACCTATGTTTATTTTATAAGTTAAATAATAATTTTGGCATTAAAATAATATAACAATTAAAATATATGTTAGAAAATTATAAAATTTGTTTTGGGAGTTCCTTGTAACCAGAAGAATTTAATAAAAATAAAATGGAAATTAAAATTAACACTTATTATTGAATTTTTAAAATTATTAAAAATCATCAAAATTAATTAAAAATCATAAAAATCACTAAAATATTAAAATCCACCAAAATGTCACATTTGGTCTCCTTGTCATTTGGGAACTATTAAAATAATTTTTCTAATTTTCTAAGTGAAGATATTAATTTTAAAAGGGTTAATAATAATTCTTTTTTTAAATTTAAAAATGGATTTTTCTTAATTTCTCATTAAAATAATTCTAATAAATAAAATAAAAATAAAAAAATAATTGAATTTATTTCTCTAGGTTGCGTGACCTGAGAGAGATTTATGAAAAATATCGAACTTAATTTTTAACCTAAATAATATTTTATATTTAATTAGTACTCCAAAATTTAAAATAATTATAACAATTAAATTTAAATTCAAAAAATTATGAAAATTGGTTCAAGTTGTCCACTAGTCAAGATGAACCTCTTGTAATGTTTCTAATAATAAATAATTTGTATTGATTATGTTATTGAATTATCCTTGAAAATCCTCATTTTTGCATGTAAATAATTATATAAATTAAATTAAAAATTAAAAAAAATCACATTTTCTCCTCTGATGTTTTAATTGACCCATGAGTGGGGTAACATAAAAATTCCAAAGTCATGTGAGTTAAATTTAAAAAATTATGAGGTGAGAAGCCATATAGAAGCAAAATTATAATTGAAAAATTCAAGTCTTAATTAAAGTTTATAAGCCTAGTCAAGGGGAAATGGTTAATGAATGATCATAATTGACATATTTAGATGATTGAAAAAACATGGATTTAAATGGTAGAAACTAACCTCACCTTTATCACAGAAAAGATAAGTTTACAATTTCTTTAATTATTTTAATTTGGAAGATAATCAAAATTAAATGATCCCAGGGTTAGGTGTTTGAATTTGGAAGTTATTAACTCGTCAATCTAGTACCCTTAGTCGGTGTTTCTTGATAGTTCATTACATTGATAAGAATCATAATCTTATAAGTTAACTTTTCCCAAAATTGCAAATATACCCCTTAAGCATTAAGGGCTTAGTAGTGAGCTAGGCTTAATCAAACTTGACCAATTTGGCTTAGAAAAGATGACAAAACTAATTGTAAAAATGTTTGAAACACTACAATCCCAACTTTAAATCAAATCAACTAAGCTTATTAATTAAATAAATGTGCCTCTAAAAAGCCCCACTCACATAATTTATAAATTAAATATCAAGTGATAATTACCCCATTCTTAGGGATGACCAGAACATTAGTTCATTGAGCATAGGGGTATGATAGAGATTAATCATTATGCAACATAAGGGTATGATAATTACCCCAGCCTCGGGGCCTTTCTCATACTCTTTTGGATACCTTGGAAGACGATTAAACTTATTATGCCTTGTTTAAAGGGTCATCTATACATTTAAAATAGGACCTACAAAGTTATGACATAGGGTTTGATGGGTACACTTCAAACCTGTTTTTCTGCTTTCTAGCATGCCTCAATTCCCACAAAATTATATATATGCATTGCAAGGTGAAACATTCAGGTGAAGGATCGAGAAGAAATGGCAAGTACATTTTTATTTTATTGCACTGCAGTTTACATTCATTTACTTTCTCGTACATTTTGTGTTTATTAAATTGCATGATAAAAAACAAGGTCAACTTACATGTCAAAACCAAAAAAACTTTAGGATAGCCACAAAACCAAAACAAAAAATTAAAACAATACAAAGATAAAATTTACGACCACAACAGTCAAATTATAAAATAACTCAAAATTTAATCAAAAACAGAACAAAAATCACAATTGAAATCAAGTTAAAATGTCTCATTGGATGATCGGGAAACCCTCGGAGGAGGCAACCTACGACTGCTAACGAGATTTCCCATGATATGCACGAAGGTAATGAATTTACTTGAATTTGGTAAATTCATCTGGACAAAGTGAATCTGAAGAGGATGATGTTACCATAATGAGGGAACTATAGGATCTTAACCGGTGTCACCATAATCAACTTAATTATTCCCCTAATAAGACATTAAGACACCCCAATTTCAACATTTCTAAAACATAATACTTCTCTCATCTCCTACATTTGACACTTCTAAAATTAAACCTGCTACTACGAGGACCTTGGAGCATACATTGCAGGCAACACAACCATCTTCAACAGCAAAATTCATTCCTTAGAATTAAATAATAAGACATAGAACTTCAATGTAAATTGCGTAGTGGAACATAAACCCTTACTTTAACCTTAGGCCTTTGCAGCTCAGCAATGTAAGCCCTAACCTGTCTTAAGATTTTGAGGTTGTCGTCTGGTACGACACAAAGCCTCCTATCTTCCAGGATATTCACATGATCGATATTAAGTGAATTTAAGCCCTATATAATAAAATTGGCAGGATGAAACATTAAATAAATATTTTAAATTGAAGAGAAACAATAGGATAGTTTGAAAAATCACCATGATTCTTCTTGGAGCTGTGTTTTCCCCTAGCTTTCTTTCCCTTTGGTTCTTATAATAACTATTCCAAACTTGAGCTACTCACTTACTGGATTTCCTATTACCACATTTACTTGAAGATCCAACCTCTTGGAAGTCATGAAACTAATATTTACTGATCTAAATCATAAGTTTTCTTAAGTGACCTCAGTCATCTAAGATGTAATTAACTATAGGGGCTTGCTCTTAGAGTAAACCTAAAGACCCCAGATTATTATAAACCATATATAATTGCTTCATGTTAGATAGAGGAAGTTTTTGGTCAACATAAATGAATCGTAGACTAAATGGATGTCATGGATTATTTAATTTATTTGATCAAGCCTCTCCACCAAGCAATGTATCCATTCTTCGGGATAGATACATGGCTTGTGGTGTAGTACTCGAATATTTAAACTATTGTATGTATGAGATTGGTTTAATTTCATATATTTAAAAAAATAATAATATTTTCCAAATATATATATATATAAATGAAATTAAAAAATCCAATTTGGAGACCAACAGTCCCATCGATGAGCACCATGTCAGTTGGATATCTAGTCACTATCGCTGCAGAAGAAGCTCCAGATGCTCTTGCTGAGGCATACACAGAGAAGAAATGCCAACCATCACGAGCACCGTCAGTTTGACAGGATAGAGAGAAGTCAAGCTAGGGAGACAGCTATAGAGCTTGCAAAATTTTCTGAAGAAAAAAGTTATGATCCAGAGATGAAGGAAACTTCTACCAGCGTGTCTGCTACAGAGACTGAGCCAGAGCTTATTATGGAGCCTGTGCCGACAGGGATCCAATCGAGGAGATCTTCACTGGGTGTCTGACTCTCAGGATTACCCAGACTGTCGTTAGCTTGATTACATTCCTCCTCACATTGATCATCATGACTTTGTCAGACCTTTCTGCAGGGTCTCATTCATGAGTGAGAGCAATATTTTGTTCGGAAGAGAAATTCAAATTACGGGACTGGAGAATTCAGAGGTTCTGTTGAGATCGCAATGTCAAACAGATCAGTTTTGATATTGAAAGGAAATGGAGCGAGCTTGTTGAAGCATTGCATACCCGGGTGGCACGTTGCAGAATTTCATTCACCTTCCGCATAATGAATGAAGATAAAACATCATACGGATATGAGCTGGACCCATACTTAGAGGGTCTTCAACTGTTGGAGATTTGACATAGCTGTACTTCTAAGAGTATGCGAGGGAACGTTTAGTCTCAGAGCGCAGCTTACGAAGTAGCTCTTTCACAAGGTGACCTCATAAGATAGAGATTTGCTACTTTTGTCCCAACAAACAGCATATGACATGATATTTCAGTTTTTGTTCAGATGTACTACAGACATTTTGGATGCCTTGCATCACATGATCTCAGTTGTACTACATTTTCAAATCAAGATCAACAAAGAGCTAGTTTCTTCTGTTGCAGTTTGTACTTCTAATTGCGCTATGGATGAAAAGCCACAAGACCGTATACCAGTCACAAATCATAACGAACAACAAATGATGCAACAGAGAAATTAGAAAATAAATAAAAAATCAAAAGATAAATAAGAATTTGAAAACAGAAAAGGGAAAGCGAAATTGAAAATAAACGAAAGAAAAAGGGAAAGGAAAGAAAAAGAAACAAAAAGAAAGAGATTGAAATTGGAAATTCCCTTAATGAAAGAAAAACGAAATGATGAAAAAGAAAAGAAAAACAAATTCTCCATAAATTCTACATTCAAATTTTCCATAAATCTCCACAATCTCCATAAATTAACATCAATGCTCCTTCAAATTTCCCTAAATTCCACCTTTCATTTCCACAAGTTTTTCCATCTCCACAAATTCTGAGATTAATACCTAAATTCTTATTTCAATTGATTAGCTCTTAATTTGGATGTGCGTCCCCGTGCGTTCCTTTTTAATCTGGTCTTTTCACCGCTTCTTGGGTTGGATGTGAGTCCTTGAGCTTTCCTTCCTAATGTGATGCTCTGCAGCCTCTTGAGCCGGATGTGAGTCCCTGATCTTTCCTTCTCAATGTGATTAAATTCCTTAAATTTTCGCATTCTTCTCAAGAAATTTTTTGCCATCCATGAAATTCCATGGTCGGAGCATAGTCGTTCGATTCATTCAAATTCCCCAAATTTTTGCATCCTTTTCGAGAAATTTTCCACCATCCATAAATTCCAGGATCGGAGCTTGGTCATCAAATTCCATTAAATTCCTAAAATTTATGCTTCATATCCGAGAAATTTTCTGCCATCCATGAAGCTCTAGGGTCGGTGCATGTTCGTTGTTGACCTGACTTTTGTGAGGATCATTTCTAAACCATGTTGAGGCAGGGAATATACCATTTTTAACTCCCTAAATCTCAATGATAGTTACTAAACTCTAATGACTAAGGTAAAACCCTAATAAAGCCTTTTTAACCTAAAATTTAATGACATTCTTAGATGATCATATCAGCAATGACAAACCCTGATTTGATCTACTAAGGACCAAACCGGTCAACCTTTGAGCTAAAAAGTAAACTTTGGTCAATCCTTGACCCAATGACCAACCCTACTGACCCAACAGGTCAACCTTTGACCTAAAAAGTCAACTCTAGTCAAATTAGTCAATGCTTGACCTAAGGACCAACATAACTGACCCAATAGGTCAACCATTGACCTAAAAGTTAACTTTGGTTAAATTGGTTAATCTTGACCCAATGACCAACCCTACTGACCGAATAGAGCAACCTTTGACCTAAAAGTCAACTTTGATCAAAATGGTCAATCCTTAACCCAATGACCAACCTACTAACCCAAATAGTCAACTTTTGACCCAAAAAAGTTAAAATTGGCAAAATCATCAATTCATCACTCTTTTGACCATCACATTGACCTCATTAGTCATCCTTTGATCAAAATAGGGTTAAGTGGTCCACACATTACCTAACAACTATCACATTGATATAATTGGTCAAACCTTAATTTAAAAAGACAAAAATTTGTCAAATAGGCCAAGACAAAACCTAAATGACTATCACATTGACATCATAGGTTAGACATTGACCTAGTCAACTTGACATTGGTCAAGGAAACTAAGGCAAAACTCAATAGTCAACACATTGACTTTTAGTTTGACATAAACCCTAAAAATGGTCATCATGACCAAACCCACTCAAAAATTTAAAACCCTTTGGACGTTATGACTAATCAAACCATGAATAGGTTAGAAAAGTCAAAATGGGTCACCCATAATCTAGAATGGGTCAACTGGGTCAACCATGGTCAATCCTAGTTTATATTAATCAAATTTTGTCAAACTACCTTATTTTGAACCAAAATTCATAAAATTGATTGAATAGTTAATTCCAAAAATTATTGTAATTGATTTATTTGTTAATATAATAATTTCGAATTTATTTAATTAATTACATAATTAGCTAAAAATTAAAATACAATTAAAAATTCTTGAAAATAAAATTTGGACATTTGACACCACTTATGACATAATAAATGGTTTTTAAATTTTCAAACCCATTAATGACATCATGGATGACCTCACATGAGTTACACATAACCCATAAGACCCATTACAAATGAGATAAACTGTTGGATGACTCATTACATGTCACCTTAACCATGGTTAAAAGTCATTATGAAGACATCATGACGAAAGAAAAGAAGTGGCATCTCCCCTCCATTTCGAAGCTTGACTCATCATCCCACTTTTGATGAGTTGGCCCACCAACACATGGTTTATTTCTTCCACCTCCTAGAACATCCAATGATAAGCTTACATTGTTTAAACCATACTCTTCACCATGGTTCAAACACATTATATGAAGTGAGTAATGAGCTTATGTGTCACCCCCCCCCCCCTTACATAAATTGAATGATCAATAGATTTCATATAGGGAAGGCTGATCCAAAGCACTTGAACCAATCTATACTCCTCCTAATCAAACCAATAGAAGAAAGCCATGAGAAAACCAAGATAGCATCATCCCCTTCACCATAGTTAAATTCATGTTGGCTAAGCTTAGAAAAACCCAATGCATCATCCTAACAGCCAAAATCTTATCTCCAAGAATTAATGGGGAAGTTAACAACTCCCCTAGATGAACCAAAGCCAAGCTAAGCTCAGCCATAGCCATGGTCATGGTTATAAATAGAGCAAACCTGAGAGCTTGGAAGAGGAGGAGAAGAAATTGGAAAACCCTAGACACTGCCCAAATCCTAAAACTCTGAACAGCAAAAATACTCCTTAGGGCCCAGACAATTGATCCCACATGAAATGAAACCACAAAGCCCATTGAATTTCCTCAATTTGGCTAACTCGAAAGGACCCAAAACAGGACACTTTAGGAGTGTGAAACCAAACTCTTCAAATCCTCAAATTGACCTTCCTAAATCCATTTAGGGACTAAACGAGGAGGAGCACAATCGAAAATTGGCCATGCCCATAGCCTCTAAGACATCAATTGACCACATCCACGCAAACCGAGCCCTTTTGATCAAATTCATACAAAGAATTAATTTGAACTCAAATTAAGTTAGGGGAAAGCCTTCTCAGGACCAATTGAAGCTTCCAATTCATCCAATTTTAAGCAGGATTCACTGTGGCTAATGCATGGATCACTTAGCCCTAATGGTGTTCAAATTTCACACTTTGAGAAATAAACCCATTCAAAACCTCAACATCACCTTATAGATAGCTTCTCTATCCCTAGATGAAGCTTTAGAAACAAATTTCATCCAATTCCATCAAGAAATGGGTGAGATATTGCTCCTAGAACATGGACGGTCTGTGAGATCGAAGGGAATGAACATGATGAATAGATGTCGTCCGTTTCTGTGTTTTGGAAAACGGACGGTTGTGATTAAATCCTACCGTCTCTGTTGTTCGGATCCCCACATAGGATCTACCATGTTTCGACCCGTCTGAGGACACACAACATCTAAAGATTTATTTGGATTTAATTAAATATTAATAAACCTTAAAACAATCAAAATTACATATCTTGATGTAGAAAAATCTTAAAAATATGAAAACAATACCCCTGAACTCAGCATGAAGAGGAGAAAATTTTGAGACAAAAATCATAATTTTATTCTCTGTATTTAACTTTTAAATAATTAAATACTCTACGGAGTATTTTAATTATTAAAAATTAATTATAAAACAAAAAAATATGAAAATTTGAGAAAATTATCTCTAGGACCTTAGGAATATCCCTAGATTTTTCCTAGGCTAGAAAAATACTTTAAGACACAATTTCTTAATTTTCAAGACATTTTTTAATTACTTTTTACAATAATTATATAAAATTAAAATTAAGGAAAATTAAATTGGTAAAATTGTTTAAGTTGATAGACCACAACTTTAAAATGACAATTCTTAAACCATTAAACAATTTTAAATGAGATTTTAAAATTAGGGTTAAAATTTATTGATTAAAAATTAATATTTCAAAACCCTAAAAATCCTCTCCTCACCACTCAGGATAACCACCTTAATGGCCTCTAAAATGGCCCACTTGACCACCTGACCAGTCCCCTGGCTTGGATGGCCGGCTTAGTCACCGGAGGAGCCAAAACTGAGAGCCACCCCACTTGAGTCCAAACCCAATTGCAGCCCCATGAGCTATCCAACTTTGATTGGTCACTGCTTCCTTATTGTCTTCCACCTAAGCAGCTAAATGCACCCACTAGCAAACCATGAGCTCCAATAAAGCCATGGCTATTTAAGCCACCACCCCTTACGGCCAAGAAAAGAGAAGATACCAAATCTAGCAGAAATCTATCCAACTACTTCCAGAGCCTCTCCCAGCCTTCCTGAGCTCAAATTTTTAGCTCAAAATTAGCCATATCTAGGGCACTTACTGTCTCTCCCCCATAGTGCACCAAGCTCAAAATTGATTTGCCCCACACCATCACAATACCAAACGAAGAAGATTCACCACAGAAGCCCCTTCACAGGGCCTCTCCAACCTAAACTTCCCTTAGACCCAAAATCACTTCCTAATTATTTTCTGCTGCAAAAACAAGGAGAGATCAAATTGGTGCTTGCAGGAGCTGCTCAAGGTCACAACGAACCCTCTCAGACTAAGATATTATGCTCTCACCTTAGCCCGAACTTATTTCAAAACTTCATGCATGTATACTGTATTTCATACTGTATAAGCCATATAGACATGTTCTACTGAGTCAGATGAGTCTTTAGAATCAAACCCGAGATGATTTGGTTGAGTCTAGATTGAGATGTTGGGGCTAGAAGGTGGACGACTCTCTGGATGAACCAAGTGAAGAAGACGAACGAGCGTCATTGGAACTAGTGTGTATTTGTTAGATGGCTCTGATTGTGTTGGATGGAATCACTGTGCATAAACAAGCTAAGTCAACACCCACGTGGATGACGATGTCAAATGGCGGAGCGATGTGTGGTCCTTCGAAGCTGCTTATGATTGAATGGCGCCGCGTGGTTTAAATTTGAAAATTGGATTTAATGGATTTATTTAATTCAGGAACCTTAGAAAATGGATACAATGGTGTAGAAAAATCACAAAAAAAATAAAAATAAAAATAAAAATATTCTCATGCTCAGTAAATAGTGGATAATAATGTGGAAATAAATTTGAGGTTATTTGACTTATGTTATATTTTTAACTAATTAAATATAGAAAGTAATACTCAGGACATAATTTAATCCATACATTTCACCATGTCATGAGGTTTGGAGGACTTAAAGGCTCTATGGTTAGGGATCTTCCCTGATTTTCCAAGGTTAGAGGGCATTTCTAGCATGAGATCCCTAATTTTTATGTTATTCCCTTTTGCTTTGGTATAAAAATGATCATAATTAAAATATAAATTAGAAAAATACAAAGTTTATATTGGTAGGTTCACTGTAGTAAGAGGATCCTAGGAAAAATATCAAATGGGTTTAAATAATTATGAATGACATTAAAGGTAATTAACTCATTAAAAGCAATTAAAAATTAAATAATTAAAATAAAAGTGTAAAAACAAAAACAGTGGTTCTCCATTGTTAATAACAAACAAAGGAGCCCCTCATAAAAATTTGAAGTTAATTGGAGTTATTTTACCCACTAAAATGAATTTTATAACTTAAATGGTATTTTGGGAGTAAAATAATTACAATAATTAAAATATAAGTAAAAAAAATCATAAAAATTGATTTGGGAGTAGTAACCAGAGGAACATAAAAAAAATAAAATTGGAATTAAAATAAAAATTTCATTTTTAATCTATATTTTAATTTTAAATAATTAAAATAATAAAAAATAATAAAAATCACAAAAAATACCAAAACACACAGAAATGTCACATTTGTTCTCTTAATCATTTGGGAACCATTAAAATAATATTCCTAATATTCTTAGTGAATATATTAATTTTTAAAAAAATTAAAATAATTTTTAAAAGGATAAAAATGAGTTTTTTTATTTGTGAATTAAAAGAATTCTAATAATTAAAAAAATTCACAAAAATATGAAACTTGTTTCTCTAGATTCCCTGGAGTTAGAGAATTTAAAAAAAAACATAAGACTTAATTTTCAACTTAAATAATATTTTATATTTAATTAATACTCAAATCAAACAAATAGTTTTAATAATTAAAATAAAACTTAAAAAATCATGAGAATTTGTTCAAGTGGTCCCCTAACCTAGGTGAACCTGTAATAATTAAGGACAGATTCTTTACTTTGGCTAAGATATTGAATTACTTTTGAAAATACTTATTTTATTTTAAAATAATTATTAAAAAAATTAATTAAAATAAAAAAAACACATTTTCTCCTCTAATATTTTAAGTGACCCATGAGTGGGGTGACATAACAATTTTGAAGTCATTTAAGTTAAATTTAATGAATTATGAACTGATAGGGGTGAATTTGTAAATTTGAAATCTAAGCCTTAATTAACATTTAGGCCAAATCAAAGGGTATATGGGTAGTAAATGATCATAATTGACTTGTTTAGATGATTGAAACATAAGGGACTTAATGGTAGAAACCATTCTCACAACTTTTTACATTAAGGATAAAATTGTAATTTCTTGAATTAAGGAAACTTAAAAGATAATCAAAATTAAACAATTCTGAGGTGAGGGGTTTGGTCTTGGAAGATAATGATTCACCAATTTATAACTTCTAGTCAATTGTTTAATGTTAATTCAATGGTTCAATGTGAATCAAATACACCCCATAACTCAACATTTCTAAAAATTATAAATTTACCCATTAAGTCTTAGGGCTTAGTAGTGAATTAGGCTTAATCAAGATTTGACTTAATGAGGTTTAGAAAATGAAATGTGATCAACATTAACACTACAAGCCCAAATCTAAAATTAAATTGACTAAAATTCTTAATAAATTAATTTGCCCCTAAGGGCCTTCACCCACATAATTCATAAATGAAATATCAAGTGATGGTTACCCCACTTATTGGATAATGGAACATCAAGATTCATTAAGCATAAGGGTGTGTTGTGGATAAGTTATTTAGCAAGTAGAATAAGGTTAAATGAACTCAAGATGATTCAAAAGGGTTGTGAAATATCATGGGTGCTCATCAGATCTTTTCACAAGTCTTCTAGATAGCTTGGAGGGAGACCAAATTTATTATACTATGCTAAAGAGAGGCATCCTTTAAGTGAACAAATAAGAACTCACTAAGTTACGATATAAGATTTGGCAGGTAAGTTTTAAACCTGCTTTTTCAATTTTCTGAAAAACAATTTCAAATTCCCTGCAAAATTATACTTTTTTTTTTGAAATGGTAAACTTTCAGCTAGAGTTCAAGAGGAGAACTGGTATGCTTTTACTGTTTGTAGCACTTTATTTTCTTGCTTTTACTTTATTGTATCTTCCTGCTTATAAAACTTGCATGTTAAAATTGAAAATTTTATGATAGCCACAAAATCAAAACCAAAACCAAAACCAAAACAAAATCAAATTCACCAACACAACAAAGCAAAATATAAGACAACTTAATATCTAATCACAAACAAAATAAAACCATAATTACAACAAAATTAAAATGCCTCTTTTGATGATCGGGAATCTCTGGGAGGAGGCAACCTACGGTTGCTAATGAGATTTCCTACGGTCTGAATGAAAGTACTGAATTCATTTTGTTGAATTTGGTAAATTCATTTGGGCTAAGTGAATCTGAACAAAATAATGGTGCTGTAATGAGGGAACTGTGGGATCCTCACCGATGTCGCTACAATCAACTTAAATTTCCCTCTAATAAGACATTAAGACACCTCAATTAAATATTTCTAAATCATGACACTCCTCTCATCTCGTCAATTTAATACTTCTAAAATTAAATCTGCTGCAATGAGGAGCTTGGAGCATACACAGTGGGCAGCACGACCATCTTCAACAGCAAAATTCCTCTCATAGAAATAAATATCAAGCCATAGGACTTCGAGATAGTCTGCCTAGTGCAACATAAACCCTCACTTTATCTCTTTAGGCCTTTGTACATCGTGCAATATAACCCCTAACTCATCTAAGGTTCCAAGGTTTTCATCCAATATGACATAAATCCTCCTATCTTCCAGGCTATTTGCATAATCAATATTATGAAAATATAAGCCCTAAATAATAAAATTAACAAGATGAAACATCAAATAATAACTTTTTTAAATTGGAGCCAAACGATAAGTTTGGTTAGGAGGTCTCCGAGGTTCACCCCGAGATTTGTGACGTCCATTGCTTTTCTTCCTTTGGATTCTGAAATAAAATATTCTTAACTTTCACCTTTCCCAGTTGGCATTCCCCTAAACATTACATTGAAAATTCTACATTTTGAAAGTCATGAAAATAATATTTTCTGATCTAAATCAATAGTTTTCTTAGATGACTTCGATCATCAAAGATGTAATTAATTATAGAGGTTTGCCCTTATAGGAAATTTAAAGTACCCAGATTAATCTAAACCTTATCAAGTTCTTTTGTACTATATAAGGTAAGTTGTCGGTCAACATAAATGGTTCGTAGACCAAATAAATTTCATGGATTCTTTAGTTTATTTTATCAAGCCTCACCACCAAGCAATGTATCCATTCTCTGAGATAATCATATGGCTTGCGGTGTAGTGTTTGATTATCTAAACTATTTTATGTATGAAATCGGTTTGATTTCATATTTTAAAATTAAAATAATATTTTTCTAAAATTAGATATATATATATATATATATATATATATATATATATATATAAATTAAAACCCCTAATTTGGCGACCGACATAGACCAACTCCATGTTGCTTTTGAGCATGATCATGCCTACATTGACATTATTTTTTCTTAGGACTTTTTTTGGCATTTTTAATTTGATTTTGACACTTTTAATCCCAAAAAAACCTTTGTAGTTGATTATAAGAAATTTAAATTATTTGAGCAAAATTTATTTATTGTTAAAGAAAATCTTCTTATTAGACCGTAATTTAATTTAGGGGGTGATCACATCTTACTACTTCTCCGAAATTTTAGTTTTATGCCAAAATTTTCATATTTAGATGAAAAGTAGTATAGTTGATTGATAATTCAATGCTAAAAAATTGGGCAAAAATAGATGTTATTAAAATACTTATCCAACAAAAAATTTGATATATATTGTGACCCAAGTGCGAGCTTAGAAGGAACCATATAAATCTTGTTTGTTCTTTCATCTAGAAAACATTGGTTCATACTCGAAGGGCTCTATCGACCCTTACATCATGGATTTATGCTTCTTTTTCATTGGGAGATTCAATTAATGTTATATAAGGCTTATTTTTGTGTTTCATTTTCCTTAAGTTAGGTTTTCTTGTGTTTTCTGTTTAGGCAGTCATTAGTGTTTCCTATTTTTCTCATTTAGGTTTTTATCCAGAGGAGAGAAGGAACTTCAGTCACCACATCCTAAGGTGTTTCTTATCAATCACTCTAATTTTTCCTTGCCTTCATTTTAGCCATTTACCTATTGATGCCACCCAGCTGGATTATTTTACTAGTTTTCTGCTACATTCCATACCATGAAACCTCCCTACTTGATCTACCTAAAAAATACCCACTTTTATGCCTTATTTATGATTCAATTCTTAAGGATATTATGCTTTAATGAAATGTATTTTCATGCTTTTAGATGTAGATGATTAAAAAAGAGTCCAAGAAAGAAAATGAAGGAAAAAGGAGCAAAAAAGAGCAAAAATGAGCTTATGGAGCAAAATATTGGAATTATTGTCCTAGCGACTAGGCACCAGAATTTGGCGCCTAGGCACCAGAATCCAGCGCCTAAGCGCCAGCTCGATACAGTTAATGTTAAGATTTTTTGATGACTTTAGGGAGTTATTTTGACGGAGTTAAGTGGTTATTAGAGCTTCAAGAAGACTAGAAGTTACTCCTAATATATAGGACATGTGATACAATGCATTAGGACAAAAGGAAATGATTTTAATCGCGAAGAGGTTTGATCCAAAGTGAAGAGGTGTGAAGACCTGGACACAAGGAAACGGTTTTAATCGCGAAGAGGTTTACTTTATTACTTCTTACTGCTTACTTGCTTATAGTAAAAATTGTTAGTAAATTAAATTCGAAAATAAAAAAAAATAAAAATTTTTTTATATATATACATAAATTACTTTTAATTTGAAAAATTCCAAAATATTTCTTACATTTCTTACTTTTTATAAAAAACACTATCCCTATGGGATCGATAACCAGGATTCCACTAGAGCCCTGTTTTACTTGAACGATACGTATACTTGCGTTTAAAATTGTGACTTTTATAATAATTATTATAAAATCTAAATATAAATTCATAAGTAAAAGTAAACGTCACACATCAAGTTTTTGAAGCCATTTGCCAGGAATTAAATATTCTAAAAAGTGGTATCAAATTCTTGTATTTAAAAGCATATATAAAGTCGCATCGCATCAAGTTTTTGGCTCCGTTGCTGGGGATAAAATAGAATAAAAAGTTAAAAGAAAGATAAGAAAAATATAAAAAAAACAAAAAAAAAACAAAAAAAAACAAAAATATTTTAAATTTTATGCGTAGTTCTGGATCTGAAGGATTACTACCTTTCAATTCTGAATTAGAAAGAACAATTAAAAGAATAAAAAAAGGAAAACAAATTTCAAAACATCAAGAAATAGCTAACTTACATAAAAATAATCAAAATCCAATCGAAATTAATGAACAAAATATTTATAAACTATTAAGGGAATATGAAAACCCTACAGCTGATGAACTTCATGTTAGTATTCAAATGCCAACTGTAGCTGCTAATTCTTTTGAGCTTAAACCTTCTTTTATTCTAATGGTTCAAAATTATCAATTTGGAGGAACACCTAATGAGGATCCAAATTTACACCTTGCTAGTTTTTTAGAACTTTGTGCTACCTTTAAATATAATAATGTTTCTGATGATGCTATTAGGCTTAGACTCTTTCCTTTTTCCTTAAAAGATAAAGCGAAGATGTGACATAATTCATTAGTAACTTATTCTATTAAAACTTGGTTAGATATGACACAAAAATTCCTTGCTAAATATTTTCCTCCTTCTAAAACTGCTAAATTGAGAAATGATATTACTTCATTTACGCAATTTAATGGAGAAAAAAATTATGAAGCTTGGGAAAGATTTAAAGAACTACTGGGAAAATGTCCTCTTCATACTTTACCAGATTGGTTAATCATTCAAAAATTTTATAATGGACTTATTGGATCACTTAGATCTATTATTGATGCTGCTACTGGTGGTTCTTTAATGGCTAAGACATTTGAAGAAGCCCACACTATAATTGAAGAAATGGCTAATAATAATTTTCAATGGCATTCTGAAAGGGTTAATCCTAAAAGAATGGCCAATATTTAAGATAATGAAGCCTTTTCTATTATAGCTTCACAAGTGGCTGTGATATCTAAGAAATTAGATAATTTTGCTATTAACATATCACATGTAAGTAATGATAATTCTGCAAATTCTGATGATTCTCAAATAATGGAAACTTTGCAAGCTATTGCTAGTAAAACTAATAATCCTCATTCTAATAAATATAATCCTGGATGGAAAAATCATCCTAATTTTAATTGGAGTAATGGGCATCAACAATAGAATAATAATCAAGTTAATCCAAATTGGAACAATCAAGGAAATTCAAACCATAGACCAACTTAGCCTCCTGGTTATAACAATCTGCAGAAAAAGTAGTTTGTAGAAGAATTGATCTTGCAACTAAGTAATCAACTACAAAGTCAAAACACTGCTATTTGTAATATTGAGAATCAGATGGGTCAAATCGCTAATTTCATTAATTACAAACCTTAAGGAACACTGCCTAGCAATGTTGAAATTAATTCTAAAGAATATGGAAAATAACATGAATAAGTAAAAGCTGTACAACTGAGAAGTGGAAAGGAATTAAAAGAGAAAACACAGAATGAGATTGAAAAAGAGAAAGAAGTTGAAGAGATTGAAAAACCTAAACATACCCTTTCTCCAAGTAAAGATCAGACTGTAGTACCTATTGAAGTGGAAGTTGAATGACCACCACCACCATTTCCTCAAAGACTAAAACAATAGAAGTTTGACCATCAATTTTCTAAGTTCTTTGAAATTTTTAAGAAACTTACCATCAACATTCCTTTTGCTGAAGCTTTTGAACAAATGCCAAGCTATGCAAAATTTATGAAGAATATTTTAAGCAAGAAGATAAAATTTCAAGCTTATGAAACTATTGCATTAAGTGAAGAATGTAGTGCAATAATTCAGAAGAAATTACCTCAGAAACATAAAGATCCTTGAAGTTTCACTATACCATGTTCTATTGGAGAAAAATTGTGTGGAAAAGCCTTATGTGATATAGGAGATAATATTAATCTCATGCCATTTTCAATCTTTCGAAGGTTAGATTTAGGAGAGATTTCTCCTACCACTGTAACTCTTCAGTTAGATGATCGATCGATCACTTATCCTAAAGGAGTTATAGAGGATGTTCTTGTTAAGGTAGATAAATTTATCTTCCCTGTGGATTTCATTATTCTAAATATGGAAGAAGATAAAGAAATACCTATCATTTTAGAGAGATCTTTTCTAGCTACCGGACGAGCTATGATTGATGTTCAAAAAGGAGAATTAACGATGAGAGTTAATGATCAAGAGAAAACATTTAATGTTCTGAAATCAATGAGGTATCTTGATAAAGAAAAATGCTATCGGATGGATGTTTTTGATTATATAATTAAAAAGCATTATCAAGAAAATGTAAGGTCATTTTTGATGATAAAGATAAAGAATCTATGTTTTATAATGAGTCATTAAATGAAGAAATTCAAAAATTAAATGAAGAAATTCAAAAATTAAATGAAGAAATTCAAAAATTAAATGAAGAAAATTTATCTGAAGAAACTCATTATATTCTTGAAAATTAGGAAATTTTAGACACAACTAAAAATTATATACTTTTACCCTCAATTGAAAAAGCCCCTGAACTGGAATTAAAAATGTTACCTGCACATTTAAAGTATGCATTTCTTGGAAATTCATTAACTTTACGTGTAATTATATCTTCAGAATTAAGCAAAGAACAAGATGAAAAATTAATAGGAGTTCTCAAGAATTATAAGAAAGCTTTTGGTTGGACTATTGCAGATACAAAAGGAATAAGCCCTTCAATCTGTATGCATAGGATTTTAATGGAAGAAAATTGTAAACCCACTATTGAACCCCAAAGAAGATTAAACCCAATTATGAAAGAGGTTGTTAAGAAAGAGATTTTGAAATGGTTAGATGCTGGAATTATTTATCCTATTTCAGATAGCCAATGGGTAAGTCATATTCATTGTGTTCCGAAGAAAGGAGGAGTAACTATCATTGTTAATGAAAATAATGAATTAATCCCAACAAGATAAGTTACTGGTTGGCAAATTTGCATTGACTATCGAAAATTGAACAACGCCACCAGAAAGGATCATTTTCCTTTACCTTTCCTTGATCAAATGCTGGATAAACTTGTTGGACACTCATATTTCTATTTTCTAGATTGATATTATTGTTATCATCAATTACCATTGCTTCTGAGAATCAAGAGAAAACAACATTTATAAGTCCTTATGGAACATTTTCCTTTAGAAGAATGCCTTCCGGTTTATGCAATGCACCTGCAACTTTTGAAAGATGTATGATGTTAATATTTTGTGATTTGATTGTTAAAGGAATTGAGGTATTTATGGACGATTTTTTCAGTTTTTGGAACTTCTTTTGAATCTTGCTTGGAAAATATAACGAAAATTTTAAAGAGATGTGAAGAAACAAATTTAGTTCTAAACAGAGAAAAATATCAGTTTATGGTCACAGAAGGAATTGTACTTGGACATAAAGTTTCACAAATAGGAATGGAAGTTGATTAGGCAAAAGTGAAAATTATTGCTGAACTTCAACCACCTACTACCGTTACTGATGTGAGAAGTTTTCTGGGTCATGTTGGATTTTATAGAAGATACATAAAAGATTTTTCTAAAATTGCTAAACCTCTTTGCCATTTATTAGCAAAAGATGCTAAATTTGAATTTAATAAAGATTGTCTAAATGCGTTCAATATTTTAAAAGAAATATTAATCACTGCACCTGCCATTGTTTCACCTGATTGGAATAAACCTTTTGAATTAATGTGTGATGCAAGTGATTATGCAATCAGAGCGTATTAGGACAAAAATATGAGAAAATTTTCAATGTTATATATTATGCTAGCAAAACTTTAAATGAAACTCAAATAAATTACACTACTACTAAAAAAGAGTTGTTAGCAATAGTATATGCCTTTGATAAATTTAGAACATATCTTCTTGGAACGAAATATATCGTACATACTGATCATTCTGCAATTAAATATTTAATGTCTAAAAAGTGATGCTAAACCTAGATTAATCAGATGGGTTTTACTTTTACAAGAATTTGATTTTGAAATTGTAAACAGAAAAGGAACTGACAACCAACCAAATTGCCAATCATTTATCAAGAATTAAAAATAATAAAGAAAAGAATTATGAAGAAAATATAAATAAGAAATTCCCTGATGAACATTTATATGTCATTCAAGGATTGCAAATGCCCTGGTATGCTGATATAGTTAACTATTTAGTTAGCAATATTTTACCTTATGGGATGAATAATAAATATATTAAGAAATTCAAGAATGATTGTAAATCATATATTTGGGAAGATCCTTATTTATTTAAAATAGGAAGTGATTATGTGATTCAAAGATGTGTACCATATGAAGAAACATTTGCAGTAATTCAAAACTGTCACAATTCTGAATTTGGAGGACACTTTAGAGTAGATAAAACAACATTTAAAATTTTAAATTCAGGATTTTATTGGCCTACCTTATTTAAAGATGTTGGATTTATGTGAAAACTTGTGATCGATGTCAAAGAATAAGAAATATATCCAAAAAAGATGAAATGTCTCTAAACTTTATATTAGAAATTAAAATTTTAGATGTATGGGGTTTAGAATTTATGGGACCTTTCGTACCATCATCTGGAAAAATTTATATTATATTAACAGTTGATTATGTTTCAAAGTGGATCGAAGCTGTAGCTTTACCTAACTGTGATTCCAAAAGTGTTTCAAAATTTTTAAAGAAAATGATTTTTACAAGATTTGGAATGCCCAAGGTAATTATCACAGATGGGGGAAGTCATTTCAGAAATATAAGAATTGAATCATTATTGGAGAAATTCAGAATTAAACATAAAATTGCAACTGCTTATCATCCTCAAACAAGTGGAATGGCTGAAGTATCAAACAGAGAAATTAAAAGAATATTAGAAAAGAATCTTAATCCTAAAAGAACTGATAGGGTTGATGGACTTGATTCTGCATTATGGGCTTATAGAACAGCTTATAAGACACCTATCGGAATGTCACCTTATCGATTAGTTTATGGTAAACATTGTCACATACCTGTTGAACTGGAACATAAAGCTTATTGGGCGATAAAGGAGTTCAATTATAATTTGAATACTGCAGGAGAAAAATGATTATTACAACTGAATGAAATGGAAGAGATAAAAAATGAGTCTTATGAAAATGCCTGAATTTATAAGAAAAGAATGAATAAATTGCATGACAAAAAGATTTCAAGAAAAATATTCGAGCCTGGACAAGAAGTATTATTATTTAATGCTCGTTTAAAACTTTTTCCTGGAAAATTAAAATCTAAATGAATGGGACCATTTATAATTGAGAAAGTATACCCTTATGGAGCTGTGGATATTAAAAATCCCAAAACTGGAAAAGTATTTAAAGTTAACGGATTAAGACTAAAGCCTTATATATGAGAAATGAAATTAAATTACAAAGAGGCTTATGAGCTGAGTCTACCCGATTAATTCAATAAATTAGTTCAGGCTGACGACGTTAAACCAAGCGCTTTTTGGGAGGCAACCCATATTTATTAGTGTGAGTTTAATTATTGTTGTAAGGTTATGCCTTGGTCTTGACTAAATTTGTATATAACTTCTGGAAATAGAAGGCTAACAAGCCTATATTAGCTTAAGCTAAACATTATCTTGAAGTATATAGAATTAGGACTTGGACCACTCCATGTCAAATGTGAGTAAAAAGGAGAGCAAGTTAACCTTCATTTGTGATTATTTGTGATTTGAATTTTTTGTAATTATGTTTGTGTGTTGATCATACCCGTTTGTTAGACCTATTTTTACGACTGAAACTTGCAAAATTTAACGATAGGAGAATCAGAGTCGATCGAGGTTTCGGCGCCTAGGCGCCAATAGTTGGCGCCTAAGCGCCAGAATGACCTGTGTATTGATGATCCGGAGCCTAAGCGCCATGGTTACAGATCGTGTAAAAACTGATATTCTTCAGTTTTTCACACAAAATCTCTTTATATATAGTCTTATCTTCATCCCCAATCCCTTATAAACCTTAATTTCAACCAGAGCAATCCATTTTGGAGGAGTTAAGAAGGATTTTGAGAAAATGGATAAAGGAAATCATGGAAATGTGGTAAGAGACAAATCTCCCAAAGATCCTCAGCCTTATTTTATTGGTTTTATTGCTGTTAGTATGGAGAAAATGTTCAGTCGATTGGAGAAGATTGAAGCGGAACTTCAAAGTGTTGGTAATCGTCTCCATGAGATGTACAACCAATACGAACACTTGGAATGGCAAACCAAACTTCAAGCTGATCATATGGCGGCCTATCATGACGCTCAAGTATAAATGTATGCAAAGAACAAGTAGATCGATGAAAAGACGTCTTTGGAATTTCCAAGGGGGTTGGTGTTCTATCCCTTCGGTCCTAGCGAACTTCATTGCGAAAGAGATGGTAATTGAAGATCGGTGTTAAATAGATCTTATATGTGTTTTAAGTGTGATCGAGTCATGTGTTAGTGTGTTTGATCTACGTAAAAAGTACCCATTTTTATGTCTTATTTATGATTCAAATTTTAAGGATATTATGCTTTAATGAAAGGTATTTTCATGTTTTTGGATGTAGATGATTAAAAAGAGTCCAAGAAAGAAAAAGAAGGAAAAAGGAGAAAAAAGGAGAAAAAATGGATCTTATGGAGCAAAATATTGCAATTATTGGCCTGGCGCCTAGGCACTGCGAATCCGGCGCCTAAGCGCCAGTTCGATACAGACGCGGTCAAGATTTTTTTGATGACTTTAGGCAGTTATTTTGACGGTGTTAATCGGTTATTGGAGCTTCTAAAAGGCTGGAAGTAACTCCTAATATATAGGACATTTGATACAATGTATTTGGACATAAGAAAACGGTCTGGATATAGAAGAGGTGCGATCCAAAGTGAAGAGGTGTGAAAGACCTGGTCACGGAGTCTGGCGCCTAGGCACCAGATCCCGCGCCTAGGCGCGATAGTTACCTTCTAGAAGATACATTGAATTTGGATGAATTTTGAATAGGTGCCTTAAGCAACCCCTGGTCAAATTTAGAGCTCTATAAATAGGAGCCCATTCTACAGAAAAAATGGCACCAAAACCCTCCCTCTTAGTACACATACCCATTTTAGTATCCTCTCTCCCCTCTTTAGTTTTATTTA
Source organism: Papilionanthe hookeriana x Papilionanthe teres (assembly GCA_022702705.1). Taxonomy (NCBI): domain Eukaryota; kingdom Viridiplantae; phylum Streptophyta; class Magnoliopsida; order Asparagales; family Orchidaceae; genus Papilionanthe; species Papilionanthe hookeriana x Papilionanthe teres. The sequence continues at coordinate 66,491,842 of CM040436.1, read as the reverse complement.
GTCTCTTCCACACTTAAGGTGCCACCTTACTTTGTATCTAGTGAGATTATTTTGAGTATTTATTGTGTGTTGTTGTTGTTGGAGTCTTTCATCATTGCTTTGGAGTCAGTAGAAGTCAGCAGATCACTTGAAGGAACACTTCAGATTAGTATTTGTACTTTGGTTCAAAGTTTTATAAATATGTTTTGTTGTGTTATTTCAATGTGTTACGAGTAGTTAGTTATCTTTCTCCTTTCATCTATGAAAAGATAATAAATTAATTAAATTTTGTAGGAGAATTAAATTTAAAATATTTTAAAACATTCTGATGATATTAATACCTGATCTTAGTTTACTTTTTAAATTAGACATTTAAATTATTAAAACCCATTGAAGAATTTTGAGACCTATCTGGAGATAAATTCTTAAATAGTAGATATCACATGAATCCTTAGGTAATAGCAGGCTATACGCGGATTATTTAAAGTGAAGTGCAAATAAATAGGAAGATATTATTTAATGGGCATAAAATTAATTAGTTTTTATAGTGATAAACTAAATTCTAATAATTTGGTTTATAGAAAAGTAACGGGTCACTAGTAGGGCCGACCATAGCCACCCTTAGACATCTAGTAGTGTGAGCCTAGATAAACCCATTCTACTAATAAAACATCCTGAGCCGATCTATAGATTAGTCAATGTTCTTTGCACCTAGACCAAAGGGTAAAGAATAGGAATGCTTCTATTTGGCACAATACCATAATATAAATTCACTACAAAAGATAATTATTCTATAAATCTTGGATTAGTTGAAAAGGAGAAAGTTGTTTTTTTATACTTGCATTAAATTTTAATTACTGCTTACTTTACTTTATTACTGCTTACTGCTTACTTGCTTTTAGTAAAAATTGTTATTAAATTAAAATTGAAAATATATAAAAAAAGTATATATAAATTGTATTTAATTTGAAAATTCCAAAATATTTCTTACATTTCTTAATTTTTATAAATTCACTATCCTTATGGGATCGATAACCAGGACTCCACTAGAGCCCAGTATTACTTGAACGATACGTATACTTGCATTTAAAATTGTGACTTTTACAATAATTATTAAAAATATAAATATAAATTAATAATAGTAAACCTCGCACATAAAGTTTTTAAAGACATTTGCCAGGAATTAAATATTCTAAAAGTGGTATCAAATTCTTGTATTTTAAAGCATATATAAAGTCGCATCGCATCAAGTTTTTGGCACCGTTGCCGGGGTTAGGATAAATAAAAAGTAAAAAAAATATTAAGTAAAATAAAATAAAAATAAAAATAAAAATATAAAAATAAAACAAAAATATATATTTTTTTTTAATTTTATGCGTAGTTCTGAATCTGAATGATTATCACCTTTTGATTCTGAATTAGAAATAACAATTAAAAGAATTAAAAAAGGAAAAATTTTCAAAACATCAAGAAATGACTAACTTACATAATAATAATCAAAATCCACTCGAAATTAATGAACAAAATAATTATAAACCATTAAGGAAATATGCAAACCCAACAGCTGATGAACTTTAAGTTAGTATTCAAATTCCAGCTGTAGTTGCTAATTCTTTTGAGCTTAAACCTTCTATTATTCAAATGGTTCAAAATAATCAATTAGGATGAACACCTAATGAGGATCCAAATTTACAGCTTGCTAGTTTTTTAGAACTTTGTCCTACCTTTAAATATAATAATGTTTCTGATGATGCTATTAGGCTTAGACTCTTTCCTTTTTCCTTAAAAGATAAAGCAAAGACGTGGCTTAATTTATTAGCAACTTGTTCTATTAAAACATGTGCAGATATGGCACAAAAAGTCCTTGCTAAATACTTTCCTCCTTCTAAAACTGCTAAATTGAGAAATGACATAACTTAATTTACGCAATTTGATGGAGAACCCATTTATGAAGCTTGGGAAAGATTTAAAGAATTATTAAGAAAATGTCCTCATCATGCTTTACCAGATTGGTTAATTATTCAAACATTTTATAATGGACTTATTGGATCACTTAGATCTATTATTGATGCTGTTGCTGGTGGTTCTTTAATGGCTAAGACATTTGAAGAAGCCTACACCTTAATTGAAGAAATGACTAATAATAATTTTCAATGGCCTTCTTAAAGAGTTAATCCTCAAAAGAATGGACATTATTCAAGATAATGAAGCCTTTTCTATTTTAGCTTCACAAGTGGCTGCGATATCTAAGAAATTAGATAATTTTGTTATTAATATATCACATGTAAGTAATGACAATTCTGCAAATTCTGATGACTCTCAAATAATGGAAACTTTGCAAGCTATTGCTAGTCAAACTAATAACCCTTATTCTAATTACTATAATCCTGGTTGGAAAAATCATCCTAACTTTAATTGGAGTACTGGACATCAAGTTAATCCAAATTGGAACAATCAAGGAAATTCAAACTATAAACAAACTCATCCTCCTGGTTCTAACGATCAGCAGAAAAAGTTGTCTGTAGAAGAATTGATCTTGTAACTAAGCAATCAGCTACAAAGTCAAAACACTGTTATTCGTAATATTGAGAATTAGATGGGTCAAATGTCTAATTTCATTAATTACAGACCTTAAGGAACACTTCCTAGCAATGTCGAAGTTAATCCTAAAGAATCTGGAAAAGAACATGAACAAGAAAATGTTGTACAACACAGAAGTGGAAAGGAATTAACAGAGAAAACACGGAATGAGATTGAAAAAGAGAAAGAAGTCGAAGAGATTGAAAAACCTAAAGATACCCTTTCTCCAAGTAAAGATCAGAGTGTTGTACCTATTGAAGTGGAAGTTGAAAGGCCACCACCACATTTTCCTCAAAGTCTTAAACAGCATAAGCTTGACCATCAATTTTCTAATTTCTTTGAAATTTTTAAGAAAATTACCATCAACATTCCTTTTATTGAAGCTTTGGAGAAAATGCCATGCTATGCAAAATTTATGAAGGATATTTTATGCAAGAAGAGAACATTTGAAGCTTATGAAAATGTTGCATTAAGTGAAGAATGTAGTGCAATAATTCAAAAGAAATTATCTCAGAAACTTAAAGATCCTGGAAGTTTCACTATACAATATGCTATTGGAGAAAAATTCTGCGGAAAAGCCTTATGTGATTTAGGAGCTAGTATTAATCTCATGCCATTTTCAATTTTTTGAAGGTTAGATTTAGGAGAGATTTCTCCTACCAATGTAACCTTGCAGTTAATTGATCGATCGATCACTTATCCTAAAGGAGTTATAGAGGATGTTCTTGTTAAGGTAGATAAATTTATCTTCCCTGTGGATTTCATTGTTCTAGATATGGAAGAAGATAAAATAATACTTATCATTTTAGGGAGACCTTTTCTAGCTACTGGTTGAGCTATGATTGATGTGAAAAAAGGAGAATTAACGATGAGAGTTAATGATCAAGTGATAACATTCAATGTTCTGAAATCAATGAGGTATCTTGAAAAAGAAAAATGCTATCAGATGAATATTTTTTATTATACAATTGAAAAGCATTATCAAGAAAAGTGTAAGGTCATTTCTGATGATAAAAATAAAGAATCTATGTTATATAATGAACCACTTTTAATATGTTTGCAATTTATGTTTGTAACAACGACACCAAAAACTTGATCCCGCTTTAAATATAGATATATGATTTAATGTATAATGTGGATTCTACGCAAGTATACGTATCGTATCAAGTAATACAAGGCTCTAGTGGAGTCCTGATTATCGATCCCATAGGGAAGTTTTTAACAGATTTGTTATCAGCTAAATTTAAAGGAATTACTTACGAATATAGTAAACGAAAATTTAAAGTAACTATAGCAAACTAAAGTAAACTAATGCTTGAAATAAGTTGATTTAAATAATTCAGAAAAAGTATCCTTCTCCTTGTTTTCAGAAAATTAAGTGAATGATGAATTTAAATAGAATTCTTAAATAGTATTGTGACAAATAGGAGCATTCCTATTCTTTACCCTTTGGTCCAGGTGCAAAGAACATTGAATAATCCTATGTTTGATTACTGAATCATGGCTAGAGTCGGGAGGATACTGGCTGCCACTTCAGAGCTCCCACATTCCCCTCACCTGAGGGCTAACATCTACACTTTAGCTCTCAAACAATAGGACCGAATTGAATATTTTAGTCTGCCACACTAAAATGTCTAATTCTACGTTCGATAATTAATATTTCCCTATTTATTTGCACCCGCCTTCCAAGGCATTAGACTTCCCTGAATATTGGATGTAATTTTTACTATAGTAGATAATTCAACATATTTTAACAACTCAATTGGCCAGATTGAAAGTAAATTAAGTTTTAAGTAAAAGTTATCACAATTTATTTATATTAGGTGCTTCTATTTAATTTCATCAATCTGCATAATTTTCATAAACAAGGAAAAAGACTAAGAAAACTACTCAGAATGCATGGGAATAAAACAAAGCATGGATTTCATTTAAAGTTAACAACAATAAACAAAGATAATTATCTTAATTTCCTCCCCAAGCAAACTCCTTGAAGTTCCTTTAACTTTTCCTTCTAGTAGAGCAAACTTCTAAATATCGCTCAAATAAACTAAAGAAACTCACTAATGACTAACAACAGATTTAAAATAGACAGACTCTCTAAATTAGACAAACCGAAGACTCAAGAGACACACACAGACACTAGAATTCGACCTCTATTTATAGAAGTAAGCAAAGGTCCAAGGGGTGCTTAAACACCTTCAAAAAGTGTCCAGGTTCAAAGTATTTGTATTTTGAACTGTCTCGCCGTCGGCGGGAAACGACCTCGCCGTCAGCGGGGCTTCTAGAAGGTCTTCAAACCTCTCGATCTCACTGTCGGCGGGCTCGGGCTCACTGTCGGCGAGGTAGTTATAATTCCTTCATAAATTCTCCTCACGATCTCGCCGTCGGCGGCCTCGATCTCGCCGTCGGGGACTTAGTTCAATTTGCATGAATTTCCTCCTTTTTGATCCAAATTAGCTCCATTTCATGCTTTTGCTTCCATCACTTATAAATCTTCATTTCTGCAATAAAATAAAGAAAATACCTTTCTTTAAAGTGCAATTTTATCAAAAATAGATATGAATTTCTTAATGTATTTTTCTATGATCAAAATCCCCCAAACTTAATTATTACTTGTCCTCAAGTAATTTTAATACTAAATAAAAATAATGATTTCTATAATAGAATTTTTCAACTCAGATAATATGAATTAAATTTAAATAAAATTATAATAAAGTTAAATATAAATATTTCTAGGTAATTAAATTAACTTGATAGATATAAGATTATTTAGTTATCAGGTCTAAGATTTTTAGCTTTCTATTTATTTCAGGAATGACTATATTTAAAATAGTAAATTACTTAAGATATTTAGATGATAGGAAGTTCAAGAAAACACTATTTAGTAAAATACTAATCCATAAATATAAGTTTAGAAATATACTTAAGTTTTACCCTTTAGGTTGAATCCATTGAAGCCAATTTTTGATAAGGCATCTCCTCAAGCTTCTCCTCACTTTATGTTTTTCTTTTCTTTTCTTTTCTTTTTCTTTTTGGATTGATTTTCAATCCTTCTTTTTTCTTTTTCTTTTTCAAGTGAGGATTACTGTATCTGGATAGCCTGTTAATAATTTTGAACTTCAATTTCTCTTCCTAAATTTGAAACTTAAAATATTTTTTTGCTTATATATATTTCATAGCTTTTACTTCATTGAGTTTCTATCCTTTCTTTTTCACTTAAATACTTAAGAATTTTTAATTTTTAGAAAATAGTTTTCCTTACTTTAAATAGTTTACTATATTCTTATTCTTTTTAACTCAATATCTTATTCCATTAATTAATTGAATTACTAGAAATATTTTCTTTAACTTTATAAAATAATTAAATAAAGTAATTCATGTTTATTGAATTGAAAAGCTACAATAGAAAATCATTTAATAATAATTTTTGAAAATATAAATTTAGAACAATTTTAATAATTAAATTTGTATTTTTACCTTCCCTCAAACTTAAATTTTTCTATCTATACTACATAGTGAAAAAGGGAAAGTATATAATAAAATTCATCGTACCTTTCGGCTTTAGGTATTTCTTTTCTTTGAAATTTTTGCAGGCTTTTTCATTACTTACAGAACCTGTACTGTTAGTATTCTTCTACATATAATATTTAAAAGAAAGTGCAGGGATGAAATTTTTAAAATAAGTATCAAACATAACAAATGAAAACTTAATCTATTACTACACATACATTTAACTAATCTATTTTAAAACATATTAAAACAATCTAAACAATGTTAACATTCATATCTTACAAAAACTTAAACTAACATCCTATATATATAAAAAATTGCAAACTAATTTAACACACAAGAAATCTAACATCATAACATAAGCAAACATACCAACATCCATAGTCTCTAGAAAGTACAGAATAATCACATCCAAAATAATGAAGTTTCCCAAAATAATAACAAATCTAAACAAACCAAACAAACTTAACAAAGTCTTTAATCTTCTACATTAAAATCCCAAACTATGTCATCTCCCTGATCTCCAAGGCTGAGAAGGCTGAGCAGGCTGGTACTGTGAATAACGGGGGCACTCAGGAAAGACAACATCTAAATCACCACTCCTATATCGAGGTTCAGCTTCAAAGTATGCAATTTCGTACTCTGAATTTCGCTGGAGATATTCACTATCATAATCGTGTCTTCTTTCCAAGCCTCTGATCCTTTGGTCTATATGCTCAAATCTTCTTTCCATATTTTCTCCAAATAACTCAAAACTCTTTCTACTCAGGGTCAATTCATTCATCAGATCTTGAAGGGTAGGAGTGGTGTACTGAGGGGGTGGATCATAACTAGTAGAGGGTATATCTCTACTTGAAGAAGGTAAATAATCCCTTGTCCCAGATCTCCATCCTTCATGAGATTCATATTTCTTTATATTAGCTTGAGTAAGGGGTTTCATAGGTTCAATCCATTCCTCATCATCTCTTGCCTCTACCCCAGATAATCGGCAAAGTGCATAGATAAGACCAGGTGTCGGCATATTTTTAGGTTGTGTGTTTTATTTTAAAAAGGGGGGTCTCCTAACAGAAGTTGTCGGCGAATTTTAATTTAATTTAAATAAATAATTTTGAAAAGTAGTATTTGACTTTGAAAATAATTTTAAATTTGAAGATTTTAAGATATAAGATTAAATCGATCTCACATCCCGAATAGTTTCTATAAACGAGCACCGCACCACAAACCGTGTATCTATCCCTATGGATAGACACACTGCTTGACGGTGGGGCTCGATTAAATAAATTAGAAGATTTGTGACATCCGTTTGGTCTGCGAACCAATTTTATAAGCCGACAAATTCCCCTGCTTAATATGAAAGCATTAAACAGGGTTTATATTACCTGGGTTCTTTTAAAATTCCCTATAAGGGCAAGCCCCTATAGTTAATTACATCTTAAGTGATGGGAATCACCTAAGAAAACTCTCGATAATAATTAATAATTCTGCTCTCAAGGATTTCAAAGTTTAAGTTTTCAAAGGATTGAATTTTGGAATTTCAATAGGGAATGGATCAAGTTTAGAACATTTTTTTTTGTTTTGAGAATTCAAAGGAAGAAAGGTAGGAGAAATCACAGATTCGAAGTGAACTTCGGTAATTTCCCGACTATCCTATTGTTTAGCTTGAGTTTAGGAAAGTACTAATATTTATTTAAATGTTTTGATCTTGCCAATTTTAATTAATTAGGACTTATATTTATATGATAGAATCATACAAATAGCCTTGAAGATGTGAGGGTTTATGTCGTACCCAAACGACTACCTCGGAATCCTAAGTCCGGTTAGGGCTTAATTTGCAATGCAAGTGCCTAACGAAGAGTTTGAGGATTTATGTTGCACTAGGCAAACTACCTCGAAATCCTATGGCTTTGTTGTTTAATTCTAAGAAAGTTTTGCTGAAGTAGACTCAGGTTTTGCTGATGACGATGACCGTGCTGCCCACCATGCTCCGAGCTCCTTGTTGTTGCAGAGGTTTGGTTTTAGAAGTCATAAATCAGGGGATGAGAAAAGTGTTTTGGTTTAGAGAAAATCTTAATTTCCAAGTGTTTTTTACGTTTTAATTAAAACAAATCTTAAAGTTGATTATAATGACACCGGTTAAGATCCCACGGTTCCATCCTTCCGGCATCATTATTTTTATCAGATTCACTTAGTCCAGATGAATTTGATAAACTCAACTGAATGAGTTCCACACTTTCATTTAGACCATGGGAAATCCCGTTAGCAACACGTAGGCTACATCATCCGAGGTATTCCCGATCATCCAACAGGACGTTTTAATTTAATTGTAATTGTAGTTTTGTGTTCGTTTGTGATTAAATTTTGAGTTGTTTTATATTTTGAAATGTTGTGGCGGTGAATTTTATCTTACAATGACTTTTAACTTAGTTTTGGTTTCAGTTTTAGGGACTATCCTAAAGGTGTGGGTTTTCATGCAACAGTTGTTTATCATGCAAGAAAAGTAAGTGCGATGCGATTAATGAAATTGCAATAATGTAAATTGCAAGAAAGTAAATTGCAATAAAAGCGTACCTGGAGGGTCTTCCCGTCATCCCAAGCTGCATTTAAAGCACAATTAGAATATTTAAGCAAGTTCCTAGGTAAAGCTAAGGGAAGGGTTATGGTTTTCTACCAAATTCCTAATCCTATAGCTAATCATTTCCTATGACGTCTAGGTTCTTTGTGTTTTGGTTTGAAGACGATTTTCTTCATCAAAGAATAATTAAATTCAATTGTTCTTATAAACATCCTATCATATTGAGAAAGTGTTTAAGAAGAATCTTAAACATCTTTTCAATATTGCTAGAATTGTTTTAAGTCCAAATGGATTCAATTACACAAATGAATTAATCGTCCAAGTATCTCAAGTTTTGTTATCTTGCTCAGTGAACTAGGACATTTGAATATCCTATGAGTGAAGTAACATTTCATTTAATGTTCTATTTAGGAGTTATGATAACCAAAGCTCTTAAGGGCAAATTGGTGTTCAAATGATTTGTGATTTCATTTAACTTCAGTTAAAGGGTTTAAATTTGGAATAGTGCTCAAGTTGTTTCATATTTAATTTCCTTCATGCCTTAGGTGATGTAATATTTAATTCAACTTAATTTAATTTAATTTAATTTAATCTTTAATTTAATTTAATTCAATTTAATTCAATTTAGTTTGATTTGATGTTAAATTAAATTAATTTGATTTCATTTAATTTTAATTTAATTTGATTTAATTTAATTTTAATTTAATTTAATTTAATTTAATTTAATTTAATTTTACTTAATTTAATTTGATTTTATTTATTTAATTTAATTTAATTAAATTTATTCATTCAATTTAATTTAATTTGTTTATTTAATTTAATTTTAATTTAATCTTTAATTTAATTCAACTTTAAATTTTAATTTAATTTAATTTAATTTAATTTAATTTTAATTTAATTTAATTTAATTTAGTTTTTTAATTTAATTTTAAATTTAATTTTATTTTTAATTTTAATTGAAATTTTAAAAGAGTTTAATAATTTAATTTTAGTTTAATGATTAAGTCTTTTAATATTTTAAATTTGAGTTATCACTTTAATTAAGAATTAAATATTAACGAGATAATTAATTTAGGGATTTTTAAATTAAAGAATAGATCTCTTCCTAATAATATCCCTATTTTAATAATTCCAATTTTATTATTCTTCCAAATTTAATCAATTATTTAATTAAGGTTTAATTATTTTAAATTGCTTAATGGGTTTCTACCCTTTAATTATTTAAATTTCAATCATCCAAATCAGATTAGGATCAAATATTTTACTTATTAATTTTTTTATTAAACCTAAAGTTTTAATTAAGGATTAAAATTTTAATTACCATTTTACCCTTTAGGCTTAATAATTTCACAACTCACTAAATTGAGCTCAAATGAACTTGAAATTTTTATGTGACTTCACTCATATGTCAATAAAGACACGAGAGGAGAAAATGTGATTTTTCTGTATTTAATTTATTTATATAATTATTTTTGGTAGAAAATAGAGATTTCCAAGGAAAATTTAATAACATGACCAAGGGAAAGTTTCTGTCCTTAAGAAAATTAGGGGACATTTCTAATGACCAGAGGACCACTTAGACCAATTTTGGTGATTTTTTGAATTATATTATGTTTATTATAATTATTTTAAATTTTGGAGTGTTAATTAATTTAAAAATAAAATAAATGTTGAAAAATGAATTTTATATTTTTCAAAAATCTCTCTGTTATCAAGGAAATCAGAGAATCAAATTTTACAATTTTCTGATTTTTCTATGATTTATTATAATTATTTTAGTGAAAATGCTAGAAAATACATTTTTTTTTAATTTTAAAATTACTCTAGGGCTTTAAAATTTAATATCTCATAAAATATACCTAAGAAAAATATGGGGTTTGTTCCTAAGTGATTAAAATTTAAAATGTGACATTTTGGTGAATTTTATTATTTTTGTGATTTTTATTATTTTTTAATTATTAAAATATTAAAATAATATTAAAAAATCAACTTTTTTAGAAAATTAAAATTTTAATTTTCTTAAATTCCCCTTATATCAGAGAAGCTCCAAAACCAATTTGGTGAATTTTTGAAAGATATTTTGAAAGTTATGAATTTTTAAAGTTTAAAATGGATAAATGACTTAATCAACCCAATTAGTAGGGCTAACCAAGTCCAATTGACCTCAAATTTTTATGGTGGGTTCCTCTAATCCTAAAGGTCAGTGGAGAATTGATTTGAAGCCAATTTGATGTATGGTTAGCTCTAATTAATTAGAGATCCATTTTGGGTGTTTAAGCCAATTAGGGTTGTTTTAAATGAACTAACTCAAAACCTATTTTTCCTAGAGGTCCTCCGGTCATAAGGAACATCACCAAATTTTTCTAGAATTTATTTCACAACATGCTATTTATTGGAATTAAAATACTCAAAACAGTAACATGAATTTGAAAAATCAATAACTCTTCATAGGGATGGCCTCCGACTTTGGAAAATTCGGGGAATGTTCCCAAATTCGGAGGCTTCAAAAGCCCTATGGTCTCATGCCATGGTGAATTGTATACATGCATGGAGAATTAAAAATATGCAGAGAGTAAATAAATTATTAAAAATAAAATACTTGATGAAATTAAATGATTTCTTTTCTACATTATGGAATGTTCCCAAATTCAGAGGCTTCAAAAGCCCTATGGTCTCATGCCATGGAGAATTGTATACATGCATGGAGAATTAAAAATATGCAGAGAGTAAATAAATTATTAAAAATAAAATACTTGATGAAATTAAATGATTTCTTTTCCACATTATTCTCCTCTGTTCACTGAGCAAGAGAGTATTTTTATTTTATGTTTCTGATTTTTCTACACAAAGTCATGAATTTTTGAAGTTTAGGGAATTAAAAAAATCAAAAAAATCCCTAATTTTCTATTTATCCACGCGGCGCCGCGTCAACCTCGGTAGCTCCGAAACGCCGCGTGGCGCGCTCCCATTCGACGCCGCCATCTGACTCAGCGCTCCGGGGGCCCGCTGTATCGTTCTGTCTCCTGATCCGACGGGATCCTGGCCGTCCTTCCTCGCGTGTATTGAATGGACGGCATCCGTTCATCGTCCCCAAGTGTCCTCACCCGAGAGCTGTACACACTAAATCCCTAAGATCTCACTCGATACTCAATGGATTTTCATGTTCTTATGCTCTATGGATTCGTCTTGAGAAGACGAACACATCTATACAGTTTATGTGGGATGAAATTTACGCAATAAAAATGGAGAATGTTCAGAAGCTCGGGAAGAAGAGTGAGGCCATACCTTTGCTCAGAGAAGTGTGGCTTCAATCTGAGAGTTATCGCACCTTCGATTGGATCCCAGCAAGCTCCAGATGAAGTCTCCCGGTCGCAGTGAATTGTCTAGGTGTGATTTCGACCAAGCCCGATCACAAAGCTTGGAGGCTGGAGCAATCGGGTGGCCCGGAGATGGGGCTTCGCTGGTGGACACCTTCCCTCGGTCCGGTGAAGGTGTAGAACCAATCAATTTGGGGATTGGCTCACTCGTGGAGAAGTGTCCTAGTTTTGGGCCTAGATTTTAACTCCGAAATTGAGCTCACGAGGAAGAAATGGCGAGAGGGATCTCGGTGGGGATCAAGTGCTCGTGTATGGGGAGGAGTCCGGAACAATTTTGGCGAGTTTCCTTAAGGTTTGTTTCAGCACCTCTCATGGCCGAGAGGGGTGGTGTTTAAATAGGAGAGGGTGGAGGGCCTCCCGGGGAGAGTTAGGGCTTGGGATCGAGCTGCTCTTGGCAAGAGAAGAATAGCCCCAATGGCCAGCTGGGGATGGGGCGGCTCGGCAAGGGAGAATTCCTAGGTTGGCTCACATGTGAGCTCTCGGCCATGGTGTTTTCCGGCGGCCTGGTGGCTGGCCGGCCAGGCATGGGTCACCCTCAAGGTCAGGTGGGTCAGGGGTTGAATTTGGTGAAGTCAATTGGAGTTTGACATGTGTAAAAAGCTTGATTAAAAATGGAATGGGGGAGAGTGTATTTTGGGCTTATTTTGGTCAACTCATGCAAATGGGTTTGGTTCACCCTCCCATGACCTCGTGTGGGCTGAGGGAAAGTCATTTGGTTCAGCTTGATTGGAGTGGTGAAGTCTCCATCCATGGTGAGGTGGCTAAGCATGGTTTAGAGTGTGACATGAATATGGTTAAAAGGGCTTAATGAAGGATTAGGAAAGAATCCCCTCTTCTTGCCATTAATGGCTTGGTGAGGTGGAAAGTCGTCTCCATGGCTTCCATGTGGCTTGTACATGGCTCAATGGCTCACATTTGGCTTGGAAAAAGTTTGGTCAATTTTATAAAAATGGGTTTTAAGAATTTTGGATATTTTGGTGAAAATTTGGATGAAGCTTCATTTAGAATTATTTGATCATTGGTTTATGACTTAGGGATGATTTTAATTGAATGGATGATGTAGAGAAATATCATGTGGGCTTTGGGATCAATTTTGGGCCTTTGGATGTGGTGAAGGATGGGCTTTTAAAATGGTTTAAGGAATGGGCCTTTTGAATTTTAAAATGGATTTTGGGATGAAATTTTGTAAAGTGGTTGGGCCAAATAATTGTTGGGTTTAGCACATGGAAGTATCAAGAGTGACTTGAAGAAAATTGGGAGTGATTTGGGTTTGAATTGGTTGAATTTGGGTTCTTTTGGTGAATGGGCCAATATAGGTCCAAGTGGGCCAAGTTGGGCCAATGTTGGGCTAGGGTTAAAATTGATGTAAAATTATTGTTGAGAAATGTTTATGGGAGTGTTTCAAGGAGGTTTTGACTTTGGTTGGGCTTTGATTTTGGGGTTTGGGCTCATCTGGGTTAGGTTTGGGTTTAGGTCAAAAATAAAATTGGATCCAAATGTCAATCAAATTGGACTTGGATTTGGTCTAGATTGGTGTTGGGAATGTTGAATTGAAGTTTAGAATTGAATTGGACCAGAATTTGGGTCAATTGGATAGGTTTGGTTTGGCATTAGGTTCACTTAGGGTTAAAATGGGTCAAATTGGGGGTTTTGACAAAAGTAGAGTAAATTGACAAATTTGGCCCATGATGTAGTTGAACAAAATAAAATTGAGAATATTTGGGATTTTCTGGATTTTTCTGGGAATTTTCTGAATTTTTGGATTTTTGGGTCAAGAGGGGTATTTTGGGTATTTGGAGGGTATTGGGAGGTATTTTTGGAATTTTTGGTATTTTTGGGTATGGATGGTAAATTTTAGTGGATATAAATGTTTAGGAATGATTTTTGGGAATTTTTGTGTGATTTGGAAATTTTGGAGGATTTCAGGGGTTTTGGGTAGGTTAGGCGGGTGTAGGGTCCCGGGGGTCAAAAATTGAAAATTTGGAAAAATGAAGATTGGGTGAATGTAAGTGGAATAAAATCATTTTGGTTGAGCTATGAAGCCACATCAAGCCCACATGAGCCATGAAGGGACTCATTTGAGGCATTCACTATGTTGTTCCTAACCCTCTTAGCCAAGGGCTTAGGGATTAAGGACCATCCATGTGAATCACATACATGAGTCAGGAGGTCAAGTTAGGTATAGGTGTGTGAAAGTGTAGTGTATAGGTGTAGTGTGTGTGTAAGTCAGCCCCTTCACCAGACCAAGCCACCCAGGGTAATCCTAAGGCCAAAGAGTCCTATAGGAACTCATCCTTTAAACTTCCACATTTGATTTCAACCCTCTAGGTGATTAGGGGTCTACGAGTCGAGTTTGTGGAGTTTGCGGGGAGTTAAGAAGTGGTTTGAAATTCGAGATGGTGGATCTCAATTCTAGTCCTCTAAGATAGTCAAAGGAAAAGCCTAAGGCTAGATCCTAAGTACTAAAAGAAGAAGAGAAGACCTCATCAAAATGAGGTCAATAAATGGACCCCCGATAGGTGTGGTGAGCTGACGGAGCACACCGCGCGTATTGGTGTTGACCGAAGCGATCAACAAAACCAACACAGATGTCCAAGTGACAAACTTAGGACGAAATAAAAGAGTTTCCGTTGGGGAGTGTCAAGCATATCTCTGAAGCTGGAGATTCCTGAACTCTCGCTAGGGAAAGGAAAAGGAGGTGAATTCCAAATCACATGATCTGGGGAAAATTCAATTTAGATTTTATTTTGTTTCAATTTAAGTTTCGATGTGTGAGCTCAGATTTTAGTTTGGAGTTTTAATTTAGATTGAAGTTTGTCAAAATTAATTTGAAGGGATTTGATTTGAAATGAAAATTGGAATTTCGTGGTTTTAGATGTAACATCTTCAACCCCAAAAGAAAATTGAATCGATTGGATTGGATCATTACAATGAGGAGAGATCTCAGAGTAATGCGGTATTGGATGTAAAATCCTTAACCTCAAGAGTTTGATTTTGATGTATTTCATTGCAATAGGGAAAGAATCCTAAAGCAATGCAGTTTCGGATGTAAACTCCTCAACCCCAATAGTTTGGTTTGGATGTATTTCATCGAAATAGGGAAAGAATCCTAAAGCAATGCAGTCTCGGATGTAAAATACTCAACCCCAAAAGATTTGAATTTTGATGTATTTCATTGCAATAGGGAAAGGATCCTAAAGCAATGCAGTCTTGGATGTAAAATCCTCGACCCAAAAGTTTGAATTTGATGTACTTCATTGCGATAGGGAAATGATCCTAAAGCAATGCAGTCTTGGATGTAAAATCCTCAACCTAAAAGTTTGAATTTGATGTATTTCATTGCGATAAGGAAAGGATCCTAAAGCAATGCAGTCTTGGATGTAAAATCCTCGACCCAAAAGTTTGACTTTGATGTACTTCATTGCGATAGGGAAAGGATCCTAAAGCAATGCAGTCTTGGATGTAAAATCCTCGACCCAAAAGTTTGAATTGGATGTATTTCATTGCGATAGGGAAAGGATCCTAAAGCAATGCAGTCTTGGATGTAAAATCCTCGACCCAAAAGTTTGAATTGGATGTATTTCATTGCGATAGGGAAAGGATCCTAAAGCAATGCAGTCTTGGATGTAAAATCCTCGACCCAAAAGATTTGAATTTTGATGTATTTCATTGCGGTAGGGAAAGAATCCTAAAGCAATGCAGTCTCGGATGTAAAATCCTCAACCCCAAAAGATTTGATTCGGATGTATTTCATCGCAATAGGGAAAGAATCATAAAGCAATGCAGTCTCGGATGTAAAATCCTCAACTCCAAGAATTTGATTTTGATGTATTTCATTGCGATAGGGAAAGGATCCTAAAGCAATGCAGTCTTGGATGTAAAATCCTCAACTCCAAAAAGTTTGATTTTGATGTACTTCATTGCGATAGGGAAATGATCCTAAAGCAATGCAGTCTTGGATGTAAAACCCTCGACCCAAAGGTTTGAATTTGATGTACTTCATTGCGATAGGGAAAGGATCCTAAAGCAATGCAGTCTTGGATGTAAAATCCTCGACCCAAAAGTTTGCATTTGATGTACTTCATTGCGATAGGGAAATGATCCTAAAGCAATGCGATCTTGGATGTAAAATCCTCGACCCAAAGGTTTGAATTTGATGTACTTCATTGCGATAGGGAAATGATCCTAAAGCAATGCGATCTTGGATGTAAAATCCTCGACCCAAAAGTTTGAATTTGATGTACTTCATTGCGATAGGGAAAGGATCCTAAAGCAATGCCGTCTTGGATGTAAAATCCTCGACCCAAAAGTTTGAATTTGATGTACTTCATTGCGATAGGGAAAGGATCCTAAAGCAATGCAGTCTTGGATGTAAAATCCTCGACCTAAAAGTTTGAATTTGATGTACTTCATTACGATAGGGAAATGATCCTAAAGCAATGCAGTCTTGGATGTAAAATCCTCGACCCCAAAAGATTTGAATTTGATGCACTTCATTGCGATAGGGAAAGGATCCTAAAGCAATGCAGTTTTGGATGTAAAATCCTCGACCCAAAATTTTGAATTTGATGTACTTCATTGCGATAGGAAAAGGATCCTAAAGCAATGCAGTCTTGGATGTAAAATCCTCGACCCAAAATATTTAATTTGATGTACTTCATTGTGATAGGGAAAAGATCCTAAAGCAATGCAGTCTTGGATGTAAAATCCTCGACCCAAAAGTTTGAATTTGATGTACTTCATTGCGATAGGGAAATGATCCTAAAGCAATGCAGTCTTGGATGTAAAATCCTCGACCCAAAGGTTTGAATTTGATGTACTTCATTGCGATAGGGAAATGATCCTAAAGCAATGCAGTCTTGGATGTAAAATCCTCGACCCAAAAGTTTGAATTTGATGTACTTCATTGCGATAGGGAAATGATCCTAAAGCGATGCGATCTTGGATGTAAAATCCTCGACCCCAAAAGATTTGAATTTGATGTACTTCATTGCGATAGGGAAAGGATCCTAAAGCAATGCAGTCTTGGATGTAAAATCCTCGACCCAAAAGTTTGAATTTGATGTACTTCATTGCGATAGGGAAAGGATCCTAAAGCAATGCGATCTTGGATGTAAAATCCTCGACCCAAAATATTGAATTTGATGTACTTCATTGCGATAGGGAAAGGATCCTAAAGCAATGCAGTCTTGGATGTAAAATCCTCGACCCAAAAGTTTGAATTTGATGTACTTCATTGCGATAGGGAAAGGATCCTAAAGCAATGCAATCTTGGATGTAAAATCCTCGACCCAAAAGTTTGAATTTGATGTACTTCATTGAGATAGGGAAATGATCCTAAAGCAATGCAGTCTTGGATGTAAAATCCTCGACCCAAAAGTTTGAATTTGATGTACTTCATTGCGATAGGGGAATGATCCTAAAGCAATGCAGTCTTGGATGTAAAATCCTCGACCCAAAAGTTTGATTTTGATTGAGATTTGAGAGCTGGAAAGATTGAATTCGAAATTTGGAAGGATGAGTTTGAACTCGGTTGAGATTTGATTTAAGATTTGATTTGAAATTTCGAAGATCAAATTTGAAATTTGATCGAGATTGGATTTGACATTTGATTGAGAATTGGTTTGGAATCTGGAAAGATTGAATTTGAGATTTGATTTAGATTTGATTTAATTTGAAATTTATGTTCATTTCGTTTGTCTTTTAATGATTCAAATTTTATTTTATCGTTTGTTTAATGTTCATGTGAATTTGGTGTTCGTCATTTTTAGATTTTTAAGGAAAGTTTTCTTTTATTCTTTTTTTTATTTATTTCTTTTCTGTTCTTTGTTCGAAGTTCATTTAACTTTAATGGCGTTTCCAGATCAATTTGCACAAAAGAGGTGAAGGCCAAAAATGTGACATGGTCACTTTCATTCCAATCATGTCGAAGATACATCATACAACTTGATCCGGAATATATTTCATACAATCCATGTAGACTCAAAACGGACTATGTATGATCTTCGTCGATCCATCAAAAGAAGCATCCGTCAAAAATCCTTGTCCGAATAGTGGGGTACATGGTCAATAACATCACCTTCCAAGCCATCCTCGGCAAGGATGCCGTATAGATGTACATTGGAGGTGTGATATTTTCCATGTAACTCACGACTCGTAAGGCCGGAGGCTCTCTAGCTCCGGGTCCGGCTTGAAATGGTAAGGTATCTTCTTGTCGTCCATCCTTCGAAAGTAGCCGAGATCCGCTTCACCGGTACTCCCGGTATGCAATGCTTAGCGATATCCGCTCGTTGCCCTTCGGTATCATGACGGAACCTACCGAGTAAAGGTATCTTCACCGGCCCTTGGAACTCACCCGGGCTCGCTATCCGGAGGTCGGATCCGAACATGATGTTACACTCGTTCGGGAAAGAGACGTGCGTAAAGGTCCGACAAAGTCGTGGTGATCTATGTGTGGGGGTATGCGGTCACCACCGCTCGTAGATGTTAATAATGCGGCTATTGGGTATGCAATCTGCTGGCGGTACCCTCCATGTTATCAATCTCTTTACCATTCTCTTGATGACTAATGGCATCGGATCCACTTGCCCATGACGGAGTATTCCGGTGGGTTTCCCTTCCGTCTTCCGCAAAGTTGTAGCAGCATCCGCATTGTATTGTGATTCTTCCCTTCCCCGACATCCATCTCGCGGGGTTCCGAGTATGTGTTTTCCCTCAGGCGGCCTCGCTCGGCCCATTCTTTTCAAATCCCGGATGCAATCCACGATTTGCTCGTTGTTCATACTCCGAGAATACGTCCGTATGTAGCTCGTGGCCCTCTAGTATATTGATTCTTCGCCTTTAATTCTCTCGAAGTATTCAAAGGTTTTCTTTTCAACATTCCGCATTCTCTCCAGCTCGTATTCGGAATGATCCGCGATGGCGAGGCTCGGTGACATATTGTGGGATATACGGTTCAATCCCTTCACGTTCTCCCGCATACCTCGGCTCCTCGGGGATGATGCCCGTCGGGACATCCCCGGGGTTGCTCTCGCAACAAGGTCATGCATTGCGGTGGTTCTATCCGGTGGCGTGGTAGCCTTCTTTCTTCGCGGTCTTCCGGAGATTTCCCCGGTCCTTTCCGTTATCCTAGGAGCTGGCCTCCTTTCTTCGGGTTCTGGTGAACCAGGTGTCCTTGAAGTGTATGTGCGGCATTAGCAAGCTCGTCTCGCCGCGCCGGTCCGCAGCTAGTTTTGTTAACATCTTACGGATACGACGATTCTTATTTCTTCGTTGCGTTGCTGTGAGAGTAGCTCTTCGAACTTCTTGAATCTCTGTGGGCGCGGCGCTGACAAGCCTGCCCTCTGCTGTAGCGACTACAGACTTCATTTTCTTATCTTCTTCAGTGTTTGCTTTTCTTTTCTTGGTCCTTGGATTGGTGGCTTGGGCCACCCACTTTCATTACCGTCTGCCGGGCAGCTTCTTCTCGGTCAATCGGGACCCCAGTCACTTTCCTCGTACTGTAGGCCTGCTGGTGCGAAATCCGAGTCAATCTTGATTATCGCTCCATCTTTCACCCTCTTTTCATCGAGTGCAAGGCTTATGCCATTCTTAAAGTTCAGGACCAACCGCCTGTTCGACATTTCCCTGCGAAAAGACAAGGAAAAGGATCAGGGGCTATACTAAAAACAAGAACATTAAGAAAATGTTTATTAAAGACATTTTTTTTTCTCTTCTTTTTTTTTATATTTTTAAATTTAACAGGAATGAAGTAGGATAAGATCAGGGAAGAGATTTTGATTTGGAAGAGAAAACGAGGAAAACTTTATTATCATGATTTTATTTATTTTAGCACATTTTATTATTTTTGGGTTCGGACCCAATCATAAGTAATTACTTCGCCCGTATTTCTTAGGGATGATGAATTCATTCCTTCGAAACATCAGGTAACGTAATACTTTTTCAAGTATCGTCCGTTGATCAGAAGCATATGTCGTTCTCCCTGGCAATTCACTAGCTGGTAGGAACCTCCTGAGTATACTACTTCAACCACAAACGGTCCTTCCCAAGTGGGTTCAAATTTTCCTCCTATCTTGCGATGTGCAAGAATAGGTCTCTTGAGAACAAGAACTAAGTCACCAACTTTGAAGGTTCTTGGGCGGACCAGCTTGTCATGGGCTTGAACCATCTTAGCTTGGTATAGTTCTAAATTCGTTGCGCTGCAAGCCTTTTCCCTTCCGGGCTTTCTAATTCTTCGAGTCGTAAATTGGCGTTCTCTTCTGTCGTGATTTTATTTGCAACTGCAATTCTGAGTGAAGGAAGCGGAACCTCTAAAGGTAACACTGCCTCGGACCCATACACCAGAGCGTAAGGTGTAGCTTGAGTAGGAGTTTTGAAGGTTGTCCGGTAGGCCCATAAGGCTTCTAACAACTTCTCGTGCCAATTTCTCTTATTATCGTCCAAGGTTTTCTTTAAGATTTGAACGAGAGTTTTATTAAAAGCCTCAGCGAGGCTGTTTGCTCTTGGGTAGTAAATTGTTGAGTATCGCCAGTCGATTCCGTGTCTCCTGACAAAATTGTTGATTTGTGTGCTTCTGAATGCCGACCCATTATCCGAGATGATCTCGCGCGGCACTCCGAAACGATAGACAACTTGGTTCTTGAAAACCGTAAGCACGTGGTGTGCTTTCACTTCTCTAAGTGGAACCGCCTCTGCCCACTTGGAAAAGTAATCCGTAGCCGCAAGAATGAAGCGATGTCCTTTTGAAGATGGTGGTTCTATCGAACCCACTATATCTCGTGCCCCAACATTCAAATGGCCACGACGCAATCGTCGGATGTAGCACATTTGGAGGTTGGTGTAGAACCACTCCGTGCACTTGGCATTGGTGACAGCTCTTGGCGATTTTCATGCAGTCGGTCATCATCGAGGGCCAGTAGTACCCTAGTCTTTTAATTTTCATTTTCATCTTCGGACCCGATTGGTGAGCGCCACAGAGTCCTGAATGCACCTCTTTAATAATTTTACGGGCCTCGGACCCGCTTTGGCACCTTAGCCACATTTGATCAAAAGACCTTCTGTACAATGTGTTGTTTATTAATGCGTAAGACAGAGTTCTTTTCTTGATCTGATGGGCTAGCGACCTATTGTCTGGAAGCTTTCCTGTTTGCAGGTAGTCTATCAATGGTTGTCGCCAATCTTCGTGTTTTCCGTCACTCGTTGCAACCGATCCTTTTTCTTTTTCGATTTATGTATCGTGTACTATGTCGAGTCGTGATAGGACTCGACGTCCGTGAACCGACACTTCCACCGATTCATCTTGCAAACGATGCAAATTCTTTTGCGAGACGGGCTAAAGCATCCGCTAAAGAATTTTCTTTTCGGGAATTTTGTAGATTGTCACATTTGGAATCCGTTCCAACAATCGTATGGCATACCGGAAGTATTGCTCGAGTCTTAGCTTTAGAATTCCGTACTCGTCCGGCAATCTGTTGAATGATTAACTGCGAATCCCCGTAGATGTTGATGTCCGTTATCCCCATTTGAATAGTTAATTCCGGTCCGTTATGAGGGTTTCGTATTCCGCTTCATTGTTTGTACACGGTTCGTCAAGTGGTATGAGTATCTTAACATCCCCCGCTCCGGTGTTATAAAGATTAGCCCGATTCCCGCCTTACGGGCACTATCACTTGCGATTCTTTGTCTTTGTGTGCCGAAGATGCTCCGTCGAAATATAATTCCCAACGTCGATCATCGGGGTCTTCTAGATTCATTATCCGTTCATCCGGCAAATCGTCATCGAGGGGAGATTCGCCGGCAAAGGGTGTGCTGCGAGAAAGTCTGCTAAGACTTTTGTCCCTTTACGGCAGAGGAGGCACGAAAGTTATATTGAATTGCAATAATATCATTCACCATCTGGAAAGTCTGCCGGAAAGTGTCGGACGAGTCATCAAGTATTGCAATGGATTAAATTTCGAGATCGAGTCGACCTTATGAGAAAGCATGTAGTGCTCGAGCTTTTGAGCGGCGAAGATCGGGGCCAAACAATGCTTTTCAATTGCGGGATACCTTACTTCCGCTCGGAAGTAAACGACGGCTTAAGTAGTAAAGAGCATTTTCTTTACCCTCATCATTGACACTGGCTAACAGGGCTCCGAGAGAGTCGTCTAAAGCCGCGGTGTAAAGTATCGCCGGTCTACCCGAGACCTGGGTCGCTAAGACAGGAGGTGTTATTAAATATTGTTTAATGTCCTCGAAGGCCTTCTGGCATTTCTCTTCCCAAATAAATTTGGAGTCCTTTTTAACTAGTGTCGAGAAAGGCTGACACCTACCTGAGAAGTTTGAGATAAAGCGTCGAAGATATGCCGCCTTCCTTGAAAAGATCGTAGCTGTTTTAAGGTTTTGGGAGGCGGCATTTCTAAGATAGCTTTAATCTTTTCCGGGTCAATTTCAATTCCACGATGTCGGACAATGAATCCTAAAAATTTCCCAGAGGTGACGCCGAAGGCGCATTTTAAGGGATTCATCTTAAGGTTAAATTGTCTTAATCGTTCGAAAACAATTCTCAAATCATACATGTGGTTTTCCTTTACTTTGCTTTTGATGACCTCATCGTCCACGTAGCATTCGACTTGATGGTGGATGAGATCATCAAAAATTCTTGTCATTGCTCTCTGGTAGGTTGCTCCTGCGTTCTTCAGTCCGAATGGCATCACTGTGTAGCAAAATACTCCGATCGGCGTTTTGAATGTTGTAAGCTTTTCATCTTCTGGAGCCATTTTTATCTGGTTGTATCCTGAAGATCCATCCATGAATGAGAATATTTCATGCGTTGAAGCAATGTCGATCATTAATTCTGGGATCGGTAGAGGGAATTCATCTTTTGGACATGCCTTGTTTAAATCTCTCGAAGTCCACACAAATTCCGATCCGACCATTCTTCTTCTCGATCGGCACTACATTGGCTAGCCATGTCGGGTATTGTTCTTCACGGACAAATTTAGCGTCTATTAGCTTTTTAACTTCAGCTATGACTTGTTGTTCGATTTCTAGACGCATTCTTCTGGGACCTTGTCTGACTGGGACAGAAGTAGGATCCACTCCTAGCTTATGAACTGCGACCTCTGGAGCTAATCCTGGCATCTCATCGTATCTCCAAGCAAAACAGTCTTTAAATTCCATTAATAACTTGATTATTTCTTCGGAGTCTTCTTTATTGAGTAAGGAGCTAACAAAGGTAGGTCTAGGCTCTCCGCTAGTACCTAAGTTAACTTCCGTTAACTCATCTATTGTAGATTTAATTTCTTCTTCGAATTCGGTGGAGCGTCTCCAATTTGTAAATCTTCGAGTTCGTCCGTAGTTTCCATGCAGTTTTCATTGGACTCGCAAGTGACAACCAAGCAAAATTCAGTATCGTCAACTGATCCTGCTGTGCCGAATCCGAGACCATGCTTTGAGTTGGGTGGACGACCGGAATTATTCCATAATTTTTCAAAATGTTGTGATTGACTTTTTGTCCATTGTCGAGGTAAGAAACCACGTTGAATTAAATTTTGAACACAGGGAGAGTACCACTCAAAAGGTAATTCCATTAATTCTGATGAAGTGACATCTTCGAATTGTACATTATTTTCGGCTTTGGAGGAAGAAGCACCACGGTAGAATTCGATTGGCTTTGTACCGTCGCTACGTACCTCTTTGACCACCATACCCTCGATCTTGCTAGGATCTGGATCGGGGTTAGGGTCATAGTATGTACGTAGTGGTTAATCTTTTCGTACATTGATTTGTATTCTTCATTCTTCTCATCTTCGAGAGAGATCTTGAATTGCGGCTTCTTCTGACTTATTGTCGCTGCTTCTTGTTTGAATTATTTTTCTTCTTCAGAACTATCTTCCCAATCAACATCGATGGTTGGTTTCCTCTGTCCAACTGTCCTAACGTCTCTACCACGACCTTGTCCCCGGCCTCGAACTCGGATGCGAGATGTGGAGAAACCTTCACCATCTCGCCGGAAGGGAGTGGTGAGTGACTGTTGGACTAGAACTTCAGGTTCTTCGTTGTCCCGAACTTTCTTTGCTTCATTCGTTATGGTATCTCCGGAGAAAATTGTTTTCTTCGGAGGCGCATAATAAGTCGCATCTTCAAGGATTCGATCTCATGTACGGAGAATGGTTGTAAGTCACCTTTGATGCACTTGTTCCCCTCCATCGTAGTATTTGATGCACCGATGTAGAGATGATGGTACCATCCTATTTTCATGTATCCATGGTCGGCCCAAGAGAGAGTTGAACGATGTTTCGAATCAATTATGTGAAATTTTGCGGTTGTCTTTGCTAAGTCACCGGTCTTCATTAGTAGTGTTATTGATCCGAGGGCTCTTTCTCCTTTCTGGTTGAATCCTCTTAATAACTTTTTGTCGGCTTCGAGCTCGCGAGCATCAATTTCCAAATATGCTAGTGTTCGAAGACTCATTATATTTATTGATGCTCCTGGATCAACCAATACTCTGGAGAGCGTAAACTTCCCAATTGTAACAGAAATGTACAACGGTCGGTTGTGATCTGCTGTCCCAAGTAGTAGGTCATTATCCGTGAAGATAACACCTCGCTGTTCCTTTAACGAGAAAACCTCATCTAAGGAATCTCCGGCGATTTGAGCTAAGCAAATTTCTGGATCAAGTAAGGCTTTGATCAGAGCTTCTCTCATCTCCTTTGATAAGATGAGAGCGTCGTAAATGCTCAGTTTGGCCGGTAGTTTCCTAAGATGGGCTAGCACGTTATAGTCCACTTTATTTCCATGTGTCTCGGCTTCTTCTCGAATGGGTATTTCTTCTTCTGGGGTTGGTTCTTCTTGAACAACCACCTGCTTTCCTTTGTCTTTTGGACCCATTCTCGGAGGTAGAACTCTTCCACTTCTTAAGTTGATTTCTGTAATTTCTTCTGAATCTAGTGTTGAGCTTGTCGGTGTCTCCTCCTGAATCGGAATGACAGGCTCTTCCGGATTAACTTCAGAATCTGAAAGCTCTAACTCTATCGTGACTGGAGCTCCTCGAAACTCACAGATAGATTCGTTGCTTGTTGAACTCTCGTAGCCTCCTTTATGGATGTCTTCTTTGTTATTTTGCTCGTCGAGATCGTGTATGATTTGAGAATTGTCGTTGGTATCAAAATCGATGTCCTGATTGTCGCTAGTTACGTAATCGTTAGAAACAGTCAAAACGTAGCCAACGCCATCACCCTTATCATAATATAATCCCACCGAAGTGAGCAGATAATCATACAAAATCAGAGGTTCGAGGGATTTCTCCCCGAATCGAAACAACTATCCTAGGATAAGCAGCCCCTAGTCTAGCCTTAGGAGTCTCGGTCCTCTCTTCTTCGTCGATTTTCTTCTTCTCTTCAATCGCCTCCTGTTGAGGTGGTTCTTCTTTCGCAAGTGATAGTACCGGCTTAACAGGTCTCAAACTCTGAATTGAAGCTCGCACCGAGGCGGTTTGGATGCTGTCTAAAATCTTTTTTGAAGACCTCGTCCAAGCGGTAGTCCATCCATCGTCAGTCGTATAGGGATCTATCGGAATGATGGGATCGGTTGAGATAACATTGACGGAACCTCCTTTCTGGGGTTCCTTCATGTACTCCTTCGGGATTGTTATATTCCCTTTCCGAAGGTTGTCATTGAGCCAACTTTTGAAGGTAATGCAATCTTCTATCTTGTGCCCAAGCATCCGGTTGTAGGGGCAAAAGTTGGGATCACCTTTCTTGTTGACTTCCTCTGGTCTTTTAGGCTCTGGCAGCTGGAAATCTGGAGTCTTCATCAGACTACGGAACATTTTCGACCTGCTTCATTCTTGAACGGATATTCTCTCGCTCGAAGCTCCTTAATGTACGTTGCGGACGAGGCGGTTGTTCATACTGTGGAGATGACCGATAGCTTGGTCGGGGTTGCTCGGTAATTCTATTGTGGTTGCTCGCGACCGTTCGGTGGTATTTGCATCGGTTGCTTGCCTTTGTCAACTCGCTGCAACGATCCCGGATTTCTTTTCAAAAGTCTTCACGAGCTTTTGTTTGTCCGTCTTGTCGGCGAAACTTAATTGCTTCGCCTCTTCTTGCAAGCTTCCGGCCTTGCTTAACAACTTCTCGAAAGTCTTAATAGTGAATCCTTTGAGGAGAAGTGCTATCGGGCCGTGAATGCTTTTAAGCAAGATGCCGATTGCATGTTGTTCTTGTAATTGTGGTTCACACTTCATGCTTAAGTTCCTCCATCGAAGTATGTAATCCACCAAAGTTTCGTTCGGCTTACGCTTCTCTACCACTAAATCACCTATAGTGATGTGGTGCCGAGCTCCGGCGAATCGCTTGATGAAGAGGTTCTCTAGTTCCGAGAACGTCTTCACCAAACCATTGGTGATTCTGCATACCGGTAGAAGGCGATTCCCGATGAGGCCGCCGACGAACCGTCGGAAGAGTAATGCATCGCTCCCGCCGCATTGCAACAACCGGCACGAAAGTGTGCAACATGCCTGTCGGGGGTTTCCGGCTCCATCAAAGGTTTTGAACGAGAGGTGGTACGAAGCCTTTTGGGTACTGGACGACGTCGAATTCTTCCGGGTAAGGTCTACCCGTCCGAATGGATGTCCCGCTCTTTGATTGTGCTAAGGCTTCTCGCACTCGCTTGTTCCACCAAGCTCTTGATATCTTTTTCTGGAATCATGCTTTGTGTTGTATCTTTCTTTAGCTGATCATCCCCGTTGACGGATGTAATCTCCTTTCCTCCGTCCACAATGTGAATGACCTCTGGGGGTGTTTCTCTTTGGGGTTGCACTTGACTTTGGAGAGTGGCTAGTGCTACAGCCATCTCTTCCATCCTTTTCGCCATTTGAGCGATCGTGTCGTCTTTCTCCTGAAGCTGCCTTCTCATCAGTTCTGGCTCCTCTCTTTTTGCGGCTGCAGGAGCACCTTGCGAAGCTGATGAAGCTCGTGTTTCGACCATGTTGATTTCTGCATATTCGTCGTCCATGAATTCCGATGAATCAATCTCGTCTCCGAACTTTTCTTCTCTTTCTTTTGCTAATCGTCGGATATCGGTTCTCAACTTTTCCATGGAATCTTCTAGCGAGGCTTTCTGTGTGTCCTCGCGGTTGTCATGCGATAGCTGCCGGGTCCCCTTTTCACGAGTCCCCTTTATCGCAGTAGCACTTTCTTCAGATTCTAGCTCCTGGCGAGACTTTCTTTCTTGGGCTGTTGTTTCAATCTCAACTGCCCAGTAGTGGGACGCCATACCATCCTTCTAGCAGCAGAAGGTCTAGGACCAGATGGTCTGTCGGCCAAATGCTGGAAGGTGGTATCCTCCCTAATTTGTAATCCTGTGACGACGACAGGCGGACTAGCCTTCATTCTTTTACTTGGCTTTTCTATCATGACGGCGGGTTCTACTCGGGGCCCAAGACGGGATTTGACTGGCACCCGCCCTATCCTTCGTAGAATCTCTGATACTGGGCACTTTTCCTTCTTTGCTAACGTTTCTACCAAAGTTTGCAGTCGAGCAAACGGCGTAGTTCTAGTCCTTTTCTTGCGGCTATCGTTGTAATATGCGGGCTGAGGTAATGCGACGACGAATCTTGCGAACATTTTCCTCGTCCTCCGCGGCGGAGAGGGGATGGAACCCGCTTCCTCCCAAAAGTGGTATGCATTCGAGCAGCGGTGTATATTCTGGCAGCGGTGTATATTCAGGCAGTTCTGGGATTTCCTCCAGGAAAGCAATTTCAGCAGCTCTGGCTTCTCTAGCGATCCTTCTACTTTTGTTTCTTCTTTGGGTCCTTGTCAGTGATGGAATCTTTGAACTGGACCCGATTTCGAAAATGAAGGTCTTACGAGAAGATCCGTACCCTCCACGGTAACAGGGTTTACCATAATTCTGGATTTCTTTCCCCTTTAATTGGGCAGAAGTCGGGGTAGGTGCAGAAACAACTAGACCAGTGGGGGTAGTAAGGACAGTCCTCCTGCAGACAGCAGTACTCCTCTCAGTCGGGATCCTTTGCAGGGGAGGAAACTCTTGAGTCGACCTAAGGTTGAACTCGAGCAACGGCTTCTCAGTTTCAGATACTTTGTTCGTCAGTGCGAAAAGGGAAACGTCGGTGATCTTGACATTCGTGTTTTCAAATCCTTGTCCAAATCGGATGATCCCATTGTCAGGCAGCTCATCCTTATAGACAGCGAAGTCCAGTCCGTTGGTGAAGGAGAAAATCAGCTTTGGGGCCTCCATTTCTGCAGGGTAGATCCTGATCGTCAGTCCCAAGTTATGCTTCTTTTCTTTAGGACGAAAAGAAAGGAATTGAAAAGAGTCCGAACACATTCTTGTTCATGTATTTATAAGAAGGAATCATTTGTTAAAAGAATCATTTATTAGAGGGTTCGTTTATTTAGAACGGAATGTCCAAAGGTGTAGAGAAGGTAAGGAATCCGATTCGGAGTTGGAAAGGAAAAGAAGGTCTTATGCAAGACCTCTCGACTCGAAGGATCACTCCTAAACTAACACCTATTGGGGGTCCACCCCACCTCAGAAATGAGGTAGAGGATCTCGGAACCTCTCTGTTTAGGGGTGTCTAAACAGTGGCTCCTAAATCCGAGAGAATGTTGGCTATACTTGTCCAAGGTAGAAATGAACATAGTATTCCAATGGAAAGAAGGGTAGTTTGATCCATTAAGGACATGGATGCACTACCGATTTTTGAAAGCAGAATTATCTGATTATAATGGAGAGAGGAATTTTCCCCAGCGGAGTCGCCAGAAGTTTGTCGGCATATTTTTAGGTTGTGTGTTTTATTTTAAAAAGGGGGGTCGCCTAACAGAAGTTGTCGGCGAATTTTAATTTAATTTAAATAAATAATTTTGAAAAGTAGTATTTGACTTTGAAAATAATTTTAAATTTGAAGGTTTTAAGATATAAGATTAAACCGATCTCACATCCCGAATAGTTTATATAAACGAGCACCGCACCACAAACCGTGTATCTATCCCTAAGGATAGACACATCGCTTGACGGTGGGGCTCTATTAAATAAATTAGAAGATTTGTGACATCCGTTTGGTCCGCGAACCAATTTTATAAGCCGACAAATTCCCCGCTTAATATGAAAGCATTAAACGGGGTTTATATTACTCAGGTTCTTTTAAAATTCCCTATAAGGGCAAGCCCCTATAGTTAATTACATCTTAAGTGATGGGAATCACCTAAGAAAACTCTCGATAATAATTAATAATTTCGCTCTCAAGGATTTCAAAGTTTAAGTTTTCAAAGGATTGAATTTTGGAATTTCAATAGGGAATGGATCAAGTTTAGAACATTTTTTTTTGTTTTGAGAATTCAAAGGAAGAAAGGTAGGAGAAATCACAGATTCGAAGCGAACTTCGGTAATTTCCCGACTATCCTATTGTTTGGCTTGAGTTTAGGAAAGTCCTAATATTTATTTAAATGTTTTGATCTTGCCAATTTTTATTAATTAGGACTTATATTTATATGATAGAATCATACAAATAGCCTTGAAGATGTGAGGGTTTATGTCGTACCCAAACGACTACCTCGGAATCCTAAGTCCGGTTAGGGCTTAATTTGCAATGCAAGTGCCTAACGAAGAGTTTGAGGATTTATGTTGCACTAGGCAAACTACCTCGAAATCCTATGGCTTTGTTGTTTAATTCTTAGAAAGTTTTGCTGAAGTAGACTCAGGTTTTGCTGATGACGATGGTCGTGCTGCCCACCATGCTCCGAGCTCCTTGTTGTTGCGAGAGGTTTGGTTTTAGAAGTCATAAATCAGGGGATGAGAAAAGTGTTTTGGTTTAGAGAAAATCTTAATTTCCAAGTGTGTTTTACGTTTTAATTAAAACAAATCTTAAAGTTGATTATAACGACACCAGTTAAGATCCCACGGTTCCATCCTTCCGGCATCATTATTTTTATCGGATTCACTTAGTCCAGATGAATTTACTAAACTCAACTGAATGAGTTCCACACTTTCATTTAGACCGTGGGAAATCCCGTTAGCAACACGTAGGTTACATCATCCGAGGTATTCTCGATCATCCAACAAGACGTTTTAATTTAATTGTAATTGTAGTTTTGTGTTCGTTTGTGATTAAATTTTGAGTTGTTTTATATTTTGAAATGTTGTGGCGGTGAATTTTATCTTGCAATGACTTTTAACTTAGTTTTGGTTTCAATTTTAGGGACTATCCTAAAGGTGTGGGTTTTCATTCAACAGTTGTTTATCATGCAAGAAAAGTAAGTGCGATGCGATTAATGAAATTGCAATAATGTAAATTGCAAGAAAGTAAATTGCAATAAAAGCGTACTCGGAGGGTCTTCCCGTCATCCCAAGCTGCACTTAAAGCACAATTAGAATATTTAAGCAAGTTCCTAGGTAAAGCTAAGGGAAGGGTTATGGTTTTCTACCAAATTCCTAATCCTATAGCTAATCATTTCCTATGATGTCTAGGTTCTTTGTGTTTTGGTTTGAAGACGATTTTCTTCATCAAAGAATAATTAAATTCAATTGTTCTTATAAACATCCTATCATATTGAGAAAGTGTTTAAGAAGAATCTTAAACATCTTTTCAATATTGCTAGAATTGTTTTAAGTCCAAAGGGATTCAATTACACAAATGAATTAATCGTCCAAGAATCTCAAGTTTTGTTATCTTGCTCAGTGAACTAGGACATTTGAATATCCTATGAGTGAAGTAACATTTCATTTAATGTTCTATTTAGGAGTTGTGATAACCAAAGCTCTTGAGGGCAAATTGGTGTTCAAATGATTTGTGATTTCATTTAACTTCAGTTAAAGGGTTTAAATTTGGAATAGTGTTCAAGTTGTTTCATATTTAATTTCCTTCATGCCTTAGGTCATGTCATATTTAATTCAACTTAATTTAATTTAATTTAATTTAATCTTTAATTTAATTTAATTCAATTTAATTCAATTTAGTTTGATTTGATGTTAAATTAAATTAATTTGATTTGATTTAATTTTAATTTAATTTGATTTAATTTAATTTTAATTTAATTTAATTTAATTTAATTTAATTTAATTTTACTTAATTTAATTTGATTTTATTTATTTAATTTAATTTAATTTAATTTATTCATTCAATTTAATTTAATTTGTTTATTTAATTTAATTTTAATTTAATCTTTAATTTAATTCAACTTTAAATTTTAATTTAATTTAATTTAATTTAATTTAATTTTAATTTAATTTAATTTAATTTAGTTTTTTAATTTAATTTTAAATTTAATTTTATTTTTAATTTTAATTGAAATTTTAAAAGAGTTTAATAATTTAATTTTAGTTTAATGATTGAGTCTTTTAATATTTTAAATTTGAGTTATCACTTTAATTAAGAATTAAATATTAATGAGATAATTAATTTAGGGATTTTTAAATTAAAGAATAGATCTCTTCCTAATAATATCCCTATTTTAATAATTCCAATTTTATTATTCTTCCAAATTTAATCAATTATTTAATTAAGGTTTAATTATTTTAAATTGCTTAATGGGTTTCTACCCTTTAATTATTTAAATTTCAATCATCCAAATCAGATTAGGATCAAATATTTTACTTTTTAATTTTTTTATTAAACCTAAAGTTTTAATTAAGGATTAAAATTTTAATTACCATTTTACCCTTTAGGCTTAATAATTTCACAACTCACTAAATTGAACTCAAATGAACTTGAAATTTTTATGTGACTTCACTCATATGTCAATAAAGACACGAGAGGAGAAAATGTGATTTTTCTGTATTTAATTTATTTATATAATTATTTTTGGTAGAAAATAGAGATTTCCAAGGAAAATTTAATAACATGACCAAGGGAAAGTTTCTATCTTTAAGAAAATTAGGGGACATTCCTAATGACCAGAGGACCACTTGGACCAATTTTGGTGATTTTTTAAATTATATTATTTTTATTATAATTATTTTAAGTTTTGGAGTGTTAATTAATTTAAAAATAAAATAAATGTTGAAAAATGAATTTTATATTTTTTAAAAATCTCTCGATATCAAGGAAATCAGAGAATCAAATTTTACAATTTTCTGATTTTTCTATGATTTATTATAATTATTTTAGTGAAAATGCTAGAAAATACATTTTTTTTTAATTTTAAAATTACCCTAGGGCTTTAAAATTTAATATCTCATAAAATATACGTGATTAAAATTTAAAATGTGACATTTTGGTGAATTTTATTATTTTTGTGATTTTTATTATTTTTTAATATTAAAATAATATTAAAAAATCACCTTTTTAGAAAATTGAAATTTTAATTTTCTTAAATTCCCTAATATCAGAGAGGCTCCAAAACCAATTTGGTGAATTTTTGAAAGATATTTTGAAAGTTATGAATTTTTAAAGTTTAAAATGGATAAATGGCTTAATCAACCCGATTAGTAGGGCTAACCAAGTCCGATTGACCTCAAATTTTTATGGTGGGTTCCTCTGATCCTAAAGGTCAGTGGAGAATTGATTTCAAGCCAATTTGATGTATGGTTAGCTCTAATTAATTAGAGATCCATTTTGGGTGTTTAAGCCAATTAGGGTTGTTTTAAATGAACTAACTTCAAAACCTATTTTTCCTAGGGTCCTCTCAGTCATAAGGAACATCACCAAATTTTCCTAGAATTTATTTCAAAACATGTTATTTATTGGAATTAAAATACTCAAAATAGTAACATGAATTTGAAAAATCAATAACTCTTCATAAGGATGGCCTCTGACTTTAGAAAATTCAGGGAATGTTCCTAAATTTAGAGGCTTCAAAAGCCCTATGGTCTCATGCCATGGTGAATTGTATACATGCATGGAGAATTAAAAATATGCAGAGAGTAAAAAAATTATTAAAAATAAAATACTTGATGAAATTAAATGATTTCTTTTCCACATTATTCTCCTCTGTTCACTGAGCAAGAGGGTATTTTTATTTTATTTTTCTGATTTTTCTACACAAAGTAATGAATTTTTGAAGTTTAGGGAATTAAATAAATCAGAAAAATCCCTAATTTTCTATTTATCCATGCGGCGCCGCGTCAACCTCGGCAGCTCCGAAACGCTGCGTGGCGCGCTCCCATTCGACGCCACCATCTGACTCAGCGCTCCGGGGGCCCGCTGTATCGTTCCATCTCCTGATCCGACGCGATCCTGGCCGTCCGTCCGCGCGTGTATTGAATGGACGACATCCGTTCATCATCCCCAAGTGTCCTCACCCGAGAGCCGTCCACACTAAATCCCTAAGATCTCACTCGATACTCAATGGATTTTCATGTTCTTATGCTCTATGGATTCGTCTTGAGAAGACGAACACATCTATACGGTTTATGTGGGATGAAATTTACGCAATAAAAATGGAGAATGTTCAGAAGCTCGGGAAGAAGAGTGAGGCGATACCTTTGCTCAGAGAAGTGTGGCTTCGATCTGAGAGTTGTTGCACCTTCGATTGGATCCCAGTAAGCTCCAGATGAAGTCTCCTGGTCTGGTGAATTGTCTAGGTGTGATTTCGACCAAGCCCGATCACAAAGCTTGGAGGCTGGAGCAATTGGGTGGCCTGGAGATGGGGCTTTTGCTGGTGGACACCTTCCCTTGGTCTGGTGAAGGTGTAGAACCAATCAATTTGGGGATTGGCTCACTGTGGAGAAGTGTCGTGGTTTTGGGCCTAGATTTCAACTCTGAAATTGAGTTCACAGGGAAGAAATGGCAGGGGGATCTCAGTGGGGATCAAGGGCTCTGTGTATGGGGAGGAGTCTGGAACAATTTTGGCAGAGTTTCCTTAAGGTTTGTTTCAGCACCTCTCATGGTCGAGAGGGGTGGTGTTTAAATAGGAGAGGGTGGAGGGCCTCCTGGGGAGAGTTAGGGCTTGGGATCAGCTGCTCTTGGCAAGAGAAGAACAGCCCCAATGGCCTCTGGGGATGGGGCAGCTCAGCAAGGGAGAATTCCTAGGTTGGCTCACATGTGAGCTCTCGGCCATGGTGTTTTCCGGCGGCCTGGTGGCTGGCCGGCCAGGCATGGGTCACCCTCAAGGTCAGGTGGGTCAGGTATTAAATTTGGTGAAGTCAATTGGAGTTTGACATGTGTAAAAAGCTTGATTAAAAATGGAATGAGGGAGAGTGTATTTTGGGCTTATTTTGGTCAACTCATGCAAATGGGTTTGGTTCACCCTCCCATGACCTGGTGTGGTGCGAGGGAAAGTCATTTGGTTCGGCTTGATTGGAGTGGTGAAGTCTCCATCCATGGTGAGGTGGCTAAGCATGGTTTAGAGTGTGACATGAATATGGTTAAAAGGGCTTAATGAAGGATTAGGAAAGAATCCCCTCTTCTTGCCATGAATGGCTTGGTGAGGAGGAAAGTGGTCTCCATGGCTTCCATGTGGCTTGTACATGGCTCAATGGCTCACATTTGGCTTGGAAAAAGTTTGGTCAATTTCATAAGAATGGGTTTTAAGAATTTTGGATATTTTGGTGAAAATTTGGATGAAGCTTCATTTAGAATTATTTGATCATTGGTTTATGACTTAGGGATGATTTTAATTGAATGGATGATGTAGAGAAATATCATGTGGGCTTTGGGACCAATTTTGTGCCTTTGGATGTGGTGAAGGATGGGCTTTTAAAATGGTTTAAGGAATGGGCCTTTTGAATTTTAAAATGGATTTTGGGATGAAATTTTGTAAAGAGGTTGGGCCAAATAATTGTTGGGTTTAGCTCATGGAAGTATCATGAGTGACTTGAAGCAAATTGTGAGTGATTTGGGTTTGAATTGGTTGAATTTGGGTTCTTTTGGTGAATGGGCCAATATAGGTCCAAGTGGGCCAAGTTGGGCCAATGTTGGGCTAGGGTTGAAATTGATGTAAAATTATTGTTGAGAAATGTTTATGGGAGTGTTTCAAGGAGGTTTTGACTTTGGTTGGGCTTTGATTTTGGGGTTTGGGCTCATTTGGGTTAGGTTTGGGTTTAGGTCAAAAATGAAATTGGATCCAAATGTCAATCAAATTGGACTTGGATTTGGTCTAGATTGGTGTTGGGAATGTTGAATTGAAGTTTAGAATTGAATTGGACAAGAATTTGGGTCAATTGGATAGGTTTGGTTTGGCATTGGGTTCACTTAGGGTTAAAATGGGTCAAATTGGGGGTTTTGACAAAAGTAGGGTAAATTGACAAAATTGGCCCATTATGTAGTTGAACAAAATGAAATTGGGAATGTTTGGGATTTTCTGGAATTTTCTGGGAATTTTCTGAATTTTTGGATTTTTGGGTCAATAGGGGTATTTTGGGTATTTGGAGGGTATTGGGAGGTATTTTTGGAATTTTTTGTATTTTTGGGTATGGATGGTCAATTTGAGTGGAGATAAATTTTTAGGAATGATTTTGGGAAATTTTTGGGTGATTTGGAAATTTTGGAGGATTTCAGGGGTTTTGGGTAGGTTAGGCGGGTGTAGGGTCCCGGGGTTCAAAAATTAAAAATTTGGAAAAATGAAGATTGGGTGAATGTAAGTGGAATAAAATCATTTTGGTTGAGCCATGAAGCCACATCAAGCCCACATGAGCCATGAAGGGACTCATTTGAGGCATTCACTATGTTGTTCCTAACCCTCTTGCCGAGGGCTTAGGGGTTAAGGACCATCCATGTGAATCACCTACATGAGTCAGGAGGTCAAGTTAGGTATAGGTGTGTGAAAGTGTAGTGTATAGGTGTAGTGTGTGTGTAAGTCAGCCCCTTCACTGCGACCGGGCCACCTGGTGGTAATCCTAAGGCCAAAGAGTCCTATAGGAACTCATCCTTTAAACTTCCACATTCGATTTCAACCCTCACAGGTGATTAGGGGTCTACGGTCAAGTTTGTGGAGTTTGCGGGGAGTTAAGAAGTGGTTTGAAATTCTAGATGGTGGATCCCAATTCTAGTCCTCTAAGATAGTCGAAAGGAAAAGCCTAAGGCTAGATCCTAAGTACTAAAAAGAATAAGAGAAGACCTCATCAAAATGAGGTCAACACCAGGATGTCCTAGTCCTCCTCCACTTTCATTTCTCGCAGTGGCTAATATGTTTTTATAAATAACATTTCCCACATTAATACTCTTCTGGTTCTGAATACAGAAATTCAGAACTGCTCTATCTCTTGTTACCTCACTATGGTGGTAGGTAGGTAACAAGATAGAACAAATAAAATAATGCCAGGCTTTAGATGTTGCATTTAGCATAGAAAGAGGGAAGTTTACCCGTTCCCGCTGCTTTATCTTCCAGACTCCTTTCCCATCAGTGAGAAAGTCGATCACCTCTTCCAGTGGTCCTTCCATAGTTCCAAAAGTTTCATACTCAGCTGGTATAGGTTTCTCGTACTTCATAATAAGCGTTTATTCTAAGCAGCGTTGAAATCTACAAAAATCCTCTAACCTTAACCTAGTGCATCTTCAGCCTGTGTTAAATTTGCATAAAATTCCTTTACTACTTCTACAGCTACTCTGTTGGTCACGAAACAGAAATTTTCCCATCCTCGCTCCTGAATGATTCGTTCAACTTCTCCTCCTGGATTCTTGAAAACTCGATCTTTAATGCATTTTCTTGCTTGTATGTTTTGAAAATATCGAGTTTGTGCTCTTGCAATAATGAATCGGGTTTCGTCATAATCTATTCGTCGCTTTTATCGTGGAGCCATTTCTTGATCTGTGAAATTTGCAAAAATGTTAACTAAACTCAAAAATATTACTAAGAATGCTTCCTACAACAACTAAAATCCATTTAAATCAATTTTTATGAAATTCTTCCAAGTATTTTCTCCACATTTCGAATTTTTTTAAAATTCTCCAATGTAGAAGAAATCCATGGTGAAAATAAAAATTTTTGCATAGGAGTGAAGCTCCTACCAAGGGAAGATGAAATTCGATGTCGAAAAGTGTTGAAATCCCCTCAAATCCAAGATCTCTCAAGCCCTAGGTCGGCTTTTTCAAAAATTTGAGGAAAGGGATGATGAATAGTGTCGGTTGACAAGTCAAATATATGTCTTTTCGCGATCTCGGCTGTCGGCGAGATTTTTCTCGCCGTCGGCGAGATCCCAAAAATTTTAAATTTTTGAAATTCGTCAATCATTTTCAACCTCGAATTGCCCTTAATCAATCTTCCGATCACTTAATTTAATAATAATACGAAGATTAGATACTTATACTCACAAAAAGTCACACAACACAAACAATATAACTTTATATATGTAATCCTTGAGACTTACAAATTTCACACTAACAACTTAGCACATACTTAACTTAAATGTTCAATTCCATAATACTCAGCATCACAATCCACACCACAACACTCTAAATGCTGAGACATAACAGTTTAGATAAAATCTCATCAAATGCGAGATGATCAAATCAATTTTCGACTCATAATAAAATCTAACTCCAAATCAACACATATATATATACAAATATAACATAAACATAGAAATCTTTTCTACTCTTCGATTGTCCGAACTAACAACTTCTCTGATATTTTCGATGCGACGCGAGTGCACAAATAAATTGTAGAAAGGCTCGAAAGGGAATTCTGCGATAGATTCTTCATTAATCCATCCTTTACGTCTTAGTAGATGAATAAAACTGGCCTCCGGATGTCCAAGTATGATCAAAGTGCTCCTTCATTCTCCAATCAATATGATCAAACATATCAGTGATATTGTCAATGGAATTCATCACATTTTGCAATTCTTTCTCCAATCCTTTAATCTTCTTCAGAATGAAATTAGTCTTATCAGTAGAGGGCCTTGCTAAAGGATTATTCTGTGATGCTCTGTCAGAAAAAATGGTAATCTCATCATTGTTATCCAAAGTGGGAAACATATCTGTAGGATCCAGTGGTTTCCATGGTAAAAGTACTTTTTCCCAAGCCTCATAAGAAACTTGGTACTGACTGCATAAAGCAAATATAGTAGATTGGTGTCCAAGTCCATGCACTGACCCATGCACAATTAATCCCAATGCAGACTTTACTATTATTGATCCAACATCGATAGGTAATCCAATTTGAATACAATAGTTTAAAATAGCGCATTCCTTTGAAACTTTATTTACTCTCATCGTAGGTAATAATTTTGATGATATAAAGAAATGCTAGTGCTTCGAGACAGGGTTAAGAAATGATGCAGAAAAATTGACATACCCATCTTCGCGTAACTCCCAATCATCCGGTTCGTCGGTCAGGTATCTATAGATTTCGTTCATATTGTATCTTGAAGGCACAAAGTTGGAATAATGACAAACAGAGGTATTCTCTTAGAAAACAATTCATTTACCATTGCGGGAGTAAATGTTACCCATCTTCCTTTGACGTACACATTTCCATTGTTGATCGCATGTAAATTAGAGTAAAACTCTTTAACTACTCGGTATAACTACGAGCGGATGTCGTATACCAAAATACCTCCCAATGCCATCGTGCGATCATTTCTTCGATTTTTTCGTAGAATTCTCTACTCCTCTCGTTGACAAATCCTCTTTCTTTAATAAGTCTTTTCATCATCAAGCCTTTGTTGAAGATTCGTCGCGCCTCCGAACCGACGAATTTTCTTCGGTTGAAAACTTCAGTTTTTGTGGTTTCTAAGAATTTTGTGGCCATTTTGGATGGAAAGGATTGGTCTCTAGTCGTTCCTAAGGAAGAAAATGGTGTAAATTTGGATTTGGAATAATTTCTTACGAAGGAATGGCTTATATCCGTCCAAAACCGCACTAAAAATCTTTAAGAAACCAAATTTTCAACTGCCTCGCCATCGGCGGGATGTTCCTCGTCTTCGGCGACTTAGTTATAAAACTGACTGAAGTAATGGTGCACGATCTCGCTGTCAGCGGGCTTGGGCTCACTATCGGAGAGATTCATAAAAATCGCCCAATTTCACTCTGGTCTGAATATTTTCTGATCTCATCAAATAGGTTCAATTTTGTGATGACTCTAATAAAAAAAATTTTGAGTAGTATGATTTGTTTTAATAATATAAACTCACTAATTTATAGATATTTAAAATAAAAGACTACTATGGGTTGCCTCCCATAAAGTGTTTGGATTAACGTCGTCAGCCCGACCTAATTTAGTTGGTGTTCATGTTGACTAAGCATTAAAACCTCTTTAAAATTTGGTCTTCTATCTTCGAAATATGGTTTTAATCTATGTCCATTTACTTTAAATCTATGTCATATTTTTGGATCTTCAATTTCTATAGTTCCATATGAAAATATTTGAGTTATGGTGAAAGGTCCTAACCATCGAGATTTCAATTTCCCAGGAAATAATTTCAATCTAGTATTATAAAGCAGAACTTCTTGTCCTGGTTCAAAATTTCTTTGATTAATCTTCCGATCATGCCATAATTTCATCCTTTCCTTATAAATTCTATCATTATCATATGATTCGTTTCATAGTTCTTTCAATTCATTTAATTGCAACAATCTCTTCTCACCAGCTTCTTTCATATTATAATTAAATTCTTTAATCGCCCAATATGCTTTATGTTCTAATTCAACTGGTAAGTGGCAAGTTTTTCCATATATAAACACCGTAGGGAGTCATTCCAATCGGAGTTTTATAAGCGAGTCCTATATGCCCATAATGCGGTGTCTTGTCTTATAGACCAGTCTGATCTATTAGGACTTACAGACTTTTCTAATATACTCTTAATCTCTCGATTAGAAACTTCAGCTAATCCACTAGTTTATGGATGATAAGCAGTTGATATCTTATGCATAATATTATATTTTTCAACTAGTTTGTGAATATATTTATTTCTAAAATGAGTTCCTCCGTCAGTGATAATCACTCTCGGCATTCCAAATCTAGTAAAAATATTTTTCATTAAAAATTTTAAAACACTTTTAGCATCACACCTAGATAAAGCTTGTGCTTCGATCCATTTGAAAACATAATCAACGACTACTAATATATATGAGTTTCCAAATGAAGGAATAAAAGGTCCCATGAAATCTAATCCCCAAACATCAAAAATTTCAACTTCTAATATAAAATTCGGAGGCATTTCATTTTTCCTTGATATGTTTCCTACTCTTTGGCATTTATCACGAGTTTTTATATATCTATATACATCTCTAAATAGAGTAGGCCGGTAGAATTCATATTGTAGAATTTTATATGCAGTTTTATCTGTCCCAAAATGTCCTCCAAAATCAGAGTCATAACATTTTTGAATAATTGGTTCAGTTTCTTCATAAGGCATGTATCTTCTAATAATTAGATCCTTACATTGCTTATATAAGTATAGTTCATCCCAAAAGTATGTTTTAGTATTGTGAATGAATTTTTTCTGTTATTGCAAAGTTAACATAGGTGGTAAAATGTCACTTACAATATAATTTACTATATCGACATACCAAGGTATTTTCGATTCATTAATATTATAAAGTTGTTCATCGGAAAACTCGTCTAAAATTTCATTATCGGTATCGGATAATTCATGATTTTCTAATCTTGATAAATGATCTGCAATTTGATTATCGATTCCTTTTTTGTTAATGATCTCAATATCAAATTCTTGCATTAATAATATCCATCTAAATAATCTTGGTTTAGAATCTTTCTTTTGCATTAAATATTTTATAGCAGAATGATCAGTATGTACAATACATTTAGTTCCTATTAGATAATGCCGAAATTTATTAAAAGCATATACAACTGAAAATAATTCTCTTTCAATGAATCGTATAATTTATTTCAGCATCATTTAGAGTTTTACTAGCATAATATATAACTTTGAAAATCTTATCATATCTTTGAAAATCATAATCACTAGCATCACACATAAGCTCAAATGGTTTCTCCCAATTAGGTGAAACTATTATAGGTGCTGTAATTAATTTATCTTTTAATAATTCGAAAGCATTCAGGCATTTAGTTGTAAATTCAAATTTCTTGTCCTTTTCAAGAAGTTGGCATAGAGGTTTAGTAATTTTTGAAAAATCTGTAATATAACGCCTGTAGAATCCAGCATGTCCAAGAAAACTTTTTACCCCTTTCACCGTAGTTGGAGGAGGTAATTTAGCTATAACTTGAATTTTTGCGAGGTCTACTTCCATTCCTTTTTCCAAAATTTCATGCCTTAATACAATGCCGCCTGTAACCATAAATTGACATTTCTCCCAATTAAGAACTAAATTAGTTTTCTCACATACTTCAAATACTTTTTCAATATGATTTAAACATGTGTCAAATGTTGTTCCAAATACAGAGAAATCATCCATAAATATTTCTATTCCATTATCAATTAATTTACTAAATATAGACATCATCCATCTTTGGAATGTTGCAGGTGCATTACATAATCCAAAAGGCATTCTTCGAAAAGCGAAAGTTCCATAAGGATTTGTAAATGTATTTTTATCTTGATCTTCAGGAGCAATTTGTCTTTGATGATAACCAGTA
This sequence comes from Papilionanthe hookeriana x Papilionanthe teres, assembly GCA_022702705.1. NCBI lineage: Eukaryota > Viridiplantae > Streptophyta > Magnoliopsida > Asparagales > Orchidaceae > Papilionanthe > Papilionanthe hookeriana x Papilionanthe teres. The sequence goes on along the minus strand of CM040436.1, from coordinate 66,450,383 downwards.
TATCCATCTAAGAAACAAAAATACTTATGTCCGGCTAATCTATCTAACATCTGGTCTAGAAATGGTAAAGGGAAGTGATCTTTTCTGGTGGCTGTGTTTAATTTTTTATAATCAAAACATATTTGCCATCCATTAACTTGTCTTATAGGGATAAGATCATTATTTTCATTAGTTTTGACAGACACCCCTCCTTTTTTAAGTACACAGTAAATTGGGCTTACCTAAGCATCGTCGAAATAGGATATATAATACCATTATCTAACCATTTTAAAATTTCTTTCTTGACTACTTCTTTCATTATTGGATTTAATCTCCTTTGTGGATCTGCTTTAGGTTTATGTTCATTATCTAAAATAATTCTATGCATACAAATTGAAGGACTAATTACTTTAATATCTGTTAAAGTCCAACCAAAAGTTTCTTATATTTTTCTAATGTATCTAAAAGTTTTTGTTCTTGAGATTCATTTAATTCAGATGAAATAATAACTGGTAGAGTTGTAGAATTACCTAAGTATGCATACTTTAAATGATTAGCTAACATTTTTAACTCAATTTCAGGAGGTTTAATAATTGATGAAACTATATTTTTTTAGTATTTTCTGTGTTATCCAAAAATTCAAATTTCTTTTGAATATAATCTAATTCTTCATTTATCTCAGATTTTTCAATTAATTCAATATTTATTTTTCTAATTTTTCTTCATAATATTCTTTAAAATGTTCTTTTTGTAAATGATCGAGTACTTCCATTCTTAAACACTCATCATCTTTTTCTAGCGCGGGATATTTCATTGATTTAGCAATATTAAAAGTTACTTTTTGGTCATTTACTCTCATAGTTAATTCTCCTTTCTGAACATCAATCATAGCTTTTCTAGTGGCTAAAAATAGTCTTCCTAAAATGATAGGAATTTTTTTATCTTCTTCCATATCTAGAACAATAAAATCTACAGGGAAGATAAATTTGTCCACTTTTACTAATACATCTTCAATAACTCCCTTAGAATATGTAACAGAATGATCAGCTAACTGAAGAGTTACTGGAGTAGGTGAAATTTCTCCCAATCCTAATCTCTTAAAAATTGATAGAGGCATTAGATTGATGCTTGCTCCTAAGTCACACAAAGCTTTTCCATAGAATTTTTCTCCAATAGCGCAGGGTATAGTGAAACTACCAGGATCTTTTAATTTTTCAGGAAGTTTTTTCTGAATAATAGCACAACACTCTTCACTAAGTCTGACCATTTCATTATCGGTAAAATTTTTTTTATTTAGAATATCATTCATGAATTTTACATAGTTTGACATACGTTCTAAAGCTTCTACGAAAGGAATATTTATTGTTAATTTCTTCAAAATTTCAAGGAATTTAGCAAATTGTTTGTCTTTTTTATGTTGAATTAGTCGTTGAAGAAATGGTGGTGGAGGTTTTTCAACAGAAATTTTCATAGGTATTAAAGGATTTTCTAAATTTGGATCTTGTTGATTCTTTTCGTTTTCAATTTCCACATCCTCTTTTTGACTTTCAAGTTCTTTCTGAATTCGAGGATCTAATTCTTTTCCACTTCGTAATTGTATTGCTTTAATTTGTTCATTTCCCTTGTCTTTGGGATTTATTTCCACATTACTAGGAAATGTTCCAGGTATTCTATTATTAAGTGCAGTAGCGATATGTCCAAGTTGAGTTTCAATATTTTTGATAGCTTTTCCTTGATTTTGTAATTGGTTTCCTTGTATTTGTAATTGATTTCCTTGATTTTGTAAATGTTGACCCATATTTAATATTAATTCTTCTATAGATAATTTCTTATCTTTAAATTGTGGGTTATTAAATCCAGGTGGATAATTAGATTTATAATTAGGATTTACTTGATTAGATTGATTTCATAATTGTTGTGTCATATTATTCATCCATGGTTGATTAGTTGTATTATTATTCCAATTAAAATTAGGATGATTTTTCCATCCGGGATTATAATTATTTGCATAAGGATTATTGGGTCCGTTGTTAATTGCATTAATCGTTTCATATTGAGATTGGGATTCTATAAGTTGTCCGGATGGATTCTCTTCGATATAGTTGGAGAGTAATTCATTCCAAAATGATCTAATTTTTTAGATACAACGACAATTTGTGAAGCTAACATAGATATTGCATCATTTTCATGAATACTAGCTATTTTTTAGATTCATTCTATCACAGTGACAATTGAAAATTATTAGTTGTCATTTCTTCGATTAGTGCATAGGCTTCATCAAATGGTTTTGACATTAATGATCCTCCAGAGAAGCAGCATCGATGATTGATCTTAAAGATCCTACTAATCCATTATAGAAAGTTTGGATAATTAACCAATCTGGTAACGCATGATGTGGGCATTTCCTAAGAAGTTCTTTAAATCTCTCCCAAGATTCATATATTGACTCTCCATCAAACTGACTAAAAGAAGTTATATCATTCCTAAGCTTAGCGAGTTTTAGATGGTGGAAAATATTTGGATAGAAATTTTTGTGATAATTCTCCCCAAGTTTTAATAGATTCGAGTGCTTAACGAATTTAACCACATTTTAGCCTTAACCCTTAAAGAAAAAGGAAAAAGTCTAAGTCTAATAGCATCGTTAGATACTCCTTCATATTTGAAAGTAGTAGCAAGATGTAAATTAGGATCTTCAGTAGGTGAACCACTAAATTAATTATTTTGTATCATTTGAATAATTGCAGGTTTAAGTTCGAATGAATAAGCAGCTACATCAAGGTTTTGAATAGTTAAATGAATTTCATCTAATGTAGGGTTGGGATAATCTCGTAATGGTCTTGGTTGATTGATATTTTCATTTTCAGGAATATTTTCCATTTGTGTTAAATTTATAATTTCTCTTTTTTGTTTTCTAATTCTTTTAATTGTACGCTCTAATTCTGAATCGTAAGGTATTAAATTTTCATTTCCAAATTTTTGCATACAATTTTATATAAAAAAAATAGTTCGTTACTCTAGTAAATAATATCTTTCCTTCCCAAGCAACGGCGCCAAAAACTTGACCCACTTTTAATATGTTAGTAATTTATGTTTATAGCAACGGCACCAAAAACTTGATCCCGCTTTAAATATAGATATATGATTTAGTGTATAATGTGAATTCTACGCAAGTATACGTATCATATCAAGTAATACGAGGCTCTAGTGGAGTCCCGGATATCGACCCCACGAGGAAGTTTTTAACGATTTGTTATCAGCTAAATTTAAAGGAATTACTTACGAATATAGTAAACGGAAATTCAAAGTAACTATTGCAAACTAAAGTAAACTAATGCTTGAAATAAGTTGATTTAAATATTTCAGAAAAAGTATCCTTCTCCTTGTTTTTAGAAAATTAAGTGAATGATGAATTTAAATAGAATTCTTAAATTGTATTGTGACAAATAGGAGCATTCCTATTCTTTACCTTTGGTCCAGGTGCAAAGAACATTGAATAATCCTATGTTTGATTACTGAATCTGCGGCTAGGCTGGGAGGATACTGGCTACCACTTCAGAGCTCCCACGTTCCCCTCACCTGAGGGCTAATATCTACACTTCAGCTCTTAAACAATAGGACCGAATTGAATATTTTAGTCTGTCACACTAAAATGTCCAATTCTACGTCTGATAATTAATATTTCCCTATTTATTTGCATTCGCCTTCCAAGGTTTTTGACTTCCCTGAATATTGGATGTAATTTTTACTATAGTTGATAATTCAACATATTTTAACAACTCAATTGGACAGATTTAAAGTAAATTAAGTTTTAAGTAAAAATTATCACAATTTATTTATATTAGGTGCTTTATTTAATTTCATCAATCCGCATAATTTTCATAAACAAGGAAAAAAACTAAGAAAACTACTCAGAATGCATGGGAATAAAACAAAGCATGGATTTCATTTAAAGTTAACAATAATAAATAAAGATACTTATCTTAATTTCCTCCCAAGCAGTACTCTTGAAGTTCCTTTGACTTTTCCTTCTAGTACGACAGAACTTCTAAATAGCACTCAAACAAACTAATGAAACTCACTAATGACTAACAAAATATTCAAAATAGACTCAGACTCTCTAAATTAGACACACTGAAGACTCAAGGGACACACACAGACACTAGAATTCGACCTCTATTTATAGAGGTAAGCAAAGGTCCAAGGGGTGCTTAAACACCTCTTCAAAAAGTGTCCAGGTTCAAAGTATTTGTATTTTGAACCTGTCTCGTTGTCGGCGGGCTCGGGCTCGTCGTCGGCGAGGTAGTTATAATTCCTTCGAAATTCTCCTCATGATCTCACCGTCGAGGCCTCGATCTCGCCGTCGGCGACTTAGTTCAATTTGCATGAATTTCCTCCTTTTGATCCAAATTAGCTCCATTTTACGCTTTTTACTTCCATCACTTATAAATCTTCATTCCTGTAATAAAATAAAGAGAATACCTTTCTTTAAAGTGCAATTTTATCAAAAGTAGATATGAATTTCTTAATGTATTTTTCTCGTGATCATATAATGAGTCATTAAATGAAGAAAATTTCTCCGAAGAAACTCGTTATATTCATGAAAATTAGGAAATTTTAGACACAACTAAAAATGATATACTTTTACCCTTAATTGAAAGAGTCCCCGAACTGGAATTAAAAATGTTACCTGCACATTTAAAGTATGCATTTCTTAGAAATTCATTAACTTTACCTGTAATTATATTTTTAGAATTAAGCAAAGATCAAGAAGAAAAAATAATAGGAGTTCTGAAGAATTATAAGAAAACTTTTGGTTGGATTATTGCAGATATAAAGAGAATAAGCCCTTCAATCTGTATGCATAGGATTTTAATGGAAGAAAATTGTAAACCCACTATTGAACCTCAAAGAAGATTAAACCTAATTATGAAAGTGGTTGTCAAGAAAGAGATTTTGAAATGGTTAGATGCTAGAATTATTTATCCTATTTCAGATAGCCAATGGGTGAGTCATACTCATTGTGTTCAAAAGAAAGGAGGAGTAACTATCATTGTTAATGAAAAAAATGAATTAATCCCAACGAGACAAGTTACTCGATGGCGTATCTGCATTGACTATCGAAAATTAAACAACACCACTAGAAAGGATCATTTTCCTTTACCTCTCTTGGATCAAATGCTTTGTATAAACTAGCCGTACACTCATATTTCTAATTTATGGATGGATATTCACGGTTATCCTTAATTACCCGTTGCTCTCGAAGATCAAGAAAAGACAATATTTACAAGTCCTTATGGAAAATTTGCCTCTCAGAAGAATGTCTTTCGATTTATGTAATGCACCTGCAACTTTTCAAAGATGTATGATGTCAATATTCTATGATTTGATTAATAAAGGAATTGAAGTATTTATGGATGATTTTTCAATTTTTGGAACTTCTTTTGAATCTTGCTTGGAAAATATAATGAAAGTTTTGAAGAGATGTGAAGAAACAATTTTTTTTCTAAACTCGGGAAAAATGTCGATTTACGATCACGAAGGCATTGTACTTGGACATAAAGTTTCACAAATAAGGGATGAAAGTTGATCAGACAAAAGTGAAAATTATTGCTGAACTGAAACCACCTACTACCGTTACTGATGTAAGAAGTTTTCTGGGTCATGCTGGATTTTATAGGAGATATATAAAGGATTTTTCTAAAATTGCTAAACTTCTTTGCCATTTATTGGAAAAAGAAGCTAAATTTGAATTTAATGAAGATTAACTTAATGCTTTCAATATTCTGAAAGAAAAATTAATCATCGCACCGATCATTGTTGCACCTGATTGGAATAAATCTTTTGAATTAATGTGTGATGCAAGTGATTATGCAATCGGAGCTGTATTAGGACAAAAATATGAGAAAATTTTCAAAGTTATATACTATGCTAGCAAAACTCTTAATGAAACTCAAATAAATTACACTACTACTGAAAAAGAGCTTTTAGCAATAGTATATGTGTTTCATAAATTTAGACCATATATTCTTGGAACAAAATGTATCGTACATACTGATCATTCTGCTATTAAGTATTTAATGTCTAAAATAGATGATAAACCTAGATTGATCAGATGGGTTTTACTTTTGCAAGAATTTGATTTTGAAATTGTGAACACAAAAGGAACTGACAACCAAAATGTTGATCATTTATCAAGAATCAAAAATAATAATGAGAAGATTTATGAAGAAAAGATAAATGAGAAATTATCGGATGAGCAATTATATGTCATTCAAGTATTACAAATGCCTTGGTATGCAGATTTAGTTAACTACTTGGTTAGCAATATTTTACCTTATGGGATGAATAGTAAATACATTAAGAAATCCAAGAATGATTGTAAATCATATATTTGGGAAGATCCTCATTTATTTAAGATAGGAAGAGATTCTGTGATTTGAAGATGTGTACCTTATGAAGAAACTTTTGCAATTATTCAAAAATGTCATGATTTTGAATTTGGAGGGCACTTTGGAGTTGATAGAACTGCATTTAAAATTTTAAATTCTAAATTTTATTGTCCTACTTTATTTAAAGATATTGGACATTATGTGAAAACTTGTGATCGATGTTAAAGAATGGGAAATATATCCAGAAAAGATGAAACGCTTCTAAACTTTATATTAGAAATCAAAATTTTCGATGTATGGGGTTTGGACTTTATGGGACCTTTCGTACCATCATCTGAAAAGATTTATATTTTATTAGCAGTTGATTATGTTTCAAAGTGGATCGAAGCTGTAGCTTTACCTAACTGTGATTCCAAAAGTGTTTCGAAATTTTTAAAGAAGATGATTTTTACAAGATTTGGAATGCCTAAGATAATTATCACAAATGGGGGAAGTCATTTCAGAAATATAAGAATTTAATCATTGCTGGAAAAATTTGGAATTAAACATAGAATTGCAAGTGCTTATCATCCTCAAACAAGTGAAATGGCTAAAGTGTCAAACAGAGAAATTAAAAAATATTAGAAAAGACTCTTAATCCTAAAAGAACTGACTGGGTTGATAGACTTGATTCTGCATTATGGGCTTATAGAACAGCTTATAAGACACATATAGGAATGTCACCTTATCGGTTAATTTATGGTAAACATTGTTTACCTGTTGAACTTGAACATAAAGCTTATTGGGTGATAAAGGAGTTCAATTATAATTTGAATACTGCAGGAGAAAAATGATTATTACAACCGAATGAAATGGAAGAAATAAGAAACGAGTCTTATGAAAATGCAAGAATTTATATGGAAAGAAGGAAGAAATTGCATGACAAAATGATTTTAAGGAAAGTATTCGAGCTTAGACAAGAAGTATTATTATTTAATGCTCGTTTAAAACTTTTCTTGGGAAATTAAAATCTAAATGGATGGGACCATTTATAATTGAGAAAGTATACCCTTATGGTATTGTGGATATTAAAGATCCCAAAACTGGAAAAGTATTTAAAGTTAACGGATTAAGACGAAGCCTTATATGGGAGAAATGAAATTAAATTATAAAGAGGCTTATGAGCCGAGTCTACCCGATTAATTCATTTTATTAGGTCGGGTTGACGAAGTTAAACCAAACGCTTTGTGGGAGGCAACCCATATTTATTAGTGTGAGTTAAATTATTGTTGTAAGGTTATGCCTTGTTCTTGACTAAATTTGTATATAACTTCTGGAAATAGATTGCTAACATGTCCGTATTGGCTTAAGCTAAACATTATCTTGAAGTATATAGAATTGGATTTTGGACCACTCCATGTCAAATGTGAGTAAAAAGAAGATCAAGTTAACCTTCGTTTGTGATTGTTTGTGATTTGAATTTTTCGTAATTATGTTTGTTTGTTGATCATTCCCGTTTATTAGACCTATTTTTACGATCGAAACTTGCAAAATTCGACTATAGACGAATCGAGTCGATCGAAGTTCCGGCGCCTAGGTGCCAAAAGTTAGCGCCTAAGCGCCGGAATGGCTCGCGTATCGAAGATCCAACACCTATGCGCTAGATTTCAAAGCCTAAGAGCCACGGTTATAGATCGTGGAAAAACCAAAATTCTTCGGCTTTTCACACGAAATCTCTTTATTTATAGCTTTATTCTTCATCCCCAATCCCATAGAAACTTTAATTTAGACCGCAGTAATCCATTTCGGAGGAGTTAAGAAGGATTTGGAGGCAATGGATAGAGGAAATCATGGAAATGAGCTAAGAGACAAATCTCCTAAAGATCCTCGACCTTATTTTAATGGTTTTATTGCTGTTAGTATGGAGAAAATGTTTAGTCAATTGGATAAGATTAAAGCGGAACTTCAAAGTATTGGTAATCGTCTCCATGAGATGTACCACCAATACGAACACTTGGAATGGCAAACCAAACTTCAATCTGATCATATGGCGGCCTATCATGACACTCAAGTAGAAATGTACGCGAAGAACAAGTGGATTGATGAAAAGACAGCTTTGGAATTTCTAAGGGCGTTGGTGTTATATCCCTACAGTCCTAGGGAACGTCATTGCAAAAGAGATGGTAATTGAAGATCGGTGTTAAATAGATCCTATATGTGTTTTAGGTGTGATCGAGTCTTCGTGGTAGTGTGTTGAATATCGAATTTGTGTGTTTGCTTAATTGTTCAATGTGTGTTGTTGGATTTGAATGTTTGCTTTGAATATGTTGTTGTTTGTGTTATTTATAAAACTATGAACCTTGATACAGTCTTGTACTGAAATTTATCGAATTTGGAATGGAAATTAGGGATTGGAATTGAAGAATTTGGATACATGTTTCGTGGACCTATAAAATCATTTTAAATTGATTGTGAAAATATTTGGAGGATATAAATTGAATTAATACTCTCATAAGAGTAATTAGGAGTCAAATTTTGATAAGATTTGGTGGAAAATATTTAATTTAAATCAAATTTTTGGAAAGCCGAGTCTGGCACCTAGGCGCCAGAATTCATCGTTTAGGCGCCGGTTCGGCTTGAAACCGAAAACTCATCTTCTTAAACCCCCCACGCCATTTTTGACGCCTAAGCTTCCTTCTCCACTATTTTAGTGAAAATACTACATAGAGATCCCATTTAAATCTAGATTTTCATGTTTTTGAGCTTGAAATCACTCGATTTCTTCATCCCGAGGTCAGATCTACATTCTAAACTCATTATTTTTTATTTTCACCATGGATTTTGCTCCCATTGAGAAAAACTAAAATTTTGAGAAAAATTTTGATTTTTAATGTTAAATCCATGAATTTTTAAGCTCTTTCAAGTTTGAAAAGCTTAAGTTAGTTTATTTTCCTAGATTCGTTGAATTTATTTAGCGTTTTTCTTTCACGTTTAGATGGCACACAAATCAAAGCGAGGAAAGGAATGAGAAAATTTTGATCGTAGCAAGTTCGTCACTGCTCATGCACACTTCTGATACAATGATTTTGCTACGACTCAGAAATTTATCTTGGAGCGAAGTTTTTATAATCTTGGAGGAAGAATTGAGGAGACCATTGTTGCGCTTAACTAGCAACGATTCTGCTATTTCACTGTTGTTGCCGTTGTCCCCATTGTTAGAGAGTTTTATGCTAATTTCGTGGATGCTTGAAGAATACGAGATTTTTGTTTGAGGAGTTAGAGTAGGATTCACTCCGAACGCATCAATATTTTTTATGGCATGCCGCCGAATATAGAGTGTTATTACTTTAGATTATCTCCATCTGAGGGAGATGTGGATATGATCATTGCCTACCTAACTGATAATACTGGAGCTTGGAAGATTCAGAATGGAAAGAGGGTAAATTTTTCATCTTCTAAGCTTAATGGTGTTTCAAAAGCATGACACTACTTTATTTCACGCTCGTCTCCTTCCATCCAATCATCCGAGCGAGGTTACCAAAGATAGAGTTACTCTCAACTACCGCATTCAAGAGAAAAGCCTATTGATGTAGGGAGCATTATTTATGATTCCGTAGAGGCTACTTGCTCGTTCTAGCATTTCTATTAGACTTGGTTTTTCATCTTTGATCTATTCTCTATGTCGAAAGTGTTGGAGTAGTTCGTTGAGCTTTCGAGGAAAAGATCAAGTCAAAAATCCTATAGGAAGAGAAAGCGTCGTATCTATGATCGAATTCGATGTAAGAGTTCTCATCTGCACCTTCGGTTCATTACCTACTTCAAGTAGAGCTTCTACTTCTAGACCATCTACTTCTGCTAAGCCACCATCTACTTTTTGCGGAAACCATGCATGATCAGTTTATAGAGCAACAGAATGAGTTATTCTTAACTCGTTATAGAGTAGTTACCATAGATAAGAACATTGATCATCTTTCTGAGTATACACAAAGAAAGAGTGATTAAGATGCTGAGTATTCCGAGTCTTTAGTGAGATTCCTGAAGGGTGAGCATGATATTCGGCTCCCTACTTGTCCCGCATTTTCACCATATGTTGATCCAAAGGATATGGAGTTTTCTTTTGGTGATGACGATGATGAACCTACGTACAATGATTAGTAGCTTCGACTTACCTCTCGGAGATTGTTAATTCGTTTTTAGTGTGTTTCTTGTTTCTTGTTTTGTTTAGTGTGATGTTATTTGTTAGTGTTTATTTGAACTTTTTATGTTAAAACTATTTTTAGATTATCTGATGTGTGTTTAAGACTGAAATGTGAATGAATTTCATAAAAGTTTATTTCTGTTTCAGCCTACTATTTAGTGTTCATGAATAGTTAGAATGTTTGCATCTTAAAAAAAAAAAAGATTTTTTTTTAGAAAGTAACTCCAGCTCTGCAAAACTTTTCTATATATGTTTAATAATTTATGTTATATTCATATTGAAGCATGTGTAGAAGTAGAAGTTAGTTTTTCTTTACTACATCATTATTGTACTTCGATTAATTCTTGTTCATTTCTTTCTATCAAGCTTTAGAAAATTTCATGATTCATATTTATACTAAAGTCGAAGTTTGGGAGAAGGGAAAATATTTATCAAATTTAAATATTATTTGTCCTTAAAGAACTAATATTTTGTTTAAAAATATATTAACATAACATAAGGAATGAAAAATCTATTTAAGATTACCTAAATTTTTGAATTTATAAATAATTTAGTAAACTCAACTAAAATTTCAAAAATTTTGATTGATTTTAAGAATAGAATTATTTTGCTTAAAAATAATAAGATCAAATTTTTTATATTTATAGTAAAGAGAATTGTATTTTTGAAATACTAAGGAATCAAGATTATTTCTAGAAAAATAATAGATTGAAATAAGTTTTGAAAAATAATAAATTTTTAATGTCATATTTATTAAGTAATGTATAAGTTTTTGAAAATAAGTTAAAGATAGTGAAGTTCAAAATCATTAATAGGCTATCCAAAAATAGTAATCCTCACTTAAAAAAAAGAATTGAAAAACAATCCAGCAAAAAGAAAAAAAAAGCGAGGAAAAGCTTGAGGAAATACCTAATCAAAATTGGCTTCACTTGAATTATCTTATAGGAAGAAAACTGATTACATTTTTAACTTAATTTCTACGTAAAAATATTTTTACTAGAAAAATATTTCATGAAATTCTTTTTCTTGTAAATATTCTATATGACCTTAAGATGATAAACTATAATTATTCTTGAAATAAATGAAAAATTGGAAGTCTTATGATTTGGTATTTAAATGTTCTTTAATTCTTAAAATTAAACTTAACTAGTGAAATTTGGTTAATGATTTGCTAAAGCATTTATAAAACCCAAAATTATAAGGAGTCTTAAATATTTTAACTTCATTCCGAATGTTATCATTTTATGTAATTAAAAGGGTTACTTCGAGAACAAGTAACATTTAAGTTTAAGGAAATTTGATCTACCTAAAAATTACTCATTTTTATGTCTTATTTATGATTCAATTCTTAAGGATATTATGATTTAATGAAAGGTATTTTCATGTTTTTGGATGTAGATGATTAAAAACAGTCCAAGAAAGAAAAAAGAAGAAAAAATGAGCAAAAAGGAGCAAAAATGGAGCTTATGGAGCAAAATATTGGAATTATTAGTCTGGCGCCTAAGCGCCAGAATCCGGCACCTAAGCGCCAGTTCGATATAGACACTGTCAAGAATTTTTGATGACTTTGGGAAGTTATTTTGACGGTATTAAGCGTTTATTGGAGCTACTAGAAGATTGAAAGTTTCTCCTAATATATAGGACATGTGATACAATGTATTTGGACACAAGGAAACTGTCTGGATCGCGAAGAGGTGCTATCCAAAGTGAAGAGGTGTGAAAGACCTGGTCACGGAGTCTGGCACCTAGGTGCCAGATCCCGGCGCCTAGGGGCGACAGTTACCTTCTAGAAGATACATTGAATTTGGACGAATTTTGAAGAGGTTCCTTAAGCAACGCCTGGTCAAATTCAGAGCTCTATAAATAAGAGCCCATTCTACAAAAAAATGGGACTAACCCCCCCCTCTTAGTATACATACCCATTTTAGTATCTTCTCTCCCCTCATTAGTTTTATTTAGTCTCTTCCATAGTTAGGGTGCCACCTTACTTTGTATCTAGTGAGTTTATTTTGAGTATCTATTGTGTGTTGGTGTTGTTGGAGTCTTTCATCATTTCTTTGGAGTCAGTAGAAGTCAGCAGATCACTTGAAGGAACACTTCATATAAATATTTGTACTTTGGTTCAAAGTTTTATAAATATGTTTTGTTGTGTTATTTCAATGTGTTCTGAGTAGTTAGTTATCTTTCTCCTTTCATCTATAAAAAGATAATAAATTAATTAAATTTTGTAGGAGAATTAAATTTAAATTATTTTAAAACATTGTGATGATATTAATCCCCGGTCTTAGTTTACTTTTTAAATTGGCCATTTAAATTGTTAAAACCTATTGAAGAATTTTGAGACCTATCTGGAGATAAATTCTTAACTACTGAGATATCACATGAATCCTTAGGTAATCGCAAGCTATACGCAGATTATTGAAGGTGAAGTGCAAATAAATAAGAAGATATTATTTAATGGGCATAAAATTAATTAGTTTTTAGTGTGACGGACTAAATTCTAATAATTTGGTTTATGGAAAGGTAACGGGTCACCGGTAGTGGCCGACCATAGCCACCCTTGGACATCCGGTAGTGTGAGCCTCAGGTTAACCCATTATACTAATAAAATATCCCGAGCCGATCTATAGATTAGCCGGTGTTCTTTACACTCGGACCAAAGGGTAAAGAATAAGAATGCTTCTATCTGGCACAATACCATAATCTAAATTCCCTACAAAAGATAATTATTCTATAAATCTTGGATTAGTTGAAAAGGAGAAAGTCGTATTTTATACTTGCATTAAATTTTAATTACTTCTTACTTTACTTTATTATCGCTTACTTGCTTTTAGTAAAAAATGTTAGTAAATTAAAATTTAAAATATATATAAAAAAAGAAAGTATATATAAATTGCATTTAATTTGAAAATTCTAAAATATTTCTTACATTTCTTACTTTTTATAAATTCACTATCCTCGTGGGATCGATAACCAGGACTCCACTGTAGTCCTCGTATTACTCGAACGACGCGTATACTTGCGTTTAAAATGTTGACTTTTATAATAATTATTATAAAACCTAAATATAAATTAATAAAAGTAAACCTCGTACATCAAATTTTTTAAGCCATTTGCCAGGAATTAAATATTCTAAAAAGTGGTATCAAATTCTTGTACTTTAAAGCATATATAAAGTCGCATCGCATCAGTGTTGAATATCGAATTTTGTATTTGCTTAATTGTTCAATGTGTGTTGTTAGATTTGAATATTTGCTTTGAAAATGTTGTTGTTTGTGTTATTTATAAAACGATGAACCTTGATACAATATTGTATCGAAATTTATTGAATTTGGAATGGAAGTTATGGATTGGAATTGAAGAATTTGGATAAATTTTTATAGATCTAAACTATCATTTTAAATTGATTGTGAAAATATTTGGAGGATATAAATTGGATTAATACTCTCATAAGAGTAATTAGGAGTCAAATTTGATAAGATTTGGTGGAAAATAAAAAATTTAAATTGAATTTTTGGAAAGGCGAGTCTGGCGCCTAGGGCCCAAAATTCGACGCCTAGGTGCCGGTTTGACTCGAACTCGAAAACGCATCTTCTTAAAAACCCCCACACCATTTTTGACTCCTAAGCTTCCTTTTTCACTGGTTTTCGTAAAAATACCCCATATAGATCCCATTTAAAGCCCAATTTTCAGGTTTTTGAGCTTGAAATCACCTGATTTCTTCATCTCGAGGTCAGATCTACATTCTAAACTCATTATTTTTTATTTTCAACATGGATTTTACTCTCATTTAGAAAAATCAAAATTTTTAGAAAAATTTTGATTTTTAAGGTTAAATCCATGAAATTTTTAAGCTCTTTCAAGTTTGAAAAGCTTAAATTAGTTTATTTTCCTAGATCCGTAGAATTTATTTTGTGGCTTTATTTCACAATTAATTGACACCCAAATCTAAAAGAGGAAAGGAACAAGAAAATTTTGATCATAGCTAGTTCGTCACTATCGTCGCACACTTCGATACAATGATTTTGCTACGACTTGGAAATTTATCTCGGAGTGAAGTTTGTACAATCTTGGAGGAAGAATTGAGGATACAATCGTTGCGCTCAATTGGCAACGATTCTACTATTTCACTCGCTCGTTGTCGTTATCCCAAATGTTAGAGAGTTTTATGCTTAATTTTGTGGATGTTGAAGAATACGAGATTTTCGTCGAGAGAGTTGGAGTAGGATTCACTCCCGAACGTATCAACATTTTCTATGTCCTACCGCCAAACATTGAGTGATATTACTTCTAATTATCTCCATTTGAGAGAGGTTTAGATATGATCATTGCCTACCCGACTCGATAATCATCGGAGCCCGAAAGATTCGGAACGGAAAAAGGGTAAATTTTTCATCTTCTAAGCTTAATGGTGTTTCAAAGGCATGGCACTACTTTATTTCTGCTCGTCTACTTCCATCCAATCATCTGAGCGAGGTTACCAAAGATAAAGCTATCCTCAACTACTGCATTCAAGAGAGGAAGCCTATTGATGTAGGGACCATTATTTATGATTCTGTAGAGGCTACTGCTTATTCTAGCACTTCTGTTGGACTTGGTTTTCCATCTCTGATCTATTCTCTATGTCAAAGTCGTCGGAGTAGTTGCTTGAGCTTTCTTAGGAAAAGCTCAAGTCGACAAAGCCTCTAGGAAGAGAAAGTGTCGATATCATGATCGACTTCGAGGTAAGAGTTCTACCGCACCATCCGGTTCATTACCTACTTCGGTGTAGAGCATCTACTTCTAGACCATCTACCTCCGTTGAGCCACCATCTACCTTTTGGGAATCCATGCATGATAAGCTTATAGAGCAGTGCGAATGAGTTATTCCTAACTCATTATAGAGTAGATACGATCGATAAGAAGATCGATCATCTTTCTGAGTATACACAAAGAAAGAGTGATTACGATGCCGAGTATTATGAGTCTTTAGTGAGATTTCTAAAAGGTGAGCACGATGTTCAGTTCCCTACTTGTCCCAGATATTCACCATATGTTGATCCGAAGGATATGGAGTTTTCTTTTGGTGGTGATGACGATGAAGCTACAAATAGTGATTAGTAGCTTGGCATACCTCTGGAGATGTGTTGATTCTGTTTTTAGTGAGTTTCTTGTTTCTTGTGTTGTTTAGTGTGATGTTATTTGATAGTGTTGATGTGAATTTTTTTTATGTTGAAACTGTTTTTAGAATATTTGATGTAGGTTTAAGATCGAAATATGAATGAATTTTTATAAAAGTTTATTTCGTTTCAACTTACTTGTTTAGTGATTATAAATAGTTAGTAATTTTGGATGTTCAAAAATAAAAAAATAGTAATAAAAAAGATTTTTAGAAATTAACTCGTGCTCTACAAAACTTTTCTATATATGCTTAATCATTTCTGTTATATTCATATTAAAGCATGTGTAGAAGTAGAAGTTAGTTATTCCTTACTACATCATTATTGTACTTAGATTAATTCCTGTTTATTTCTTTCTCTCATGCTTTAGAAAATTTCATGATTCATATTTATACTAAAGCTGAAGTTTGGGGAAGGGAAAACATTTATCAAATTTAAATATTATTTGTCCTTAATGAACTAATATTTTCTTTAAAAAAGATTAACATAACATAAGAATCTGAAAAAATCATTTAAGATTACCTAAATTTTTGAATTTATAAATAATTTAGTAAACTTAACTTAAATTTCAAAAATTTTGATTCATTTTAAAAATAGAATTATTTAACTTAAAGAATAATAAGATCAAAATATTTCTATTTATAGTAAAGAGAATTGTATTTTTAAAATACTAATGAATCAAGATTAATGCTTGAAAAAGAAAAGATTGAAATAAGTTTTGAAAAATAATAAATTATTAAAAATGTTATATTTATTAAGTAAGAATGAATAAGTTTTTGAAAATAAGTTAAGGATAGTGAAGTTCAAAATCATTAACATGCTTATCCAAAAATAAGTAATCCTCACTTGAAAAAAATAAAAAGAAAATGATTGAAAAATAATCCAAAAGAAAAAAAAAGAATGTGAGTAGAAGCTTAAGGAAATGCCTAATCAAAAATTGGCTTCACTTGAATTATCTTATAGGAAGAAAACTAATTATATTTTTTAACATAAATCTTATGTACAAATATTTTTACTAGAAAAATATTTCATGAAAATCTTTTTCTTGTAAATATTTTATGTGACCTTAATATGATAAACTACAATTATGCTTGAAATAAATGAAAAATTGGAAGTCTTATGATTTGTTAGTTAAATGTTCTTTAATTCTTAAAATTAAACTTAATTAGTGAAATTTAGTTAAAGATTTGCTAAAACATTTATAAAACCAAAAATTATAAAGAATCTTAAATATTTTAAATTCATTCCAAATGTTATTTATTTTATGTAATTAAAAGGGTTACTTGAGGACAAGTAACGTTTAAGTTTGGGGGAATTTGATCTACCTAAAAATACCCACTTTTATGCCTTATTTATGATTCAATTCTTAAGGATATTATGCTTTAATGAAAGGTATTTTCATGTTTTTGGATATAGATGATTAAAAAAGAGTCCAAGAAAGAAAAAGAAGAAAAAATGAGCAAAATGGAGCTTATGGAGCAAAATATTGGAATTATTAGTTCGGCACTTAGCGCTGAATCCGTGCGTTAAGCGCCAGCTCGATACGATCATTGTTAAGATTTTTTGATGACTTTAGGGGGTTATTTTGACGGATTTAAGTGGTTATTGGAGCTTCGAAGAGCTGAAATTACTCCTAATATATAGGACATGTGATACAATGCATTTGGACACAAGGAAACGGTTTTAATCGAGAAGAGGTGTGATCCAAAGTGAAGAGGTGCGAAGACCCGGTCACGGAGTCGGCGCCTGGCGCCGCATCCCGCGCTAGGTGCGACAGATTACCTTCTAGAAGAGGCATTGAATATGGACGAATTTTGAAGAGGTGCCTTAAGCGACCCCTGGTCGAATTTAGAGCTCTATAAATAGGAGCCCATTCTACAGTGAAAATGGCACCCTATAGTCTCTTTCACCCCTTCTTACATCTTTAGCCCTACTTAGTTTTTTTTGGTCTCTTCCATACTTAGGGAGCCACTTTACTTTGTATCAAGTGAGTTTATTTTGAGTATTTATTGTGTGTTGTTGTTGTTGGTGTCTTTCATCATTGCTTTGGAGTCAGTAGAAGTCAGCGGATCACATGAAGGAATACTTCAGATTAATATTTATACATTGGTTCAAAGTTTTATAAATATATTTTGTTGTGTGATTTCAATGTGTTCTGAGTAGTTAGTTATTTTTCTCCTTTCAACTATGAAAAGATAATAAAATAATTAAATTTTTAGGAGAATTAAATTTAAAATATTTAAAATATTGTGATAATATTAATACCTGGCCTTAGCTTTACTTTTTAAATTGGTCATTTAAATTGTTAAAACCGAGTTGAAGAATTTTGAGACCTATCAGGAGATAAATTCTTAACTAGTAGATATCACATGAATCCTTGTGTAATCGAAGGCTTTATGAGGGTTATTCAAGGTAAAGTGCAAATAAATAGGAAGATATGATTTATTGGGCTTAAAATTAATTAGCTTTAAAAGTGACGAACTAAATTCTAATAATTTGGTTTATAGAAAGGGAACAACGGGTCACTTGGTAGGGCCGACCATACCACCATTGGACATCTACAGTAGTGTGAGCCTAGATTGACCCATTCTACTAATAAAACATCCCGAACCGATCTATAGATTAGTCGATATGTTTTGCACTGGACAAAAGCGTAAAAAATAAGAATGCTTCTATTTGTCACAATACCATAATCGAAATTTCTTACAAAAGATAATTATTCTAAAAATCTTGGATTAGTTGAAAAGGAGAAAGTCGTTTTTATACTTGCATTGAATTTTAATTACTGCTTACTTTACTTTATTACTGCTTACTGCTTACTTGTTTATAGTAAAAGTTGTTAGTAAATTAAATTCGAAAATAAAAAAAAATTATATATTTACATAAATTACTTTTAATTTTAAAAATTCTGAAATATTTCTTACATTTCTTACTTTTTATAATAACACTATCCCTCGTGAGATCGATAACTAGGACTCACTGTAGCACTCGTATTATTTGAACGATACATATACTTGCGTTTAAAATTGTGACTTTTACAATAATTATTATAAAATCTAAATATAAATTCATAAGTAAAAGTAAACATCGTACATCATATTTTTGAAGCCATTTGGCGGGAATTAAATATTCTAAAAAGTGGCATCAAATTCTTGAATTTAAAAGAATATATAAAGTCGCATCGCATCACCTACGCCATTGTTGACACCAACCTACCGCGCAGCTTGTCGCCAGCCACCCAAATTTGCTGCTATTTCTCTATCGCCTTAATCACCTCACTCCAACCAGTCCTTTCCTTGTTGCCACATACTACAGCCCCCTTTTCGTTTTTACCATTACCTAGTCACCCAGTATCTCATCTACATGTTGCCTTCCTATAACCTTCAATTTAGCCCTTGTTTTGTGTTTTGTGTGTGCTTTTGTTACTCTCTTATTTTCATTAATTGTAACCGCCTAATTGAATTTTATCAATATAATTATTATTTCGTTTTTTTTGGGCAAATTCTATTATTATATGGTATCCAAGTTAGCTTAACACCTAGTTTTATTTGGGGGTTTCAAGTTATTGTAAAAATTATGGTATCCAAGTGTGCTTTTGTTACTCTCTTGTTACTCCCTTGTTTTGTATTTTACATTTTTGTGAAAAACCATTACCTCAAAATTATGAAAATTATTTGGTTATGCAATTTAATTTTTCGGAGACTTATATATTTAGTAAAAATTATATTTATATTTAGGATCTAAACATAAAATTTACTTATATAATACTATTGTACTAAAAACACATTTAAAATATATGCGAGAAAAAAAAAATTGGAGTATTATATATATGGAAATAATAAAATGTAAGCAAACCAATCAAAATCTACGGTATGCGCGTAAATCCCACATTAATTTATTAACATAAAAAATTGATTCAAGAAGGGGCGAGACTCAATAAGAAATAGTTACCAAACAAACTTTATTTTAATCTATAAAAATAGAAATCTTCTCAACACAATGCATTGAAATAATAGGTAACATATTTCTCACACGTAGAAGCAAACACCAATATCCAAACACAACAATGCGATCGAAGTAAAACTAAATACTAACATACACGTACAATTTACAAATACCAGCACAGTACTGGATTCCAAAACAAAACCACTGTAATCATAGCTAAGTAAGTGAATAGAATCATAAAAATATACTCTTTGGCTCTAGTTTCAGCAATCACGGGCTTTCAGCTGCAGGTGATGGTGCAAGAGATGGAATGAATGTGTTTGATGGAACGTTGGGAGTATTGAAAGGAATTCCTGCTAGAAATGGAGGGAAAGATATTGGTTGAATGTTGGGAATGGTCGGAAATGGAGGCAAAGCAAGCTTAGGAAGAGGAGATGCGGGGAGCAGTGGTGGCAACGCCGTAGGTTGCGGGATAGACGACACAGATGGCTGTGGTGGGAGCGTTGGAATCGGTGGTGAAATTGGTTGTTGTGGCAGCGTTGGAATCTGTGGTGACTCGGGAGTCGTCGTGTCGAGGAGAGGACGTCCACCTTGGCATAGGGAGCATTCGAGCAAGGCGAGTGCTATGAAGTAGAAGAAATGATGTAAGCGGGCCATGGAAGTGGTGGGAGAGGAATAGGAGAGAAGAAGTGCTATTTGCTTGCTATGTCGTTGATGATAAAGAGGAGGATGGTTGTGCTATTTATAGGAGACGAAAGAACGAGATGATGGTTTAGGGTATTCTTTGGTCGTAGGATGGGTTGTTAAATAGCTAACAAAGCTGAATAAAAAGGAATATTTTTTTTAATCTTTGAAGCGTTGGAGTTCTAAAATGCTCATTTATCTGTTATTTTTTGTTCACCTTCCCATCTCCCGCTTCATTTTTAGGAAAACATGTGTTCTCATCTCACGAGTGTAAGGAGATGGTGGAATTTTTTTAGGACCAGGTCCAGATTACTCATCAGCTTTTATTTTTAATATTGGGGGGTGGCAGGAGGGCCGATATACTTAACATGGTCGGGCCTATAAGGATTTACATTATTATTTATTTGCCTTTAAAAGTCTCATTGATTATGATCTGTCTTCAATATAAATCTCAATGTTAAAGTGAAGGGTGACAAAAAATTCCTAACTTCTTAGCTCGCTTCAGTTTTAGACAATTATTAAAAGAATTAAGCGTATATTTTATTAAGCTTATTAATTTAAGTCTTCTTTATTTTACCTAAATTAAACAAATAGAAATGTAATTATAAGAATAAAAGAAAATTTTTCTTAAGATTTTTTGTGTGCTGCCCTTTCATGCTGAAGATTTAGGGAAAACTATAAATATATAATTGGATTAAGAGAAACGCGAACTGTCTGGAACCACGACAATACTTCGTTACTTTAATTTATGAATTGATGGCACTTATTATTACTGATTTGGCTATTAGCTTTCTAGAAAAGTGCGACATGGAGCAATGGAACGGAAAAAAAATAGAACAAAAAATCAAATCAATTTGGTTAAATAAAACTGTTTTTATTTAGAACTAATTTTACATTTTAGTCTAAACCAACTTATACCTCGTAAAACTAAAATAAATTTAGCTAAATTAATCAACACATTTAGATGACACTTAACAAAAATAAAAGGTCTTCTGGACCAAGAATGAATCTTATTACATCTTTGAGTTAGACCACAAGTGGGACACTCAGGACCATCTGACCTCAAATCTCAAAAAATATATAGTGCAAATGAATGTCCTTATGATATGAGCCCAATGATATTATTATTGATTCAATATTGAACTGAATGAGTCATAATAAAACCTTTGAAGCATAATTTAGAATTTATAGTTTTAATTGGAAGATTAATTGATTTCCTTATATAGCATGGTAATTATAAAAGAATAATTAGGCCAACATTATAAAATACCAACATTACAAACCTACTCAAAATTTAGAAAAATCATATTGTTAAAAGATCCACACTAGATGTCTTGATGACATAAACACAACCACATCAAAAGTGATCTAATCTTTGTTCAAATGAACCCTAATAAGACAATTCGTGCATATTTGAAAACATAAGATAACCACAAGAAGATTAAATGATCTTTAAATCTTACTTGCTTAGCATCTTGATAAAAACAAATTAATGAGCCCAACATAATACAATTACAATATTACCAATATACTCAAGTATTTCTAAAATAATTAAATCAGCAATATTAAACCCTGATCTGATCAACTCTTGACCAAACTGGTCAACCCTTGACCCAAATGGTCAAATTAGGTCAAAATGGTCAAACCATGACCCAATGACCATCACATTGACCAAATTGGTCAACCCTGGACCCAAATAGTCAAATTAGGTCAAAATGATCAAATCATGACCCAATGACCACCACATTGACCCATAGGTCAACCCAATGACCTAAATAGTCAAACTTGGTCAAATTAGTCAATTCATGACCCTATGACCACCAAATTGACCCAATTCCAACCCCATTGACCACCAAGTCAACCTGGACACAAAATTTGTCAAATCTGACTCATTTAATCAATTTAAGACATTAAAATGATCAAACATTATCATTTGGTCAACCCTAATCAAACTTAGGTCCCATTACCAAAATTAATGACCCCACGATTAAATTAACCATGGCAAGGTTAAGTAAATCACCTGGTCTAACCCCGGATCCGAAATGGACAATTGGTCGACCATGGTCAAAATATTCGATTTTGAACCAAATTAATAAAATCAATCAAATGCTTAACCTTCAAAATCACTTTGACTACCTAGTGGGTTAATATTATAATTTCCTAAATTTTTAATTCATTACATAATTAATTAAAAATATAATTATAAGTAAATAACCCTAACTTAAATTTAATCCCATGACATCATTCATGAAATAAAAAAAAAATATTTGATTTTTAAAGTCAAATTTAACTTTTAGGGTGTTACCGATAGAGTTACCCTTGATCCATAGCATGGTTAACACATTAAACAACCCATAAACCATCACCTTTAACTATGGTTAAGAGTTATCATGACACCATCATAATGGTATGGTATTTGTGTCATCCCCTCTCAAAATTGAGGTGTGACTTGGATGCATAGGTGGAGAGCACCTCACTCCTAATCCAATGGAAAAGAAGACTTAGCTAAGTCATCATCTTCACCATAATTTGCTTCATCATGAAATATCATGCAAATGGGAGAAACAGCGCATATGTGTCATCTCATCTCCAAACTATTGAATGAGTTACGAAGCTCATATGGGGGAGGCTAATTTAGATCATCTTGAGAAGCCTTAACCACCTTATGGATGAGCCAAAGAAAGCAAGACAAATTATGAACCAAGCTTTAACAATGGTTGAACCTAACATGGGTTATTCTTGCAAGGTTCAATTATTCTTATATTCCAGCTCAAATATTATTCCTAGGTCATCATTGAGCTGCTAACACCTTCCTCAAGTGAACCCAAGAAGATTTGGGCTCACCCATGGCTCCCACGAAGCATATAAATAAGCTAACCCATGAGCATTAAAAAAAAATAGACCAACATACAAGCTAAAACACTTGAACCATCCTACATAAAACTTCTTCCCCATAACCGAAGCAAGTGATCCCCCATAGAATTAGGTCTTGAAACCCACTGTTCCTTTCCAATTATTCTACCCGAAAATAGGAAAATTTTTTAGGTTTGAAATGAAGTTTCTCAAAACTTCAAATTAACTTTCAAAAGCTTCATAGAGCCTTACGAAGGCAAGCCCAATCAATATCGACCTTTCCCAAAGGCTCTAACCTACAATTCCACTTTCATTTTCCAAACCGTGACTCATTATGTTCCACTTTCATCAACATAGGCCAAAGTATAGTTCTTTAGACTCAAAGCTGAGTTTGGGTTTAATACTTTGTGAAACAAACCAATTCACAACCCTAACATCACCGTATGGATGGGTTCTCCCTCTTTAGATGAAGGCTATAGGAGCAAAAATCACTCGAATCCATCAGGAATAAAGTAAGAATTTGTCCCAAAACTACGAATGACTTTAGAATTAGACCAGACAGAAGGAGACGAATGAATTCATCCATTTCCATGTTTTGAAACGGATGACTCAGACTTAATCCCGACCAATTCCGTGTTTTATTCCCCATAGCGGATCAGCCGCGTTTCGACGCATCAGAGGACACGCAACACCATTTTGTTATTTCTGGTTAATAGGGATTTAATTAAATACTTATTAACCTTAAACTAATCAAATATCCATATCTTGATAAATAAAAATCACAAAAGTATAATAAAATTATGCACGAATTGAATTCGGGACAATGAGAGGAATAATATGGAAATGAAATCATGAATTAAGGAGTTATATATAATTTTTAATTAGTTAAATACACTTTAGAGAAATTTAATAACTAAAATTTAATTATAAATCAGAAAAATATAAAAAGTTTAAGGCTAGGAATATCCTCTGATTTTTAAAATTTAAGTCCTTAAGAATATCCTCTGATTTTTCTAAGGCTAGGAAAATTCTCTAGCTAGGATTTTCTAATTTCTATGTAACTTTGTAATAATTATAAAAGAATAGAAAAAAGGAAATTTCATTGGAAATTGGATAGTAATTTAGGACGATAGATTTAGACCTTAAGATGACAAAACTTAACCTTTGAAAAATTTAAAATGACATCTTAATTCTTAGGGTTAAAAACTATAAATCATAAATTTATATTTAATTAACCCTAAAATTTTTTAAAACCCAAATCATTACCTTCGCTTACTAAACATAGCCCATTTCACATTAGTTCAAGTCGATTTTGTGTCTAACTTCAGATAGACTTAAACTAAACCCTCTTAGGTCTAAGACATCAATTAGACCTAATTAAACTTATTACACCTTAATTAAATAAGTTTTAATACACATAAAGCCTAATTAGGTCTAAGACATCAATTAGACTTAATTAAATCTTGTTAGGTCTTAATCACATTGGTTTAACACCATAAACCCTAATTAGGTGTCTCAGACATCAATTAGACCTAATTAAACCCTGTTAAGCCTTAATCACATTAGATTTAACAATATAAACCCTAATTAGAGTCTAACTCCTCATTAGACTCGATTAATCACCTTAAATCCTAATTTTAATTAGGTTTAATACAATCTAAACCCTAATTAGTTCTAACCCATCATTAGACCAAATTAACCCTATTAAACGTTAATCAAATTTGGTTTAATACAAACCAAACCCTTATTAGGTATAACCCATCATTAGATCTAATTAAATCCATTAAACCTTAATCAAATTAGGTTTAATACAAAACAAACCCTAATTAGAGTCTAACCCATCATTAGACCTAATTAACTTCATTAAACCTTAATCAAATTAGAGTTAAATACAAATCAAACCCTAATTAGATCTAACACATCATTAGGCACTAATTAACTTCGTTAAACCTTAATCAAATTAGGTTTAGTACAAATTGAACTCTAATTATGTCTAACCCACCATTAGACCTAATTAATCCTATTAAACCTTAATTACATTAGGTTTAATACAAATCAAATCCTAATTGAGTCTAACCCCTCATTAGACCTAGTTAATTTTATTAAGCCTAACTACATAAGGTTTAAGACAAATCAAATCCTAATTAGGTCTAACCCCTCATTAAACCTAGTTAATTTTATTATGCCTAATTAAATTTGGTTTAAGACAAATTAAACTCCAATTAGGTCTAACATTTTATTAGACCTCATTAATTACCTTAAACCTTAATTACATTAAGTTTAAGACAAATTAAACCCTAATTATACCTAACCTCTAATTTAGTGCTAATTAACTCAATTGAAACATACCTAAAATTAGGTTTAATTAACCTTAACTAATTAGAATTAACCAAAATTAGTCTAATTAATCAATTAAACCATATCCAAATTAAGTTTAACTAACCTTAACATAATTAGACTTAACCATAATTAAGTTTAATCAATTAATTAAACCTTACCGAAATTAGGTTTAGTTAACCTTAACCTAATTAGACTTAACACACTATTAAGTCTAATTAATCAATTAAACTTTATCCAAATTAGGTTTAATTAACCTTAACCTAATTAGACTTAATCGCAATTGAGTCTAATTAATCAATTAAACCTTACCCAAATTAGGTTTAATTAACCTTAACCTAACTATTCTTAACTACAATTAAGTCTAATTAATCAATTAAACCTCACACAAATTAGGTTTAATTAACCTTACTCTAATTAGAATTAAGTCTAATTAATCAATTAAACCTTACCCAAATAAGGTTTACTTAACCTTAACCTTTACCGAGGTTCAACCCAACTTGAACCAATGTCGAACTTAAACCTCTTAGGTTCGACGTACATTAAACCAAACCTTAACCTATACTTAGCTTCAACCCAACTTAAACCGAAAGTCAAACTTAAACCTTTTAGGTTTAACATACATTGAACCTAATCTTAACCTATACTCAAGTTCAACCCAACTCGAACCTAAGTCAAACTTAGACCTTTTAGGTTCAACATACATTGAACCTAACCTTAACCTATAGGTTCAACCCAACTTGAACTTAAGTCGAACTTAAATCATTTAGGTTCAACATACATTAAACCTAACTTTAACTTATACTTAGAGTTCGACCAAACTTGAACCTAAGTTAAACTTAAACCTTTTAGGTTCAACATACATCGAACCTAACATTAACTTATACGTAGGTTCAATGCAACTTGAACCGAAGTCGAAATTAAACCATTTAGGTTCAATATACATTGAACGTAACTTTAACTTATATGTAGGTTCAACCCGACATGAACCTAAGTCTAACTTAAATCATTTAGGTTCAACAAACTTTGAGCTTAACTTTAACTTATACTTTGGTTCGAGCCGACTTGAACCTAAGTCAAACTTAAATGTTTTAGGTTCAATATACATTGAACCTAACCTTAACCTTGCTGTAGGTTCAACCTGACTTAAACCTAAGTCAAACTTAAATCATTTAGGTTCAACCTATAATGAACCTAATATAAACTTAGTTCAACTACATCGAACCTAACTCAACCTTAACTTAGGTTCAACCTACATAGAACCTAACTTAAACTTAACTTAGTTTTAACCTACATTTATCCTGATCCAAACTTAAATTAGGATCCAACCGACATTGAACCTAATTCAAATCTTACTTAAGTTCAATATATCTAAGTCAAAATCTTTAGGTTCAACCTATATCGAATCTAAATTCAACCTAAAGTTTTAGATTCAAACAACATTGAATCTAAAATCTACCTTATGTTGGATTTTATCTAATGACAAGTCTAATTCATATTAGACTTAAAATTAAACACCTCTAGATTCAAAAGACATCGAATCTAGAATCTTAAAGTCTAATTTAAGTCCAATTTATGTTAGGCTTGAACACCTCTATATTCAAATGACATCAAATCTAAAATCCTAAAGTCTAACTTATGTTTGATTTTGACTCAATTTAAGTCTAATCTATATTATGCTTAACATCTATATTATGAAGACTAGTTAAGTTTTAAATTTACTTTTCATGTTAGTAGGTTGTGCTAACTCTGTTTTGTAGGCGACATTACGAAGATGGGATAAACAATGAAATAAAAAATGACATAATTGAGATTAAAAACAATACAAAAATGACATGCTCAAGAAAAAAAACGAACAAAACCTAAACTTTTAGGATAATCACAAATCCTAAACTTTTAGGAAAGCCACAAAAAATAACAAACTACAAGACAAAATGACAATAAATGACAAATAATAAAACAAAAAAAATACTAACGGGTATCATACCTAGAAATCTCTGGTTATCACAATTTTACATGTGATCCTCCTTATATAAAAGTTTCTAGAATAAGGCATTCTAGAATCCCCTTTGTATGGATTATCACTAACATTTCTTATTCTTTGTTTTTTATTTTATCGACCTTATTTTCTACAAATGTCTTAACATCCAAGGATCCTTTACGTGATCCGAAGAAATAAGATTTCTTGAAAATAAGAGCATTATGATAGATAAACAGATAGGTGACTCCCCCAAACAATGACATTCACATTTCACACCACACATCGACATGAGAGAATCTTAGCAACGACAGGCTGGCGATGAGATGGGATCCCACAACTCGGGATGCCACTAAACCACATGAAAAATCTAATAACAAGAGATTTAGGTATATTACCTATTCTTAGTTCTTTATTCTTCTATACGAGCATGCTTTTATAATTAATTACATCTTAGAACGTTAGGATCTGTTGATCCTCATTTTTTATGAGGTCATCTCTTCTTCTTTTAGTACTTAGGATCTAGCCTTAGGCTTTTCCTTTGACTATCTTAGAGGACTAGAATTGGGACCCACCACTTAGAAACTCAAACCACTTCTTAACTCCTCGCAAACTCCTGCAAACTCGATTATAGACCCTAATCACCTGGAGGGTTGAAATCGAATGTGGAAGTTTAAAGGATGGGTTCCTATAGGACTCTTTGGCCTTAGGATCGCCTTGGGTGGCCTGGTCCAGTGAAGGGGCCGACTTACACATACACTACACTTTCACACACCTATACCCAACTTGACCTCCCGACTCATGTAGGTGATTCACATGGATGGTCCTTAACCCCTAAGCCGCTTGGCAAGAGGGTTAGGAACAACATAGTGGATGCCTCGAATGAGTCCCTTCATGACTCATGTGGGCTTGATATGGCTTCATGGCTCAACCAAAATGATTTTATTCCACTTTCATTCACCCAATCTTCAATTTCCCAAATTTTCGATTTTGACCCCAGGGACCCTACACCCGCCTTGGCCTACCCAAAACCCTCGAAATCCTCCAAAATTTTCAAATCACCCAAAATTCCCCAAAATCAATCCCGAACATTTCCACATTACTCAAGTTGATCGTCCATAGCCAAAAATATCAAAAATTCCAAAAATACCTCCCAATACCCTCCAAATACCCAAAATACCCCTCTTGACCCAAAAATCCAAAAATTCAGAAAATTCCCAGAAAATTCCAGAAAATCCCAAATATTCCCAATTTCATTTTTTTCAATTACACCATGGGCCAATTTTGTCAATTTACCCTACTTTTGTCAAAACCCCCAATTTAACCCATTTTAACCCAAAGTGAACCCGATGTCGAACCAAGCCTACCCAATTGACCCAAATTCTGGTCCAATTCAATTCTAAACTTCAATTCAACATTACCAACACCAATCTAAACCAAACCCAAGTCCAATTTGATTGACATTTAGATCCAATTCCACTTTTGGCCTTAAGGCCCGATTTGGACCCAAACCCAAACCTAACCCAAACTCACCCAATTCAACTCCAATTAACCCCAAATTTTTTCTAAACCTTCCTTAACATCCCTAAAAACAAAACACTAACATGATTTTCCCAACATTTAGACCCAAACCCCACTTAAATTCAACCCAAAACCAATAAGCCCAATTTTGACCTAAACCCAAACCTAACCCAAATAAGCCCAAACCCCAAAATCAAAACCCAACCAAAGCCAAAACCTCTTTGAAACACTCCCATAAACATTTCAAAACATTTATTTTACATCAATTTCAACCCTAGCCCAACATTGGCCCAAGTTAGCCTAATTTGACCTATATTGGCCCATTCACCAAAGAAGCCCAAATTCAACCCAATTCAAACCCAAATCACTCCCAATTTGCTTCAAGTCACTCATGACACATCCATGAGCTAAACCCAAAAATTATTTGGCCCAAACTTCTACAAAATTTCCATCCATAAATCTATTTTTAAACCAAAAGCCCACTTACATGAAACCTTCCTAAAAGCCCAAATTTCATGCTAAAGCCCATACGACAAATTCTTCTCATCATACCCTTAATTAAAATCATCCCTAAGTTCAAATCAATCATCAAATGATTCCAAATTGAGCCCCATACAAATTCCCATCAAATTACCAAAATTTCAAAGATCCATTTTCATGAAATCGACCAAGCTTTTCCCCTCACCTCGAAGGTCAAGCCTTGGATGGTGAACCAAGCACAAATACATGGGTTGACCTAAACCAAGCCAAAATCACCCCTTTCCCATTCCATTTCAATTCACCACCTTTACACATGGAAACCATCGATTGAACTCACGGGAACCAAGCTCGACCTCACCGACCACGAGGGTGACCCATGCTCGCCGGCCGCCCGCCCGGGTCACGGGAAAATACCACACTCGAGAGCTCACATGTGAGCCAACTTTGGAATTCCACCTTCGTTGAGCTGCCCCATGCCCAATGGCCACCATGGTCGTTCTTCCCATGACCGGCAGCGGTGATCCCGGCCCTTGGCCATCCTCGTGAGGCTCTCCAGCCACCTCTATTTAAACCCGACCCCCTCGCGGCCATGAGAGGGGAGTTGCACAAACCTTGCCGAAACTTCTGCAAAAATTGTTCCAAACCCTTCTCCATCCTTAGAGCGGTTGATCCCGAGTGTCGATTTGCCCTAATCCTCACCAACGGAATCCAATTTCTCAGTCGAAATTTCACCCGAAAACCGAGGACACTTTGCCACGGTGAGCCAATCCTCAAATTGACTGGTCCTACACCTTCACTGGACCAAGAGGAGAAGTTCCCCACTAAAAGCCCCATCTCCAGGCCACCCAGTTGCTCCAGCCTCCAAGCTTTGTGATCGGTTGTGGTCGAAATCCTACCTAGACAATTCACCGGAGCCAAGGGACTTCATGCGGAGCTTGTCGGGATCCAATCGAAGGTGACACAACCCTCGGATCGAAGCCACACTTCTCCGAGCAAAGGTATGGCCTCACTCTTCTTCCCGAGCTTCGAACATTCTCCATTTTCATTGAGTCGATTTTATGCCACATAAACCGTATGGATATGTTCGTCTTCTCGAGACGAATTCATAGAGCATAAGAACGTTAAATTTGGTCGAGTATCGAGTGAGATCTTGGGCACAGAAGACGGACGGCTCTCGGGTAAGGACGCATGGGGAAGATGAACGGATGCCGTTCATTTAATACACGCGCGGACGGACGGCCGGGATCTTGCCGGATCGGGAGATGGAACGACACGGCGGGCCCCGGAGCGGCGAGTCAGATGGAGGCGTCGAATCGGAGAGCGCCACGCGGCGTTTCGGAGCTGCCAAGGTTGACGCGGTGCCGCGTGGATAAATAGAAAATTAGGGTATTTTTCTATTTATTTAATTCCCTAAAATTCAAAAATCCATAACTTTGTGTAGGAAAATCAGAAAAATAAAATAAAAATACCCTCTTGCTCAGTGAACAGAGGAGAATAATGTGAAAAAGAAATTATTTAATTTCATCAAGTATTTTATTTTTAATGATTTATTTCCCTTCTGCATTGTTTTAATTCTCCATGCATATAGGAAATTCACCATGGCATGAGACCATAGGGCTTTTGAAGCCTCTCGAATTTGGGAACATTCCCTGAATTTTCCAAAGTCGGAGGCCATCCTATGAGAAGTTATTGATTTTTCAAATTCATGTTACTTGTTTTGAGTATTTTAATTCCAATAATTAGCATGTTGTGAAATAAATTCTAGGAAAATTTGGTAATGTCTCTTATGACCGGAGGACCACAGGAAAAATAGATTTTGGATTAGTTTTTTGAAAATAACCCTAATTGGCTTAAACACCCAAAATAGATCCTTAATTAATTAGAGCTAACCATACATTAAATTGACTTAAAATCAATTCTCCACTGACCTTTAGGATCAGAGGAACCCACCATAAAAATTTGAAGTCGATTGGATTTGGTTAGCCCTACTTAAATGAGTTGATTAAGCCATTTAGCCATTTTAAACTTTAAAAATTCATAACTTTCAAAATACCTTTCAAAAATTCACAAAATCATTTTGGAGCCTCTCGATATCAAGGGAATTTAAGGAAATTAAAATTTCAATTTTCTAAAAAATTTAATTTTTGCATTATTTTAATATTTTAATAATTAAAAAATAATAAAAATCATAAAAATAATAAAATTCACCAAAATGTCACATTTTGAATTTTAATCACTTAGGAACAAATCCCATATTTTTCTTAGGTCTATTTAATGAGATATTAAATTTTAAAGCCATAGGGTAATTTTAAAATTAAAAAAATGTATTTTCTAGCATTTTCACTAAAATAATTATAATAAATCAAAGAAAAATCAGAAAATTGAAAAAATTGATTCTCTGATTTTCTTTGATATCAGAGAGATTTTTGAAAAATATAAATTTCATTTTTCAACCTTTATTTTATTTCTAAATTAATTAATACTCCAAAACTTAAAATAATTATAATAAAAATAATATAATTTAAAAAATCACCAAAATTGGTCCAAGTGGTCCTCTGATCATTAGGAATGTCCCATAATTTTTTTAAGGATAGAAACTTTCCCTTGGTCATATTATTGAATTTTCCTTGGAAATTCCTATTTTCCACAAAAAATAATTACATAAATAAATTAAATACGAGAAAAATCACATTTTCTCCTCTCGTGTCTTTATTGGCATATGAGTGAAGTCACATAAAAATTTCAAGTTCATTTAAGCTCGATTTAGTGAATTATGAAATTATTAATCTTGAAGGGCAAAATGGTAATTAAAAATTTTTAATCCTTAATTAAAACTTTAGGTTTAATAAAATTAACATGTAAAATATTTGATCTTAATATGATTTGGATGATTGAAATTTAAATAATTAAAGGGTAGAAACCTACTTAAACAATTTAAAATAATTGAAATAAATTTTAATTAAATAATTGATTAAATTTGGAAGAATAATGAAATTGGAATTATTAAAATAGGGATGTTATTAGGAAGAAATTTATTCTTTAATTTAAAAATCCCTAAATTAATCATCTCGATAATATTTAATTCCTAATTAAAATGATAATTCAAATTTAAGTTTTAAAATGTTAAAGGACTTAATCATTAAATTAAATTAAAGTTAAATTATTAAACTCTTTTTAAATTTTCAATTAAATTAAAATTAAAAAATAAAATTAAATTAAAGATTAAATTAAATTAAAGATTAAATTAAATTAAATCAAACTAAATTAAATAAATTAAATTAAATTAAATCAAATAAATAAATTAAATTTAAAAAATAATAAATAATTAAATTAAATTAAATTAAATTAAATTAAATTAAATTAAATTAAATTAAATTAAAACATATTAAATTAAATTAAATTAAATTAAATTAAATTAAATTAAAATAAAATAAAATCAAATAACATTAAAATTAAATTAAAATTAAAATTAAAAATTAAAATTAAAATTAAATATTAAAATTAAATTAAAATTAAAACTAAATCAAATTAAATTAAATTAAAGTTAAATTAAATTGAATTAAATAACATCACCTAAGACATAAAGAAATTAAATATAAAGCGACTTGAACACTATTCCAAATTTAAATCCGATAACCGAAATTAAACCAAATCACAAACCACTTGAACACCAATCTTCCCTCGAAAACTTTGGTTATCATAACTCCTAAACGGAACATTAAATGAAATGTTACTTCACTTATAGGATATTCGAATATCCTAGTTCACTCGAGCAAGATAACAAAACATGAATTCTCGGACGATTAATTCATTTGTATAATTAAATTCATTTGAACTTAAAACAATTCAGCAATATTGAAAAGATGTTTAAGATTCTTCTTAAGCACTTCTTCGATATGATAGGATGTTTATAAGAACAACTAAACTTAATTGTTCTTTGATGAAGAAAATCGTCCTCAAACCAAAACACAAGAACCTAGACGTCATAGGAAATGACTCAGTTATAGGATTAGGAATTTGGTAGAAAACCATAACCCTTCCCTTAGCTTTACCTAGGAACTTGCTTAAATATTCTAATTGTGTTTTAAGTGCGGCTTGGGATGGCGGGAAGACCCTCCGGGTATGCTTTTACTTTATTGCGATTTACATTATTGCAATTTCATTAATCGCATCGCACTTACTTTTCTTGCATGATAAACAATCGTAGCATGAAAACCCACACCTTTAGTATAGTCCACTAAAGCTGAAACCAAAACTAAATTAAAAGTCATTGCAAGATAAAATTCACCGCCACAACATTTCAAAATATAAAATAACTCAAAATTTAATCACAAACGAGAACACAAAACTACAATTACAACTAAATTAAAACGTCTTGTTGTATGATCGGGAATACCTCGGATGATGTAACCTACGTGTTGCTTAACGGGATTTCACGCGGTCTAAATGAAAGTGTGGAACTCATTTAGTTGAGTTTAGCAAATTCATACGGGCTAAGTGAATCCGATAAAAATAACTATGCGGAAGGATGGAGCCAGTGGGATCTTAGCCGGTGTCGTTATAATCAACTTTAAAATTTGTTTTAATTAAAATATTAAAATCACTTGGATTTTAAGACTTCTCTAAACCGAACACTTTTCTCATCTCTGATTTTCATCTTCTATAACTAAATCTTCGCAACAACAAGGAGCTCGGAGCATGGTGGGCAGACACGGCCATCGTCATCAGCAAAACTCGAGTCTACTTCAGATAAAACTTTCCTAGAATTAAATAACCAAGCCATAGGATTTCGAGGTAGTTTGCCTAGTGCAACATAAATCCTCGACTCTTCGTTAGGCATTTGCATAGCAAATTAAGCCACTAACCGGTCTTAGGACTCCGAGGTAGTCGTCCGATACGACATAAACCCTCGCATCTTCGAAATTTATTTGTATGATTATGTCATACGAATATAAGTCCTAATTAATTAAAATTGGCGAGATCAAAACATTAAATAAATATTAGGACTTTCCTAAATCCAAGCCAAATAATAGGATAGTCGGGAATTACCGAAGTTCGCTTCGAATCCGTGATTTCTCCTACCTTTCTTCCTTTGAATTCCCAAAACAAAATGTTCCAAATTTGATCCATTCCTCTATTGAAATTCCAAAATTCAATCCCTTGAAAACCCTAAACTTTGAAATTCTTGAGAGAAGAATTACCGATTATTATCGAGAGTTTTCTTAGGTGATTCCGTCACTTAAGATGTAATTAACTATAAGGGCTTGCCCTTATAGGGAATTTTAAAGAACCCGAGTAATATAAACCTGTTTAATGCTTTCATATTAAGCAGGGGAATTTGTCGGCTTATAAAATTGGTTCGCAGACCAAACGGATGTAACAAATCTTCTAGTTTATTTAATCGAGCCCCATCACCAAACAGTGTGTATATTCTTCGAGATAGATACACGGTTTGTGATGCGGTGCTCGTTTATATAAACTATTCGGGATGTGAGATCAGTTTGATTTCATATCTTAAAATTTTTAAACTTAAAATTATTTTCAAAATCAAATACTACTTTCTAAATTATATATATATATATTTAAACTAAATTTAAAATCTTAAAATTCGCCGCACAATTTACGTAGGTGACCTCTTTTTAAAAATACAAAACACACGACCTAAAATATGCCGACATACTTCGGCGACTCACGTGGGGAAAATTCCTCTCTCCATTTTAATCAGATAATTCTGCTTTCAAAAATCGGTAGTGTATCCATGTCCCTTGTGGATCAAGCTACCCTTCTTTCCGTTGGAGTACTATGTTCATTTCTACCTTGAACAAGTATAGCCAACATTCTCTCGGATTTAGGAGCCAGCTGTTTAGACACCCCTAAACGGAGAGGTTCGAGATCCTTTTACCTCATTTCGAGGTGGGGTGGACCCCGATAGGTGTTAGTTTAGGAGTGATCCTCCGAGTCGAGAAGTCTTGCATAAGACTTTCTTTTCCTTTTCAACTCGAATCGGATTCATTACCTTCTCTACACCTTTGAACATTCCGTTCTAAATAAGCAAACCCTCTAATGAATGACTCTTTTAACAAATAACTTCTCCTTATAAATATATGAACAAGAATGTGTTCAGACTCATTTCGATTCCTTTCTTTTCGTCCTGATGAGAAGAAGCATAACTTGGGATCGACAATCGAATCTACCCCGCGAAATGGAAGCCCCAAAGCCGATCTTCTCCTTCACCAATGGACTCGACTTCGCTGTTTACAAGGATGAGGTTCGCCCGACAATGGGATCATCCGGCTTGGACAAGGATTCGAGAACACAAATGTCAAGATCACCAGACGTTACCCTTTACGCCGACAAACAAAGTATCCGAAACGAGAGACCTTTGATCGAATTCAACCTTAAGTCGACTACGTGACCAGGGAAAGTTTCTGTCGGCAAAATTAGAGGACGTTTAATGGCCAGGAGGACGAAAGCTTAGACCAATTTTGGTGATTTTTTGAATTATATTATGTTTATTATAATTATTTTAAATTTTGGAGTGTTAATTAATTTAAAAATAAAATAAATGTTGAAAAATGAATTTTATATTTTTCAAAAATCTCTCTGTTATCAAGGAAATCAGAGAATCAAATTTTACAATTTTCTGATTTTTCTATGATTTATTATAATTATTTTAGTGAAAATGCTAGAAATACATTTTTTTAATTTTAAAATTACTCTAGGGCTTCCAAATTTAATATCTCATAAAATATACCTAGAAAAATATGGGGTTTGTTCCTAAGTGATTAAAATTTAAAATGTGACATTTTGGTGAATTTTATTATTTTTGTGATTTTTATTATTTTTTAATTATTAAAATATTAAAATAATATTAAAAAATCAACTTTTTAGAAAATTAAAATTTTAATTTTCTTAAATTAAAACATATCGGAAAACTCACGAAGCAATTTGGTGAATTTTGAAAGATATTTTGAAAGTTATGAATTTTAAAGTTTAAAATGGATAAATGACTTAATCGGCAATTAGTAAAGATAGCAAGTCAGTCAAGCCTACGAAATTTTATGGTGGGTTCCCTCTAATCCTAAAGGTCGGTGGAGAATTGATTTGAAGCCAATTTGATGTATGGTTAGCTCTAATTAATTAGAGATCCATTTGGGTGTTTAAGCGATTAGGGTTGTTTTAAATGAACTAACTTTCAGAAACCTATTTTTCCTAGAGACCATAAATTAAGCAAGAACATCTTGGAATTTTTAAAATTTATTTCACAACATGCTATTTATTGGAATTAAAATACTCAACTTGATAACATGAATTTGAAAAATCAATAACTCTTCATGGGATGGCCTCGACTTTGGAAAATTCGGGGAATCGTTCCCCGAATTCGGGAGGCTTCAAAGCCTATGGTCTCATGCTATAATTGGTGTATACATGCATGGAGAATTAAAAATACGAAGTAAATAAATTATTAAAAATAAAATACTTGATGAAATTAAATGATTTCTTTTCTACATTATGGAATGTTCCCAAATTCGGAAGCAGAAAGCCCTATGGTCTCATGCCATGGAGAATTGTATACATGCTGTGGAGAATTAAAAATATGCAGAGAGTAAATAAATTATTAAAAATAAAATACTTGATGAAATTAAATGATTTCTTTTCCACATTATTCTCTACGTTCCTTTGGCTTGAGAGAGTATTTTTATTTTATGTTTCGATTTTTCTACACAAAGTCATGAATTTTGAAGTTTAGGGAATTAAAAAAATCAAAAAAATCCCCTAATTTTCTATTTATCCGCGGCGCCGCGTCGGCCTCGGTAGCTCCGAAACGCCGCGTGGCGCGCTCCCATTCGACGCCGCCATCGACTCGGCGCTCGGGGGCCCGGCGCGCGTTACGGCTCTCCTGAT
The DNA here is from genome assembly GCA_022702705.1 of Papilionanthe hookeriana x Papilionanthe teres. Classification (NCBI taxonomy): domain Eukaryota; kingdom Viridiplantae; phylum Streptophyta; class Magnoliopsida; order Asparagales; family Orchidaceae; genus Papilionanthe; species Papilionanthe hookeriana x Papilionanthe teres. Next base: position 66,412,976 of record CM040436.1, on the reverse strand, counting down.
CCGACGGGATCTGAAAGCCGTCCTTTCCGCGTGTATTGAATGGACGGCATCGTTCATCGTCCTGCAGTGTCCTCGCTGAGACGTACACGCTAAATCCACAAGATCTCACTCGATACTCAATGGATTTTCATGTTCTTATGCTCGCATGGATTCGTCTTGAGAAGACGAACACATCTATACGTTTATGTGGGATGAAATTTACGCAATAAAAATGGAGAATGTTCGAAGCTCGGGAAGAAAGTGAGGCATTACCTTTTAGCAAGAGAAGTGTGGCTTGATCCCCGAGTTATCGCACCTTCGATTGGATCCCGGCAAGCTCCAGATGAAGTCTCCTGGTGCAGTGAATTGTCTAGGTGTGATTTCGGCCCGATCACGAAAGCTTGGAGGGTGGAGCAATTGGGTGGCTGGAGATGGGGCTTACTGTGGTGGACACCCTTCCCTTGGTGCAGTGAAGGTGTAGAACCAATCAATTTGGGGGATTGGCTCCCTTTGTGGAGAAGTGTGTCCTAGTTTTGGGCCTAGATTTTAACTGCGAAATTGAGCTCGCGGGAAGAAATGGCGAGAGGGATCTCGGTGGGGGATCAGTGCTTTGTGTATGGAGGAGTACGGAACAATTTTGGCGAGTTTCCTTAAGGTTTGTTTCGGCACCTCTCATGGCCGAGAGGGTGGTGTTTAAATAGGAGAGGGTGGAGGGCCTCGAGGGAGAGTTAGGGCTTGGGATCCAAAATTTGCTCTTGGCGAGAGAAGAATAGCCCCGATGGCCCGCGGGGATGGGGCGGCTCGGACGGGGGAGAATTCCTAGGTTGGCTCACATGTGAGCTCTCCCTGACATGGTGTTTTCCGGCGGCACAGTGTTAGCCGGCCGAGCATGGGTGCCCTGCAGGTCGGAGTGGGTCAGGGGTTGAATTTGGTGAAGTCGGTGGAGTTTGACATGTGTAAGCTTGATTAAAAATGGAATGGGGGAGAGTGTATTTTGGGCTTATTTTGGTCGACTCATGCAAATGGGTTTGGTTCACCCTCCCATGACCTCGTGTGGGCTGAGGGAAAGTCATTTGGTTCAGCTTGATTGGAGTGGTGAAGTCTCCATCCATGGTGAGGTGGCTAAGCATGGTTTAGAGTGTGACATGAATATGGTTAAAAGGGCTTAATGAAGGATTGGAAAGAATCCCCTCTTCTTGCCATTAATGGCTTGGTGAGGTGGAAAGTCGTCTCCATGGCTTCCATGTGGCTTGTACATGACTCGATGGCTCACATTTGGCTTGGAAAAAGTTTGGTCTCGATTTTATAGAAAATGGGTTTTAAATTTTGGATATTTTGGTGAAAATTTGGATGAAGCTTCATTTAGAATTATTTGATCATTGGTTTATGACTTAGGGATGATTTTAATTGAATGGATGATGTAGAGAAATATCATGTGGGCTTTGGGATCGATTTTGGGCCTTTGGATGTGGTGAAGGATGGGCTTTTAAAATGGTTTAAGGAATGGGCCTTTTGAATTTTAAAATGGATTTTGGGATGAAATTTTGTAAAGTGGTTGGGCAAAATAATTGTTGGGTTTAGCACATGGAAGTATCAAGAGTGACTTGAAGAAAATTGGGAGTGATTTGGGTTTGAGATTGGTTGAATTTGGGTTCTTTTGGTGAATGGGCCAATATAGGTCCAAGTGGGCCAAGTTGGGCCAATGTTGGGCTAGGGTTAAAATTGATGTAAAATTATTGTTGAGAAATGTTTATGGGAGTGTTTCGGGAGGTTTGACTTTGGTTGGGCTTTGATTTTGGGGTTGGGCTCATGTTTGGGTTAGGTTTGGGTTTAGGTCGAAATAAAATTGGATCCAAATGTCAATCAAATTGGACTTAGTTTGGTCTAGATTGGTGTTAGGAATGTTGAATTGAAGTTTAGAATTGAATTGGACCGAAATTTGGGTCGGTGGATAGGTTTAGTTTGGCATTAGGTTCAACAGGGTTAAAATGGGTCAAATTGGGGTTTTGACAAAAGTAAGTAAATTGATAAAATTTGGCCCATGATGTGAATTGAACAAAATAAAATTGAGAATATTTGGGATTTTCTGGATTTTACGGAATTTTAAAGAGATTTTTGGATTTTAGGTGGTATTTGGGTATTTGGAGGGTATTGGGAGGTATTTTTGGAATTTTTGGTATTTTTGGGTATGGATGGTAAATTTTAGTGGATATAAATGTTTAGGAATGATTTTTAGAATTTTGTGTGATTTGGGAAATTTTGGAGGATTTCGGGGGTTTTTTTGGGTAGGTTAGGCGGGTGTAGGGTCCGGGGAATTTGAAAATTGAAAATTTGGAAAAAATGAAGATTGGGTGAATGTAAAGTGGAATAAAATCATTTTGGTTGAGCTATGAAGCCACATCAAGCCCACATGAGCCATGAAGGGACTCATTTGAGGCATTCCTTATGTTGTTATAACCCTCTTAGCCAAGGGCTTAGGGATTAGGATCATCAATGTGAATCGCATACATGAGTCGGGAGGTGATTAGGTATAGGTGTGTGAAAGTGTAGTGTATGGGTGTAGTGTGTGTGTAAAGTCAGCCCTTCACAGACCAAGCCACCCAGGGTAATCCTAAGGCAAAAGAGTCACATAGGAACTCATCCTTTAAACTTGCACATTTGGAAGTTTCGAAGCCCTCACAGGTGATTAGGGGTCTACGGTCGAGTTTGTGGAGTTTGCGGGGAGTTAAGAAGTGGTTTGAAATTCGAGATGGTGGATCTCAATTCTAGTCCTCTAAGATAGTCAAGGGAAAAGCCTAAGGCTAGATCCTAAGTACTAAAGAAGAAGAGAAGACCTCATCGAAATGAGGTCGATAAATGGACTGATAGGTGTGGTGGTGACGGAGCACACGCGCGTATGTTGTTGTTGAAGCGATCAGCAAAAACCAACACAGTGTCAAAAGTGGTAACAGACGAGAGCAAAGTTCCGTTGGGGAGTGTCAAGCATATCTCTGAAGCTGGAGATTCCTGAACTCTCGCTAGGGAAAGGAAAAGGAGGTGAATTCGAATCACATGATGCAGGGAAAATTCAATTTAGATTTTATTTTGTTTCAATTTAAGTTTCGATGTGTGAGCTCGGATTTTAGTTTGGAGTTTTAATTTAAGGAATTGAAGTTTGTAAAATTAATTTGAAGGGATTTGATTTGAAATGAAAATTGGAATTTCGTGGTTTTAGATGTAACATCTTCAACCCAAAAGAAAATTGAATCGATTGGATTGGATCATTATTCTGATGAGGAGAGATCTCGAGTAATACGGTATTGGATATAAAATCCTTAACCTGAGAGTTTGATTTTGATGTATTTCATTGCAATAGGAAGAATCCTAAAACGATGCGGTTTCGGATGTAAACTCCTCGGCCACGTAGTTTGGTTTGGATGTATTTCATCGAAATAGGGAAAGAATCTAAAGCAATGCGGTCTCGGATGTAAAATACTCGGCCACAAAAGATTTGAATTTTGATGTATTTCATTGCGATAGGGAAAGGATCCTAAAGCAATGCGATCTTGGATGTAAAATCCTCGACCCAAAAGTTTGAATTTGATGTACTTCATTGCGATAGGAAATGATCCTAAAGCAATGCGGTCTTGGATGTAAAATCCTCGACACAAAAGTTTGAATTTGATGTATTTCATTGCGATAAGGAAAGGATCCTAAAGCAATGCGGTCTTGGATGTAAAAAATCCTCGACCCCGAAAAGTTTGACTTTGATGTACTTCATTGCGATAGGAAAGGATCCTAAAGCAATGCGGTCTTGGATGTAAAATCTCGACCCAAAAGTTTGAATTGGATGTATTTCATTGCGATAGGGAAAGGATCCTAAAGCAATGCGATCTTGGATGTAAAATCCTCGACCCAAAAGTTTGAATTGGATGTATTTCATTGCGATAGGGAAAGGATCACCATCGTACGGTCTTGGATGTAAAATCCTCGACCCGGAATTTGAATTTTGATGTATTTCATTGCGGTAGGGAAAGAATCCTAAAGCGATGCGGTCTCGGATGTAAAATCCTCAACCCCAAAAGATTTGATTCGGATGTATTTCATCGCAATAGGGAAAGAATCATAAAACGATGCGGTCTCGGATGTAAAATCCTCAGCTCGAGAATTTGATTTTGATGTATTTCATTGCGATGGGAAAGGATCTTTAAACGATGCGGTCTTGGATGTAAAATCCTCGGCTCAAAAAGTTTGATTTTGATGTACTTCATTGCGATAGGGAAATGATCCTAAACGTACGGTCTTGGATGTAAAACCCTCGACCCAAGGTTTGAATTTGATGTACTTCATTGCGATAGGGAAAGGATCTAAAGCAATGCGATCTTGGATGTAAAATCCTCGACCCAAAAGTTTGCATTTTGATGTACTTCATTGCGATAGGGAAATGATCTCATGAAATGCGAGTCTTGGATGTAAAATCCTCGGCCTGGTTTGAATTTGATGTACTTCATTGCGATAGGAAATGATCCTAAAGCAATCAGTCTTGAATCTTAAATCCTCGACCCAAAGTTTGAATTTGATGTACTTCATTGCGATAGGGAAAGGGATCTACAGCTGATGCCGTCTTGGATGTAAAATCCTCGACCCAAAAGTTTGAATTTGATGTACTTCATTGCGATAGGGAAAGGATCTAAAGCAATGCGGTCTTGGATGTAAAATCCTCGACCTAAAAGTTTGAATTTGATGTACTTAATTTACGATAGGAAATGATCCTAAAGCAATGCGGTCTTGGATGTAAAATCCTCATTTGAAAAGATTTGGGTGATGCACTTCATTGCGATAGGGAAAGGATCCCTAAAACGATACGATTTTGGATGTAAAATCCTCGACCCAAATTTTGAATTTGATGTACTTCATTGCGATAGGAAAAGGATCTGGCAATCTGATCTTGAATGTAAAATCCTCGACTTGAAATATTTAATTTGATGTACTTCATTGTGATAGGGAAAGATCCTAAAGCAATGCGTCTTGGATGTAAAATCTCGACCCAAAAGTTTGAATTTGATGTACTTCATTGCGATAGGGAAATGATCCTAAAGCAATGCGGTCTTGGATGTAAAATCCTCGACCCCAAAGGTTTGAATTTGATGTACTTCATTGCGATAGGGAAATGATCCTAAACGTGCGGTCTTGGATGTAAATCCTCGACCGAAAGTTTGAATTTGATGTACTTCATTGCGATAGGGAAATGATCCTAAAGCGATGCGGTCTTGGATGTAAAATCCTCGACCCAAAAGATTTGAATTTGAGTATGTACTTCATTGCGATAGGGAAAGGATCCTAAAGCAGTACGGTCTTGAATCTCTAAAATCCTTGACCCAAAAGTTTGGGTGATGTACTTCATTGCGATGAGGAAAGGATCTAAAGCAATGCGGTCTTGGATGTAAAATCCTCGACCCGAAAATATTGAATTTGATGTACTTCATTGCGATAGGGAAAGGATCCTAAAGCGATGCGGTCTTGGATGTAAAATCCTCGACCCCAGTTTGAATTTGATGTACTTCATTACGATAGGAAAGGATCCTAAAACGATGCGATCTTGGATGTAAAATCCTCGACCAAAGTTTGAATTTGATGTACTTCATTGAGATAGGGAAATGATCCACAAGCGATACGGTCTTGGATGTAAAATCCTCGACAGTTTGAATTTGATGTACTTCATTGCGATAGGGGAATGATCCTAAAGCAATGCGATCTTGGATGTAAAATCCTCGACCCAAAAGTTTGATTTTTGATTGAGATTTGAGAGGTACGGAAAGATTGAATTCGAAATTTGGAAGGATGAGTTTGAACTCGGTTGAGATTTGATTTAAGATTTGATTTGAAATTTCGAAGATCGAATTTGAAATTTGATCGAATTGGATTTGACATTTGATTGAAAATTGGTTTGGAATGCGGAAAGATTGAATTTGAGATTTGATTTAGATTTGATTTAATTTGAAATTTATGTTCATTTCGTTTGTCTTTTAATGATTCGAATTTTATTTTATCGTTTGTTTAATGTTCGCTGTGAATTTGGTGTTCGTCATTTTTAGATTTTTAGGAAAGTTTTCTTTTATTCTTTTTTTTATTTATTTCTTTTCTGTTCTTTGTTCGAAGTTCATTTAACTTTATTGGCGTTTCCCGGTCGATTTGCACAAAGAGGTGAAGGCCCAATGTGACATGGTCGCTTTCATTCCCGATCATGTCGAAGATACATCATACGACTTGATGCGGAATATATTTCGTACAATCCGTGTAGACTCGAAACGGACTATGTATGATCTTCGTCGATCCATCAAAGAAGCATGCAATCGAAAATCCTTGTATGCAAGATCAGTGGGGTACATGGTCGATAACATCACCTTCCAAGCCATCCTTGGCGAGGATGCGATATAGATGTACATTGGAGGTGTGATATTTTCCATGTAACTCACGGCTACGTAAGGCCGAGGCTCTCTGGCTCCGGGTGCGGCTTGAAATGGTAAGGTATCTTCTTGTCGTCCATCCTTCGAAAATGCTTGAGATCCGCTTCAGCGGGTACTCTGGTATGCGGTACTTAGCGATATGTTGCTTCGTTGCCCTTGATGTCATGTGAACTACCCGGTAAGGTATCTTCTTGGCCCTTGGAACTCACACAGGCTGCTATCGGAGGTCGGATCCGAACATGATGTTACACTCGTTCGGGAAAGAGGCGTGAAGAGTCGACAAAGTCGTGGTGATCTATGTGTGGGAGCATAGGTCCTTTGCTTGTAGATGTTAATAATGCGGCTATTGGGTATGCAATCTCGCGTTACCCTCCATGTTATCAATCTCTTTACCATTCTCTTGAGTAATTAATGGCATCGGATCCACTTGCCCATGACGGAGTATTCCGGTGGGTTTCCCTTCTGTCTTCCCATGAAGTTGTAGCGACATCCGCATTGTATTGTGATTCTTCCCTTCCACCGACATCCATCTGCGGGGTTCACCGAGTATGTGTTTTCCCTTAGGCGGCACATCGGCCCATTCTTTCCAATCCCGGATGCAATCCACGATTTCTTGTTGTTCATACTGCGAGAATACGTGTATGTAGCTCGTGGCCCTCTAGTATATTGATTCTTCTGCCTTTAATTCTCGAAGTATTCGAAGGTTTTCTTTTCGACGATGCATTCTCTCCGGCTCGTATTCCGGAATGATGCGGATGGCGAGCTGATGACGCATGTGTGGGATATACGGTTCAATCCCTTCACGTTCTCACACGCCTCGGCTCCTCGGACCGGTGCTGTCGGGACATCCCGGGGTTAGCCACGCGACAAGGCCGTACATTAACGAGTGGTTATCACGGTGGCGTGGTAGCCTTCTTTCTGCAGTGTGGAGATTTCCACTGGTCCTTTGTTATCCTAGGAAGTGGCCTCCTTTCTTCGGGTTCTGGTGAACCGAGTGTCCTTGAAGTGTATGTGCGGCATTAGCAAGCTTGTCTCGCCGCGCTGGTCCGCGGCTAGTTTTGTTGCTGTCTTGTGGATACGACGATTCTTATTTCTTCGTTGCGTTCTTTGTGAAGGTAGCTCTTCGAACTTCTTGAATCTCTGTGGGCGCGGCGGCGGCAAGCTGCCCTCTGGCGTAGCGACTACGGACTTCATTTTCTTATCTTCTTCGGTGTTTGCTTTTCTTTCTTGCTTCTTTGGATTGGTGGCTTGGGCCACACTTTCATTCTTGTCTGCCGGGGGCGATTCTTCTCGATCAAGCTGGGACCCGAGTCACTTTCCTCGTGCGTAGGCTGTGGTGCGAAATCCGAGTCAATCTTGATTATCGCTCCATCTTTCACCCTCTTTTCATCGGTAAGGCTTATGCCATTCTTAAAGTTCGGGACCGACGCACATTCGACATTTCCACTGTGAAAGACAGGAAAGGATGGGGGCTATCTTTTAAAAACAAGAACATTAAGAAAATGTTTATTAAAGACATTTTTTTTTCTCTTCTTTTTTTTTATATTTTTAAATTTAACGAGGAATGAAGTAGGATAAGATCGGGGAAGAGATTTTGATTTGGAAGAAAACGAGGAAAACTTTATTATCATGATTTTATTTATTTAGCACATTTTATTATTTTTTTGGGTTCGGACCCCGATCATAGTAATTACTTCGCCCATTTCTTAGGGATGATGAATTCATTCCTTCGAAACATCGGGTAACGTAATGTTTTCAGTATCGTCCGTTGATCGAAGCGTATGTCGTTCTCCTGTGATTCACTAGGCTGGTAGGAACCTCCACAGTATGCCTAAACGACCCTGGCAGTCCCCATTCCCGAGTGGGTTCAAGTTTTCCTCCTATCTTGCGATGTGCAAGAATAGGTCTCTTGAGAGCAGGCCCAAGTCACAGCTTTGGAGGTTCTTGGGCGGACGATTTGTCGCTGGGCTTGAACCATCTTAGCTTGGTATAGTTCTAAATTCGTTGCGGCTATGGCTCTGCCCTTCCGGGCTTTCTAATTCTTCGAGTCGTAAATTGGCGTTCTCAACACGTCGTGATTTTATTTGCAAGCACGAATTCGAGTGAAGGAGCGAGAACCTCACAAAAATCAGCTGCCTCGGACCCATACACCGGGCGTAAGGTGTAGCTTGAGTAGGAGTTTTGAAGGTTGTCACGGTAGGCCCATAAGGCTTCTAACTTCTTCTCGTGCCAATTTCTCTTATTATCGTCCAAGGTTTTCTTTAAGATTTGAGAGCGAGAGTTTTATTAAAAGCCTCGGCGAGGCTGTTGCTCTTGGGTAGTAAATTGTTGAGTATCGCCGGAAGTCGATTCCGTGTCTCGACAAAATTGTTGATTTGTGTGCTTCGAATGCGACTGAGTATACGAGATGATCTCGGCACTCCGAAACGATAGACAACTTGGTTCTTGAAAAGCTGTAGCACGTGGTGTGCTTTCACTTCTCACAAGTGGAGCGCCTCTCTGCCTTGGAAAAATGTCTATGGCATAAGAATGAGCGATGTCCTTTTGAAGATGGTGGTTATCGAACCCCTTTATATACGTATACAACATTCAAATGGCACGAAAACGCAATTGTCGGATGTAGCACATTTGGAGGTTGGTGTAGAACCACTCCGTGCGCTTGGCATTGGTGGCGGCTCTTGGCGATTTTCATGCGGTCGGTCATCATCGAGGGCCGGTAGTACCCAATCTTTTAATTTTCATTTTGTCTTCGGACCGTGGTGAGCGCCGCGGAGTCACAGATACCTCTTTAATAATTTACGGGCCTCGGACCCGCTTTGGCATAGCCGCATTTGATCAAAAGACCTTAAATATGATGTGTTGTTTATTAATGCGTAAGACGAGTTCTTTCTTGATGCGATGGGGGTATGAACCTATTGTCTGGAAGCTTTCTGTTTGCGGGGTAATTAAATCAATGGTTGTCGCCAATCTTGTGTTTTCTGTGCTTGTTACCGTGATCCTTTTTTCTTTTTCGATTTATGTATCGTTAATACATGTCGAGTTGTGATAGGACGTCCGTGAGAGGCGACACTTCCAACGTTCATCTTACTTGGCAATGGAATTCTTTTGCGAGACGGGCTAAAGCATCGCTAAAGAATTTTCTTTACGGGAATTTGTAGATTGTCACATTTGGAATGCGATTTCCAACAAGCTGTATGGCATACGGAAGTATTGCTCGAGTCTTAGCTTTAGAAGATTACGCTCTTTGTCGGCAATCTTTGTTGAATGATTAACTGCGAATCCCCGTAGATGTTGATATACATTATCCCATTTGAATAGTTAATTCCGGTCCGTTATGAGGGTTTTCGTATTCTGCTTCATTGTTTGTACACGGTTACGTAGTGGTATGGTATCTTAACGTCCCCCGCTCCGGTGTTATAAAGATTAGCCGATTCCTGCCTTACCGGGCCTTTATCTTGCGATTCTTTGTCTTTGTGTGCGAAGATGCTCAGGTCGAAATATAATTCCAACGTCGATCATCGGGGTCTTCTAGATTCATTGTACGTTCATCGGCAAATCGTCATTGAGGGAGATTACGCGACGGGTAATCTTTGCGAAGGCTCTAGCTAGACTTTTGTCCCTTCTGGCCGAGCGAGCGAGATTATATTGAATTGCAATAATATCATTCACCATGGAAAGTACAGGAAAGTGTCGGACGAGTCATCGAGTATTGCAATGGATTAAATTTGAATCGAGTTGACCTTATGAAAGCATGTAGTGCACGAGCTTTGGGCGGCGAAGATCGGGGCCAAGCCGTGCTTTTCGATTGCGGGATACCTTACTTCCGTCGGAAGTAAACGACGAGCTTAAGTAGTAAAAGGCATTTTCTTTACCCTCATCATTGACACACAGGCTAACAGGGCTCCGAGAGGGGGGGGGGAATCGTCCCCAAGCCGCGGTGTAAAGTATCGGCGGTACGAGGCCCAAGAACGCTAAGACGGGAGGTGTTATTAAATATTGTTTAATGTCCTCGAAGGCCTTACGGCATTTCTCTTCCCGAATAAATTTGGCGTCCTTTTTAACTAGTGCGAGAAAGGCTGACACCTCGACAAGTTTGAGATAAAGCGTCGAAGATATGCGAAACTTCCTTGAAAGGATCGTAGTTGTTTAAGGTTTTGGGAGGCGGCATTTCTAAGATAAGCTTGTCTTTTCGGGTGTTCGATTCACGATGTCGGACAATGAATCTAAAAATTTCCAGTGACGCCGAAGGCGCATTTAGGGATTCATCTTAAGGTTAAATTGTCTTAATCGTTCGAAAACGATTCTGAAATCATACATGTGGTTTTCCTTTACTTTGCTTTTGATGACCTCATCGTCCGCGTAGCATTCGACTTGATGGTGGATGAGATCATCAAAAATTCTTGTCATTGCTCTCACAGTAGGTTGCTCCTGGCGTTCTTCGGTCCGAATGGCATCTTTGTGTAGCAAAATACTCCGATCGGCGTTTTGAATGTTTGTAAGCTTTTCATCTTCTGGAGCCATTTTTATACGGTTGTATCCCCCGAAGATCCATCCATGAATGAGAATATTTCATGCGTTGAAGCAATGTCGATCATTAATTACGGGATCGGTAGAGGGAATTCATCTTTTGGACATGCCTTGTTTAAATCTCTGAAGTCCACACAAATTCTGATCCGACCATTCTTCTTTACGGCGGCACCCATTGGTAGCCATGTCGGGTATTGTTCTTCACGGACGAATTTGGCGTGCATTAGCTTTTTAACCCGGCTATGACTTGTTGTTCGATTTCTAGACGCATTCTTACGCGGGACCTTGTGCATTTGAGACCGAAGTAGGATCCCTCCTAGCTTATGAGCTGCACACGACCTCTGGGCCCAATCCTGGCATCTCATCGTATCTCCGAAACCAAGCAATTCTTTAAATTCCATTAATAACTTGATTATTTCTTCGGAGTCTTCTTTATTGAGTAGGAGCTAACAAAGGTAGGTCTAGGCTCTCCGCTAGTACCTAAGTTAACTTCCGTTAACTCATCTATTGTAGATTTAATTTCTTCTTCGAATTACGGTGGAGCGTCTCGATTTGTAAATCTTCGAGTTAGGTACGTAGTTTCCATGCGGTTTTCATTGGACTCGCAAGTGACAACCAAGCAAAATTCGATGTCGTCGGCCCGATCCCTCATGCCGAATCCGAGACCATGCTTTGAGTTGGGTGGACGACCGGAGTATTCCATAATTTTCAAAATGTTGTGATTGACTTTGTCATTGTCGAAATTGAGGAAACCACGTTGAATTAAATTTTGAACACGGGGAGAGTACCACTCGAAAGGTAATTCCATTAATTACATTGAGTGACATCTTCGGGTGTACATTATTTTCGGTTTTGGAGGGAAGAAGCACCACGGTAGGAATTTGATTGGCTTTGTACCGTCGCTACGTGCCTCTTTGACCACCATACCCTCGATCTTGCTAGAGCTGGATCGGGGTTAGGGTCATAGTATGTACGTAGTGGTTAATCTTTTCGTACATTGATTTGTATTCTTCATTCTTCTCATCTTCGAGAGATCTTGAATTGCGGCTTCTTCGACTTATTGTCGCTGCTTCTTGTTTGAATTGTTTTCTTCTTCGGAAACATCTTTACGTCGAAGCATCGATGGTTGGTTTCTCACAATCCCGAATTTGTCTAACGTCTCTACCACGACCTTGTCCCCGGCCTCGAACTCGGATGCGAGATGTGGAGAAACCTTCACCATCTCGCCGGAAGGGAGTGGTGGTCGTGACGGACTAGAACTCAGGTTCTTCGTTGTCCCGAACTTTCTTTGCTTCATTCGTTATGGTATCTACGGGAAAATTGTTTTCTTCGGAGCGCATATGTTGCATCTTCAAGGATTCGATCTCATGTACGGAGAATGGTTGTAAGTCACCTTTGATGCTTGTTCCCCTCAACGTCGTAGTATTTGATGCAACGATGTAGAGATGATGGTACCATCCTATTTTCATATATCCCGTAGTCATTGATGAGAGGTTGAACGTGTTTCGAATCGATTATGTGAAATTTTGCGGTTGTCTTTGCTAAGTCACCGGTCTTCATTAGTAGTGTTATTGATCCAGGGCTCTTTCTCCTTTACGGATTTGAATCCTCTTATTAACTTTTTGTCGACCGAGCTCGCGAGCATCAATTCCGAATATGCTAGTGTTCGAAGACTCATTATATTTATTGATGCTCCTGGATCGACCAATACTCTTGGAGAGCGTAAACTTCCCAATTGTAACGAAATGTACAACGGTCGGTTGTGATGTTCTTTGTCCCAAGTAGTAGGTCGTTATCCGTGAAATTAACACCTGTTGTTCCTTTAACGAGAAAACCTCATCTAAGAGTCTGCGGCGATTTGAGGCTAAGCAAATTTACGGATCAAGTAAGGCTTTGATCGGAAGCTTCTCTCATCTCCTTTGATAAGATGGAAGCGTCGTAAATGCTCGGTTTGGCCGGTAGTTTCCTAAGATGGGCTAGCACGTTATAGTCCACTTTATTTCAGTGTCTCGGCTTCTTCTCGAATGGGTATTTCTTATTTGGGTTGGTTCTTCTTGAGCAACCACACCTTTCCTTTGCTTTTGGACCCATTCTAGGAGGTAGAACTCTTCCACTTCTTAAGTTGATTCTGTAATTTCTTACGAGATCTAGTGTTGAGCTTGTCGGTGTCTCCTCTGAATCGGAATGACAGGCTCTTCCGGATTAACTTCAGAATGCGAAGCTCACAGCTTTCTATCGTATTTGAGCTCCTCGAACTCGCGAGATAGATTCGTTGCTTGTTGAACTCTCGTAGCCTCCTTTATGGATGTCTTCTTTGTTATTTTGCTCGTCGAGATCGTGTATGATTTGGTGTCGTTGGTATCAAAATCGATGTCTGATTGTCGCTAGTTACGTAATCGTTAGAAACCGGTCAAAGAAACGTAGCCGTACAATCACCCTTATCATAATATAATCCACGAAGTGACGGATAATCATGCAAAATCGAGTTCGAGGGATTTCTCCCAGAATCGAAACAACTATCCTAGGATAAGCAGCCTATAGTACAGCCTTAGGAGTCTCGGTCCTCTCTTCTTCGTCGATTTTCTTCTTCTCTTGATCGCCTCTGTTGGGGTGGTTCTTCTTTCGCAAGTGATAATCTCGGCTTAACGGGTCTCAGGCTTCCCAGTTGAAGCTCGCAGGGGCGGTTTGGATCTTGTCCTAAAATCTTTTTTGAAGACCTCGTCCAGCGGTAGTCCATCCATACGTCGGTCGTATAGGGATGTTTATCGGAATGATGGGATCGAGTTGAGATAACATTGACGGAACCTCCTTTACGGGGTTCCTTCATGTACTCCTTCGGGATTGTTATATTCCTTTCGAAGGTTGTCATTGAGCCAACTTTTGAAGGTAATGCAATCTTCTATCTTGTGCCCACGAGCATCGGTTGTAGGGGCAAAAGTTGGGATCACCTTTCTTGTTGACTTCCTCTGGTCTTTTAGGCTGCGGCATTTGGAAATCTGGAGTCTTCATCGGACTACGGAACATTTTCGTAACTGCTTCATTCTTGAACGGATATTCTCTGCTTTCAGGAAAGCTCCATGTACGTTGCGGACGAGGCGGTTGTTCATCTTGTGGAGATGACTGATAGCTTGGTCGGGGTTGCTGGTAGTGCATTGGTTGCTGCGGCTTGTTACGAGGGTGGTATTTGCATCGGTTGCTTGCCTTTGTCAAGCTGTTGCAACGATCCCGGATTTCTTTTGAAAAGTCTTCGAGCTTTTGTTTGTCCGTCTTGTCGGCGAAACTTAATTGCTTCGCCTCTTCTTGCAAGCTTCCGGCCTTGCTTAACAACTTCTCGAAAGTCTTAATAGTGAATCCTTTGAGGAGAGATCTTGCTCCGGGCCGTGAATGCTGCAAGCAGATCTTGGTGCATGTTGTTCTTGTAATTGTGGTTCACACTTCATGCTTAAGTTCCTCCATCGAAGTATGTAATCCTTTGAAGTTTCGTTCGGCTTCTGCTTCTCTACCACTAAATCACATAGTGATGTGAGTGCGGAAAACTCCGACGAATCGCTTGATGAAGGGTTCTGCAGTTGCGAGAACGTCTTCCGCCGGCAAATTTCGACGTGCAAATGCAGGTAGAAGGCGATTCACGATAAGTGGCGACGAAGACGTCGGAAGAGTAATGCATCGCTCCGCGGCATTGCAACAGCGCGCACGAGGTGTGCGACATCTTGTCGGGGGTTTCCGGTTGCATCGAAGGTTTTGAACGAGAGGTGGTACGAAACCTTTTAGATGCTTGGACGGCGTCGAGTCTTCCGGAGTAGGTCTACCCGTCGAATGGATGTCCCGCTCTTTGATTATGCTAAGGCTTCTCGCACTGTTTGTTCCACCAAGCTCTTGATATCTTTTCGGAATCATACTTTGTGTTGTATCTTTCTTTAAGTGATCATCCCCGTTGACGGATGTAATCTCACTCCCTCCGTCCATAATGTGAATGATATACGGGGTGTTTCTCTTTGGGGGTTGCACTTGACTTTGGAGAGTGGCTAGTGCTACAGCCATCTCTTCCATCCTTTCGCCATTTGAGCGATCGTGTCGTCTTTCTCTGTTGCCTTCTCATCGGTTCGGCTCCTCTCTTTGCGGCTGCGAGACACCTTGCGAAGGGCGATGAAGCTCGTGTTTCGACCATGTTGATTTGCATATTCGTCGTCCATGGTCCAGATGAATCAATCCTAGTCTCGAACTTTTCTTCTCTTTCTTTTGCTAATCGTCGGATATCGGTTCTCGGCTTTTCCATGGAATCTTCTAGCGAGGCTTTTCTTGTGTGTCCTCGCGGTTGTGTCGTGCGATAATTAGGGTCCCCTTTCACGAGTCCCTTTATCGCGGTAGCACTTTCTTGATTCTAGCTCACAGGCGAGACTTTCTTTCTTGGGGAATTTGTTGTTTCGTCTCGGCTGCCGTGGTGGACGCCATCTGTCAGCACTTCGCGACGGGGTGCAGGACAGATGAATTACGTCGGCCCCGAAATCTTTGGAAAGGTGGTATCCCTGCCAATTTGTAATCTGACGACGACGGGCGGACGCCTTCATTCTTTTACTTGGCTTTTCTATCATGACGGCGGGTTCTACTCGGGACGAGACGAGTTTGGTGAAAACGCCGCCACATCCTTCGTAAGTCTACGTCTTGGGCACTTTCCTTCTTCTTGCGTTTACACCAAAGTTTGCGGTCGAGCGAAACGGCGTAGTTCTAGTCCTTTTCTTAACGAACATCGTTGTGTATATGAAATTTTGAGTAATGCGACGGCAATCTTGCGAACATTTCCTCGTCGCATACGCGGCGGAGAGGGGATGGAGACACACTTCCTCCCAAAAGTGGTATGCATTCGGGCGGCGGTGTATATTCGCGGCGGTGTATATTCGGGGAAACGTTTTGGGATTTCCTCCGGAAGCCCAGTTTGGTAGCTACGGCTTCTACAGCGATCCTTCTACTTTTGTTTCTTCTTTGGGTCCTTGTCGGTGATGGAATCTTTGAGCTTGGACCGTTCGAAAATGAAGGTCTTACGGGAAGATGCAGTACCCTCACGGTAACGGGTTTACCATAATTCGGGATTTCTTTCCCCTTTAATTGGGCGAGAAGTCGGGGTAGGTGCGAAGCAACTAGACCGATGGGGTAGTAAGGGCCAGTCCTCCACCAACGAACGGCGGTACTCCTCTCGATCGGGATCCTTTGCGGAGGAAGCTCTTGAGTCGACCTAAGGTTGAACTCGAGCAACGGCTTCTCGAGTTTCGAATGCTTTGTTCAAATCGATGCGAAAGGAAACGTCGGTGATCTTGACATTCGTGTTTGAGAATCCTTGTCCAGTGCGGATGATCCCATTGTCGAGCGGCTCATCCTTATAGACGGCGAAGTCCGGTCCGTTGGTGAAGGAGAAAATCAGCTTTGGGGCCTCCATTTCTGCGGTAGATCCGATCGTGGAATCCCAGTTATGCTTCTTTTTCTTTAGGACGAAAAGAAAGGAATTGAAAAGAGTCCGAACACATTCTTGTTCATGTATTTATAAGAAGGAATCATTTGTTAAGATCATTTATTAGAGGGGTTCGTTTATTTAGAACGGAATGTCGAAGGTGTAGAAGGTAAAGAATCGATTCGGAGTTGGAAAGGAAAAGAAGGTCTTATGCAAGACCTCTCGACTCGAAGGATCACTCTAGCTAACATTGGGGGTCCGCCCCACCTCGAAATGAGGTAAAGGATCTCGGAACCTCTCTTGTTTAGGGGTGTCACAACGGTGGCTCCTAAATGCGAGAGAATGTTAGGTATACTTGTCGAGGTAGAAATGAACATAGTATTCCCGTGGAAAGAAGGGTAGTTTGATCCATTAAGGACATGGATGCACTACCGATTTTGAAAGCGGGAATTATGCGATTATAATGGAGAAGGAATTTTCCCAGGCGGAGTCGCGAGAAGTTTGTCGGCATATTTTTAGGTTGTGTGTTTTATTTTAAAAAGGGGGGTCGCCTAACAGAAGTTGTCGGCGAATTTTAATTTAATTTAAATAAATAATTTTGAAAAGTAGTATTTGACTTTTAAAATAATTTTAAATTTGAAGGTTTTAAGATATAAGATTAAACCGATCTCACATCCCGAATAGTTTATATAAACGAGCACCGCACCACAAACCGTGTATCTATCCCTAAGGATAGACACACTGCTTGACGGTGGGGCTCTATTAAATAAATTAGAAGATTTGTGACATCCGTTTGGTCTGCGAACCAATTTTATAAGCCGACAAATTCCCCTGCTTAATATGAAAGCATTAAACAGGGTTTATATTACCTGGGTTCTTTTAAAATTCCCTATAAGGGCAAGCCCCTATAGTTAATTACATCTTAAGTGATGGGAATCACCTAAGAAAACTCTCGATAATAATTAATAATTCTGCTCTCAAGGATTTCAAAGTTTAAGTTTTCAAAGGATTGAATTTTGGAATTTCAATAGGGAATGGATCAAGTTTAGAACATTTTTTTTTGTTTTGAGAATTCAAAGGAAGAAAGGTAGGAGAAATCACAGATTCGAAGCGAACTTCGGTAATTTCCCGACTATCCTATTGTTTGGCTTGAGTTTAGGAAAGTCCTAATATTTATTTAAATGTTTTGATCTTGCCAATTTTTATTAATTAGGACTTATATTTATATGATAGAATCATACAAATAGCCTTGAAGATGCGAGGGTTTATGTCGTACCCAAACGACTACCTCGGAATCCTAAGTCCGGTTAGGGCTTAATTTGCAATGCAAGTGCCTAACGAAGAGTTTGAGGATTTATGTTGCACTAGGCAAACTACCTCGAAATCCTATGGCTTTGTTGTTTAATTCTTAGAAAGTTTTGCTGAAGTAGACTCAGGTTTTGCTGATGACGATGGTCGTGCTGCCCACCATGCTCCGAGCTCCTTGTTGTTGCAGAGGTTTGGTTTTAGAAGTCATAAATCAGGGGATGAGAAAAGTGTTTTGGTTTAGAGAAAATCTTAATTTCCAAGTGTGTTTTACGTTTTAATTAAAACAAATCTTAAAGTTGATTATAACGACACCAGTTAAGATCCCACGGTTCCATCCTTCCGGCATCATTATTTTTATCGGATTCACTTAGTCCAGATGAATTTACTAAACTCAACCGAATGAGTTCCACACTTTCATTTAGACCGTGGGAAATCCCGTTAGCAACACGTAGGTTACATCATCCGAGGTATTCTCGATCATCCAACAAGACGTTTTAATTTAATTGTAATTGTAGTTTTGTGTTCTGTTTGTGATTAAATTTTGAGTTGTTTTATATTTTGAAATGTTGTGGCGGTGAATTTTATCTTGCAATGACTTTTAACTTAGTTTTGGTTTCAATTTTAGGGACTATCCTAAAGGTGTGGGTTTTCATTCAACAGTTGTTTATCATGCAAGAAAAGTAAGTGCGATGCGATTAATGAAATTGCAATAATGTAAATTGCAAGAAAGTAAATTGCAATAAAAGCGTACCTGGAGGGTCTTCCCGTCATCCCAAGCTGCACTTAAAGCACAATTAGAATATTTAAGCAAGTTCCTAGGTAAAGCTAAGGGAAGGGTTATGGTTTTCTACCAAATTCCTAATCCTATAGCTAATCATTTCCTATGATGTCTAGGTTCTTTGTGTTTTGGTTTGAAGACGATTTTCTTCATCAAAGAATAATTAAATTCAATTGTTCTTATAAACATCCTATCATATTGAGAAAGTGTTTAAGAAGAATCTTAAACATCTTTTCAATATTGCTAGAATTGTTTTAAGTCCAAAGGGATTCAATTACACAAATGAATTAATCGTCCAAGAATCTCAAGTTTTGTTATCTTGCTCGAGTGAACTAGGACATTTGAATATCCTATGAGTGAAGTAACATTTCATTTAATGTTCTATTTAGGAGTTGTGATAACCAAAGCTCTTGAGGGCAAATTGGTGTTCAAATGATTTGTGATTTCATTTAACTTCGATTAAAGGGTTTAAATTTGGAATAGTGTTCAAGTTGTTTCATATTTAATTTCCTTCATGCCTTAGGTCATGTCATATTTAATTCAACTTAATTTAATTTAATTTAATTTAATCTTTAATTTAATTTAATTCAATTTAATTCAATTTAGTTTGATTTGATGTTAAATTAAATTAATTTGATTTGATTTAATTTTAATTTAATTTGATTTAATTTAATTTTAATTTAATTTAATTTAATTTAATTTAATTTAATTTTACTTAATTTAATTTGATTTTATTTATTTAATTTAATTTAATTTAATTTATTCATTCAATTTAATTTAATTTGTTTATTTAATTTAATTTTAATTTAATCTTTAATTTAATTCAACTTTAAATTTTAATTTAATTTAATTTAATTTAATTTAATTTTAATTTAATTTAATTTAATTTAGTTTTTTAATTTAATTTTAAATTTAATTTTATTTTTAATTTTAATTGAAATTTTAAAAGAGTTTAATAATTTAATTTTAGTTTAATGATTGAGTCTTTTAATATTTTAAATTTGAGTTATCACTTTAATTAAGAATTAAATATTAATGAGATAATTAATTTAGGGATTTTTAAATTAAAGAATAGATCTCTTCCTAATAATATCCCTATTTTAATAATTCCAATTTTATTATTCTTCCAAATTTAATCAATTATTTAATTAAGGTTTAATTATTTTAAATTGCTTAATGGGTTTCTACCCTTTAATTATTTAAATTTCAATCATCCAAATCAGATTAGGATCAAATATTTTACTTATTAATTTTTTTATTAAACCTAAAGTTTTAATTAAGGATTAAAATTTTAATTACCATTTTACCCTTTAGGCTTAATAATTTCACAACTCACTAAATTGAACTCAAATGAACTTGAAATTTTTATGTGACTTCACTCATATGTCAATAAAGACACGAGAGGAGAAAATGTGATTTTTCTGTATTTAATTTATTTATATAATTATTTTTGGTAGAAAATAGAGATTTCCAAGGAAAATTTAATAACATGACCAAGGGAAAGTTTCTGTCTTTAAGAAAATTAGGGGACATTCCTAATGACCAGAGGACCACTTCGACCAATTTTGGTGATTTTTTAAATTATATTATTTTTATTATAATTATTTTAAGTTTTGGAGTGTTAATTAATTTAAAAATAAAATAAATGTTGAAAAATGAATTTTATATTTTTTAAAAATCTCTCTGATATCAAGGAAATCAGAGAATCAAATTTTACAATTTTCTGATTTTTCTATGATTTATTATAATTATTTTAGTGAAAATGCTAGAAAATACATTTTTTTTAATTTTAAAATTACCCTAGGGCTTTAAAATTTAATATCTCATAAAATATACGTGATTAAAATTTAAAATGTGACATTTTGGTGAATTTTATTATTTTTGTGATTTTTATTATTTTTTAATATTAAAATAATATTAAAAAATCACCTTTTTTAGAAAATTGAAATTTTAATTTTCTTAAATTCCCCTAATATCAGAGAGGCTCCAAAACCAATTTGGTAAATTTTTGAAAGATATTTTGAAAGTTATGAATTTTTAAAGTTTAAAATGGATAAATGGCTTAATCAACCCAATTAGTAGGGCTAACCAAGTCCAATTGACCTCAAATTTTTATGGTGGGTTCCTCTGATCCTAAAGGTCAGTGGAGAATTGATTTCAAGCCAATTTGATGTATGGTTAGCTCTAATTAATTAGAGATCCATTTTGGGTGTTTAAGCCAATTAGGGTTGTTTTAAATGAACTAACTCAAAACCTATTTTTCCTAGGGTCCTCTGGTCATAAGGAACATCACCAAATTTTCCTAGAATTTATTTCAAAACATGTTATTTATTGGAATTAAAATACTCAAAATAGTAACATGAATTTGAAAAATCAATAACTCTTCATAAGGATGGCCTCTGACTTTAGAAAATTCAGGGAATGTTCCTAAATTCAGAGGCTTCAAAAGCCCTATGGTCTCATGCCATGGTGAATTGTATACATGCATGGAGAATTAAAAATATGCAGAGAGTAAATAAATTATTAAAAATAAAATACTTGATGAAATTAAATGATTTCTTTTCCACATTATTCTCCTCTCGTTCACCGAGCAAGAGGGTATTTTTATTTTATTTTTCTGATTTTTCTACACAAAGTAATGAATTTTTGAAGTTTAGGGAATTAAATAAATCAGAAAAATCCCTAATTTTCTATTTATCCATGCGGCGCCGCGTCAACCTCGGCAGCTCCGAAACGCTGCGTGGCGCGCTCCCATTCGACGCCACCATCTGACTCAGCGCTCCGGGGGCCCGCTGTATCGTTCCATCTCCTGATCCGACGCGATCCTGGCCGTCCGTCCGCGCGTGTATTGAATGGACGACATCCGTTCATCATCCCCAAGTGTCCTCACCCGAGAGCCGTCCACACTAAATCCCTAAGATCTCACTCGATACTCAATGGATTTTCATGTTCTTATGCTCTATGGATTCGTCTTGAGAAGACGAACACATCTATACGGTTTATGTGGGATGAAATTTACGCAATAAAAATGGAGAATGTTCAGAAGCTCGGGAAGAAGAGTGAGGCGATACCTTTGCTCGCAGAAGTGTGGCTTCGATCCGAGAGTTGTTGCACCTTCGATTGGATCCCAGCAAGCTCCGGATGAAGTCTCCCGGTCCGGTGAATTGTCTAGGTGTGATTTCGACCAAGCCCGATCACAAAGCTTGGAGGCCGGAGCAATTGGGTGGCCCGGAGATGGGGCTTTTGCTGGTGGACACCTTCCCTCGGTCCGGTGAAGGTGTAGAACCAATCAATTTGGGGATTGGCTCACCGTGGAGAAGTGTCGTGGTTTTGGGCCTAGATTTCAACTCCGAAATCGAGTTCACAGGAAGAAATGGCAGGGGGATCTCAGTGGGGATCAAGGGCTCTGTGTATGGGGAGGAGTCTGGAACAATTTTGGCAGAGTTTCCTTAAGGTTTGTTTCAGCACCTCTCATGGTCGAGAGGGGTGGTGTTTAAATAGGAGAGGGTGGAGGGCCTCCCAGGGAGAGTTAGGGCTTGGGATCAGCTGCTCTTGGCAAGAGAAGAACAGCCCCAATGGCCACTGGGGATGGGGCAGCTCAGCAAGGGAGAATTCCTAGGTTGGCTCACATGTGAGCTCTCGGCCATGGTGTTTTCCGGCGGCCTGGTGGCTGGCCGGCCAGGCATGGGTCACCCTCAAGGTCAGGTGGGTCAGGTATTAAATTTGGTGAAGTCAATTGGAGTTTGACATGTGTAAAAAGCTTGATTAAAAATGGAATGGGGAGAGTGTATTTTGGGCTTATTTTGGTCAACTCATGCAAATGGGTTTGGTTCACCCTCCCATGACCCGGTGTGGTCCGAGGGAAAGTCATTTGGTTCAGCTTGATTGGAGTGGTGAAGTCTCCATCCATGGTGAGGTGGCTAAGCATGGTTTAGAGTGCGACATGAATATGGTTAAAAGGGCTTAATGAAGGATTAGGAAAGAATCCCCTCTTCTTGCCATGAATGGCTTGGTGAGGAGGAAAGTGGTCTCCATGGCTTCCATGTGGCTTGTACATGGCTCAATGGCTCACATTTGGCTTGGAAAAAGTTTGGTCAATTTCATAAAAATGGGTTTTAAGAATTTTGGATATTTTGGTGAAAATTTGGATGAAGCTTCATTTAGAATTATTTGATCATTGGTTTATGACTTAGGGATGATTTTAATTGAATGGATGATGTAGAGAAATATCATGTGGGCTTTGGGACCAATTTTGTGCCTTTGGATGTGGTGAAGGATGGGCTTTTAAAATGGTTTAAGGAATGGGCCTTTTGAATTTTAAAATGGATTTTGGGATGAAATTTTGTAAAGAGGTTGGGCCAAATAATTGTTGGGTTTAGCTCATGGAAGTATCATGAGTGACTTGAAGCAAATTGTGAGTGATTTGGGTTTGAATTGGTTGAATTTGGGTTCTTTTGGTGAATGGGCCAATATAGGTCCAAGTGGGCCAAGTTGGGCCAATGTTGGGCTAGGGTTGAAATTGATGTAAAATTATTGTTGAGAAATGTTTATGGGAGTGTTTCAAGGAGGTTTTGACTTTGGTTGGGCTTTGATTTTGGGGTTCGGGCTCATTTGGGTTAGGTTCGGGTTTAGGTCAAAAATGAAATTGGATCCAAATGTCAATCAAATTGGACTTGGATTTGGTCTAGATTGGTGTTGGGAATGTTGAATTGAAGTTTAGAATTGAATTGGACAAGAATTTGGGTCAATTGGATAGGTTTGGTTTGGCATTGGGTTCACTTAGGGTTAAAATGGGTCAAATTGGGGGTTTTGACAAAAGTAGGGTAAATTGACAAAATTGGCCCATTATGTAGTTGAACAAAATGAAATTGGGAATGTTTGGGATTTTCTGGAATTTTCTGGGAATTTTCTGAATTTTTGGATTTTTGGGTCAATAGGGGTATTTTGGGTATTTGGAGGGTATTGGGAGGTATTTTTGGAATTTTTTGTATTTTTGGGTATGGATGGTCAATTTGAGTGGAGATAAATTTTTAGGAATGATTTTGGGGAATTTTTGGGTGATTTGGAAATTTTGGAGGATTTCAGGGGTTTTGGGTAGGTTAGGCGGGTGTAGGGTCCCGGGGTCAAAAATTAAAAATTTGGAAAAATGAAGATTGGGTGAATGTAAGTGGAATAAAATCATTTTGGTTGAGCCATGAAGCCACATCAAGCCCACATGAGCCATGAAGGGACTCATTTGAGGCATTCACTATGTTGTTCCTAACCCTCTTAGCCAAGGGCTTAGGGGTTAAGGACCATCCATGTGAATCACCTACATGAGTCAGGAGGTCAAGTTAGGTATAGGTGTGTGAAAGTGTAGTGTATAGGTGTAGTGTGTGTGTAAGTCAGCCCCTTCACTGCACCAGTGCCACCTGGGGTAATCCTAAGGCCAAAGAGTCCTATAGGAACTCATCCTTTAAACTTCCACATTCGATTTCAACCCTCTAGGTGATTAGGGGTCTACGATCAAGTTTGTGGAGTTTGCAGGGAGTTAAGAAGTGGTTTGAAATTCTAGATGGTGGATCCCAATTCTAGTCCTCTAAGATAGTCAAAGGAAAAGCCTAAGGCTAGATCCTAAGTACTAAAAAGAATAAGAGAAGACCTCATCAAAATGAGGTCAACACCAGGATGTCCTAGTCCTCCTCCACTTTCATTTCTCGCAGTGGCTAATATGTTTTTATAAATAACATTTCCCACATTAATACTCTTCTGGTTCTGAATACGTAAATTCGGAATCGTTTATCTCTTGTTACCTCACTATGGTGGTAGGTAGGTAACAAGATAGAACAAATAAAATAATGCCAGTGCTTTAGATGTTGCATTTAGCATAGAAAGAGGGAAGTTTACCCGTTCCCGCCGCTTTATCTTCCGTACTCCTTTCCCATCGGTGAGAAAGTCGATCACCTCTTCCAAGTGGTCCTTCCATAGTTCCAAAAGTTTCAAACTCACTCGGTATAGGTTTCTCGTACTTCATAATAAGCGTTTATTCTAAGCAGCGTTGAAATCTACAAAAAATCCTCTAACCTTAACCGAGTGCATCTTCACTCGTGTTAAATTTGCATAAAATTCCTTTACTACTTCTACAATCTACTCGTTGGTCACGAAACGAAATTTTCCCATCCTCGCTCCCGAATGATTCGTTCAACTTCTCCTCCCGGATTCTCGAAAACTCGATCTTTAATGCATTTTCTTGCTTCGTATGTTTTGAAAATATCGAGTTTGTGCTCTTGCAATAATGAATCGGGTTTCGTCATAATCTATTCGTCGCTTTTATCGTGGAGCCATTTCTTGATCCGTGAAATTTGCAAAAATGTTAACTAAACTCAAAAATATTACTAAGAATGCTTCCTACAACAACTAAAATCCATTTAAATCAATTTTTATGAAATTCTTCCAAGTATTTTCTCCACATTTCGAATTTTTTTAAAATTCTCCAATGTAGAAGAAATCCATGGTGAAAATAAAAATTTTTGCATAGGAGTGAAGCTCCTACCAAGGGAAGATGAAATTCAGTGTCAAAAAGTGTTGAAATCCCCTCAAATCCAAGATCTCTCAAGCCCTAGGTCAGTTTTTTCAAAAATTTGAGGAAAGGGATGATGAATAGTGTCGGTTGACAAGTCAAATATATGTCTTTTCGCGATCTCGCTGTCAGCGAGATTTTTCTCGCCGTCGGCGAGATCCCAAAAATTTTAAATTTTTGAAATTCGTCAATCATTTTCAACCTCGAATTGCCCTTAATCAATCTTCCGATCACTTAATTTAATAATAATACGAAGATTAGATACTTATACTCACAAAAAGTCACACAACACAAACAATATAACTTTATATATGTAATCCTTGAGACTTACAAATTTCACACTAACAACTTAGCACATACTTAACTTAAATGTTCAATTCCATAATACTCAGCATCACAATCCACACCACAACACTCTAAATGCTGAGACATAACAGTTTAGATAAAATCTCATCAAATCTGAGATGATCAAATCAATTTTCGACTCATAATAAAATCTAACTCCAAATCAACACATATATATATACAAATATAACATAAACATAGAAATCTTTTCTACTCTTCAGTGTCTGAACTAACAACTTCTCTGATATTTTCGATGCGACGCAGGTGCACAAATAAATTGTAGAAAGGCCTGAAAGGGAATTCTGCAGTAGATTCTTCATTAATCCATCCTTTCTGTCTTAGTAGATGAATAAAACTCGGCCTCCGGATGTCCAAGATGATCAAAGTGCTCCTTCATTCTCCAATCAATATGATCAAACATATCGTTGATATTGTCAATGGAATTCATCACATTTTGCAATTCTTTCTCCAATCCTTTAATCTTCTTCGAATGAAATTAGTCTTATCGTAGAGGGCCTTGCTAAAGGATTATTCCGTGATGCTCGTCGAAAAAATGGTAATCTCATCATTGTTATCCAAAGTGGGAAACATATCCGTAGGATCCAGATGGTTTCCATGGTAAAAGTACTTTTTCCCAAGCCTCATAAGAAACTTGGTACCGATCGCATAAAGCAAATATAGTAGATTGGTGTCCAAGTCCATGCACTGACCCATGCACAATTAATCCCAATGCAGACTTTACTATTATTGATCCAACATCGATAGGTAATCCAATTTGAATACAATAGTTTAAAATAGCGCATTCCTTTGAAACTTTATTTACTCTCATCGTAGGTAATAATTTTGATGATATAAAGAAATGCTAGTGCTTCGAGACAGGGTTAAGAAATGATGCAGAAAAATTGACATACCCATCTTCGCGTAACTCCCAATCATCCGGTTCGTCGGTCAGGTATCTATAGATTTCGTTCATATTGTATCTTGAAGGCACAAAGTTGGAATAATGACAAACAGAGGTATTCTCTATAGAAAACAATTCATTTACCATTGCAGGAGTAAATGTTACCCATCTTCCTTTGACGTACACATTTCCATTGTTGATCGCATGTAAATTAGAGTAAAACTCTTTAACTACTGGTATAACTACAGCGGATGTCGTATAACAAAATACCTCCCAATGCCACTGTGCGATCATTTCTTCGATTTTTTTGTAGAATTCTCTACTCCTCTGTTGACAAATCCTCTTTCTTTAATAAGTCTTTTCATCATCAAGCCTTTGTTGAAGATTCGCTGCGCCTCCGAACTGACGAATTTTCTTCGGTTGAAAACTTCAGTTTTTGTGGTTTCTAAGAATTTTGTGGCCATTTTGGATGGAAAGGATTGGTCTCTAGTCGTTCCTAAGGAAGAAAATGGTGTAAATTTGGATTTGGAATAATTTCTTACGAAGGAATGGCTTATATCCGTCCAAAACCGCACTAAAAATCTTTAAGAAACCAAATTTTCAACTGCCTCGCCATCGGCGGGATGTTCCTCGTCTTCGGCGACTTAGTTATAAAACTGACTGAAGTAATGGTGCACGATCTCGCCGTCGGCGGGCTTGGGCTCACTATCGGAGAGATTCATAAAAATCGCCCAATTTCACTCGGTCCGAATATTTTCCGATCTCATCAAATAGGTTCAATTTTGTGATGACTCTAATAAAAAAAATTTTGAGTAGTATGATTTGTTTTAATAATATAAACTCACTAATTTATAGATATTTAAAATAAAAGACTACTATGGGTTGCCTCCCATAAAGTGTTTGGATTAACGTCGTCGACCCGACCTAATTTAGTTGGTGTTCATGTTGACTAAGCATTAAAACCTCTTTAAAATTTGGTCTTCTATCTTCGAAATATGGTTTTAATCTATGTCCATTTACTTTAAATCTATGTCATATTTTTGGATCTTCAATTTCTATAGTTCCATATGAAAATATTTGAGTTATGGTGAAAGGTCCTAACCATCGAGATTTCAATTTCCCAGAAATAATTTCAATCTAGTATTATAAAGCGTAACTTCTTGTCCTGGTTCAAAATTTCTTTGATTAATCTTCCGATCATGCCATAATTTCATCCTTTCCTTATAAATTCTATCATTATCATATGATTCGTTTCATAGTTCTTTCAATTCATTTAATTGCAACAATCTCTTCTCACCATCTTCTTTCATATTATAATTAAATTCTTTAATCGCCCAATATGCTTTATGTTCTAATTCAACTGGTAAGTGGCAAGTTTTTCCATATATAAACCTGTAGGGAGTCATTCCAATCGGAGTTTTATAAGCAGTCCTATATGCCCATAATGCAGTGTCTTGTCTTATAGACCAGTCTGATCTATTAGGACTTACAGACTTTTCTAATATACTCTTAATCTCTCGATTAGAAACTTCAGCTAATCCACTAGTTTATGGATGATAAGCAGTTGATATCTTATGCATAATATTATATTTTTCAACTAGTTTGTGAATATATTTATTTCTAAAATGAGTTCCTCCGTCAGTGATAATCACTCTCGGCATTCCAAATCTAGTAAAAATATTTTTCATTAAAAATTTTAAAACACTTTTAGCATCACACCTAGATAAAGCTTGTGCTTCAGTCCATTTGAAAACATAATCAACAGCTACTAATATATATGAGTTTCCAAATGAAGGAATAAAAGGTCCCATGAAATCTAATCCCCAAACATCAAAAATTTCAACTTCTAATATAAAATTCAGAGGCATTTCATTTTTCCTTGATATGTTTCCTACTCTTTGGCATTTATCACAGGTTTTTATATATCTATATACATCTCTAAATAGAGTAGGCCAGTAGAATTCATATTGTAGAATTTTATATGCAGTTTTATCTGTCCCAAAATGTCCTCCAAAATCAGAGTCATAACATTTTTGAATAATTGGTTCAGTTTCTTCATAAGGCATGTATCTTCTAATAATTAGATCCTTACATTGCTTATATAAGTATAGTTCATCCCAAAAGTATGTTTTAGTATTGTGAATGAATTTTTTCTGTTATTGCAAAGTTAACATAGGTGGTAAAATGTCACTTACAATATAATTTACTATATCAGCATACCAAGGTATTTTCAATTCATTAATATTATAAAGTTGTTCATCAGGAAAATCGTCTAAAATTTCATTATCAGTATCAGATAATTCATGATTTTCTAATCTTGATAAATGATCTGCAATTTGATTATCAGTTCCTTTTTTGTTAATGATCTCAATATCAAATTCTTGCATTAATAATATCCATCTAAATAATCTTGGTTTAGAATCTTTCTTTTGCATTAAATATTTTATAGCAGAATGATCAGTATGTACAATACATTTAGTTCCTATTAGATAATGCCGAAATTTATTAAAAGCATATACAATCGAAAATAATTCTCTTTCAAGAATCGTATAATTTATTTCGAGCATCATTTAGAGTTTTACTAGCATAATATATAACTTTGAAAATCTTATCATATCTTTGCCCAAGAATCGCTCCTATAAGCATAATCACTAGCATCACACATAAGCTCAAATGGTTTCTCCCAATTAGGTGAAACTATTATAGGTGCTGTAATTAATTTATCTTTTAATAATTCGAAAGCATTCAGGCATTTAGTTGTAAATTCAAATTTCTTGTCCTTTTCAAGAAGTTGGCATAGAGGTTTAGTAATTTTTGAAAAATCTGTAATATAACGCCTGTAGAATCCAGCATGTCCAAGAAAACTTTTTACCCCTTTCACCGTAGTTGGAGGAGGTAATTTAGCTATAACTTGAATTTTTGCAGGGTCTACTTCCATTCCTTTTTCCAAAATTTCATGCCTTAATACAATGCCGCCTGTAACCATAAATTGACATTTCTCCCAATTAAGAACTAAATTAGTTTTCTCACATACTTCAAATACTTTTTCAATATGATTTAAACATGTGTCAAATGTTGTTCCAAATACAGAGAAATCATCCATAAATATTTCTATTCCATTATCAATTAATTTACTAAATATAGACATCATCCATCTTTGGAATGTTGCAGGTGCATTACATAATCCAAAAGGCATTCTTCGAAAAGCGAAAGTTCCATAAGGATTTGTAAATGTATTTTTATCTTGATCTTCAGGAGCAATTTGTATTTGATGATAACCAGTATATCCATCTAAGAAACAAAAATACTTATGTCCAGTTAATCTATCTAACATCCGGTCTAGAAATGGTAAAGGGAAGTGATCTTTTCCGGTGGTCGTGTTTAATTTTTTATAATCAAAACATATTTGCCATCCATTAACTTGTCTTATAGGGATAAGATCATTATTTTCATTAGTTTTGACAGACACCCCTCCTTTTTTAAGTACACAGTAAATTGGGCTTACCTAAGCACTGTCAGAAATAGGATATATAATACCATTATCTAACCATTTTAAAATTTCTTTCTTGACTACTTCTTTCATTATTGGATTTAATCTCCTTTGTGGATCTGCTTTAGGTTTATGTTCATTATCTAAAATAATTCTATGCATACAAATTGAAGGACTAATTACTTTAATATCTGTTAAAGTCCAACCAAAAGTTTCTTATATTTTTCTAATGTATCTAAAAGTTTTTGTTCTTGAGATTCATTTAATTCGGATGAAATAATAATCGGTAGAGTTGTAGAATTACCTAAGTATGCATACTTTAAATGATTAGCTAACATTTTTAACTCAATTTCAGGAGGTTTAATAATTGATGAAACTATATTTTTTTAGTATTTTCTGTGTTATCCAAAAATTCAAATTTCTTTTGAATATAATCTAATTCTTCATTTATCTCAGATTTTTCAATTAATTCAATATTTATTTTTCTAATTTTTCTTCATAATATTCTTTAAAATGTTCTTTTTGTAAATGATCGAGTACTTCCATTCTTAAACACTCATCATCTTTTTCTAGCGCGGGATATTTCATTGATTTAGCAATATTAAAAGTTACTTTTTGGTCATTTACTCTCATAGTTAATTCTCCTTTCTGAACATCAATCATAGCTTTTCTAGTGGCTAAAAATAGTCTTCCTAAAATGATAGGAATTTTTTTATCTTCTTCCATATCTAGAACAATAAAATCTACGAGGAAGATAAATTTGTCCACTTTTACTAATACATCTTCAATAACTCCCTTAGAATATGTAATGTAATGATCAGCTAATCGAAGAGTTACTCGAAGTAGGTGAAATTTCTCCCAATCCTAATCTCTTAAAAATTGATAGAGGCATTAGATTGATGCTTGCTCCTAAGTCACACAAAGCTTTTCCATAGAATTTTTCTCCAATAGCGCAGGGTATAGTGAAACTACCAGGATCTTTTAATTTTTCAGGAAGTTTTTTCTGAATAATAGCACAACACTCTTCACTAAGTCTGACCATTTCATTATCGGTAAAATTTTTTTTATTTAGAATATCATTCATGAATTTTACATAGTTTGACATCTGTTCTAAAGCTTCTACGAAAGGAATATTTATTGTTAATTTCTTCAAAATTTCAAGGAATTTAGCAAATTGTTTGTCTTTTTTATGTTGAATTAGTCGTTGAAGAAATGGTGGTGGAGGTTTTTCAACAGAAATTTTCATAGGTATTAAAGGATTTTCTAAATTTGGATCTTGTTGATTCTTTTCGTTTTCAATTTCCACATCCTCTTTTTGACTTTCAAGTTCTTTCTGAATTCGAGGATCTAATTCTTTTCCACTTCGTAATTGTATTGCTTTAATTTGTTCATTTCTCTTGTCTTTGGGATTTATTTCCACATTACTAGGAAATGTTCCGAGTATTCTATTATTAAGTGCGATAGCGATATGTCCAAGTTGAGTTTCAATATTTTTGATAGCTTTTCCTTGATTTTGTAATTGGTTTCCTTGTATTTGTAATTGATTTCCTTGATTTTGTAAATGTTGACCCATATTTAATATTAATTCTTCTATAGATAATTTCTTATCTTTAAATTGTGGGTTATTAAATCCAGGTGGATAATTAGATTTATAATTAGGATTTACTTGATTAGATTGATTTCATAATTGTTGTGTCATATTATTCATCCATGGTTGATTAGTTGTATTATTATTCCAATTAAAATTAGGATGATTTTTCCATCCAGGATTATAATTATTTGCATAAGGATTATTGGGTCTGTTGTTAATTGCATTAATCGTTTCATATTGAGATTGGGATTCTATAAGTTGTCCAGATGGATTCTCTTCTGATATAGTTGGAGAGTAATTCATTCCAAAATGATCTAATTTTTTAGATACAACAGCAATTTGTGAAGCTAACATAGATATTGCATCATTTTCATGAATACTAGCTATTTTTTAGATTCATTCTATCAGCAGACAATTGAAAATTATTAGTTGTCATTTCTTCGATTAGTGCATAGGCTTCATCAAATGGTTTTGACATTAATGATCCTCCAGCAGCAGCATCGATGATTGATCTTAAAGATCCTACTAATCCATTATAGAAAGTTTGGATAATTAACCAATCTGGTAACGCATGATGTGGGCATTTCCTAAGAAGTTCTTTAAATCTCTCCCAAGATTCATATATTGACTCTCCATCAAACTGACTAAAAGAAGTTATATCATTCCTAAGCTTAGCAGTTTTAGATGGTGGAAAATATTTGGATAGAAATTTTTGTGATAATTCTCCCCAAGTTTTAATAGATTCAGGTGCTAACGAATTTAACCACATTTTAGCCTTAACCCTTAAAGAAAAAGGAAAAAGTCTAAGTCTAATAGCATCGTTAGATACTCCTTCATATTTGAAAGTAGTAGCAAGATGTAAATTAGGATCTTCAGTAGGTGAACCACTAAATTAATTATTTTGTATCATTTGAATAATTGCAGGTTTAAGTTCGAATGAATAAGCAGCTACATCAGGGTTTTGAATAGTTAAATGAATTTCATCTAATGTAGGGTTGGGATAATCTCGTAATGGTCTTGGTTGATTGATATTTTCATTTTCAGGAATATTTTCCATTTGTGTTAAATTTATAATTTCTCTTTTTTGTTTTCTAATTCTTTTAATTGTACGCTCTAATTCTGAATCGTAAGGTATTAAATTTTCATTTCCAAATTTTTGCATACAATTTTATATAAAAAAAATAGTTCGTTACTCTAGTAAATAATATCTTTCCTTCCCCGGCAACGGCGCCAAAAACTTGACCCACTTTTAATATGTTAGTAATTTATGTTTATAGCAACGGCACCAAAAACTTGATCCCGCTTTAAATATAGATATATGATTTAGTGTATAATGTGAATTCTACGCAAGTATACGTATCATATCAAGTAATACAGGGCTCTAGTGGAGTCCTGGATATCGACCCCACAGGGAAGTTTTTAACAGATTTGTTATCAGCTAAATTTAAAGGAATTACTTACGAATATAGTAAACGGAAATTCAAAGTAACTATTGCAAACTAAAGTAAACTAATGCTTGAAATAAGTTGATTTAAATATTTCAGAAAAAGTATCCTTCTCCTTGTTTTTAGAAAATTAAGTGAATGATGAATTTAAATAGAATTCTTAAATTGTATTGTGACAAATAGGAGCATTCCTATTCTTTACCTTTGGTCCAGGTGCAAAGAACATTGAATAATCCTATGTTTGATTACTGAATCTGCGGCTAGGCTGGGAGGATACTGGCTACCACTTCAGAGCTCCCACGTTCCCCTCACCTGAGGGCTAATATCTACACTTCAGCTCTTAAACAATAGGACCGAATTGAATATTTTAGTCTGTCACACTAAAATGTCCAATTCTACGTCTGATAATTAATATTTCCCTATTTATTTGCATTCGCCTTCCAAGGTTTTTGACTTCCCTGAATATTGGATGTAATTTTTACTATAGTTGATAATTCAACATATTTTAACAACTCAATTGGACAGATTTAAAGTAAATTAAGTTTTAAGTAAAAATTATCACAATTTATTTATATTAGGTGCTTTATTTAATTTCATCAATCCGCATAATTTTCATAAACAAGGAAAAAAACTAAGAAAACTACTCAGAATGCATGGGAATAAAACAAAGCATGGATTTCATTTAAAGTTAACAATAATAAATAAAGATACTTATCTTAATTTCCTCCCCAAGCAGACTCTTGAAGTTCCTTTGACTTTTCCTTCTAGTACAGCAAACTTCTAAATAGCACTCAAACAAACTAATGAAACTCACTAATGACTAACAAAATATTCAAAATAGACTCAGACTCTCTAAATTAGACACACTGAAGACTCAAGGGACACACACAGACACTAGAATTCGACCTCTATTTATAGAGGTAAGCAAAGGTCCAAGGGGTGCTTAAACACCTCTTCAAAAAGTGTCCAGGTTCAAAGTATTTGTATTTTGAACTGTCTCGCTGTCGGCGGGCTCGGGCTCGCTGTCGGCGAGGTAGTTATAATTCCTTCAGAAATTCTCCTCATGATCTCACCGTCGAGGCCTCGATCTCGCCGTCGGCGACTTAGTTCAATTTGCATGAATTTCCTCCTTTTTGATCCAAATTAGCTCCATTTTACGCTTTTTACTTCCATCACTTATAAATCTTCATTCCTGTAATAAAATAAAGAGAATACCTTTCTTTAAAGTGCAATTTTATCAAAAGTAGATATGAATTTCTTAATGTATTTTTCTGTGATCATATAATGAGTCATTAAATGAAGAAAATTTCTCTGAAGAAACTCGTTATATTCATGAAAATTAGGAAATTTTAGACACAACTAAAAATGATATACTTTTACCCTTAATTGAAAGAGCCCCTGAACTGGAATTAAAAATGTTACTTGCACATTTAAAGTATGCATTTCTTAGAAATTCATTAACTTTACCTGTAATTATATTTTTAGAATTAAGCAAAGATCAAGAAGAAAAAATAATAGGAGTTCTGAAGAATTATAAGAAAACTTTTGGTTGGATTATTGCGGATATAAAGAGAATAAGCCCTTCAATCTGTATGCATAGGATTTTAATGGAAGAAAATTGTAAACCCACTATTGAACCTCAAAGAAGATTAAACCTAATTATGAAAGTGGTTGTCAAGAAAGAGATTTTGAAATGGTTAGATGCTAGAATTATTTATCCTATTTCAGATAGCCAATGGGTGAGTCATACTCATTGTGTTCAAAAGAAAGGAGGAGTAACTATCATTGTTAATGAAAAAAATGAATTAATCCCAACGAGACAAGTTACTCGATGGCGTATCTGCATTGACTATCGAAAATTAAACAACACCACTAGAAAGGATCATTTTCCTTTACCTCTCTTGGATCAAATGCTGTATAAACTAGCCGTACACTCATATTTCTAATTTATGGATGGATATTCTGGTTATCCTTAATTACCCGTTGCTCCTGAAGATCAAGAAAAGACAATATTTACAAGTCCTTATGGAAAATTTGCCTCTAGAAGAATGTCTTTCGATTTATGTAATGCACCTGCAACTTTTCAAAGATGTATGATGTCAATATTCTATGATTTGATTAATAAAGGAATTGAAGTATTTATGGATGATTTTTCAATTTTTGGAACTTCTTTTGAATCTTGCTTGGAAAATATAATGAAAGTTTTGAAGAGATGTGAAGAAACAATTTTTTTTCTAAACTGGGAAAAATGTCAATTTACGATCACAGAAGGCATTGTACTTGGACATAAAGTTTCACAAATAGGGATGAAAGTTGATCAGACAAAAGTGAAAATTATTGATGAACTGAAACCACCTACTACCGTTACTGATGTAAGAAGTTTTCTGGGTCATGCTGGATTTTATAGGAGATATATAAAGGATTTTTCTAAAATTGCTAAACTTCTTTGCCATTTATTGGAAAAAGAAGCTAAATTTGAATTTAATGAAGATTAACTTAATGCTTTCAATATTCTGAAAGAAAAATTAATCACTGCATCGATCATTGTTGCACCTGATTGGAATAAATCTTTTGAATTAATGTGTGATGCAAGTGATTATGCAATCGGAGCTGTATTAGGACAAAAATATGAGAAAATTTTCAAAGTTATATACTATGCTAGCAAAACTCTTAATGAAACTCAAATAAATTACACTACTACTGAAAAAGAGCTTTTAGCAATAGTATATGTGTTTCATAAATTTAGACCATATATTCTTGGAACAAAATGTATCGTACATACTGATCATTCTGCTATTAAGTATTTAATGTCTAAAATAGATGATAAACCTAGATTGATCGGATGGGTTTTACTTTTGCAAGAATTTGATTTTGAAATTGTGAACACAAAAGGAACTGACAACCAAAATGTTGATCATTTATCAAGAATCAAAAATAATAATGAGAAGATTTATGAAGAAAAGATAAATGAGAAATTATCGGATGAGCAATTATATGTCATTCAAGTATTACAAATGCCTTGGTATGCAGATTTAGTTAACTACTTGGTTAGCAATATTTTACCTTATGGGATGAATAGTAAATACATTAAGAAATCCAAGAATGATTGTAAATCATATATTTGGGAAGATCCTCATTTATTTAAGATAGGAAGAGATTCTGTGATTTGAAGATGTGTACCTTATGAAGAAACTTTTGCAATTATTCAAAAATGTCATGATTTTGAATTTGGAGGGCACTTTGGAGTTGATAGAACTGCATTTAAAATTTTAAATTCTAAATTTTATTGTCCTACTTTATTTAAAGATATTGGACATTATGTGAAAACTTGTGATCGATGTTAAAGAATGGGAAATATATCCAGAAAAGATGAAACGCTTCTAAACTTTATATTAGAAATCAAAATTTTCGATGTATGGGGTTTGGACTTTATGGGACCTTTCGTACCATCATCCGAAAAGATTTATATTTTATTAGCAGTTGATTATGTTTCAAAGTGGATCGAAGGTCGTAGCTTTACCTAACTGTGATTCCAAAAGTGTTTCGAAATTTTTAAAGAAGATGATTTTTACAAGATTTGGAATGCCTAAGATAATTATCACAAATGGGGGAAGTCATTTCAGAAATATAAGAATTTAATCATTGCTGGAAAAATTTGGAATTAAACATAGAATTGCAAGTGCTTATCATCCTCAAACAAGTGAAATGGCTAAAGTGTCAAACAGAGAAATTAAAAAATATTAGAAAAGACTCTTAATCCTAAAAGAACTGACTGGGTTGATAGACTTGATTCTGCATTATGGGCTTATAGAACAGCTTATAAGACACATATAGGAATGTCACCTTATCGGTTAATTTATGGTAAACATTGTTTACCTGTTGAACTTGAACATAAAGCTTATTGGGTGATAAAGGAGTTCAATTATAATTTGAATACTGCAGGAGAAAAATGATTATTACAACTGAATGAAATGGAAGAAATAAGAAACGAGTCTTATGAAAATGCAAGAATTTATATGGAAAGAAGGAAGAAATTGCATGACAAAATGATTTTAAGGAAAGTATTCGAGCTTAGACAAGAAGTATTATTATTTAATGCTCGTTTAAAACTTTTCTTGGGAAATTAAAATCTAAATGGATGGGACCATTTATAATTGAGAAAGTATACCCTTATGGTGCTGTGGATATTAAAGATCCCAAAACTGGAAAAGTATTTAAAGTTAACGGATTAAGACAGAAGCCTTATATGGGAGAAATGAAATTAAATTATAAAGAGGCTTATGAGCTGAGTCTACCCGATTAATTCATTTTATTAGGTCGGGCTGACGAAGTTAAACCAAACGCTTTGTGGGAGGCAACCCATATTTATTAGTGTGAGTTAAATTATTGTTGTAAGGTTATGCCTTGTTCTTGACTAAAT
Source organism: Papilionanthe hookeriana x Papilionanthe teres (assembly GCA_022702705.1). Taxonomy (NCBI): domain Eukaryota; kingdom Viridiplantae; phylum Streptophyta; class Magnoliopsida; order Asparagales; family Orchidaceae; genus Papilionanthe; species Papilionanthe hookeriana x Papilionanthe teres. The sequence continues at coordinate 66,375,744 of CM040436.1, read as the reverse complement.
TTGTATATAACTTCTGGAAATAGATTGCTAACATGTCCGTATTGGCTTAAGCTAAACATTATCTTGAAGTATATAGAATTGGATTTTGGACCACTCCATGTCAAATGTGAGTAAAAAGAAGATCAAGTTAACCTTCGTTTGTGATTGTTTGTGATTTGAATTTTTCGTAATTATGTTTGTTTGTTGATCATTCCCGTTTATTAGACCTATTTTTACGATCGAAACTTGCAAAATTTGACTATAGACGAATCAGAGTCGATCGAAGTTCTGGCGCCTAGGTGCCAAAAGTTAGCGCCTAAGCGCCAGAATGGCCTGCGTATCGAAGATCCAACACCTATGCGCTAGATTTCAAAGCCTAAGAGCCACGGTTATAGATCGTGGAAAAACCAAAATTCTTCAGTTTTTCACACGAAATCTCTTTATTTATAGCCTATTCTTCATCCCCAATCCCATAGAAACTTTAATTTAGACCAGAGTAATCCATTTCAGAGGAGTTAAGAAGGATTTGGAGGCAATGGATAGAGGAAATCATGGAAATGAGCTAAGAGACAAATCTCCTAAAGATCCTCAGCCTTATTTTAATGGTTTTATTGCTGTTAGTATGGAGAAAATGTTTAGTCAATTGGATAAGATTAAAGCGGAACTTCAAAGTATTGGTAATCGTCTCCATGAGATGTACCACCAATACGAACACTTGGAATGGCAAACCAAACTTCAATCTGATCATATGGCGGCCTATCATGACACTCAAGTAGAAATGTACGCGAAGAACAAGTGGATTGATGAAAAGACAGCTTTGGAATTTCTAAGGGCGTTGGTGTTATATCCCTACAGTCCTAGGGAACGTCATTGCAAAAGAGATGGTAATTGAAGATCGGTGTTAAATAGATCCTATATGTGTTTTAGGTGTGATCGAGTCTTGTGGTAGTGTGTTGAATATCGAATTTGTGTGTTTGCTTAATTGTTCAATGTGTGTTGTTGGATTTGAATGTTTGCTTTGAATATGTTGTTGTTTGTGTTATTTATAAAACTATGAACCTTGATACAGTCTTGTACTGAAATTTATCGAATTTGGAATGGAAATTAGGGATTGGAATTGAAGAATTTGGATACATGTTTGTGGATCTATACTATCATTTTAAATTGATTGTGAAAATATTTGGAGGATATAAATTGAATTAATACTCTCATAAGAGTAATTAGGAGTCAAATTTTGATAAGATTTGGTGGAAAATATTTAATTTAAATCAAATTTTTGGAAAGCCGAGTCTGGCACCTAGGCGCCGAATTCATCGTTTAGGCGCCGGTTCGGCTTGAAACCGAAAACTCATCTTCTTAAACCCCCCACGCCATTTTTGACGCCTAAGCTTCCTTCTCCACTATTTTAGTGAAAATACTACATAGAGATCCCATTTAAATCTAGATTTTCATGTTTTTGAGCTTGAAATCACTCGATTTCTTCATCCCGAGGTCAGATCTACATTCTAAACTCATTATTTTTTATTTTCACCATGGATTTTGCTCCCATTGAGAAAAACTAAAATTTTGAGAAAAATTTTGATTTTTAATGTTAAATCCATGAATTTTTAAGCTCTTTCAAGTTTGAAAAGCTTAAGTTAGTTTATTTTCCTAGATTCGTTGAATTTATTTAGCGTTTTTCTTTCACGTTTAGATGGCACACAAATCAAAGCGAGGAAAGGAATGAGAAAATTTTGATCGTAGCAAGTTTGTCACTGCTACTGCACACTTCTGATACAATGATTTTGCTACGACTCAGAAATTTATCTTGGAGCGAAGTTTTTATAATCTTGGAGGAAGAATTGAGGAGACCATTGTTGCGCTTAACTAGCAACGATTCTGCTATTTCACTGTTGTTGCCGTTGTCCCCATTGTTAGAGAGTTTTATGCTAATTTCGTGGATGCTGAAGAATACGAGATTTTTGTTTGAGGAGTTAGAGTAGGATTCACTCCTGAACGCATCAATATTTTTTATGGCCTGCCGCCAAATATAGAGTGTTATTACTTTAGATTATCTCCATCTGAGGGAGATGTGGATATGATCATTGCCTACCTAACTGATAGTACTGGAGCTTGGAAGATTCAGAATGGAAAGAGGGTAAATTTTTCATCTTCTAAGCTTAATGGTGTTTCAAAAGCATGACACTACTTTATTTCTGCTCGTCTCCTTCCATCCAATCATCTGAGCGAGGTTACCAAAGATAGAGTTACTCTCAACTACTGCATTCAAGAGAAAAAGCCTATTGATGTAGGGAGCATTATTTATGATTCTGTAGAGGCTACTGCTCGTTCTAGCATTTCTATTAGACTTGGTTTTTCATCTTTGATCTATTCTCTATGTCAAAGTGTTGGAGTAGTTGCTGAGCTTTCTGAGGAAAAGATCAAGTCAAAAAATCCTATAGGAAGAGAAAGCGTCAGTATCTATGATCGAATTCGATGTAAGAGTTCTACTGCACCTTCTGGTTCATTACCTACTTCAAGTAGAGCTTCTACTTCTAGACCATCTACTTCTGCTAAGCCACCATCTACTTTTTGCGGAAACCATGCATGATCAGTTTATAGAGCAACAGAATGAGTTATTCTTAACTCGTTATAGAGTAGTTACCATAGATAAGAACATTGATCATCTTTCTGAGTATACACAAAGAAAGAGTGATTAAGATGCTGAGTATTCTGAGTCTTTAGTGAGATTCCTGAAGGGTGAGCATGATATTCAGTTCCCTACTTGTCCCAGATTTTCACCATATGTTGATCCAAAGGATATGGAGTTTTCTTTTGGTGATGACGATGATGAACCTACAGACAATGATTAGTAGCTTGACTTACCTCTGGAGATTGTTAATTCTGTTTTTAGTGTGTTTCTTGTTTCTTGTTTTGTTTAGTGTGATGTTATTTGTTAGTGTTTATTTGAACTTTTTATGTTAAAACTATTTTTAGATTATCTGATGTGTGTTTAAGACTGAAATGTGAATGAATTTCATAAAAGTTTATTTCTGTTTCAGCCTACTATTTAGTGTTCATGAATAGTTAGTATGTTTGCATGTTAAAAAAAAAGAAGAGATTTTTTTCTTAGAAAATAACTCCTGCTCTGCAAAACTTTTCTATATATGCTTAATCAGTTTTGTTATATTCATATTGAAGCATGTGTAGAAGTAGAAGTTAGTTTTTCTTTACTACATCATTATTGTACTTCGATTAATTCTTGTTCATTTCTTTCTATCAAGCTTTAGAAAATTTCATGATTCATATTTATACTAAAGCTGAAGTTTGGGAGAAGGGAAAATATTTATCAAATTTAAATATTATTTGTCCTTAAAGAACTAATATTTTGTTTAAAAATATATTAACATAACATAAGGAATGAAAAATCTATTTAAGATTACCTAAATTTTTGAATTTATAAATAATTTAGTAAACTCAACTAAAATTTCAAAAATTTTGATTGATTTTAAGAATAGAATTATTTTGCTTAAAAATAATAAGATCAAATTTTTTATATTTATAGTAAAGAGAATTGTATTTTTGAAATACTAAGGAATCAAGATTATTTCTAGAAAAATAATAGATTGAAATAAGTTTTGAAAAATAATAAATTTTTAATGTCATATTTATTAAGTAATGTATAAGTTTTTGAAAATAAGTTAAAGATAGTGAAGTTCAAAATCATTAATAGGCTATCCAAAAATAGTAATCCTCACTTAAAAAAAAGAATTGAAAAACAATCCAGAAAAAGAAAAAAAAAAGCGAGGAAAAGCTTGAGGAAATACCTAATCAAAAATTGGCTTCACTTGAATTATCTTATAGGAAGAAAACTGATTACATTTTTAACTTAATTTCTACGTAAAAATATTTTTACTAGAAAAATATTTCATGAAATTCTTTTTCTTGTAAATATTCTATATGACCTTAAGATGATAAACTATAATTATTCTTGAAATAAATGAAAAATTGGAAGTCTTATGATTTGGTATTTAAATGTTCTTTAATTCTTAAAATTAAACTTAACTAGTGAAATTTGGTTAATGATTTGCTAAAGCATTTATAAAACCCAAAATTATAAGGAGTCTTAAATATTTTAACTTCATTCCGAATGTTATCATTTTATGTAATTAAAAGGGTTACTTGAGAACAAGTAACATTTAAGTTTAAGGAAATTTGATCTACCTAAAAATTACTCATTTTTATGTCTTATTTATGATTCAATTCTTAAGGATATTATGATTTAATGAAAGGTATTTTCATGTTTTTGGATGTAGATGATTAAAAACAGTCCAAGAAAGGAAAAAGAAGAAAAAATGAGCAAAGAGGAGCAAAAATGGAGCTTATGGAGCAAAATATTGGAATTATTGGTCTGGCGCCTAAGCGCCAGAATCCGGCACCTAAGCGCCAGTTCGATATAGACACTGTCAAGAATTTTTGATGACTTTGGGAAGTTATTTTGACGGTATTAAGCGTTTATTGGAGCTACTAGAAGATTGAAAGTTACTCCTAATATATAGGACATGTGATACAATGTATTTGGACACAAGGAAACTGTCTGGATCGCGAAGAGGTGCTATCCAAAGTGAAGAGGTGTGAAAGACCTGGTCACGGAGTCTGGCACCTAGGTGCCAGATCCCGGCGCCTAGGGGCGACAGTTACCTTCTAGAAGATACATTGAATTTGGACGAATTTTGAAGAGGTTCCTTAAGCAACGCCTGGTCAAATTCAGAGCTCTATAAATAAGAGCCCATTCTACAGAAAAAATGGGACTAACCCCCCCCCCCCTCTTAGTATACATACCCATTTTAGTATCTTCTCTCCCCTCATTAGTTTTATTTAGTCTCTTCCATAGTTAGGGTGCCACCTTACTTTGTATCTAGTGAGTTTATTTTGAGTATCTATTGTGTGTTGGTGTTGTTGGAGTCTTTCATCATTTCTTTGGAGTCGGTAGAAGTCGGCAGATCACTTGAAGGAACACTTCATATAAATATTTGTACTTTGGTTCAAAGTTTTATAAATATGTTTTGTTGTGTTATTTCAATGTGTTACGAGTAGTTAGTTATCTTTCTCCTTTCATCTATAAAAAGATAATAAATTAATTAAATTTTGTAGGAGAATTAAATTTAAATTATTTTAAAACATTGTGATGATATTAATCCCCGGTCTTAGTTTACTTTTTAAATTGGCCATTTAAATTGTTAAAACCTATTGAAGAATTTTGAGACCTATCTGGAGATAAATTCTTAACTACTAGATATCACATGAATCCTTAGGTAATCGCAAGCTATACGCAGATTATTGAAGGTGAAGTGCAAATAAATAAGAAGATATTATTTAATGGGCATAAAATTAATTAGTTTTTAGTGTGACAGACTAAATTCTAATAATTTGGTTTATGGAAAGGTAACGGGTCACTGGTAGGGCCGACCATAGCCACCCTTGGACATCTGGTAGTGTGAGCCTAGGTTAACCCATTATACTAATAAAATATCCTGAGCCGATCTATAGATTAGCCAGTGTTCTTTACACCTGGACCAAAGGGTAAAGAATAAGAATGCTTCTATCTGACACAATACCATAATCTAAATTCCCTACAAAAGATAATTATTCTATAAATCTTGGATTAGTTGAAAAGGAGAAAGTCGTATTTTATACTTGCATTAAATTTTAATTACTTCTTACTTTACTTTATTACTGCTTACTTGCTTTTAGTAAAAAATGTTAGTAAATTAAAATTTAAAATATATATAAAAAAAGAAAGTATATATAAATTGCATTTAATTTGAAAATTCTAAAATATTTCTTACATTTCTTACTTTTTATAAATTCACTATCTCTGTGGGATCGATAACCAGGACTCCACTAGAGTCCTGTATTACTTGAACGACGCGTATACTTGCGTTTAAAATGTTGACTTTTATAATAATTATTATAAAACCTAAATATAAATTAATAAAAGTAAACCTCGTACATCAAATTTTTTAAGCCATTTGCCAGGAATTAAATATTCTAAAAAGTGGTATCAAATTCTTGTACTTTAAAGCATATATAAAGTCGCATCGCATCAGTGTTGAATATCGAATTTTGTATTTGCTTAATTGTTCAATGTGTGTTGTTAGATTTGAATATTTGCTTTGAAAATGTTGTTGTTTGTGTTATTTATAAAACGATGAACCTTGATACAATATTGTACTGAAATTTATTGAATTTGGAATGGAAGTTATGGATTGGAATTGAAGAATTTGGATAAATTTTTATAGATCTAAACTATCATTTTAAATTGATTGTGAAAATATTTGGAGGATATAAATTGGATTAATACTCTCATAAGAGTAATTAGGAGTCAAATTTGATAAGATTTGGTGGAAAATAAAAAATTTAAATTGAATTTTTGGAAAGGAGAGTTTGGCGCCTAGGGCCCAAAATTCAGCGCCTAGGTGCCGGTTTGACCTGAACTCGAAAACGCATCTTCTTAAAAACCCCCACACCATTTTTGACTCCTAAGCTTCCTTTTTCACTGGTTTTCGTAAAAATACCCCATATAGATCCCATTTAAAGCCCAATTTTCAGGTTTTTGAGCTTGAAATCACTCGATTTCTTCATCTCGAGGTCGGATCTACATTCTAAACTCATTATTTTTTATTTTCATCATGGATTTAAATCTCATTTAGAAAAATCAAAATTTTTAGAAAAATTTTGATTTTTAAGGTTAAATCCATGAAATTTTTAAGCTCTTTCAAGTTTGAAAAGCTTAAATTAGTTTATTTTCCTAGATCCGTAGAATTTATTTTGTGGCTTTATTTCACAATTAATTGACACCCAAATCTAAAAGAGGAAAGGAACAAGAAAATTTTGATCATAGCTAGTTCGTCACTACTGCTGCACACTTCTGATACAATGATTTTGCTACGACTTGGAAATTTATCTCGGAGTGAAGTTTGTACAATCTTGGAGGAAGAATTGAGGATACAATCGTTGCGCTCAATTGGCAACGATTCTACTATTTCACTGCTGTTGTCGTTATCCCAAATGTTAGAGAGTTTTATGCTAATTTTGTGGATGTTGAAGAATACGAGATTTTCGTCAGAGGAGTTGGAGTAGGATTCACTCCTGAACGTATCAACATTTTCTATGTCCTACCGCCAAACATTGAGTGATATTACTTCTAATTATCTCCATTTGAGAGAGGTTTAGATATGATCATTGCCTACCTGACTCATAGTACTGGAGCCTGAAAGATTCGGAACGGAAAAAGGGTAAATTTTTCATCTTCTAAGCTTAATGGTGTTTCAAAGGCATGGCACTACTTTATTTCTGCTCGTCTACTTCCATCCAATCATCTGAGCGAGGTTACCAAAGATAAAGCTATCCTCAACTACTGCATTCAAGAGAGGAAGCCTATTGATGTAGGGACCATTATTTATGATTCTGTAGAGGCTACTGCTTATTCTAGCACTTCTGTTGGACTTGGTTTTCCATCTCTGATCTATTCTCTATGTCAAAGTGCTGGAGTAGTTGCTGAGCTTTCTTAGGAAAAGCTCAAGTCGACAAAGCCTCTAGGAAGAGAAAGTGTCAGTATCTATGATCGACTTCGAGGTAAGAGTTCTACTGCACCATCTGGTTCATTACCTACTTCAGGTAGAGCATCTACTTCTAGACCATCTACCTCTGTTGAGCCACCATCTACCTTTTGGGAATCCATGCATGATAAGCTTATAGAGCAGCAGAATGAGTTATTCCTAACTCATTGTAGAGTAGATACGATCGATAAGAAGATCGATCATCTTTCTGAGTATACACAAAGAAAGAGTGATTACGATGCTGAGTATTCTGAGTCTTTAGTGAGATTTCTGAAAGGTGAGCACAATGTTCAGTTCCCTACTTGTCCCAGATATTCACCATATGTTGATCCGAAGGATATGGAGTTTTCTTTTGGTGGTGATGACGATGAAGCTACAAATAGTGATTAGTAGCTTGGCATACCTCTGGAGATGTGTTGATTCTGTTTTTAGTGAGTTTCTTGTTTCTTGTGTTGTTTAGTGTGATGTTATTTGATAGTGTTGATGTGAATTTTTTTTTTATGTTGAAACTGTTTTTAGAATATTTGATGTAGGTTTAAGACTGAAATATGAATGAATTTTTATAAAAGTTTATTTCTGTTTCAGCCTACTGTTTAGTGATTATAAATAGTTAGTAATTTTGGATGTTCAAAAATAAAAAAATAGTAATAAAAAAAAGATTTTTTAGAAATTAACTCGTGCTCTACAAAACTTTTCTATATATGCTTAATCATTTCTGTTATATTCATATTAAAGCATGTGTAGAAGTAGAAGTTAGTTATTCCTTACTACATCATTATTGTACTTAGATTAATTCCTGTTTATTTCTTTCTCTCATGCTTTAGAAAATTTCATGATTCATATTTATACTAAAGCTGAAGTTTGGGGGAAGGGAAAACATTTATCAAATTTAAATATTATTTGTCCTTAATGAACTAATATTTTCTTTAAAAAAGATTAACATAACATAAGGACTGAAAAAATCTGTTTAAGATTACCTAAATTTTTGAATTTATAAATAATTTAGTAAACTTAACTTAAATTTCAAAAATTTTGATTCATTTTAAAAATAGAATTATTTAACTTAAAGAATAATAAGATCAAAATATTTCTATTTATAGTAAAGAGAATTGTATTTTTAAAATACTAATGAATCAAGATTAATGCTTGAAAAAGAAAAGATTGAAATAAGTTTTGAAAAATAATAAATTATTAAAAATGTTATATTTATTAAGTAAGAATGAATAAGTTTTTGAAAATAAGTTAAGGATAGTGAAGTTCAAAATCATTAACATGCTATCCAAAAATAGTAATCCTCACTTGAAAAAAATAAAAAGAAAATGATTGAAAAATAATCCAAAAGAAAAAAAAAGAATGTGAGTAGAAGCTTAAGGAAATGCCTAATCAAAAATTGGCTTCACTTGAATTATCTTATAGGAAGAAAACTAATTATATTTTTTAACATAAATCTTATGTACAAATATTTTTACTAGAAAAATATTTCATGAAAATCTTTTTCTTGTAAATATTTTATGTGACCTTAATATGATAAACTACAATTATGCTTGAAATAAATGAAAAATTGGAAGTCTTATGATTTGTTAGTTAAATGTTCTTTAATTCTTAAAATTAAACTTAATTAGTGAAATTTAGTTAAAGATTTGCTAAAACATTTATAAAACCAAAAATTATAAAGAATCTTAAATATTTTAAATTCATTCCAAATGTTATTTATTTTATGTAATTAAAAGGGTTACTTGAGGACAAGTAACGTTTAAGTTTGGGGGAATTTGATCTACCTAAAAAATACCCACTTTTATGCCTTATTTATGATTCAATTCTTAAGGATATTATGCTTTAATGAAAGGTATTTTCATGTTTTTGGATATAGATGATTAAAAAAGAGTCCAAGAAAGAAAAAGAAGAAAAAATGAGCAAAATGGAGCTTATGGAGCAAAATATTGGAATTATTAGTCTGGCACCTAGGCGCCAGAATCCGGCGTCTAAGCGCCAGCTCGATACAGTCGCTGTTAAGATTTTTTGATGACTTTAGGGGGTTATTTTGACGGATTTAAGTGGTTATTGGAGCTTCTAGAAGACTGGAAATTACTCCTAATATATAGGACATGTGATACAATGCATTTGGACACAAGGAAACGGTTTTAATCGAGAAGAGGTGTGATCCAAAGTGAAGAGGTGCGAAGACCTGGTCACGGAGTCTGGCGCCTAGGCGCCAGATCCCGGCGCCTAGGTGCGACAGTTACCTTCTAGAAGAGGCATTGAATATGGACGAATTTTGAAGAGGTGCCTTAAGCAACCCCTGGTCAAATTTAGAGCTCTATAAATAGGAGCCCATTCTACAGTGAAAATGGCACCCTATAGTCTCTTTCACCCCTTCTTACATCTTTAGCCCTACTTAGTTTTTTTTGGTCTCTTCCATACTTAGGGAGCCACTTTACTTTGTATCAAGTGAGTTTATTTTGAGTATTTATTGTGTGTTGTTGTTGTTGGTGTCTTTCATCATTGCTTTGGAGTCAGTAGAAGTCAGCGGATCACATGAAGGAATACTTCAGATTAATATTTATACATTGGTTCAAAGTTTTATAAATATATTTTGTTGTGTGATTTCAATGTGTTCTGAGTAGTTAGTTATTTTTCTCCTTTCAACTATGAAAAGATAATAAAATAATTAAATTTTTTAGGAGAATTAAATTTAAAATATTTAAAATATTGTGATAATATTAATACCTGGCCTTAGTTTACTTTTTAAATTGGTCATTTAAATTGTTAAAACCAGTTGAAGAATTTTGAGACCTATCAGGAGATAAATTCTTAACTAGTAGATATCACATGAATCCTTGTGTAATCGAAGGCTTTATGAGGGTTATTCAAGGTAAAGTGCAAATAAATAGGAAGATATGATTTATTGGGCTTAAAATTAATTAGCTTTAAAAGTGACAGACTAAATTCTAATAATTTGGTTTATAGAAAGGGAACAACGGGTCACTGGTAGGGCCGACCATAGCCACCATTGGACATCTAGTAGTGTGAGCCTAGATTGACCCATTCTACTAATAAAACATCCTGAACCGATCTATAGATTAGTCAATGTTTTTTGCACCTGGACAAAAGCGTAAAAAATAGGAATGCTTCTATTTGTCACAATACCATAATCTAAATTCCCCACAAAAGATAATTATTTTAAAAATCTTGGATTAGTTGAAAAGGAGAAAGTCGTTTTTATACTTGCATTGAATTTTAATTACTGCTTACTTTACTTTATTACTGCTTACTGCTTACTTGTTTATAGTAAAAGTTGTTAGTAAATTAAATTCGAAAATAAAAAAAAATTATATATTTACATAAATTACTTTTAATTTTAAAAATTCCGAAATATTTCTTACATTTCTTACTTTTTATAATAACACTATCCCTGTGAGATCGATAACTAGGACTCCACTAGAGCCCTGTATTATTTGAACGATACATATACTTGCGTTTAAAATTGTGACTTTTACAATAATTATTATAAAATCTAAATATAAATTCATAAGTAAAAGTAAACATCGTACATCATATTTTTGAAGCCATTTGGCAGGAATTAAATATTCTAAAAAGTGGCATCAAATTCTTGAATTTAAAAGAATATATAAAGTCGCATCGCATCACCTACGCCATTGTTGACACCAACCTACCGCGCAGCTTGTCGCCAGCCACCCAAATTTGCTGCTATTTCTCTATCGCCTTAATCACCTCACTCCAACCAGTCCTTTCCTTGTTGCCACATACTACAGCCCCCTTTTCGTTTTTACCATTACCTAGTCACCCAGTATCTCATCTACATGTTGCCTTCCTATAACCTTCAATTTAGCCCTTGTTTTGTGTTTTGTGTGTGCTTTTGTTACTCTCTTATTTTCATTAATTGTAACCGCCTAATTGAATTTTATCAATATAATTATTATTTCGTTTTTTTTGGGCAAATTCTATTATTATATGGTATCCAAGTTAGCTTAACACCTAGTTTTATTTGGGGGTTTCAAGTTATTGTAAAAATTATGGTATCCAAGTGTGCTTTTGTTACTCTCTTGTTACTCCCTTGTTTTGTATTTTACATTTTTGTGAAAAACCATTACCTCAAAATTATGAAAATTATTTGGTTATGCAATTTAATTTTTCGGAGACTTATATATTTAGTAAAAATTATATTTATATTTAGGATCTAAACATAAAATTTACTTATATAATACTATTGTACTAAAAACACATTTAAAATATATGCGAGAAAAAAAAAATTGGAGTATTATATATATGGAAATAATAAAATGTAAGCAAACCAATCAAAATCTACGGTATGCGCGTAAATCCCACATTAATTTATTAACATAAAAAATTGATTCAAGAAGGGGCGAGACTCAATAAGAAATAGTTACCAAACAAACTTTATTTTAATCTATAAAAATAGAAATCTTCTCAACACAATGCATTGAAATAATAGGTAACATATTTCTCACACGTAGAAGCAAACACCAATATCCAAACACAACAATGCGATCGAAGTAAAACTAAATACTAACATACACGTACAATTTACAAATACCAGCACAGTACTGGATTCCAAAACAAAACCACTGTAATCATAGCTAAGTAAGTGAATAGAATCATAAAAATATACTCTTTGGCTCTAGTTTCAGCAATCACGGGCTTTCAGCTGCAGGTGATGGTGCAAGAGATGGAATGAATGTGTTTGATGGAACGTTGGGAGTATTGAAAGGAATTCCTGCTAGAAATGGAGGGAAAGATATTGGTTGAATGTTGGGAATGGTCGGAAATGGAGGCAAAGCAAGCTTAGGAAGAGGAGATGCGGGGAGCAGTGGTGGCAACGCCGTAGGTTGCGGGATAGACGACACAGATGGCTGTGGTGGGAGCGTTGGAATCGGTGGTGAAATTGGTTGTTGTGGCAGCGTTGGAATCTGTGGTGACTCGGGAGTCGTCGTGTCGAGGAGAGGACGTCCACCTTGGCATAGGGAGCATTCGAGCAAGGCGAGTGCTATGAAGTAGAAGAAATGATGTAAGCGGGCCATGGAAGTGGTGGGAGAGGAATAGGAGAGAAGAAGTGCTATTTGCTTGCTATGTCGTTGATGATAAAGAGGAGGATGGTTGTGCTATTTATAGGAGACGAAAGAACGAGATGATGGTTTAGGGTATTCTTTGGTCGTAGGATGGGTTGTTAAATAGCTAACAAAGCTGAATAAAAAGGAATATTTTTTTTAATCTTTGAAGCGTTGGAGTTCTAAAATGCTCATTTATCTGTTATTTTTTGTTCACCTTCCCATCTCCCGCTTCATTTTTAGGAAAACATGTGTTCTCATCTCACGAGTGTAAGGAGATGGTGGAATTTTTTTAGGACCAGGTCCAGATTACTCATCAGCTTTTATTTTTAATATTGGGGGGTGGCAGGAGGGCCGATATACTTAACATGGTCGGGCCTATAAGGATTTACATTATTATTTATTTGCCTTTAAAAGTCTCATTGATTATGATCTGTCTTCAATATAAATCTCAATGTTAAAGTGAAGGGTGACAAAAAATTCCTAACTTCTTAGCTCGCTTCAGTTTTAGACAATTATTAAAAGAATTAAGCGTATATTTTATTAAGCTTATTAATTTAAGTCTTCTTTATTTTACCTAAATTAAACAAATAGAAATGTAATTATAAGAATAAAAGAAAATTTTTCTTAAGATTTTTTGTGTGCTGCCCTTTCATGCTGAAGATTTAGGGAAAACTATAAATATATAATTGGATTAAGAGAAACGCGAACTGTCTGGAACCACGACAATACTTCGTTACTTTAATTTATGAATTGATGGCACTTATTATTACTGATTTGGCTATTAGCTTTCTAGAAAAGTGCGACATGGAGCAATGGAACGGAAAAAAATAGAACAAAAAATCAAATCAATTTGGTTAAATAAAACTGTTTTTATTTAGAACTAATTTTACATTTTAGTCTAAACCAACTTATACCTCGTAAAACTAAAATAAATTTAGCTAAATTAATCAACACATTTAGATGACACTTAACAAAAATAAAAGGTCTTCTGGACCAAGAATGAATCTTATTACATCTTTGAGTTAGACCACAAGTGGGACACTCAGGACCATCTGACCTCAAATCTCAAAAAATATATAGTGCAAATGAATGTCCTTATGATATGAGCCCAATGATATTATTATTGATTCAATATTGAACTGAATGAGTCATAATAAAACCTTTGAAGCATAATTTAGAATTTATAGTTTTAATTGGAAGATTAATTGATTTCCTTATATAGCATGGTAATTATAAAAGAATAATTAGGCCAACATTATAAAATACCAACATTACAAACCTACTCAAAATTTAGAAAAATCATATTGTTAAAAGATCCACACTAGATGTCTTGATGACATAAACACAACCACATCAAAAGTGATCTAATCTTTGTTCAAATGAACCCTAATAAGACAATTCGTGCATATTTGAAAACATAAGATAACCACAAGAAGATTAAATGATCTTTAAATCTTACTTGCTTAGCATCTTGATAAAAACAAATTAATGAGCCCAACATAATACAATTACAATATTACCAATATACTCAAGTATTTCTAAAATAATTAAATCAACAATATTAAACCCCGATCCGATCAACTCTTGACCAAGCCGGTCAACCCTTGACCCAAATGGTCAAATTAGGTCAAAATGGTCAAACCATGACCCAATGACCATCACATTGACCAAATTGGTCAACCACGGACCCAAATAGTCAAATTAGGTCAAAATGATCAAATCATGACCCAATGACCACCACATTGACCCATAGGTCGACCCAATGACCTAAATAGTCAAACTTGGTCAAATTAGTCAATTCATGACCCTATGACCACCAAATTGACCCAATTCCAACCCCATTGACCACCAAGTCAACCCGGACACAAAATTTGTCAAATCGACTCATTTAATCAATTTAAGACATTAAAATGATCAAACATTATCATTTGGTCAACCCTAATCAAACTTAGGTCCCATTACCAAAATTAATGACCCCACGATTAAATTAACCATGGCAAGGTTAAGTAAATCACCTGGTCTAACCCTGGATCTGAAATGGACAATTGGTCAACCATGGTCAAAATATTCAATTTTGAACCAAATTAATAAAATCAATCAAATGCTTAACCTTCAAAATCACTTTGACTACCTAGTGGGTTAATATTATAATTTCCTAAATTTTTAATTCATTACATAATTAATTAAAAATATAATTATAAGTAAATAACCCTAACTTAAATTTAATCCCATGACATCATTCATGAAATAAAAAAAAAATATTTGATTTTTAAAGTCAAATTTAACTTTTAGGGTGTTACTGATAGGTTACCCTTGATCCATAGCATGGTTAACACATTAAACAACCCATAAACCATCACCTTTAACTATGGTTAAGAGTTATCATGACACCATCATAATGGTATGGTATTTGTGTCATCCCCTCTCAAAATTGAGGTGTGACTTGGATGCATAGGTGGAGAGCACCTCACTCCTAATCCAATGGAAAAGAAGACTTAGCTAAGTCATCATCTTCACCATAATTTGCTTCATCATGAAATATCATGCAAATGGGAGAAACAGCGCATATGTGTCATCTCATCTCCAAACTATTGAATGAGTTACGAAGCTCATATGGGGAGGCTAATTTAGATCATCTTGAGAAGCCTTAACCACCTTATGGATGAGCCAAAGAAAGCAAGACAAATTATGAACCAAGCTTTAACAATGGTTGAACCTAACATGGGTTATTCTTGCAAGGTTCAATTATTCTTATATTCCAGCTCAAATATTATTCCTAGGTCATCATTGAGCTGCTAACACCTTCCTCAAGTGAACCCAAGAAGATTTGGGCTCACCCATGGCTCCCACAAGCATATAAATAAGCTAACCCATGAGCATTAAAAAAAAATAGACCAACATACAAGCTAAAACACTTGAACCATCCTACATAAAACTTCTTCCCCATAACCGAAGCAAGTGATCCCCCATAGAATTAGGTCTTGAAACCCACTGTTCCTTTCCAATTATTCTACCCGAAAATAGGAAAATTTTTTAGGTTTGAAATGAAGTTTCTCAAAACTTCAAATTAACTTTCAAAAAGCTTCATAGAGCCTTACGAAGGCAAGCCCAATCAATATTGACCTTTCCCAAAGGCTCTAACCTACAATTCCACTTTCATTTTCCAAACCGTGACTCATTATGTTCCACTTTCATCAACATAGGCCAAAGTATAGTTCTTTAGACTCAAACTGAGTTTGGGTTTAATACTTTGTGAAACAAACCAATTCACAACCCTAACATCACCGTATGGATGGGTTCTCCCTCTTTAGATGAAGCTATAGGAGCAAAAATCACTCGAATCCATCAGGAATAAAGTAAGAATTTGTCCCAAAACTACGAATGACTTTAGAATTAGACCAGACAGAAGGAGACGAATGAATTCATCCATTTCCATGTTTTGAAACGGATGACTCAGACTTAATCCCAACCAATTCCGTGTTTTATTCCCCATAGCGGATCAGCCGCGTTTCGACGCATCAGAGGACACGCAACACCATTTTGTTATTTCTGGTTAATAGGGATTTAATTAAATACTTATTAACCTTAAACTAATCAAATATCCATATCTTGATAAATAAAAATCACAAAAGTATAATAAAATTATGCCTGAATTGAATTCAGGACAATGAGAGGAATAATATGGAAATGAAATCATGAATTAAGGAGTTATATATAATTTTTAATTAGTTAAATACACTTTAGAGAAATTTAATAACTAAAATTTAATTATAAATCAGAAAAATATAAAAAGTTTAAGGCTAGGAATATCCTCCGATTTTTAAAATTTAAGTCCTTAAGAATATCCTCTGATTTTTCTAAGGCTAGGAAAATTCTCTAGCTAGGATTTTCTAATTTCTATGTAACTTTGTAATAATTATAAAAGAATAGAAAAAAGGAAATTTCATTGGAAATTGGATAGTAATTTAGGACGATAGATTTAGACCTTAAGATGACAAAACTTAACCTTTGAAAAATTTAAAATGACATCTTAATTCTTAGGGTTAAAAACTATAAATCATAAATTTATATTTAATTAACCCTAAAATTTTTTAAAACCCAAATCATTACCTTCGCTTACTAAACATAGCCCATTTCACATTAGTTCAAGTCAATTTTGTGTCTAACTTCAGATAGACTTAAACTAAACCCTCTTAGGTCTAAGACATCAATTAGACCTAATTAAACTTATTACACCTTAATTAAATAAGTTTTAATACACATAAAGCCTAATTAGGTCTAAGACATCAATTAGACTTAATTAAATCTTGTTAGGTCTTAATCACATTGGTTTAACACCATAAACCCTAATTAGGTGTCTCAGACATCAATTAGACCTAATTAAACCATGTTAAGCCTTAATCACATTAGATTTAACAATATAAACCCTAATTAGGTCTAACTCCTCATTAGACTCAATTAATCACCTTAAATCCTAATTTTAATTAGGTTTAATACAATCTAAACCCTAATTAGTTCTAACCCATCATTAGACCAAATTAACCCTATTAAACGTTAATCAAATTTGGTTTAATACAAACCAAACCCTTATTAGGTATAACCCATCATTAGATCTAATTAAATCCATTAAACCTTAATCAAATTAGGTTTAATACAAAACAAACCCTAATTAGGTCTAACCCATCATTAGACCTAATTAACTTCATTAAACCTTAATCAAATTAGGTTAAATACAAATCAAACCCTAATTAGATCTAACACATCATTAGGCCTAATTAACTTCGTTAAACCTTAATCAAATTAGGTTTAGTACAAATTGAACTCTAATTATGTCTAACCCACCATTAGACCTAATTAATCCTATTAAACCTTAATTACATTAGGTTTAATACAAATCAAATCCTAATTAGGTCTAACCCCTCATTAGACCTAGTTAATTTTATTAAGCCTAACTACATAAGGTTTAAGACAAATCAAATCCTAATTAGGTCTAACCCCTCATTAAACCTAGTTAATTTTATTATGCCTAATTAAATTTGGTTTAAGACAAATTAAACTCCAATTAGGTCTAACATTTTATTAGACCTCATTAATTACCTTAAACCTTAATTACATTAAGTTTAAGACAAATTAAACCCTAATTATACCTAACCCTAATTTGGTCTAATTAACTCAATTGAAACATACCTAAAATTAGGTTTAATTAACCTTAACTAATTAGAATTAACCAAAATTAGTCTAATTAATCAATTAAACCATATCCAAATTAAGTTTAACTAACCTTAACATAATTAGACTTAACCATAATTAAGTTTAATCAATTAATTAAACCTTACCGAAATTAGGTTTAGTTAACCTTAACCTAATTAGACTTAACCACTATTAAGTCTAATTAATCAATTAAACTTTATCCAAATTAGGTTTAATTAACCTTAACCTAATTAGACTTAATCGCAATTGAGTCTAATTAATCAATTAAACCTTACCCAAATTAGGTTTAATTAACCTTAACCTAACTATTCTTAACTACAATTAAGTCTAATTAATCAATTAAACCTCACACAAATTAGGTTTAATTAACCTTACTCTAATTAGAATTAAGTCTAATTAATCAATTAAACCTTACCCAAATAAGGTTTACTTAACCTTAACCTTTACCAAGGTTCAACCCAACTTGAACCAATGTCAAACTTAAACCTCTTAGGTTCAACGTACATTAAACCAAACCTTAACCTATACTTAGCTTCAACCCAACTTAAACCAAAGTCAAACTTAAACCTTTTAGGTTTAACATACATTGAACCTAATCTTAACCTATACTCAAGTTCAACCCAACTTGAACCTAAGTCAAACTTAGACCTTTTAGGTTCAACATACATTGAACCTAACCTTAACCTATAGGTTCAACCCAACTTGAACTTAAGTCAAACTTAAATCATTTAGGTTCAACATACATTAAACCTAACTTTAACTTATACTTAGGTTCAACCAAACTTGAACCTAAGTTAAACTTAAACCTTTTAGGTTCAACATACATTGAACCTAACATTAACTTATACGTAGGTTCAATGCAACTTGAACTGAAGTCAAAATTAAACCATTTAGGTTCAATATACATTGAACGTAACTTTAACTTATATGTAGGTTCAACCCAACATGAACCTAAGTCTAACTTAAATCATTTAGGTTCAACAAACTTTGAGCTTAACTTTAACTTATACTTTGGTTCAAGCCAACTTGAACCTAAGTCAAACTTAAATGTTTTAGGTTCAATATACATTGAACCTAACCTTAACCTTTGCTTAGGTTCAACCCAACTTAAACCTAAGTCAAACTTAAATCATTTAGGTTCAACCTATAATGAACCTAATATAAACTTAGTTCAACCTACATCGAACCTAACTCAACCTTAACTTAGGTTCAACCTACATAGAACCTAACTTAAACTTAACTTAGTTTTAACCTACATTTATCCTGATCCAAACTTAAATTAGGATCCAACCGACATTGAACCTAATTCAAATCTTACTTAAGTTCAATATATCTAAGTCAAAATCTTTAGGTTCAACCTATATTGAATCTAAATTCAACCTAAAGTTTTAGATTCAAACAACATTGAATCTAAAATCTACCTTATGTTGGATTTTATCTAATGACAAGTCTAATTCATATTAGACTTAAAATTAAACACCTCTAGATTCAAAAGACATCGAATCTAGAATCTTAAAGTCTAATTTAAGTCCAATTTATGTTAGGCTTGAACACCTCTATATTCAAATGACATCAAATCTAAAATCCTAAAGTCTAACTTATGTTTGATTTTGACTCAATTTAAGTCTAATCTATATTATGCTTAACATCTATATTATGAAGACTAGTTAAGTTTTAAATTTACTTTTCATGTTAGTAGGTTGTGCTAACTCTGTTTTGTAGGGCGACATTCTGAAGATGGGATAAACAATGAAATAAAAAATGACATAATTGAGATTAAAAACAATACAAAAATGACATGCTCAAGAAAAAAAAACAGAACAAAACCTAAACTTTTAGGATAATCACAAATCCTAAACTTTTAGGAAAGCCACAAAAAAATAACAAACTACAAGACAAAATGACAATAAATGACAAATAATAAAACAAAAAAAATACTAACAGGTATCATACCTAGAAATCTCTGGTTATCACAATTTTACATGTGATCCTCCTTATATAAAAGTTTCTAGAATAAGGCATTCTAGAATCCCCTTTTGTATGGATTATCACTAACATTTCTTATTCTTTGTTTTTTATTTTATCAGCCCTTATTTTCTACAAATGTCTTAACATCCAAGGATCCTTTACGTGATCCGAAGAAATAAGATTTCTTGAAAATAAGAGCATTATGATAGATAAACAGATAGGTGACTCCCCCAAACAATGACATTCACATTTCACACCACACATCGACATGAGAGAATCTTAAGCAACGACAAGTCGGCGATGAGATGGGATCCCACAACTCGGGATGCCACTAAACCACATGAAAAATCTAATAACAAGAGATTTAGGTATATTACCTATTCTTAGTTCTTTATTCTTCTATACGAGCATGCTTTTATAATTAATTACATCTTAGAACGTTAGGACTGTTGACCTCATTTTTTATGAGGTCATCTCTTCTTCTTTTTAGTACTTAGGATCTAGCCTTAGGCTTTTCCTTTGACTATCTTAGAGGACTAGAATTGGGACCCACCACTTAGAAACTCAAACCACTTCTTAACTCCTCGCAAACTCCACAAACTCGATTATAGACCCCTAATCACCTAGAGGGTTGAAATCAAATGTGGAAGTTTAAAGGATGGGTTCCTATAGGACTCTTTGGCCTTAGGACTGCCTTGGGTGGCCTGGTCTGGTGAAGGGGCTGACTTACACATACACTACACTTTCACACACCTATACCCAACTTGACCTCCTGACTCATGTAGGTGATTCACATGGATGGTCCTTAACCCCTAAGCCCTTGGCTAAGAGGGTTAGGAACAACATGGTGGATGCCTCAAATGAGTCCCTTCATGACTCATGTGGGCTTGATATGGCTTCATGGCTCAACCAAAATGATTTTATTCCACTTTCATTCACCCAATCTTCAATTTCCCAAATTTTCAATTTTTGACCCCCGGGACCCTACACCCGCCTGGCCTACCCAAAACCCTTGAAATCCTCCAAAATTTTCAAATCACCCAAAATTCCCCAAAATCAATCCCAAACATTTCCACATTACTCAAGTTGATCGTCCATAGCCAAAAATATCAAAAATTCCAAAAATACCTCCCAATACCCTCCAAATACCCAAAATACCCCTCTTGACCCAAAAATCCAAAAATTCAGAAAATTCCCAGAAAATTCCAGAAAATCCCAAATATTCCCAATTTCATTTTTTTCAATTACACCATGGGCCAATTTTGTCAATTTACCCTACTTTTGTCAAAACCCCCAATTTAACCCATTTTAACCCAAAGTGAACCCAATGTCAAACCAAGCCTACCCAATTGACCCAAATTCTGGTCCAATTCAATTCTAAACTTCAATTCAACATTACCAACACCAATCTAAACCAAACCCAAGTCCAATTTGATTGACATTTAGATCCAATTCCACTTTTGGCCTTAAGGCCCAATTTGGACCCAAACCCAAACCTAACCCAAACTCACCCAATTCAACTCCAATTAACCCCAAATTTTTTCTAAACCTTCCTTAACATCCCTAAAAACAAAACACTAACATGATTTTCCCAACATTTAGACCCAAACCCCACTTAAATTCAACCCAAAACCAATAAGCCCAATTTCGACCTAAACCCAAACCTAACCCAAATAAGCCCAAACCCCAAAATCAAAACCCAACCAAAGCCAAAACCTCTTTGAAACACTCCCATAAACATTTCAAAACATTTATTTTACATCAATTTCAACCCTAGCCCAACATTGGCCCAAGTTAGCCTAATTTGACCTATATTGGCCCATTCACCAAAGAAGCCCAAATTCAACCCAATTCAAACCCAAATCACTCCCAATTTGCTTCAAGTCACTCATGACACATCCATGAGCTAAACCCAAAAATTATTTGGCCCAAACTTCTACAAAATTTCCATCCATAAATCTATTTTTAAACCAAAAGCCCACTTACATGAAACCTTCCTAAAAGCCCAAATTTCATGCTAAAGCCCATACGACAAATTCTTCTCATCATACCCTTAATTAAAATCATCCCTAAGTTCAAATCAATCATCAAATGATTCCAAATTGAGCCCCATACAAATTCCCATCAAATTACCAAAATTTCAAAGATCCATTTTCATGAAATTGACCAAGCTTTTCCCCCTCACCCCAAGGTCAAGCCTTGGATGGTGAACCAAGCACAAATACATGGGTTGACCTAAACCAAGCCAAAATCACCCCTTTCCCATTCCATTTCAATTCACCACCTTTACACATGGAAACCATCAATTGAACTCACAGGAACCAAGCTCTGACCTCACTGACCCTGAGGGTGACCCATGCCTGCCGGCCAGCCGCCTGGGTCACAGGAAAATACCACACTCGAGAGCTCACATGTGAGCCAACTTTGGAATTCCACCTTGCTGAGCTGCCCCATGCCCAATGGCCACCATGGCTGTTCTTCCCATGACCAGAGCAGCTGATCCCAGCCCTTGGCCATCCCTGTGAGGCTCTCCAGCCACCTCTATTTAAACCCGACCCCCTCACGGCCATGAGAGGGGAGTTGCACAAACCTTGCCGAAACTCTGCAAAAATTGTTCCAAACCCTTCTCCATCCTTAGAGCAGTTGATCCCGAGTGTCAATTTGCCTAATCCCCACCAATAGAATCCAATTTCTCAACTGAAATTTCACCCAAAACCAGGACACTTTGCCACAGTGAGCCAATCCTCAAATTGACTGGTCCTACACCTTCACTGGACCAAGAGGAGAAGTTCCCCACTAAAAGCCCCATCTCCAGGCCACCCAGTTGCTCCAGCCTCCAAGCTTTGTGATCGGTTGTGGTCGAAATCCTACCTAGACAATTCACCAGGCCAAGGGACTTCATCCGGAGCTTCGTCGGGATCCAATCGAAGGTGACACAACCCTCGGATCGAAGCCACACTTCTCCGAGCAAAGGTATGGCCTCACTCTTCTTCCCGAGCTTCTGAACATTCTCCATTTTCATTGAGTCAATTTTATGCCACATAAACCGTATGGATATGTTCGTCTTCTCGAGACGAATTCATAGAGCATAAGAACGTTAAATTTGGTCAAGTATCGAGTGAGATCTTAGGCCTAGAAGACGGACGGCTCTCGGGTAAGGACGCATGGGGAAGATGAACGGATGCCGTTCATTTAATACACGCGCGGACGGACGGCCAGGATCTTGCCGGATCAGGAGATGGAACGACACAGCGGGCCCCCGGAGCGCTGAGTCAGATGGAGGCGTCGAATCGGAGAGCGCCACGCGGCGTTTCGGAGCTGCCAAGGTTGACGCGGTGCCGCGTGGATAAATAGAAAATTAGGGTATTTTTCTATTTATTTAATTCCCTAAAATTCAAAAATCCATAACTTTGTGTAGGAAAATCAGAAAAATAAAATAAAAATACCCTCTTGCTCAGTGAACAGAGGAGAATAATGTGAAAAAGAAATTATTTAATTTCATCAAGTATTTTATTTTTAATGATTTATTTCCCTTCTGCATTGTTTTAATTCTCCATGCATATAGGAAATTCACCATGGCATGAGACCATAGGGCTTTTGAAGCCTCCGAATTTGGGAACATTCCCTGAATTTTCCAAAGTCGAGGCCATCCCTATGAGAAGTTATTGATTTTTCAAATTCATGTTACTGTTTTGAGTATTTTAATTCCAATAATTAGCATGTTGTGAAATAAATTCTAGGAAAATTTGGTAATGTCTCTTATGACCAGAGGACCCTAGGAAAAATAGATTTTGGATTAGTTTATTGAAAATAACCCTAATTTGCTTAAACACCCAAAATAGCTCCTTAATTAATTAGAGCTAACCATACATTAAATTGACTTAAAATCAATTCTCCACTGACCTTTAGGATCAGAGGAACCCACCATAAAAATTTGAAGTCAATTGGATTTGGTTAGCCCTACTAAATGAGTTGATTAAGCCATTTAGCCATTTTAAACTTTAAAAATTCATAACTTTCAAAATACCTTTCAAAAATTCACAAAATCATTTTGGAGCCTCTCTGATATCAAGGGAATTTAAGGAAATTAAAATTTCAATTTTCTAAAAAATTTAATTTTTTGCATTATTTTAATATTTTAATAATTAAAAAATAATAAAAATCATAAAAATAATAAAATTCACCAAAATGTCACATTTTGAATTTTAATCACTTAGGAACAAATCCCATATTTTTCTTAGGTCTATTTAATGAGATATTAAATTTTAAAGCCATAGGGTAATTTTAAAATTAAAAAAATGTATTTTCTAGCATTTTCACTAAAATAATTATAATAAATCAAAGAAAAATCAGAAAATTGAAAAAATTGATTCTCTGATTTTCTTTGATATCAGAGAGATTTTTGAAAAATATAAATTTCATTTTTCAACCTTTATTTTATTTCTAAATTAATTAATACTCCAAAACTTAAAATAATTATAATAAAAATAATATAATTTAAAAAATCACCAAAATTGGTCCAAGTGGTCCTCTGATCATTAGGAATGTCCCATAATTTTCTTAAGGATAGAAACTTTCCCTTGGTCATATTATTGAATTTTCCTTGGAAATTCCTATTTTCCACAAAAAATAATTACATAAATAAATTAAATACAGAAAAATCACATTTTCTCCTCTCGTGTCTTTATTGGCATATGAGTGAAGTCACATAAAAATTTCAAGTTCATTTAAGCTCAATTTAGTGAATTATGAAATTATTAATCTTGAAGGGCAAAATGGTAATTAAAAATTTTTAATCCTTAATTAAAACTTTAGGTTTAATAAAATTAACATGTAAAATATTTGATCTTAATATGATTTGGATGATTGAAATTTAAATAATTAAAGGGTAGAAACCTACTAAACAATTTAAAATAATTGAAATAAATTTTAATTAAATAATTGATTAAATTTGGAAGAATAATGAAATTGGAATTATTAAAATAGGGATGTTATTAGGAAGAAATTTATTCTTTAATTTAAAAATCCCTAAATTAATCATCTCAATAATATTTAATTCCTAATTAAAATGATAATTCAAATTTAAGTTTTAAAATGTTAAAGGACTTAATCATTAAATTAAATTAAAGTTAAATTATTAAACTCTTTTTAAATTTTCAATTAAATTAAAATTAAAAAATAAAATTAAATTAAAGATTAAATTAAATTAAATCAAACAAATTAAATTAAATTAAATCAAATAAATAGAATTAAATTTAAAAAATAATAAATAATTAAATTAAATTAAATTAAATTAAATTAAATTAAATTAAATTAAATTAAATTAAAACATATTAAATTAAATTAAATTAAATTAAATTAAATTAAATTAAAATAAAATAAAATCAAATAACATTAAAATTAAATTAAAATTAAAATTAAAAATTAAAATTAAAATTAAATATTAAAATTAAATTAAAATTAAAACTAAATCAAATTAAATTAAATTAAAGTTAAATTAAATTGAATTAAATAACATCACCTAAGACATAAAGAAATTAAATATAAAGCAATTTGAACACTATTCCAAATTTAAATCCGATAACTGAAATTAAACCAAATCACAAACCACTTGAACACCAATCTTCCCTCGAAAACTTTGGTTATCATAACTCCTAAACGGAACATTAAATGAAATGTTACTTCACTTATAGGATATTCAAATATCCTAGTTCACTGAGCAAGATAACAAAACATGAATTCCTGGACGATTAATTCATTTGTATAATTAAATTCATTTGAACTTAAAACAATTCTAGCAATATTGAAAAGATGTTTAAGATTCTTCTTAAGCACTTCTTCAATATGATAGGATGTTTATAAGAACAACTAAACTTAATTGTTCTTTGATGAAGAAAATCGTCCTCAAACCAAAAACACAAGAACCTAGACGTCATAGGAAATGACTAGCTATAGAATTAGGAATTTGGTAGAAAACCATAACCCTTCCCTTAGCTTTACCTAGGAACTTGCTTAAATATTCTAATTGTGTTTTAAGTGCAGCTTGGGATGGCAGGAAGACCCTCCAGGTATGCTTTTACTTTATTGCAATTTACATTATTGCAATTTCATTAATCGCATCGCACTTACTTTTCTTGCATGATAAACAACTGTAGCATGAAAACCCACACCTTTAGTATAGTCCCTAAAACTGAAACCAAAACTAAATTAAAAGTCATTGCAAGATAAAATTCACCGCCACAACATTTCAAAATATAAAATAACTCAAAATTTAATCACAAACAGAACACAAAACTACAATTACAACTAAATTAAAACGTCCTGTTGTATGATCGGGAATACCTCGGATGATGTAACCTACGTGTTGCTAACGGGATTTCCCACGGTCTAAATGAAAGTGTGGAACTCATTTAGTTGAGTTTAGCAAATTCATCTAGACTAAGTGAATCCGATAAAAATAACTATGCCGGAAGGATGGAACCGTGGGATCTTAACCGGTGTCGTTATAATCAACTTTAAAATTTGTTTTAATTAAAATATTAAAATCACTTGGATTTTAAGACTTCTCTAAACCAGAACACTTTTCTCATCTCTTGATTTTCATCTTCTATAACTAAATCTTCTGCAACAACAAGGAGCTCGGAGCATGGTGGGCAAGCACGGCCATCGTCATCAGCAAAACTTGAGTCTACTTCAGCAAAACTTTCCTAGAATTAAATAACCAAGCCATAGGATTTCGAGGTAGTTTGCCTAGTGCAACATAAATCCTCAACTCTTCGTTAGGCATTTGCATAGCAAATTAAGCCCTAACCGGTCTTAGGACTCCGAGGTAGTCGTCCGATACGACATAAACCCTCACATCTTCGAGGCTATTTGTATGATTATGTCATACGAATATAAGTCCTAATTAATTAAAATTGGCAAGATCAAAACATTAAATAAATATTAGGACTTTCCTAAATCCAAGCCAAATAATAGGATAGTCGGGGAATTACCGAAGTTCGCTTCGAATCTGTGATTTCTCCTACCTTTCTTCCTTTGAATTCCCAAAACAAAATGTTCCAAATTTGATCCATTCCCTATTGAAATTCCAAAATTCAATCCCTTGAAAACCCTAAACTTTGAAATTCTTGAGAGAAGAATTACTGATTATTATCGAGAGTTTTCTTAGGTGATTCCCGTCACTTAAGATGTAATTAACTATAAGGGCTTGCCCTTATAGGGAATTTTAAAGAACCCAGGTAATATAAACCCCGTTTAATGCTTTCATATTAAGCGGGGAATTTGTCGGCTTATAAAATTGGTTCGCGGACCAAACGGATGTAACAAATCTTCTAGTTTATTTAATCGAGCCCCATCACCAAACGAGTGTGTATATTCTTCGAGATAGATACACGGTTTGTGATGCGGTGCTCGTTCATATAAACTATTCGGGATGTGAGATCAGTTTGATTTCATATCTTAAAATTTTTAAACTTAAAATTATTTTCAAAATCAAATACTACTTTCTAAATTATATATATATATATTTAAACTAAATTTAAAATCTTAAAATTCGCCGCACAATTTCTGTAGGTGACCTCTTTTTAAAAATACAAAACACACAACCTAAAATATGCCGACATACTTCTGGCGACTCCGCTGGGGAAAATTCCTCTCTCCATTTTAATCAGATAATTCTGCTTTCAAAAATCGGTAGTGTATCCATGTCCCTTGTGGATCAAGCTACCCTTCTTTCCGTTGGAGTACTATGTTCATTTCTACCTTGAACAAGTATAGCCAACATTCTCTCGGATTTAGGAGCCACTGTTTAGACACCCCTAAACAGAGAGGTTCCGAGATCCTTTTACCTCATTTCTGAGGTGGGGTGGACCCCGATAGGTGTTAGTTTAGGAGTGATCCTCCGAGTCGAGAAGTCTTGCATAAGACTTTCTTTTCCTTTTCAACTCTGAATCGGATTCATTACCTTCTCTACACCTTTGAACATTCCGTTCTAAATAAACAAACCCTCTAATGAATGACTCTTTTAACAAATAACTTCTCCTTATAAATATATGAACAAGAATGTGTTCAGACTCATTTCGAT
This sequence comes from Papilionanthe hookeriana x Papilionanthe teres, assembly GCA_022702705.1. Taxonomy (NCBI): domain Eukaryota; kingdom Viridiplantae; phylum Streptophyta; class Magnoliopsida; order Asparagales; family Orchidaceae; genus Papilionanthe; species Papilionanthe hookeriana x Papilionanthe teres. The sequence goes on along the minus strand of CM040436.1, from coordinate 66,347,809 downwards.
TCCTTTCTTTTCGTCCTGATGAGAAGAAGCATAACTTGGGACCGACAATCGAATCTACCCCGCGAAATGGAAGCCCCAAAGCTGATCTTCTCCTTCACCAATGGACTCGACTTCGCTGTTTACAAGGATGAGCTGCCCGACAATGGGATCATCCGGTTTGGACAAGGATTCGAGAACACAAATGTCAAGATCACCGACGTTACCCTTTTTACGCTGACAAACAAAGTATCTGAAACTGAGAGACCTTTGATCGAATTCAACCTTAAGTCAACTCAAGAGTTTCCTCCCCTGCAAAAGATTTCAACTGAGAGGAGTACTGCTGTCCACAGAAGGATTGTTATTGCTACCCCCACTGGTCTAGTTGTCTCTGCACCTACCCCGGCTTCTGCCAAATTAAAGGGGAAGGAAATCCGGAACTATGGTGAACCTCGTTACCGTGAAGAGTACGGACCTTCTCGTGAGACCTTCGTTTTTGAAATCGGGTCCAGCTCGAGAATTCCATCACTAACACGGACCCAAAGAAGGAACGAAGTAGAAGGATCGCTAGAGAAGCCGTAGCCGCCGAAATTGCTTTCCGGAGGAAATCCCGGAACTCGCTCGAATATACACCGCCGCTCGAATACAAACCACTTTTGGGAGGAAGCAGGTTCCATCCCCTCTCCGCCGCAGAGGATGAAGAAAATGTTCACAAGATTGCTGCCGCATTGCCTCAGCCCGCATATTACAACGATAGCCGCAAGAAAAGGACTAGAACTACGCCATTTGCTCGACTGCAAACTTTGATAGAGTAGTTAGCAAAGAGGGAAAAGTGCCCTATATCAGAAATTTTAAGAAGGATAGGGCGGGTGCCAGTCAAATCCCATCTTGGGCCGCGACTAGAACCTGCCATCGTTACAGAAAAGCCAAATAAAAGGATGAAGGCTAGTCCGCCTGTCGTTGTTTCAGGGTTACAGATTAGGGAGGATACCACCTTCCAAAGCATTTGATCGACGGACCATCTGGTCCTAGACCTTCTGCTGCTAGAAGGATGGTATGGCATCCCACTACTGGACAGTTAAGATTGAAACAACAACCCGAGAAGGAAAGTCTCGTCAGGAGACTTGAATCTGAAAAAAGTGCTACTGCAGTAAAGGGAACTCATGAGAAGGGAACCCGGCAGCTATCACACGAAAACTGCGAGGATGCACAGAAAGGACCGCTAGAGGATGCTATGGAAAAGTTGAGGACAGATATTCGACGATTAGCAAAGGAAAGAGAAGAGAAATTCGAAGATGAGATTGATTCGTCGGAATTCATGGATGATGAGTATGCAGAAATTAACATGGTCGAAACACGAGCTTCGTCGACTTCACAAGGTGCTCCCGCGGCTCGCGAAAGAGAGGAGCCGGAAGTAATGAGGAGGCAGCTTCAAGAGAAAGATGATACGATCGCCCAAATGTCAAAGAGGATGGAAGAGATGGCTGTAGCCCTAGCCACTCTCCAGAGTCAAGTGCAACCCCAAAGAGAGACACCCCCAGAGGTCATTCACATTGTAGACGGAGGAAAGGAGATTACGTCCGTCAACGGGGATGATCAGCTAAAGAAAGATACAACACAAAGCATGATTCCCGAAAAGGATATCAAGAGCTTGGTGGAACAGCGAGTGCGAGAAGCCTTAGCACAATCAAAGAGCGGGGCATCCATTCGGACGGGTAGACCTTACCCTGAAGAATTCGACGCTGTCCAATATCCGAAAGGCTTCGTACCACCTCTGTTCAAGACCTTTGATGGAACCGGGAACCCCAGACAGCATGTTGCACACTTTCGTGCCAGTTTTTGCAATGCCGGCGGGAGCGATGCATTACTCTTCCGACAATTCGTCAGCAGCCTATCAGGGATCGCCTTTGATTGGTATGCAGAATTACCGAATGGTTCGGTGATGACATTCTCAGAACTAGAAAACCTCTTCATCAAGCGATTTGCCGGAGCTCAGCACACCACATCACTATAGGTGATTTAGTGGTAGAGAAGCAGAAGCCGAACGAAACTTTGGTGGATTACATACTTCGATGGAGGAACCTAAGTATGAAGTGTGAACCACAACTACAAGAACAACATGCAATCGACATCTTACTTAAAAGCATTCACGGCCCGATAGCACTTCTCCTCAAGGGATTTACTATTAAGACTTTTGAGAAGTTGTTAAGCAAGGCCGGAAGCTTGCAAGAGGAGGCGAAGCAATTAAGTTTCGCCGACAAGAAAGACAAGCAAAAGCCTGTGAAGACTTTTGAAAAGATTTCCGGGATCATTGCAGCAGTCGACAAAGGCAAGCAACCGATACAAATATCGTTCGAACGGCCGCAGCAACCTCAACAGAATTATCAACAACCTCGACCCAGCTATCAGTCATCTCAACAGTATGAACAACCGCCTCGTCCTCAACGTACATTAAGGGAGCTTCTAAGCAGGGAATATCCATTCAAGAATGAGGCAGTGCCAAAAATGTTCCGTAGTCTGATGAAGACTCCAGATTTCGAGCTACCAGAACCTAAGAGACCAGAAGAAGTCAACAAGAAAGGTGATCCCAACTTTTGCCCTTACCACCGGATGCTTGGGCACAATATAGAAGATTGCATTACCTTCAAAAGTTGGCTCAATGACAACCTTCGGAAATGGAATATAACAATCCCGAAGGAGTACATGAAGGAACCCCAGAAAGGAGGTTCCGTCAATGTTGTCTCGACTGATCTCATTGTTCCGATAGATCCCTATGCGACTGACGATGGATGGACTGCCGCTTGGACAAGGTCTTCAAAAAAGATTTTAGACAGCATCCAAACCGCTTCGGTGCGAGCTTCAAGTCAGAGTTCGAAACCTGTCAAGTCGGCACTATCACTTGCGATAGAAGAACCACCTCAACAGGAGACGATTGAAGAGAATAAGAAAATCGATGAAGAAGAGAAGACCGAGGCTCCTAAGGCTAGACTAGGGGCTGCTTATCCTAGGATAGTTGTTTCGGATTCGGGGGAGAAATCCCTCAAACCTCTGACTCTGTATGATTATCTGCTCACTCCGGTGGGATCTTATAATGATAAGGGTTATGGCGTTGGCTACGTTTTGACTGTTTCTAACGATTACGTAACTAGCAATAATCCGGACATCGAATTCGATTCCAATGACAATTCTCAAATCATACACAATCTCGACGATCACAATGACAAAGAATACATCCATCAAGGAGGCTACGAGAGTTCAACAAGCAATGAATCTATTTGCGAGTTTTGAGGAGCTCCAGTCATAATAGAGTTAGAGCCTTCAGACTCTGAAGCTAATGCAGAAGAACCTGTCATTCTGATTCAGGAAGAAACACCAGCAAGCTCAACACTAGAGTCAAAAGAAATTACAGAAGTTAACTTATGAAGTGGAAGAGTTCTACCTCCGTGAATGGGTCCAAAGGACAAAGGGAAGCAGGTGGTTATTCAAGAAGAACCAACCTCGGTAGAAGAAATACCCATTCGGGAAGAAGCTGAGACACATGAAAATAAAGTGGACTACAACGTGCTAGCCCATCTTAGGAAACTACCGGCCAAACTGAGCATCTACGACGCTCTCACCTTATCAAAGGAGATGAGAGAAGCTCTGATCACGGCCTTACTTGATCCAGAAATTTGCTTGGCTCAAATGGCCGGAGATTCCTTAGGTGAGGTTTGCTCGTTAAAGGAACAGCGAGGTGTTACCTTCACGGACAATGATCTACTACTTGGGACAGCAGACCACAACCGACCGTTGTATATTTCAGTTACAATTGGGAAGTTTACACACTCCAGAGTATTGGTGGATCCAGGAGCATCAATCAATATAATGAGTCTTCGAACACTAGCATACTTGGAAATTGATGCTCGCGAGCTCGAAGCAGACAAAATGTTATTAAGAGGATTCAACCAGAAAGGAGAAAGAGCCCTCGGATCAATAACGCTACTAATGAAGACCGGTGACTTAGCAAAGACAACCGCAAAATTTCACATAATTGATTCGAAACGTCGTTCAACGCTCTACTGGGCCGACCATGGATACATGAAAACAGGATGGTACCATCATCTCTACATCAGTGCATCAAATACTACGATGGAGGGGAATAGTGCATCAAAGGTGACTTACAACCATTCTCCATACACGAAATTGGAATCCATGAAGATGCAGCTTATTATGCACCTCCGAAGAAAACAATCTTCTCCAGAGATACCATAACAAATGAAGCAAAGAAAGTTAGGGACAACGAAGAACCTGAAGTTCTAGTCCAACAGTCACTCACCACTCCCTTACGGCGAGATGGTGAAGGTTTCTCCACAACTCGCATCCGAGGTCGAGGCCGGGGACGAGGTCGTGGTAGAGACGTTAGGACGGTTGGACGGAGGAAGCTAGCCATCAATGTTGATTGGGAAGACGAGTTCGAAGAAGAAAAAGAAATCAAACAAGAAGCGACGACAATAAGTCGGAAGAAGCCGCAATTCAGGATCCCGCTCGAAGATGAAAAGAATGAAGAATACAAATCGATGTACGAGAAGATTAACCACTATGTACATACTATGACCCTGACCCCGATTCATTCTAATAAGGTCGAGGGTATAGTGGTCAAAGAGGTACATAGCGGCGGTGCAAAGCCAATCAAATTCTACTGTGGTGCTCCTTCCTCCAAAACTGAAAATAATGTACAATTTGAAGATGTCACTTCATCAGAATTAATGGAATTACCTTTTGAGTGGTACTCTCCTTGTGTTCAAAATTTAATTCGGCGTGGTTTCTTACCTCGAAAATGGACAAAAGGTCAATCACAACATTTTGAAAAATTATGGAATAACTCCGGTCGTCCACCTAATTCAAAGCATGGTCTCGGATTCGGCACAGTAGGATCAGTTGACGATACTGAATTTTGCTTGGTTGTCACTTGCGAGCCTAATGAAAACTGCATGGAAACTACAGACGAACTCGATGATTTACAAATTGGAGATGCTCCACCAAAATTTGAAGAAGAAATTAAATCTACAATAGATGAGTTAACAGAAGTTAACTTAGGTACTAGCGAATAGCCTAGACCTACCTTTGTTAGCTCCTTACTCAATAAAGAAGACTCCGAAGAAATAATCAAGTTATTAATGGAATTTAAAGACTGTTTTGCTTGGAACTACGATGAGATGCCAGGTTTAGCTCCAGAGGTCGCAGTCCATAAGCTAGGAGTGGATCCTGCTTCTGTCCCAGTCAGACAAGGTCCCAGAAGAATGCGTCTAGAAATCGAACAACAAGTCATAACTGAAGTTAAAAAGCTAATAGATGTTAAATTTGTCCGTGAAGAACAATACCCGACTTGGTTAGCCAATGTGGTGCCGATCGAAAGAAGAATGGTCGGATCGGAATTTGTGTGGATTTCAGAGATTTAAACAAGGCATGTCCAAAGGATGAATTCCCTCTACCGATCCCAGAACTAATGATCGACATTGCGTCGACACATGAAATATTTTCATTCATGGATGGATCTTCAGGATACAACCAGATAAAAATGGCTCCAGAAGATGAAAAACTTACATCATTCAGAATGTCGATCGGAGTATATTGTTACACAGTGATGCCGTTCGGACTGAAGAACGCAGGAGCTACCTACCAGAGAGCAATGACAAGAATTTTTGATGATCTCATCCACGATCAAGTCGAATGCTACGTGGACTATGTGGTCATCAAAAGCAAAGTAAAGGATAACCACTTGTATGATTTGAGACTTGTTTTCGAATGATTAAGGCAATTTAACCTTAAGATGAATCCCTTAAAATGCGCCTTCGGCGTCACCTTCGGGAAATTCTTAGGATTCGTTGTCCGACATCGTGGAATTGAAATCGATCCGGATCGATCCGGAAAAGATTTAAGCTATCTTAGAAATGCTGCCTCCTAAAACCTTAAAATAACTACGATCCTTTCAAGGGAAGCTGGCATATCTTCGAAGCTTTATCTCAAACTTGTCAGGTAGGTGTCAGCCTTTCTCGGCACTAGTTAAAAAGGACGCCAACTTTATTTGGGAAGAGAAATGCCAGAAGGCCTTCGAAGACTTTAAACAATATTTAATGACACCTCCTGTCTTAGCAGCCCCAGTCTCAGGTAGACCGTTGATACTTTATACCGCGGCTTTAAACGACTCACTCGGAGCCCTGTTAGCCCAGGTCAATGATGAGGGTAAAGAAAATGCTCTTTACTACTTAAGCCATCGCTTACTTCCGACGGAAATAAGGTATCCCGCAATTGAAAAGCATTGTTTGGCCCTGATCTTCGCCTCTCAAAAGCTCAGGCACTACATGCTTTCTTATAAGGTCAACCTGATCTCGAAATTTAATCCATTGCAATACTTGATGACTCGTCCAACACTTTCTGGCAGACTTGCCAGATGGTCAATGATATTATTGCAATTCGATATAACTTTCATGCCTCTTCGTGCCATAAAGGGACAAGTCTTAGCAGACTTCCTCGCAGCACACCCTTTGCCGGCAGAATCTCCTCTCAATGAAGATCTGCCAGATGAACAAATAATGAGCCTAGAAGACCCTGATGATCGACGTTGGGAATTATATTTCGACGGAGCATCTTCAGCACACAAAGACGAGGAATTGCAAGTGATAGTGCCCGGTAAGGCAGGGATCGGATTAATCTTTATAACACCGGAGCGGGGGATGTTAAGATACTCCTACCACTTGACAGAGCCATGTACAAACAACGAAGCAAAATACGAAGCCCTCATAACAGGACTGGAATTAGCTATTCAAATGGGGATAACAGACATCAACATCTACGGGGATTCACAGTTAATCATTCAACAGATCGCCGGACAGTACAGAATTTTAAAACCAAAACTCGAGCAATACTTCCAGTATGCCATACAGTTGTTGGAACAAATTCCGAATGTCACAATCTATAAAATTCTCAGAAAAGAAAATGCTTTAGCAGATGCGTTAGCCCGTCTTGCAAAAGAATTTGCCTGTTTGCAAGATGAATCAGTGGAAGTGTCAGTTCACGGACGTCAGGTCCTATCACAGCTCGACATAGACACAATACACAAATCAGAAAAAGAAAAAGGATCAGTTGCAACAGTGACAAAAAACACAGAAGATTGGCGACAGCCATTAATAGACTACCTGCAAATAGGAAAATTACCAGACGATAGGTCGTTAGCCCATCAGATCAAGAAAAGAACTTTGTCTTATGCATTAATAAACAACACGTTATATAGAAGGTCTTTTGATCAAATGTGGCTAAGGTGCCTAAGCGGGTCCGAGGCCCGTGAAATTGTTAAAGAGGTGCATTCAGGACTCTGTGGCACTCACCAGTCGGGTCCGAAGATGAAAATGAAAATTAAAAGACTAGGGTACTACTGGCCCTCGATGATGACCGACTGCATGAAAATCGCCAAGAGCTATCACCAATGCCAAGTGCATGGAGTGGTTCTACACCAACCTCCAAATGTGTTACATCCGACAGTTGCGTCGTGGCCATTTGAATGTTGGGGCACAGATATAGTGGGTCCAATAGAAGCACCATCTTCAAAAGGACATCGCTTCATTCTTGCGGCTACAGATTACTTTTCCAAGAGGGCAGAGGCAGTTCCACTCAGAGAAGTGAAAGCACACCACGTGCTACAGTTTTTCAAGAACCAAGTTGTCTACCGTTTCGGAGTGCCGCGCAGGATTATCTCAGATAATGGGTCAGCATTCAGAAGCACACAAATCAACAATTTTCTCAGGAGACACGGAATCGACTGGCGATATTCAACAATTTACTACCCAAGAGCAAACGGCCTGGTTGAGGCTTTTAATAAAACTCTTGTTCAAATCTTAAAGAAAACTTTGGACGATAATAAGAGAAATTGGCACGAAAAGTTATTAGAAGCCTTATGGGCCTACCGGACAACCTTCAGAACTCCTACTCAAGCTATACCTTACGCTCTGGTGTATGGGTCCGAGGCAGTGTTACCCTTAGAGGTTCGGCTTCCTTCACTCGAATTGCGAGTTGCAAACAAAATCACGACGGAAGAGAATGCCAAATTACGACTAGAAGAATTGGAAAGCCCGGAAGGGAAAAGACTTGCAGACACAACGAATTTAGAACTATACCAAGCTAAGATGGTTCATGCCCATGACGATCGGTCCGCCCAAGAACCTTCAAAGTTGGTGACTTAGTTCTCGTTCTCAAGAGACCTATTCTTGCACACCGCAAGATAGGAGGAAAATTTGAACCCACTTGGGAAGGGCCGTTTGTGGTTGAGGCAGTCTACTCGGGAGGCTCCTACCAGCTGGTGAACTGCCAAGGAGAACGACATATGCTTCCGATCAACAGACGATACTTGAAAAAGTATTACGCTACCTGATGTTTCGAAAGAATGAATTCTTCATCCTTAGAAGCACGGGAGAAATAATTACTTATGACTGGGTCCGAACTCAATAATAATAAAAAGAATGTGCTAAAATAAATAAAATTATGATAATAAAGTTTTCCTTGTTTTCTCTTCCATATCAAAATCTCTTTCCTGATCTTATCCCACTTCATTCCTGTTAAATTTAAAAATACAAGAAGTAATATAAAAAAAACTGTCTTTAATAAACTTTTTCTTAATGTTCTTGTTCTTAGTACAACCCCTGATCCTTTTCCTTCTCTTTTCGCAGGGAAATGTCGAACGGGCGGTTGGTCCTGAACTTTAGAAATGGCGTAAGCCTTGCACTCGATGAAAAGAGGGTGAAAGATGGAGCGATAATAGAGATTGACTCGGACTTCGCACCGGCGAGCCCGCAATATGAGGAAAGTGACCGGGTCCCGGCTGACCGAGAGGAACCGCCGATCGGACGATGATGAAAGTGGGTGGCCCAAGCCACCAGTCCAAAGACGAAGAAAAGGAAAACAAACACTGAAGAAGACAAGAGAATCAAGTCTGTAGTCACTACAGCAGAGGGCAGGCTTGTCAGCGCCGCGCCTACAGAGATTCAGGAAGTACGAAGAGCCACTCTCACAGCAACTCAACGAAGAAATAAGAATCGCCGTATCCGCAAGATGTTAACCAAACTAGCAGCGGACCAGCGCGACGAGGCAGTTGCTACTGCCAGTACATACACTTCAAGGACGCTAGTTCACCAAGTACCGGAAGAAAGGAGGCCAGGTCCTAGGATAACAGAAGGGACTACGAAAATCTCATGAAGATTAGAAGAAAGAAGGCTACCACGCCACCAGATAGAACCACCAGTAATGCATAACCTTGTTGCAGGAGCAACCCCGGAGGATGTCCCGACGGACACCACCCCCGAGGAGCCGAGGTATGCAGAAGAACATGAAGGGATTGAGCCGTATATCCCACAATACGTCACCAGGCCTCGTAATTTACAGATTATTCCAGAATACGAGCTAGAAAAAATGCAGAATGTTGAGAAGAAAACTTTTGATACTTCGAGAGAATCAGAGGCAGGAGGATCAATATATTAGAAGGCCTCGAGCTACATACAGACGTGTTCTCAGAATATGAACAACAACAAATCGTGGAATGCATCAGGGATTTGAAAAGAATGGGCCGAGTGGGCCGCCTAAGAGAAAACACCTACTCAGAACCCCGGAGATGGATGCCAGGGAAAGGAAGAATTACAATACAATGTGGATGCTGCTACAACTTCGCAGAAGACAGGAAGGGAAACCCACCGTGGATACTCCGTCATGGCCAAGTGGATCCAATGCCATTGGTCATCAAAAGAATGGTAAAAAGATTGATAACATGAAGGGTATCGCCGGCGGATTGCATACCCAACAGCTTGCATCATTAACATTTACAAGCGGGGTGACCGCATACCCCCGCACATAGATCACCACGACTTTGTCGGACCTTTCGCACGAGCCTCTTTCCCGAACGAGTGTAACATCATGTTCGGATCCGACCTCCGGATAGCAGGGCCAAGGTGAGTTCCGAGGGCCGCTTAAGATACCATTACCGGTAGGTTCCGTCATGATATCGAAGGGCAACGGAGCAGATGTCGCTAAACATTGCATACCAAGAGTACCGAGTGAAGCGGATCTCGGTTACTTTCGAAGGATGGACGACAGGAAGACACCTTACCACTTCCGACCGGACACGGAGCTAGAGAGCCTCCGGCCTTACGAGCTGTGAGTTGCATGGAAAATATCACACCTCCAACGTACATCCATACGGCATCCTTGCCAAGGATGGCTTGGAAGGTGATGTTATTGACCATGTACCTCACTATTCAGACATGCATTTCTGACAGTTACCTTTTTGGATGGATCGACAAAGATCATACATAGTCCGTTTTGAGTCTACATGGATTGTATGAGATGTATTCCAGATCGAGTTGTATGATGTATCTTCGACATGATTGGAATGAAAGTGACCATGTCACATTTTTGGCCTTCACCTCTTTTGTGCAAATTGACTGGGAAATGCCATTAAAGTTAAATGAACTTCGAACAGAGAACAAAAAAGAAATTAAAAAAAAGAATAAAAGAAAAAACTTTCTGTAAAAATCTAAAAAAAATGATGAACACCAAATTCACATGGACATTAAATAAATAAAATAAATTTGAATCGTTAAAAGACAAACAAAATGAACATAAATTTCAAATCAAATCTAAATCAAATTCAAATTCAATCTTTCCAGATTCCAAATCTCGATCAAATTTCAAATTCGACCTTCCAGATCTCAAATCAAATTTCAATCGAAAATTCAAATTCAATCTCCCAAATCTGAAATCCAATCCGTTCTACTCTTTCCCTTGTCTGGGATGGAAGCGGTTGATTCCACTGACACGGATCGAATCTGATGGCGAGGAATTATACCCAATCCAAACCAGCAACTTTTGATTAACTCTTTTGAACGGGGTATGTAACATCTACATATTCCCTCCCAATCTATTTCCTTCCATGAAAATCTTCTACAACTTTCATGAAATTTTCGAAAAACCAAAATTCCACACTTTTCAAATCAACACTACAAATCTTTGCAAAGACAATGACTATTCAAATTCAAACTTTTGGGTTGAGGATTTTACATCCGAGACTGCATTGCTTTAGGATTCTTTTCCTATCGCAATGAAATACATCAAATTCAAATTTTTGGGGTTGAGGATTTTACATCCGAAACTACATTGCTTTAGGATTCTTTCCCTATCACAATGAAATACATCAAAATCAAACTCTTGAGGTTAAGGATTTTACATCCAATACCGCAATTGCTCTGAGATCTCTCCTCATTGTAATGATTCAATCCCATCAATTCAATTTTCTTTTGAGGTTGAAGATGTTACATCTAAAACCACAAAATTCCAATTTTCATTTCAAGTTAAAATCCCTTCAAATTAATTTTAACAAAACTTCAATTTAAATTGAAACTCAAACTAAAATTTAAGCGCACACATCAAAACTTAAACTGAAACAAAATGAAATCTAAATTGAAATTCCCTCAGATCATGTGATTTGGGATTCACCTCCTTTTCCTTTCCCCAGCGAGAGTTCAGGAATGTCCAGTCTCAGAGATATACTTGACACTCCCCAGCGGAAACTCTTCTACTTCGTCCTAAGTTTGTCACTTGGACATCTGTGTTGGTTTGCTCGATCTTTTCGGTCAACGCCAATACGCGCGGTGTGCTCCGTCAGCTCACCACACCTATTGGGGTCCATTTGTTGACCTCATTTTTGATGAGGTCATCTCTTCTTCTTTTTAGTACTAAGGATCTAGCCTTAGGCTTTTCCTTTGACTATCTTAGAGGACTAGAATTGGGACCCACCACTTAGAAACTCAAACCACTTCTTCACTCCCTGCAAACTCCACAAACTTGACTATAGACCCCTAATCACCTAGAGGGTTGAAATCAAATGTGGAAGTTTAAAGGATGGGTTCCTATAGGACTCTTTGGCCTTAGGACTGCCCTGGGTGGCCTTGTCTGGTGAAGGGGCTGACTTACACATACACTACACTTTCACACACCTATACCCAACTTGACCTCCTGACTCATGTAGGTGATTCACATGGATGGTCCTTAACCCCTAAGCCCTTGGCTAAGAGGGTTAGGAACAACATGGTGGATGCCTCAAATGAGTCCCTTCATGGCTCATGTGGGCTTGATATGGCTTCATGGCTCAACCTAAATGATTTTATTCCACTTACATTCACCCAATCTTCAATTTCCCAAATTTTCAATTTTTGACCCCCGGGACCCTTGAAATCCGCCAAAATTTCCAAATCACCCAAAATTCCCCAAAATCAATCCCAAACATTTCCACATTACTCAAGTTGATCATCCATAGCCAAAAATATCAAAAATTGCAAAAATACCTCCCAATACCCTCCAAATACCCAAAATACCCCTCTTGACCCAAAAATCCAAAAATTCAGAAAATTCCCAGAAAATTCCAGAAAATCCCAAATATTCCCAATTTCATTTTGTTCAACTACACCATAGGCCAATTTAGTGAATTTACCCTACTTTTGTCAAAACCCCCAATTTAACCCATTTTAACCCAAAGTGAACCCAATGTCAAACCAAGCCTACCCAATTGACCCAAATTCTGGTCCAATTCAATTCTAAACTTCAATTCAACATTCCCAACACCAATCTAGACCAAACCCAAGTCCAATTTGATTGACATTTAGATTCAATTCCACTTTTGGCCTTAAGGCACAATTTGGACCCAAACCCAAACCTAACCCAAACTCACCCAATTCAACTCCAATTAACCCCAAATCTCTTCTAAACCTTCCTTAACATCCCTACAAACAAAAAACTAACATGATTTGCCCAACATTTAGACCCAAACCCCACTTAAATTCAACCCAAAACCAATAAGCCCAATTTTGACCTAAACCCAAACCTAACCCAAATAAGCCCAAACCACAAAATCAAAACCCAACCAAAGCCAAAACCTCTTTGAAACACTCCCATAAACATTTCACAACATTTATTTTACATCAATTTCAACCCTAGCCCAACATTGGCCCAAGTTAGCCCAATTTGACCTATATTGGCCCATTCACCAAAGAAGCCCAAATTCAACCCAATTCAAACCCAAATCACTCCCAATTTGCTTCAAGTCACTCATGACACATCCATGAGATAAACCCAACAATTATTTGGCACAAACTTCTACAAAATTCCCATCCATAAATCTATTTTTAAACCAAAAGCCCACTTACATGAAACCTTCCTAAAAGCCCAAATTTCATGCTAAAGCCCATATGACAAATTCTTCTCATCATACCCTTAATTAAAATCATCCCTAAGTTCAAATCAATCATCAAATGATTCCAAATTGAGCCCCATAAAAATTCCCATCAAATTACCAAAATTTCTAAGATCCATTTTCATGAAATTGACGAAGCTTTTCCCCCTCAGCCCAAGGTCAAGCCTTGGATGGTGAACCAAGCACAAATACTTGGGTTGACCTAAACCAAGCCAAAATCACCCCTTTCCCATTCCATTTCAATTCACCACCTTTACACATGGAAACCATCAATTGAACTCACAGGAACCAAGCTCTGACCTCACTGACCCCGAGGGTGACCCATGCCCGCTCGCCAGCCGCCCGGGTCGCCGGAAAACACCACACCCGAGAGCTCACATGTGAGCCAACTTTGGAATTCCACCTTGCCGAGCCGCCCCATGCCCAATGGCCACCATGGTCGTTCTTCCCATGACCGGAGCAGTTGATCCCGGCCCTTGGCCATCCCCGTGAGGCTCTCCAGCCACCTCTATTTAAACCCGACCCCCTCACGGCCATGAGAGGGGAGTTGCACAAACCTTGCCGAAACTCTGCCAAAATTGTTCCAAACCCTTCTCCATCCTTAGAGCAGTTGATCCCCAGTGTCAATTTGCCCTAATCCCCAATATCTTGATGATCCATCCATACAGGAAAAAATTGCATGTGTAGATGCAATGTCGGCCATCAACTCTGGAATTGGTAAAGGAAACTCATCCTTTGTACAAAATTAGTTTAAGTATCTGAAATCTACACAAACTCTGATTTGGCCAATTTTTTCTTTAATGACACTACATTAGCTAGCCATATCGGGTAATTATTATCTCGCATAAAACTAGCTTCGATTAATTTTTTAACGCCGACAATGACTTGTTCAATTTCAAAGCGCATCCTTCTTGGAGCTTGTTTAACAGGGATTGCAGTTTGGTTTATCCCAAGTTTATGAACTGCAACTTTTCGGGCAAGACGAAGCATTTTGTCATAACTCCAAGCAATGCAGTCTTTATATTCCTTTAACAAGTGAAATATTTCTTTTGTCTCTATATCATTATGGAATGAACAAATAAAAGTTGGTTTTTGTTTTCTTTAGTCTCCAAAGTTTAATTCATTGACTGTCGATTTACTTTCTTCTTCAAATTTAGGCAGCGCATCTTCAATTTGAGGATCAGATGTATGTTCAGAATCAATTTTTTTGGTAATAACAAAGCAAAATTTTGTATCATCTAGAAGTTCTAGGGTACCAAACCCAATACCTTCCTTAGAGTTACGATTTCATTTGCTATTATTCCAAAAATGTTCAATAAGTTATAGTTGATTTAATGACCATTTATTGGAAATTAAACTATTTTGAATAATTTTTTGAGTCCACGGAGAATATAGTTCAAAATGGATTTTCATTGATTTCATAAGATTTTCATTTACCAGTTTTACTTCTATTTTAGAGCTAGATGAAGTAGAACCAAGTCTAAACTTGATGGGCTTTTTATCTTCAACACTTACTTATTTGACCACTAAATTCTCAATTTTTGATGTAGATATTGGAGTTAGGGAAGTAGCATGTATATAGTGATTAATTCGTTCAATGGTTTTAAACTGTGGTTCTAAACAAAGTTATTTTTCTAATTATTTTTCTTTGTCTTCTTCTTCAAGAGGTATTTTAAATTGTGGTTCTAAACAAAATTTGAACTTTAATGGTCTCTTCATTTTGAAAATTGGGTTTTCTTTCTCCCGTCCAAGACCAAGCGTTGACCTTAGGTGTGAAATTAATGAGAATTGTCACCCTTAGCCAGTGTCGAAGAAGAATTTATGTTGAATTGTTTTCCTTTTCATGGTATTTTTTATTTATGTTATTTTTTGTATCTTTTCTTATGTATTCATTACTGCCTCCTTGGAGAATAATGTTTTATTTATTGGAGCATAATATGCAGCGTCTTCATGTACTCCAATTTCGTGGACTAAAAATAGTTGCAGATCTTCTATGAAACAACATTCCTATCCTTTTTGTAAATATTTGATTCATGGAGCCATGGTTGACCAAGTAAAGCATTAAAATAGGTTTCAGAATCAATGACATGGAGTTTTGCTATTGTCACCAAATCATCCATCTTTAATAACAACATAATTGACCCTAAAGCTCGTTCTCCTTGTTGGTTGAATCCTCGTAACATCGTTCTATCCCTCATTATTCTGTAGGTGTCAATGTCCAAATCTACAAGTGTTCTTAAATTCATAATGTTAATCGAGGTATCAACGTCAATAAGCACCCTTAAAAGTGCAGTGTCGTTTATATTCACTGTGATGTACAATAGACGATTGTGTTCAGTCGTACCAAGCAACAAGTCATTATTAAAGAAAAATATTTTAATCAGTTCTTCTAGTGAATAAGCTTCATTTGAAGTGATACTAGTGAGTTTAGCTAAACAGATTTCTGGATCTAAAAGATCTTTTATTATTGATTCCCTCATTCCTTTAGAAAGCATAGGGGCATCGTAGATACTCAACTTTGCTAGTAATTTTCTTAAATGGACTAGTACATTGTAGTCCACTTTGTTATGGAGATTGTCTTTATTTCTTTCAGATGATCGTTGATGTACTGGAGGAATGATCTTTTCCAGTGTAACTAATTGTTTTTCTTTTTTTTTAAAGTCATTCTTAGAGGTAGGACTCTTCTACTTCGTAGGTTGAACTCAAATATCTCTTCAGTTTTATAGTCTAAATCATTTGTCTATGAGTCAAAAGGCTCAAATTCTATATAAATTGGAATTCCTCGTAGTTCAAATGTAATAGTTTCATCTTCTTTTTCATCATTGTTGGAATTTTCATTACTATCATTCTTATTTTGATTGTCATTGGGCTTATCGAGATTGTGTAAGATTTGAGTATTATCTATAGGATCAAAATTGGATTGATCATTTTCGTAAGTGGTATTGGAAATAAACAAAATGTAAGAAAAATTGGAAGCATTATTGTTCATATTAGAGATAAAAAGATATCATAAAAATTCAATGGCTCGAGGGATTTCCTCCCTTTATCATAGACAACTATCCTAGTTGAAGGTAAAGGAGTGCGGAAACTAGATGACACAAAAGGAACAGTAGTCCCTATATCTTGAAGACCTCTAACCCTTTTTGGTTATTTATTTTTATTTTTCTTTTTTTTTTCTTGGAAGATTTTGTAATTCATAAGCATGCAAAGGTCTTCCTAAGGGATTTACCTTGAGCATTATTTTCTCTATTTTCATTATGGGGATGATTGCTAAGAATAAGTTCATTAACCAAAATCGTATAGACTGAACATTTTTCGAGTTCTTTCATATATTCTTTCGAGATCACTATATTCCCTTATTTGAATTTGCATTTCAATCATTCTTTGAAGACAAAACATTCTTCAATTTTATATACGAGCATCCTATGGCAAGGACAATTGTCGGGATGATCTTTCAGATCAACTTCTCTCAGTCTTTTAGATTTAGACAATTTGAATTTTGTTACTTTTAATAAACTACAGAATATCTTCGCAATAGCTTCTGTTTTGAATGAATATTCTTTGTTTATCCTCTCCAACATTGATTTCTTATCTGTTTATGATGAGGTTGATTGTTGGAATTGCAATTGTGCAGGTAATTGTGATTATGGTTGAACTACATTCTAATGTTGCTTTATTTTTCCAGGTTGCACTTGCATCACTTGTTAACCTTTTCCATTACTGGGACATTTCTCGATTTCTTTTTGAACGTCTTAACTAGCATTGTCTTCTCCGTCTTTTCTATTACACTCATCTGCTTAGCTTCTTCCTGAAGATTGGTAGCTTTGCTGAGCAATTTTTCAAATGTATTTATTGTAAATTCTTTAAGCATGAATTCTATAAGACTAAGAATATTCTTAAGTAGGATTTCAACTGCATGTTGTGTACGGCTTATTTT
Organism: Papilionanthe hookeriana x Papilionanthe teres; assembly: GCA_022702705.1. Taxonomy (NCBI): domain Eukaryota; kingdom Viridiplantae; phylum Streptophyta; class Magnoliopsida; order Asparagales; family Orchidaceae; genus Papilionanthe; species Papilionanthe hookeriana x Papilionanthe teres. The sequence goes on along the minus strand of CM040436.1, from coordinate 66,330,629 downwards.
TAGGTTGTGTGTTTTATTTTGAAAAGGGGTCGCCTAATAGAAGTTGTCGGCGAATTTTTAATTTAGTTTAAATAAATAATTTGAAAAGTAGTATTTGATTTTGAAAATAATTTTAAGTTTGAAAAATTTTAAGATATGAAATCAAACTGATCTCACATCCCAAATAGTTTATATAAACGAATACCACACCACAAACCGTGTATCTATCCCTAAGGATAGACACATCGCTTGATGGTGGGGCTCGATTAAATAAACTAGAAGATTTGTGACATCCGTTTGGTCCGCGAACCAATTTTATAAGCCGACAAATTCTCCTGCTTAATATGAAAAACATTAAACAGGGTTTATATTACCTGGGTTCTTTAAAATTCCCTATAAGGGCAAGCCCCTATAGTTAATTACATCTTAAGTGACGGGAATCACTTAAAAAAATTCTCGATAATAATCAATAATTCTGCTCTCAAGAATTTCAAAGTTTAAGTTTTCAAAGGTTTGAATTCTGGAATTTCAATAGGGAATGGATCAAGTTTAGAACATTTTTGTTTTGAGAATTCAAAGGAAGAAAGGTAGGAGAAATCACAGATTCGAAGTGAACTTCGGTAATTTCCCGACTATCCTATTGTTTGGCTTAGATTTAGGAAAGTCCTAATGTTTTCTTAGTATTTCAATCTTGCCCATTTTAATTAATTAGGGCTTATATTTATATGACGAAATCATACAAATAGCCTCGAAGATATGAGGGTTTATGTCGTATCAGACGACTACCTCGGAATCCTAAGACCGGTTAGGGCTTAATTTACAAGGTAAATGCCTAACGAAGAGTTGAGGATTTATGTTGCACTAGGAAAACTACCTCGAAGTCCTATGGCTTTGTTATTTAATTCTAGGAAAGTTTCTTTGAAGTAGACTCAGGTTTTGCTGATGACGATGGTCGTGCTGCCCACCATGCTCCGAGCTCCTTGTTGTTGCAGAGGTTTAGTTATAGAAGTCATAAATCAGGGGATGAGAAAAGTGTTTTGGTTTAGAGAAAATCTTAATCTCCAAGTGTTTTTTACGTTTTAATTAAAACAAATCTTAAAGTTGATTATAACGACACCGGTTAAGATCCCACGGTTCCATCCTTCCGGCATCATTATTTTTATCGGATTCACTTAGTCCAGATGAATTTGCTAAACTCAATCGAATGAGTTCCACACTTTCATTTAGACCGTGGGAAATCCCGTTAGCAACACGTAGGTTACATCATCCGAGGTATTCCCGATCATCCAACAGGACGTTTTAATTTAGTTGTAATTGTAGTTTTGTGTTCTGTTTGTGATTAAATTTTGAGTTGTTTTATATTTTGAAATGTTGTGGCGGTGAATTTTATCTTGCAATGACTTTTAACTTAGTTTTGGTTTCGGTTTTAGGGACTATCCTAAAGGTGTGAGTTTTCATGCAACAGTTGTTTATCATGCAAGAAAAGTAAGTGCAATGCGATTAAATAAATTGTAATAATGTAAATTGCAAGAAAATAAATTGCAATAAAACAAAAGCGTACCTGGAGGGTCTTCCCGTCATCCCAAGCTGCACTTAAAACACAATTAGAAAATTTAAGCAAGTTCCTAGGTAAAGCTAAGGTAAGGGTTATGGTTTTCTACCAAGTTCCTAATCCTATAACTAGTCATTTCCTATGACGTCTAGGTTCCTTGTGTTTTGGTTTGAGGACGATTTTCTTCATCAAAGAACAATTGAGTTCAATTGTTCTAATAAATATCCTATCATATTGAGGAAGTGCTTAAGAAGAATCTTAAACATCTTTTCAATATTTCTAGGATTGTTTTAAGTCCAAATGAATTCAATTACACAAATGAATTAATCGTCCGAGGTTTAGTTAAGTTTTCTTATTATCTTACTCATTGAACTAGGATGTTTGAATGTCCTATAAGTGAAGTAACATTTCATTTAATATTCTGTTTAGGAGTTATGATAACTAAAGCTTTCGAGGGTAAATTGGTGTTCAAATAGTTTGTGATTTAGTTTAATTTCAATTAATGGGTTTAAATTTGGAATAGTGTTCAAGTTGCTTTATATTTAATTTCTTTATGTCTTTGGTGATGTTATTTAATTCAATTTAATTTAACCTTAATTTAATTTAATTTAGTTTTAATTTTAATTTAATTTTGATTTAATTCAATTTAGTTTGATTTGATGTTAAATTAATTTAGTTTAATTTGATTTAATTTTAATTTAATTTGATTTAATTTAATTTAATTTAATTTAATCTTTAATTTAATTCAACTTTTAATTTTAATTTAATTTAATTTAATTTAATTCAATTTAATTTACTTAATTTAATTTAATTTTAATTTAATTTAATTTAATTTAATTTACTTTAATTTAATTTATTCATTTAATTTAATCTTTAATTTGATTTAACTTTTAATTTTAATTTAATTTAATTTAATTTAATTTAATTTAATTTTTAATTTAATTTTATTTTTAATTTTAATTGAAATTTTAAAAGAGTTTAATAATTTAACTTTAGTTTAATGATTAAGTCTTTTAATATTTTAAATTTGAGTTATCATTTTAATTAAGAATTAAATATTAATGAGATAATTAATTTAGGGATTTTTAAATTAAAGAATAAATCTCCTCCTAATAATATCCCTATTTTAATAATTCCAATTTTATTATTCTTTCAAATTTAATCAATTATTTAATTAAGGTTTAATTATTTTAAATTGTTTAATGGATTTCTACCCTTTAATTATTTAAATTTCAATCATCCAAATCAGATTAGGATCAAATATTTTACTTGTTAATTTTTATTAAACCTAAAGTTTTAATTAAGGATTAAAATTTTAATTACCACTTTACCCTTTAAGCTTAATAATTTCATAACTCACTAAATTGAACTCAAATGAACTTGAAATTTTTATGTGACTTCACTCATATGTCAACAAAGACATGAGAGGAGAAAATGTGATTTTTTCTATATTTAATTTATTTATATAATTATTTTTGGTGGAAAATAGAGATTTCCAAGGAAAATTTAATAACATGACCAAGGGAAAGTTTCTGTCCTTAAGAAAATTAGGGGACATTTCTAATGACCAGAGGACCACTTGGACCAATTTTGGTGATTTTTTGAGTTATATTATTTTTATTATAATTATTTTAAGTTTTGGAGTGTTAATTAATTTAAAAATAAAATAAATATTGAAAAATGAATTTTATATTTTTTAAAAATCTCTCTAATATCAAGGAAATCAGAAAATTAAATTTTGCAATTTTTTGATTTTTCTATGATTTATTATAATTATTTTTGTGAAAATGCTAGAAAATACATTTTTTTTAATTTTAAAATTACCCTAGAGCTTTAAAATTTAATATCTCACTAAATAGACCTAAGAAAAATATGGGGTTTGTTCCTAAGTGATTAAAATTTAAAATGTGACATTTTGGTGAATTTTATTATTTTTGTGATTTTTATTATTTTTTAATTATTAAAAATATTAAAATAATATTAAAAATCAACTTTTTTAGAAAATTGAAATTTTAATTTTCTTAAATTCCCCTGATATCAGAGAGGCTCCAAAACCAATTTGGTGAATTTTTGAAAGATATTTTGAAAGTTATGAATTTTTAAAGTTTAAAATGGCTAAATGGCTTAATCAACCCATTTATTAGGGCTAACCAAGTCCAATTGACCTCAAATTTTTATGGTGGGTTCCTCAGATCCTAAAGGTCAGTGGAGAATTGATTTCAAGTCAATTTGATGTATGGTTAGCTCTAATTAATTAGAGATCCATTTTGGGTGTTTAAGCCAATTAGGGTTGTTTTAAATGAACTAACTCAAAATCTATTTTTCCTAGGGTCCTCTGGTCATAAGGAACATCACCAAATTTTCCTAGAATTTATTTCACAACATGCTATTTATTGGAATTAAAATACTCAAAACAGTAACATGAATTTGAAAAATCAATAACTTTTCATAGGGATGGCCTCTGACTTTGGAAAATTCAAGGAATGTTCCCAAATTCAGAGGCTTCAAAAGCCCTATGGTCTCATGCCATGGTGAATTGTATACATGCATGGAGAATTAAAAATATGCAGAGAGTAAATAAATTATTAAAAATAAAATACTTGAAGAAATTAAATAATTTCTTTTCCACATTATTCTCCTCTATTCACTGAGCAAGAGGGTATTTTTATTTTATTTTTATTATTTTCCTACACAAAGTTATGAATTTTTGAAGTTTAGGGAATTAAATAAATAGAAAATACCCCTAATTTTCTATTTATCCACGCGGCGCCGGGTCATCCTTGGCATCTCCGAACGCACACGCGTCGCGCTCCCATTCGACGCCGTCGCTTGAGTCAGCAGCCCTGGCCCCGCGGTTCTCGTACCGTCTCCTGGTCCGACGCCATCTGAGCCGTCCGTCCGCGCGTGTATTGAATGGACGGCATCTGTTCATCATCCCCGAGCGTCCTCACCCGAGAGCCGTCCACACTAAATCCCTAAGATCTCACTCGATACTCAATGGATTTTCATGTTCTTATGCTCTATGGATTCGTCTTGAGAAGACGAATACATCCATATGGTTTATGTGGGATGAAATTTACGCAATAGAAACGGAGAATGTTCAGTAGCTCGGGAAGAAGAGTGAGGCCATACCTTTGCTCAGAGAAGTGTGGCTTCGATCTGAGGGTTGTTGCACCTTCGATTGGATCCCAACAAGCTCTAGATGAAGTCTCCTGGTCTGGTGAATTGTCTAGGTGTGATTTCGACCAAGCCCGATCATAAAGCTTGGAGGCTGGAGCAACTGGGTGGCCTGGAGATGGGGCTTTTGCTGGTGGACACCTTCCCTCGGTGCAGTGAAGGTGTAGAACCAATCAATTTGGGGATTGGCTCACTGTGGAGAAGTGTCCTGGTTTTGGGCTTGGATTTCAACTCTGAAATTGAGCTCACAGAGAAGAAATGGCAGGGGGATTTCAGTGGGGATCAAGTGCTCTATGTATGGGGAGTAGTCTGGAACAATTTTGGCAGAGTTTCCTTAAGGTTTGTTTCAGCACCTCTCATGGCCGAGAGGGGGTGGTGTTTTAATAGGAGAGGGTGGAGGGCCTCCCAGGGAGAGTTAGGGCATGGGATCAGCTGCTCTTGGCAAGAGAAGAACAGCTCCAATGGCCACTGGGGATGGGGCGGCTCGAGCGAGGGAGAATTCCAAAGTTGGCTCACATGTGAGCTCTCGGCCATGGTGTTTTCCGGCGGCCCGGTGGCTGGCCGGCCGGGCATGGGTCACCCTCGAGGTCGAGTGGGTGCAGGGTTGAATTTGGTGAAGTCAATCGGAGTTTGACATGTGTAAAAAGCTTGATTAAAATGGAATGGGGGAGAGTGTATTTTGAGCTCATTTTGGTCAACTCATGCAAATGGGTTTGGTTCACCCTCCCATGACACTGGTGTGGGCTGAGGGAAAGTCATTTGGTTCGACTTGATTGGAGTGGTGAAGTCTCCATCCATGGTGAGGTGGCTAAGCATGGTTTAGAGTGTGACATGAATATGGTTAAAAGGGCTTAATGAAGGATTAGGAAAGAATCCCCTCTTCTTGCCATTAATGGCTTGGTGAGGTGGAAAGTGGTCTCCATGGCTTCCATGTGGCTTGTACATGGCTCAATGGCTCACATTTGGCTTGGAAAAAGTTTGGTCAATTTCATAAAAATGGGTTTTAAGAATTTTGGATATTTTAGTGAAAATTTGGATGAAGCTTGATTTAGAATCATTTGATCATTGGTTTATGACTTAGGGATGATTTTAATTGAATGGATGATGTAGAGAAATATCATGTGGGCTTTGGGACCAATTTTGGGCCTTTGGATGTGGTGAAGGATGGGCTTTTAAAATGGTTTAAGGAATGGGCCTTTTGAATTTTAGAATGGATTTTGGGATGAAATTTTGGTAAAGGCTTGGGCCAAATAATTGTTGGGTTTATCTCATGGATGTGTCATGAGTGACTTGAAGCAAATTGGGGGTGATTTGGGTTTGAATTGGGTTGAATTTTGGGCTCTTTTGGTGAGTGGGCCAATATAGATCAAAATGGGCCAAGTTGGGCCAATGTTGGGCTAGGGTTGAAATTGATGTAAAATTAATGTTGAGAAATGTTTATGGGAGTGTTTCAAAGAGGTTTTGGCTTTAGTTGGGCTTTGATTTTGGGGTTTGGGCTCATTTGGGTTAGGTTTGGGTTTAGGTCAAAATTGGGCCTTTTAGCTTTGGGTTGAATTTGAGTGGGGTTTGGGTCTAAATTTTGGGAAAATCATGTTAGTGTTTTGCTTGTGGGGATGCTAAGGAAGATTTAGAAAAGATTTGGGGTTAATTGGAGTTGAATTGGGTGAGTTTGGGTTAGGTTTGGGTCATGAGTCCAACTTGGGCTTTAAGGCCAAAAGTGAAATTGGATCCAAATGTCAATCAAATTGGACTTGGATTTGGTCTAAATTGGTGTTGGGAATGTTGAATTGAAGTTTAGAATTGAATTGGACCAGAGTTTGGGTCAATTGGGTAGGTTTGGTTTGACATTGGGTTCACTTTGGGTTAAAATGGGTCAAATTGGGGGTTTTGACAAAAGTAGGGTAAATTGACAAAATTGGCCCATGGTGTAGTTAAACAAAATGAAATTGGGAATAATTGGGATTTTTTGGAAATTTCTGGGAATTTTCTGAAGTTTTGGATTTTTGGGTCAAGGGGGGTATTTTGGGTATTTGGAGGGTATTGGGAGGTATTTTTGGAATTTTTGATATTTTTGGGTATGGATGATCAATTTGAGTGATGTGGAAATGTTTGGAATTGATTTTGGGGAATGTTTTGGGTAATTTAGGTGATTTTGAAAATTTTGGGTAATTTTCAAGGGCTTTGGGTAGGTTAGGCGGGTGTAGGGTCCCGGGGGTCAAAAATTGAAAATTTGGAAAATTGAAGATTGGGTGAATATAAGTGGAATGAAATCATTTTGGTTGAGCCATGAAGCCATATCAAACCCACATGAGCCATGAAGGGACTCATTTGAGGCATCCACATTGTTGTTCCTAACCCTCTTAGCCAAGGGCTTAGGGGTTAAGGACCATCCATGTGAATCACCTACATGAGTCGGGAGGTCGAGTTAGGTATGGGTGTGGTTTTAGGAGGTGTGTGAAAGTGTAGTGTATAAATGTAGTGTATGTGTAAGTCGGCCCCTTCACCGGACCGGGCCGCCGAGGGCGATCCTAAGGCCAAAGAGTCCTATAGGAACTCATCCTTTAAACTTCCACATTTGATTTCAACCCTCTAGGTGATTAGGGGTCTACGGTCAAGTTTGTGGAGTTTGCGGGGAGTTAAGAAGTGGTTTGAATTTCTAAAAGGTGGTGGATCCCAATTCTAGTCCTCTAAGATAGTCGAGGGAAAAGCCTAAGGCTAGATCCTAAGTACTAAAAGAAGAAGAGAAGACCTCATCAAAAATGAGGTCAACAAATGGACCCCCAATAGGTGTGGTGAGCTGACGGAGCACACCGCGCGTATTGGTGTTGACCGAAGCGATCAACAAAACCAACACAGATGTCCAAGTGACAAACTTAGGACAAAGTAGAAGAGTTTCCGCTGGGGAGTGTCTAGTATATCTTTGAAGCTGGAGATTCCCGAACTCTCGGCGGGGAAAGGAAAAGAAGGTGAATTCCAAATCACATGATGCGGGAAATTTCAATTTAGATTTTATTTTGTTTCAATTTAAGTTTCGATGTGTGAGTTTAGATTTCAATTTGGAGTTTCAATTTAGATTGAAGTTTGTCAAAATTAATTTGAAGGGATTTGATTTGAAATCAGAATTGGAATTTTGAGGTTTTAGATGTAACATCTTCAACCTCGAAAGAAAATTGAATTGATCGGATTGGATCATTGCAATGAGGAGAGATCTCAGAGCACTACGGTATTTGATGTAAAATCCTTAACCTCAAGAGTTTGATTTTGATGTATTTCATTGCAATTTGAAAGAATCCTAAAGCAATGCAGTCTCGGATGTAAAATCCTCAACCCCAAAAGTTTGAATTGGATGTATTTCATCGCAGTAGGGAAAGAATCCTAAAGCAATGCAGTCTTGGATGTAAAATCCTCAACCCCAAAAGTTTGAATTGGATGTATTTCATTGCGATAGGGAAAGAATCCTAAAGCAATGCAGTCTCGGATGTAAAATCCTCAACCTCAAAAGTGTATTTCATTGCGATAGGGAAAGGATCCTAAAGCAATGCAGTCTTGGATGTAAAATCCTCGACCCAAAAGTTTGATTTGATGTATTTCATTGTGATAGAGAAAGAATCCTAAAGCAATGCAGTCTCGGATGTAAAATCCTTAACTCCAAAAAGTTTGAATTTGATGTATTTCATTGCGATAGGGAAAAGATCCTAAAGCAATGCAATCTCGGATGTAAAATCCTCAACTCCAAAAAGTTTGAATTTGAATGTATTTCATCGCAATAGAGAAAAGATCCTAAAGCAATGCAGTCTCGGATGTAAAATCCTCAACTCCAAAAAGTTTGAATTTGATGTATTTCATTGCGATAGGAAAAAAAATCCCTAAAGCAATGTAGTCTCGGATGTAAAATCCTCAACCCCAAGAATTTGACTTTGATGTATTTCATTGCGATAGGGAAAGGATCCTAAAGCAATGCAGTCTTGGATGTAAAATCCTTGACCCAAAAGTTTGATTTGATGTATTTCATTGCGATAGGGAAAGGATCCTAAAGCAATGAAGTCTTGGATGTAAAATCCTCAACTCCAAAAAGTTTGAATTTGATGTATTTCATTGCGATAGGGAAAAGATCCTAAAGCAATGCAGTCTCGGATGTAAAATCCTCAACTCCAAAAAGTTTGAATTTGATGTATTTCATTGCTATAGGGAAAAGATCCTAAAGCAATGCGATCTCGGATGTAAAATCCTCAACTCCAAAAAGTTTGAATTTGATGTATTTCATTGCGATAGGGAAAAGATCCTAAAGCAATGCGGTCTCGGATGTAAAATCCTCAACTCCAAAAAGTTTGAATTTGAATAGTCATTGATCTTTGCAAAGATTTGTAATGTTGATTTGAAAAGTGTGGAGTTTTGGTATTTCGAGAATTTCATGAAAGTTGTAAAAGACTTTCATGGAAGGAAATAGATTAGGGGAGAATATGTAGATGTTACATACCCCGTTCAAAAGAGTTGATCGGAAGTCACTAGTTTGGATTGGATATAATTCCTCGCCATCAGATTCGATCCGTGTCAATGGAATCAACCGCTTCCATCCCAGACAAGGGAGAGAGTAAAACGGATTGAGCTTCAGATTTGGAAGGTTGAGTTTGAATTTGATTGAGATTTGATTTGAGATCTGGAAGATCGAATTCGAAATTTGATTGAGATTTGAAATCTGGAGAGATTGAATTTGAAATTTGGAAGGATGAGTTTGAACTCGATTGAAATTTGATTTGAAATTTATGTTCATTTTGTCTGTCTTTTAATGATTCAAATTTTATTTTATCGTTTATTTAATGTTCATGTGAATTTGGTGTTCGTCATTTTTAGATTTTTAAGGAAAGTTTTCTTTTATTCTTTTTTTTTATTTCTTTTCTGTTCTTTGTTCGAAGTTCATCTAACTTTAATGGCGTTTCCCAGTCAATTTGCACAAAAGAGGTGAAGGCCAAAAATGTGACATGGTCACTTTCATTCCAATCATGTCGAAGATACATCATACAACTTGATCCGGCATATATTTCATACAATCCATGTAGACTCAAAACGGACTATGTATGATCTTCGTCGATCCATCAAAAGAAGCATCTGTCAAAAATCCATGTCTGAATAGTGGGGTACATGGTTAATAACATCACCTTCCAAGCCATCGTTGGCAAGGATGCCGGCTAGATGTACGTTGGAGGTGTGATATCTCCCATGTAACTCAGAGCTCGTAAGGCCGGAGGCTCTCTAGCTCCGGGTCTGGCTGGAAATGGTACGGTGTCTTCCTGTCGTCCATCCTTCTGAAAGTAACTGAGATCCGTTTCACTGGTACTCACGGTATGCAATGCTTAGCGATATCCGCTCCGTTGCCCTTCGGTATCATGACGGAACCTACCGGTAAAGGTATCTTCACCGGCCCTCGGAACTCACTCGGGCCTGCTATCCGGAGGTCGGATCCGAACATGATGTTACACTCGTTCGGGAAAGAGGCTGTGCGAAAGGTCGACAAAGTCGTGGTGATCTATGTGTGGGGGTATGCGGTCACCTGCTTGTAGATGTTGATAATGCGGCTATTGGGTATGCAATCTGCTGGCGGTACCCTCCATGTTATCAATCTCTTTACCATTCTCTTGATGACTAATGGCATCGGATCCACTTGCCCATGACGGAGTATTCCGGTGGGTTTCCCTTCTGTCCTCCGCAAAGTTGTAACGACATCCACATTGTATTGTGATTCTTCCCTTCCACGGCATCCATCTCCGGGGTTACGAGTATGTGTTTTCCCTTAGGCGGCCTGCTCGGCCCATTCTTTTCAAATCCCGGATGCAATCCACGTTTTGTTGTTGTTCATACTCTGAGAATACGTCTGTATGTAGCTCGAGGCCCTCTAGTATATTGATTCTTCTTCCTCTAATTCTCTTGAAGTATTCAAAGGTTTTCTTTTCAACATTCTGCATTCTCTCCAGCTCGTATTCCGGAATGATCTGCAGATGGCGAGGCACAGTGACATATTGTGGGATATACGGCTCAATCCCTTCACGTTCTCCTGCATACCTCAGCTCCTCAGGGATGATGCCTGTCGGGACATCCCCCGAGGTTGCTTCTGCAACAAGGTCATGCATTACTGGTGGTTATATCCGGTGGCGTGGTAGCCTTCTTTCTTCTGATCTTCTCGAGATTTCCCTGGTTCTTTCTGTTATCCTAGGAGCTGGCATCCTTTCTTCGGGTTCTGGTGAGCCGGTGTCCTCGAAGTGTATGTGCGGCATTAGCAAGCTGTCTCGTCGCGCTGGTCCGCAGCTAGTTTTGTTAACATCTTACGGATACGGTGATTCTTATTTCTTCGTTGCGTTGCTGTGAGAGTAGCTCTTCGAACTTCTTGAATCTCTGTGGGCGCGGCGCTGACAAGCCTGCCTTCTGCTGTAGCGACTACAGACTTCATTTTCTTATCTTCTTCAGTGTTTTCTTTTCTTTTCTTGCTGCTGGATTGGTGGCTTGGGCCACCCACTTTCATCACTGTCTGTCCGGGCGGTTCTTCTCGGTCAGCCGGGACCCGGTCACTTTCCTCGTCTTGTAGGCACTGCTGGTGCGAAATCCGAGTCAATCTCGATTATCACTCCATCTTTCACCCTCTTTTCATCGAGTGCGAGGCTTACGCCATTCTTAAAGTTCGGGACCAACCGCCCGTTCGACATTTCCCTACGAAAAGACAAGGAAAAGGATCGGGGGTTGTACTAAGAACAAGAACATTAAGAAAATGTTTATTAAAGACATATTTTTTTTATTTCTTTTTTTTTATATTTTTAAATTTAACAGGAATGAAGTAGGATAAGATCAGGTAAGAGATTTTGATTTGGAAAAGAAAACAAGGAAAACTTTATTATCATGATTTTATTTATTTTAGCACATTTTTTATTATTTTCGGGTTCGGACCCAGTCATAAGTAATTACTTCGCCCGTGTTTCTTAGGGATGAAGAATTCATTCCTTCGAAACATCGAGTAGCGTAATACTTTTTCAAGTATCGTCCGTTGATCGGAAGCATATGTCATTCTCCCCGGCAATTCACTAGTTGGTAGGAACCTCCCGAGTATCTTGCTTCGACCACAAACGGTCCTTCCCAAGTGGGTTCAAATTTTCCTCCTATCTTGCGGTGTGCGAGGATAGGTCTCTTAAGAACGAGAACTAAGTCACCAACTTTGAAGGTTCTTGGGCGGACCGGTTTGTCATGGGCTTGAACTATCTTAGCTTGGTATAGTTCTAAATTCGTTGCGGCTGCAAGTCTTTTCCCTTCCGGGCTTTCTAATTCTTCTAGTCGTAATTTGGCGTTCTCTTCTATCGTGATCTTGTTTGCAGCTCGCAATTCGAGTGAAGGAAGCTGAACCTCTAAAGGTAACACTGCCTCGGGCCCATACACCAGAACGTAAGGTGTAGCTTGAGTAGGAGTTCTGAAGGTTGTCCGGTAGGCCCATAAGGCTTCTAACAACTTCTCGTGCCAATTTCTCTTATTATCGTAAAAAGTTTTCTTTAAAATTTGAACGAGAGTTTTATTGAAAGCCTCAGCGAGGCCATTTGCTCTTGGGTAGTAAACTGTGGAATATCGCCAGTCGATTCCGTGTCTCCTGACAAAATTATTGATTTGCGTGCTTCTGAATGCTGACCCATTATCCGAGATAATCCTGCGCGGCACTCCGAAACGGTAGACAACTTGGTTCTTGAAAAACTGTAGCACGTGGTGTTCTTTCACTTCTCTAAGTGGAGCCGCCTCTGCCCACTTGGAAAAGTAATCCGTAGCCGCAAGAATGAAGCGATGTCCTTTTGAAGATGGTGGTTCTATCGGACCCACTATATACCGTGCCTCGACATTCGAATGGCCACGACGCAATTGTCGGATGTAGCACATTTGGAGGT